>ML660201.1:46739360-47397659 GCA_007570785.1 Antilocapra americana | reverse complement strand
TTATATATACATATATGGATCATGTTGCTGTATATCTCAAACACACAACACTGTAAACTACTATATTATAATAGAAAATAGAATTCGGTTTAAAAGAAGAAAATGTAAACAAATGCCTACTTTATTCCCATCAGGCCAGGGTGACCTGGGCTGCTGTTACATCCTCACAGCCTGAGCAGGCTTGGGGTCCAAAGATGGACTGTCTGAATATATTGTATATTACATAATATATAAATAAATTGCTATATATTTATTATATAATTTTTAAAATAATTAAAATTATTTATTATTACATATTAAGTATATATTTTATTATATATTATATAGACAATGTAATATAATTATATAATATATATTATACTATGTTATATAGTATAATATATATTATAAACATATAATGTATATGTAATATACATATTCATAAAAATATACATATTCATAAACAATATATCATGTATATGAATTGTATATATATGTATGTATGTGTATATATAAATATACATATATAATAATATATATGTATACATATAAATGTATATATGTATACTTTTAAACATATGTATAAATACCGAGGGCGCCGCTATTGCAGATAACCGGCAGAAACACCGGTGTTCGTGTTGTTACAAGGAATGTCCACACGGTGGCAGCATTTCTTCATTCCCAACTAAGATAGACTGGAAGGGGTGAAATTTTTTTTTTTTTTTATTTTATTTTTATTTTTTTTTATTTTTTATTTTTTTTTTAATTATTGTTTTAGCCATACATTGTTATGATATCACCATGGGTTTACATATGCTTCCCCTCCGGGTCCCCCCTCCCTCCTCCCTCCCCCCCGGGAAATCTCGCTGCACCAGTCCCGAGCATCAATCCTGGGCTGGCGATTGATTAGACACATGACAATTAACATGCTTCAATGCCCTTCTCTGGAAGGGGTGAATTTAACTCAGCTGACCATTATATCTACTACTGTGGGCAGGAATCCCTTACATATATATAAATAATATATATTATATATTAAATATATTATATATAAATTATATTATATATAATAATATATATTATATATATTATATATGTATTATATATAAGGAATCCCTTACATATATATAAATAATACATAATATATATTATATATATAATATATATGTGTGTATATAATAAATTATATATATATGTGTATATATAATATATATACATATATACATTTATATGGATGCATATATATTATATATATACACATATATAAATAATATATATTATATATTATATATGTATATTTATATACACATATACATACACAATACATATATAACACATATAATACATATACATATATAATATATATGAACATATATATTATATTCATATATATGAATATATTATATATAATACATCATATATATTATATTCACATATTTATATATATATGAATATATGTGAATATATGAATATGAATATATATGAATATATGAATATATATAATAGTGTATAATATATTCGTATATATTCCTATATTCATATGCATTCATATATTCATATTCATATATATGCATATATGAATATATAATTCATATATATGAACATATTGTATATGTTATACTATTTTATATATATTAATATATGTATAATCTAATAAATATATTTATATTAAATTTATAATTTAATATACATTTACATATTCATAAACAATATATCATATATATGAATTGTATATGAATTCATATATTATATATATGAATTATAATATATAAATAATAAATATATAAATATATGTTTATATATTATAATATATATTATAATATAAATCATATATAATATATATTATATAATTATATATTATAGTTATAGGTATTATATATTATATATATTAAATATGTATTAATACATATGTGAATTATATATTCACATATATAAGTCATATATATGAATAATATATATTATCTATGACTTATATTCATATATATAACATATATATAATATATATGAATATATTATATATAATATATAATTTAATATATAACATATATAGTATTAAATAGTATATATATTATACATATTATATATTGATACATAAAACATTACATAATATGTATTAATATATTCATAATATAATTAATAATAGATTAATTATACTAGTATATTTACATGATATATAAAATTAGATATATATAAAGAATATGTTCTTTATGTATTATATATATATAATATCGACATATGAATGATATCTGAATGGCTATCACATGGAAATCGCAACAGTGTAAAGTTCTATATGGAAATAGATTTGCAACAAGGATAGTTATGTTTATATCCTGGATCATGTTGCTGTATACATCTGAATCTCATACAGTATTGTAAACCCACTCGGCATGCATGTGCTAAGTTGTGTCCGACTCTTTGTGACCCCATGGACTGTAGCCTGCCAGGCTCCACGAATCTAAAGAAAATAGAAATTCCATAAAAAGAAAATAAATGAAAACAAACGCCAGCCCCGTTTCCCTCGGGCCATTGGTTCTCACATCACAGCCACCTGAGCAGGCTTGGGTCTCAAGGCTTGACTGTCACGGGGCTGACGGAGCCGGGGTGTATGTGGCAGCCAATAAGGCCCCCATGATATTCAAGTGCCTGGTCTTGTCCCAGGGACTTCAAACTCCCCAACCAGGCCAGCCCTCCCACAGCTACTGCAAGTCTGTGTGTGTGTGGTCTGCAAGTCCACAGCGCCCCCGAACTGCGGGACGTCCTGGGCTTGAAGAGCTGTGAACAGCCACCCTTCTTTTGACGTGTCCTGGTGGTGGGATTCCCGCTTTCAGCCTCGTTTCTTAAAGTCCCTCCACCAAGTTTTGGCAGCACCCCCAGCAAAGCACCTTTCTGGGGTTAGGGTTTGGCTGGCGGGTGAAGGATAAGGAAGAAGTAGTAGTTAGACACAAGGCCTTGGATGTTTCCTCGGGCAATTTGCTTCTAATTTATAGCCCAGGAACCCAACTTTCACCAAGGCTCTGATTGCCCCAGGGACCAGAGCTGGGCCTGGAGAAATGCTGCCGTCTTGTGGCCATTTCTTGCAATGACAACTTGAAAGCAGTGCTTAAAAATACCTAATACTCTTCAAGGTCTGTGGGGCTCAAAATGACACCTAACCTTGAGAAATAGCTTGCGGTAGGTAATAAAAGAATTTCAATCAGTGATGACTTTCAATAGCCCATTTCAAGAATTAAATTCTAGCATTCTTAAAAAAATAAACAAATGAACACGAGAAGTCTTCACCCTTCCTAACATGTAAAGAAATGCAAATCAAAATGTTTACAACAGTCAGGGCATGCAAGCATCCAAAATATCCATCCACACAGCACCGGATACAGAAGGTGCGCTGCGTACAGACAGCGGACCATTACTCAGCCATAAAAACAAAAAATCGTGCCATCTGTGGCGAACTGGGTGGATCTGAAGAAGATCACATTAAGTCACACAAAGTAAGACACGTATCTTTTGATATCACTGATAGAAGAGATTCAAAAATGGATACAAATGAACTAGTTCCCAAACAGAAATAGACTCATTGACTCAGGAAACAAATTTAGACTCACGAAAGGGAAGGAGGGCAAGGAGTGATACAAATGAAAAAGTTTTGATTAAAACATACTCAGAAATACGTTTTATATATATACATAGCCTATCTATATAAGATATATAGACATAGTATAAAAGAGAAGAGACAGCTAGATCAATACCACATGGAAATCTCTTCCAACACTCTAATAACCTATATGAAAGCAAAATCTGAAAAACAGTGGATGTATGTGTAGTTTTAACTGTATCATATTGCTGTACATCTCACATATGCTGTAAACCAACTCTAACAGAAAACAGAAATTCCTTCAAAAGAAAATGAATAGAATCACACGCCTACTTTATTCCCCCCAGGCCTCGGTGACCTGGGTTGCTGTCACATCCTTGCAGCCTGAGCAGGCTTGGATCCCCAGGGCTGGACTGTCAGGGGGCTGAGGGAGCCCCCCATGATACTCAAGTGCCTGGTTCTGTCTTCATGGGGCCCCACACTCCAGATCCAGGCCGGCCCTCCCACAGCTACTGCAAGTCCTACAGCACCCCAAAACTGGTGGGCGATCTGGACTTGAAGAGCTGTGAAAAGTCACCCTTTTTTTTTCCATCGCTCCTTGGGGGATTCCCGCTCTCAGCCTCCTTCCTTGGAGTCTCTCTGCCGACCTACGGCAGCTCCCTCTAGTAAAGCACCCTTCTGGGGTTAAGATTTGGCTGGAGGATCAAGAGTAAGGTAAAGAAGTAGTGCGACAAAAGCCCTTGGGGGTTTCGAGCAATTTGCTTATAATTTACAACCCAGAAATCCAATTTCTTTCACTGTGACTCTGACTGCCCCAGAGACAAGAGCTGAGGTTGGACAATGCTGCCGTCTTGTGGTCGTTTCTGGTAACAACAGCCTGAAACCCGAAACGACAGGCGGTAGATATTCGTAAAAGAATTCAGATCAGCGATCAGTTTCAAAAGTCAGTTTTAACATGTCCATATCTAAGGCGCTGCTTTTTCTTACACAATTATAAGAAAAATATTTACAAATTGGTTAAATCACTAGCTCTACTTTTTGACACCTCAGTACATCTAAAATGCCTAGATGTTACACAGTAAAGGATGAACCTTGTCCAAAATAAACATAGGTACTTTTAAAAAAAATGAACATACAGACAGACAGTTATAACCTAAACTGTCTTCTAGATGTTAGCCAAGCCCCCTCCTCTCACCCTTCCTCACGTCCCTCCTCCAGCATTTCAGGGATCAAGTACCGGGACCACGGGAGACCTAGAAGGACATGTCCAATGTAAATTGCTTGTGACTATGAATGAGTTATTTTTTGCTTCATATGTTTTTCGGTTTCCTTTTATGCACATGTTAAGTTTTTTTCTTAACACATTATTTTAAAGACTTTAAAAAGCCAACTTTAAGAGGCAAATTTTACACATCCTTAAAATGGAAAAATGTACATGACAAGATATTCACACTCCTAATTCTTAGAGAAATGCAAATCAAAACGACAATGAGGTATCATCTGACAGCAGTCAGCACAAAGTCTACAAACAGTACATGCTGGTGAAGCCGTGGAGAAAGAGGAAGCCTCCTGCGCTGCTGCTGGGAAGGTAAGTCGCTAACAGCCTCTACACAGACGGCTACAAAGGTGGGTTCAAGAACTCAAACAAAGAGTGACCAAACTGTCTGGACATCCTCCTTGTAGGCATATGTCCGGTGAAAACCATCCTTCACAAGGATACATATACCGCAGCGTTCACAGCAGCACTATTTACAATAGCCAAGATGTGCAAGCATCCAAAATGTCCATCCACTGACAAAAATGGAACAGAAGGTCTGCTATGTACAAACAATGGACTATTACTCAACCATAAAAAAATAAAACTATGCAGGTCATTCACACTAAGTCTGACAGAGACAAATACCCATTGATGTCACTGGTAGATGAAACTGAAGCATGGATACAAAGGACCTAATTTACCAAACAGAAATAGACTCATCAACTTCAGAAACAAATTTAGACTCACCGAAGGGAACTGGGGGAAATACAAATGAAAAGCTTGGAATTAAAATATACACAGAAATATATGTATGTATATATATATATATATAAACTGTTAGTTGCTCAGTCATGTTCGACTCTTTGCAACCCCTTGGGGTGTAGCCCGCCAGGCTCCTCTGTCCCTAGCTTTCTCCAGGCAAGAATACTGGAGTGTGTAGCCAATCCCTTCTCCAGGGAATCTTCCTGACCTAGGAACTGAACCCAGGTCTCCTGCATGGGAGGCAGATTCTTTACCATCTGAGCCACCAGGGAAGCCCCATAGTTATATAAACATATTCTTTATACATGATCCATATATATAATATCTATGTAAAAACGTTAAGCAGCAAAGGACCGACTGCATTGTATGTGGACATCTCAACACTCTAGAATGACCTATATGAAAACAGAATCCAAAAAAGAATCGATGTATGTATGACCAGATCATGTTCCATATCTCTCAAACATACACGCATTGTAAAGCAACTCTGCTCTAACACAAAACAGAAATTCCTTTAAAAGAAAATAAATGGAACCAAATGCCTAGTCTATCTCCCTCAGGCCACAGTGACCTGGGCTGCAGTCACATCCTCACAGCATGAGCCGGCTAGGGTCCCAGGGCTGGACTGTTGGGGGGCTGAGGGAGCTGGGGTCTATGTGGCAGCTAGCGAGCCCCCCAATGATACTGAAGTGCCTGGTCCTGTCTTCATGGGGCCCCCAACTCCAGATCCAGGCCTGCCCTCCCACAGCCACTGCACCAAACTGGGTGAACAGAGTGGGCTTGAAGAGCTGTGCAAAGCCATCCTTTTTACGCATCCCTGCATGGGGGGTTCCCAGCTTCAGTCTCCTTCCTTGTACTCACTTCACCCAACTGTGGCAGCACCGTCAGCAAAGCACCCTTCTGGGGTTAAGACTTGCCCGGTGGAGCAAGGGTAAGGAAAAGAAATCGTGAGACACAAATCTCTGGTGTTTCTTTGAGCAGTCTGCACTCTGATTTACAACCCAGGAACCCAATTTCTTTCCCTAAGTCTCTGAGCGCCCCCCGGGCCTTCGCAGGGCCTGAAGAAATGCTGCCGTCTTGTGGCCATTTCCGGTAACGACAGCTTGATAACCGGTCCTTAAAAACACTTAATACTCTCAAGGCCTGAGGGGCTCCAAATGACCCCCACGCTTGAGAAATACCTGTGGTGGTAACAGTGAGAGAATTCAAGATCAGCAATGACTTTCAAAGCCAATTTCAAGAAGTTAGCATCATTGAAAAATAAAAACGAACATGAGAATTCTTCTTCGCCATTTCTAATATTTAAAAAATTGCAAATCAATGAGGAGGCATCATCTGACAGCAGTCAGCATAAAGTCTACAATCAATAAATGCTGGAGAGTCCCTGGAGGAAAGGGAACCTTACCACGTTGCTGCTGGAAAAGTAAAGTGCTGACAGCCACTGTAAAAAGGCAACAACAACAAAAAGGCAACAGATGTGCTTCAAGGACTGAAACAAGAGTGACGATAGGATCTGGCAATCCAACTCCTAGGCGAACATCCAGAGAAAATCATCCTTCACAACGAGGATGCATCCCACTTTTCACCAGGGCATTCTTTACAATAGCCAAGGCATGCAAATATCCAAAATGTCCATCCACACACCAACGGATACAGAAGGTATGCTGCGTACATACAATGTATGCAGCAATACATAAAAAAGAATGAATCTGTGACAACCTACTTGGGTCGGGAGATGATCACAGGAAGTCAGTCAGACTGAGAAATGCAAATATCCTGTGTATTGCCTAGAGGTGAAACAGAATAATGGATACAAATGAACTAATTTACCAAACAGAAACTGAATCCCTGCCTTAGGCAACAAATTTAGACCCACCGAAGGAAAGTTGAGGCGGGAGGAGATATAAATGATTAAAACATACACAGTAACATATCGTGTATATGTATATCTATACATATCTATATAAACATATTTTTATATATAAGATATGTATACTGAGGGCTTCCCAGGTGGCACTAGTGGTAAAGAACCCGCCTGCCAATGCAGGAGACATAAGAGATGCAGGGTGGGAAGATCGCCTGGAGGAGGGCATGGCAGCCCACTCCAGCATCCTTGCCTGGAGAACCTCATGGACAGAGGAGGCTCGTGGGCTACAGTCCGTAGGGTGGCAGAGTTGGACACAACTGAAGGGATTTAGCACGCCCACATATGTGTACTACCTATGTATAAAAGATAAGCCACAATGACCCACTGGTCAGCGCATGGAAATCTCAACACTATGTAACGACCTATGTGAAAGCAGAAGGTGAAAAAGAATCTATATATGTATATATGAATAGCTGGACCATGTTGCTGTAAATCTCAAACACATAACATTGTTAAGCATTTCTACTCTAAGAGAAAATGGAAATTCCTTTAAAAGAAAATAAATAGAAACACGTGCCTACTCTGATCCCCTCAGGTCTCGGTCACCCTTGCAGCCTGAGCAGGTTTGGGTCCCAGGGCTGGAGTGTCGTGGGGCTGAGGGAGCCAGGGCGTATGTGGCAGCCTGTGAGCCCCCCATGATACTGAACTGCCTGGTCCTGTTCCCATGGCACCCCAGACTACGGATGCAGTCCAGCCCTCCCACAGCTACTGCAAGGCCACAGCACCCCAAAACTGGTGGACACGCTGGGCTTGAAGAGCTGTGAAAAGTCACCTTTTTTGGACATCTCCTGGTGGTGGGATTCCCGCTTTCAGCCTCCTTTTTGGATCCCTCCACCAAGTTACGGCAGCACCCCCAGCAAAGCACCTTTCTGGAGTTAAGGTTTGGCTGGTGCGTGAAGCTTAAGAGAGAAGTAGTGAGACACAAGCCCTTGGGTGTTTCTTCTAGCAATCTGCACGCTAATTTACAACCCCGGAACTGACTTTCATTTCCTAAGGCTCTGATTGCCCCAGGGACCTGAGCGGGGCCTGAAGAAAGGCTGCCATCTTGTGGCCATTTCTGGTAACGACAACTTGAAAATCAGTGCTTCAAGTGTTAGGTCACTGAGTCTAGTCTACTCTCTGTGACCCCATGGACTGTAGCCCACCAAGCTCCTCTGTCCATGGGATTCTCCAGTCAAGAATACTGGAGTAGGTAGCCATTCCCTTCTCCCAGGGATCTTCCCTACCCAGGGATTGAAGCCGGGTCTCTTGCATTGCAGGCAGATTCTTTACCATCTCAGCCAAGGACAACTTGAAAACCAGTGCTTAAGGACAGTTAGTATTCACACGGCCTTGGGAGTGCTCAGTGAGCCCTGTGCTTGAGAAACAGCCTGGAGGAGGTAATAGTAAGAGAACTCCCATCAGAGAGCACTTTCAAAAGCCAGTTTCAAGTTAATTTTAGCATTCTTAAAAAGTAGTAACACATGAGAAGGTCTTCACCATTCCTAATCCTTAAATAAACGCAAAGCAAAACAACGATCAGGTTATCATCTGACAGCAGTCAGCGCAAAGTCTACAAATAAATGCTGGAGAGGCCATGGAGAAAAGGGAACCGTCCTATGCTGCAGATGGAATGTAGACTGCTAACAGCCACTATAAAAAAATGCTACAGAGGTGGCATCAAGAACTAAAATATCAATGACTGTACCATCCAGTAATCCCACTTGTACATTCAGAGAAACCCATCTTTCAAAAAGATACGTGCACCCAGCATCCACTGCGACACTATTTACAACAGCCAAGGCGTGCAAGCATCCAAAATGTTCATCTATTCACCAACGGATAAAGAAGGTGGGCTGCGTACATACAGATGGACGATTACTCAGCCACGAAAAGGAATGGCATCATGCCACCTGTGGCAACCTGGATGGGTCTGGAGATGATCTCTCTAAGTAAGTCAGACTGAAAAAAGGAAAATATCCCAGGATATCATGTCAAAGTGAAATGGAATAAAGGATACAAATGAACTAGTTTACCAAACAGAAACAGACAGTCTACGTAGAGACTTAAGGTTACCAAAGGGGAAAGCTTGGGTGGAGGGATAAAAGTAGCCTGAAATTAACATACACACACTACTATATATATAAGAGATAACCAACAATGACCTTCTGTATATTACAGGAACCTCTACTCAATATTCTGTGATAAGCAATAAGTGAAAAAAAATCTGAAATAGAATGCATCTACCTATATATGTAATCAACCCTTTACTGTATACCTGAAACTAGCAGAAAATTATATATCAACTATACTGCAATAAAAATTTAACATTAAGTATATAAGTAAATAAATAAGTCAGCTTACAAACAAACTTCTTTGCACAGCAAAGGCATCCATAAATACACTGTAGAGAAGCTATGGTATAAGGAAAGTATTTGCAAAAGCTGTAACCTATGAAGCATTAATTTCCAAAATATACAAAGATCTCATACAGCTCAACATCAGAAAAAGAATGCAATCAAAAAATGGGCAGAAGACCTAAACAGGTATTTCACCAAGGAAGACATCCAGATTACCAACAGGCACATGAAAAGACGGCCAATATTGCTAATTAGAGATATGCAAATCAAAACAGCTGAAGTATCACTGCACATTGGCCAGAAGGACCAACATCAAAGAGTCTATCAACAATAAAAACACATGTATCCCATTGTTCACCACAGCACTATTTACAATAGCTAGAACACGGAGGCAACCTAGATGCCCATCAACAGATGAATGGATAAAGAAGTTACGGTACATATACACAATGGAATATTACTCAGCCATAAAAAGGAACACGTTTGAATCAGTTCTGATGAGGTGGATGAACCTAGAACCTATTATACAGAGTGAAGTGAGTCAGAAAGAGAAAGATAAACATATTGTATTCTAACGCTCATATACGGAATCTAGGAAAATGGTTCTGAAGAATCTATTTACAGGGCATCAGTGGAGAAATAGACATAGAGAATAGACTTATGGACATGGGGAGAGGAGGAGAGGGTGAGATGTGTGGAAAGAGTAACATGGAAACTTACGTTACCATGTGTAGAATAGACAGCCAACGGGGAATTTGCTGTATGGCTCAGGAAGCTCAAACAGGGGCTCTGTATCAACCTAGGGAGGTGGGATGGGGAGGGAGATGGGAGGAAGGTTCAAAGGGGGATATATGAATACCTATGGCTGATTCATGTTGAGGTTTGACAGAAAACAACAAAATTCGGTAAAGCAATTATCCTTCAATTAAAAAATAAATTTTTTTTAAAGTCTATCAACAATAAATGCTGGAGAGGTAATAAGGAAATGGGAACATACCCATATTGTGGGTGGAAATACAAACTGGCACAGCACTACAGAGAATGTTATGGAGGTCAACCAAAAAAATGAAAAATAGAGTTATCATATGGTCCATCAGTCACACTCCTGGGCATTGATCCAGAAAAAATGAAAAATCTAATTCTAAAAGATACATTCACCCCAATTTTCATAACAGGACAATTTACAATAACCAGCAATATAAACAGATGAATGTATACAGAAAATGTGGTGTGTGTGTATATATATATGTATATGCACACATACGTACATACACACAGGCTTCCCTGATAGCTCAGTTGGTAAAAGAACCCACTTGCAATGCAGGAGACCCTGGTTCGATTCCTGGGTCAGGAAGATCCGCTGGAGAAGGGATAGGCTATCCACTCCAGTATTCTTGGGCTTCCCTTGTGGCTCAGCTGGTGGAGAATCTGCCTGCAATGCAGGAGACCTGGATTTGAACCCTGGGTTGAGAAGATCCCCTGGAGAAGGGAAAGGCTACCCACTCCAGTATTCTGGCCTAGAGAATTCCATGGGATGGCAAAGAGTTGGACACAACTGAGTGACTTTCATACACACACACACACACACACACACACACACACACACACACACACACACACACACAGGAATATTACTCAGCCATGAAAAATAACCTCATTTTTTAGCAACATGGATGGACCTTGAGATTATCATCCTGAGAGAAGTGAGTCAAAGCAAATATCATATGATATCACTTATATGAGGAATTTTTAAGTCATGGAAATGATCCTATTTATAAAATCGAAACAGGCTCATAGACATAGAAAACAAAGTTATGGTTATCCTAAGGGAAAGGAGGAAGGGATAAATTTAGACTTGGGGATTAAAAGATACATATTCATATATATAAAATAAAAAAGACTTACTGTATAGCATGGGGAACTATATTCAGTATCTCATAAAAACCCATAATGGAAAGAATCTGAATATATATATACATATATATCACTTTGCTGTACACGTGAAACATTACAAATCAACTATACTTCAACAAAAAAAATACAGTACTCCTGGGTCTTCTAACTGGCCAATTACTCCAATATTTAAGTCGGTGCAAGTCCTTTTAATAAAGTCACTCCCTAGACTCCTTAAGATGTCCCCAGTGATGAGAAACGAAGGTCTCTTGCCTGCTAACATGTTTGTGGGAAATGGAATATGTGAGGGTAAATGTGTTATCATCTTTTCATAATTCACAAAATAAAAAACATGTAAATGGAATATGTGAGGGCACTTTTGCAATCTTGATCGGAAGACATTAGGGAAAGGCTGATCAACCGGAACGACAAGCGTCCTTCACTGACACTGTGGCCAAGACTCAGGTGGAAATCCTGAAGTTGTGTCAGGCTTAGAATGTCCGCTTGCAGCCACGGCGTTTGAATGAAGCCTTAGAAGTTCCTGTCTTACTGCATAGGTTTGGTGTTCTCTGTATCCTTTATTAGAACTTTCTATGAGGCCCGAGACATCAGTGTTCCAGATGCAGAACGTGTTCCATACTTACAGCCTCAGGTGAGCAGGTACAGGGTTTTCTTCTCCCCACAGCCCTCACCTACGTTGTTCCAGGCCTCCTGGAACCTGCAGAGGTCGAAGCCCCCGACAGAGACACGAGTCTATCGCAGCACCCAAGATGCCTTGGCTCAGAAGACAATCCAGTGACCAGGAGCCCCAGAGAATATCACAGGCTACAGGGCTTTGGGGAGTCTAGACGCTACCCTCAGACCCACTCTGCCTGGAGGTCATGACACTGATGCCACCCTTTCCCAGTTCCTTTCAAAACCAACCAACACCCAAACTGCAGACAGGGCAGGCCTGCCTAAGAGCCCACAGACCCCTCCACCTTGGGTGTCAGGCCCCCCAGGCCCATCCTGGGTGGGCGCTCAGTGCCTTCACAGCACCCCTGACCCCAGCAAGCCCAGCACGCCCTGTATCCCAGAGCCTTCCATGGGTGCCAGAGGCTGCAGACCCCGCCTCCCCCCGGTTCCTGCCAGGCACGGGCGCCACCGTCCAACAAAGGGAGGCTGGGCCAAGGGCACGTCTCAGACACCAGACAGCGTGTTATCCTTTAATGAAGAACCGGGCGAGTGGGGCCCCCATTCTCCTGCAGGCCCCCCTCACTGCTGGCGGCCTCGGTGGCAGGGTGGCCCTGAGGCAGCCAGCCCTGCTGAGGGGTGAGTTGGCAGTGGCCTCGAAAGGCATTCGTCTCTCGGACCCAGGAACGTGGCAGCAGCAACGAGGCTGGAGGCGGCTGACGAGGTCGGGGCTGGTGGAGCAGGAGGGCAGGACGGCAAGAGGGGACTCTGCCCCTTTCTCTCTGGATCTCCATGGGACGGAGGCCAGCGCTCCCAGCAGTCGTCTCTCCAGGGGCTGGAGGCCCTTCCGGCCCATCCCTGGAAACCCTTAGTCCCCAGCTCCCTGCAGACTGACGTCACGTAGGCAACAGCCCACAGGGGTCGCCGGGCATGGGCAGCAGACCGGGTGCCACACTGCCAGCCTCAAGGCCCCCGGCCTGCAAGGTGAGTCCAGCGGGGCCTGGGCCAGAGCCACCAGGAGACCGGGAGGCACCTTCCACTAACTCTGCTGCTCAGGCACTACAGGATCTAAGAAGGCGGTCTCTCCCGCGCAGTCCCGGGGCTGTCCAGGCGGGGCTGGGGCACAGCCGGCCCGCACTCTCCCAGAGCCTACAGATCCGTGACCTTGTTTTCCACGGCCGCCGCGATCTGCTGGAGCCGATAGCCCAGCTGCATCTTCTGGGCCGTGCCGTCCTCCTCCAGGGCAGTGATGATCTGAAACGTAGAGACCAGCTCGACAGGGGGAGGCGGCCAGACTCCCGTCTGCCTTTTCGCAGACGTCCACAGGCCTTCTCAGCTGCTATTGCGGTTGAGGGTAGGGGCCCGAGAAGCCCTATGCTGCCTCCCTCACTCCCTCAGGGCCCATTTTCAGTGGAGGCCAGCCTCGCCCTCCCCCACAGGCCCCCTGGAAGCCCAGCGCCACCCATCCTGGCTGCCCATCTACCAGCCAACAAGCAAATCTGAGTTCCCACGTGCCAGGTGTAGGGCAAGGAGCGGAGACCCAGGGGTGACAACAAATATGATCCCTGGTGTCGTGGGGCTCATTGGAGGGGAGACAGCTACTGACCGAACACGGATGGTGGGGCGGGGACGCTGCTGCAGAGGGGAGGGCGGGGGCGGGTGACATGGGCACAAGGCCGCGGCGCCTGGAAGTCACGCTTGCACGCCACGCGTTTGCTCAATGCCTGTCTCTACTCCAGGCCTGGGCCAGGAGGCAGCGTCCTCATCCCTCAGCAGCGACGGCTACATCCCCGGGGCCACACAAATGTCGGGGTAGACGATTCCAGCAGGCCCTCGGTGGGCTGACTGGTGGACACCCTGACCCTGAGGCCTCGCCCAGAAGCCCGCACTGGCTCCATCATGCCCTCGCCTGCCCCAGAGCCTACGTCTGGACCCTCTTCTCTGTCAGCCCCCGCAGCGCGGCCAGGCCCGCGCCCACAGAGACGGCCTACACGGCACACGGCCACGCGAGGCCTCGGGTAGGGGTCTGAGCGACGGCAAGCCAGTCGGTTTTAGTCGCTCTGTTGTATCCAACTCTCTGTGACCCCTTGCACTGTAGCCTGCCAGGCTCCTCGGTCCATGGCAGTCTCCGGGCAAGAACACTGGAGCAGGCAGCCATTCCCTTCTCCAGGGGATCTTCCCAACCCAGGGATGGAACCCAGGTCTCCTGCATTGCAGGCAGATTCTTTACTGCCTGAGTCACCAGGGAAGCCTGAGCTAAGTGAGTGGTCCATCAATTGGACTTTTCAGCCCTGGAGAGTATGTGAATTCATTTTACAGTCATGGCGGGGGCAGGGAGAGGGAGTGTGACTGTCAGTGCACGGATGGGGCCGTGTCCCACCCCAGCACGTCCTGCACACCATCTCCAGGCCCTGTTAGACCCCCAGACATGCCCGCCACCAGGCCCAGGAGCCCTGCCAAGGGGCCCGGATGGGGAGGGTGGTAGTCGGTTAAGAGTCAGGCCGATACCAGGAAGCACACGGCAAGAACAAACACTGCCCGAGCCCACTGCTCTGTGCCTGGGGGAGACCTGGAGGCCCCACACTTGAGCCACAGAGCCAGTCGCCCACTCACGTCATTCTGACCACACCAGGTTCGCTCACCTGGTCATAGTATTTGTTGATATACTTGTAGAGCTCATGCAGGGCCACTCGAGCCCCCAGGTCTCCGGAGTAGTTCTAGGAGGAGAGACAAGAAGTTGTAGAGCTAAGGGGTGCTGCCAGCCTCTAGAGGAGGCCCAGGACCCCAGGGACGGCGACTGGGGAAGAGAGGGTTGGGAGGCAGAGGAAGGAACAGAGCCTGGTATCGAGGAAGCGGAGCCCCTCTCTAGATAAAGGGATGCCAGGCTCAGCAGGGCACAGGATAGAACCAAAAAGGGCCTCCTTGGTGAAGAGACCCCGGCTCTGCAGTTCTACCAGGCCCTGGGGCCTCCACTGGGGCCCTACCTCTCTCCCCCTCCGGCTCCAGCTGGGAGCCTGTCACCCCAGGGGACCGCAGAGCCCAGGAGGATGGACGCTGCTCACAGCCTGTGACCCAGCCCCGTTCTCCTCCGATCTCACTTGAATCTGTCCTGAGGTCACACCCAGGCCCCTCCCTGGGGACCTCTCCGAGCCTCAGCCTCCTCTTTGGGACAATGGAGTCGATGTCTCCTAACTTGTAGAGCTCTTTTACGAGTCCAGTGAGAGGGAATCAAAGCACTCACAGCAACACCCGCAACTATAGCTGCTATTATGACTAGGATTGTGATCTTCATCATCTTGGTTTCTGATTTAAGATCGTTCATAAATTCCCCGGAGTGCACGTTTTGGGGCTGCTTTAGGAGTAGGTGGGGTCACATCTACAGTGCCCAGGAAGCAGAGCAGTAGGATGTGGACAGGCTGGGCCAGATGGTCCTAGGGTTCAATCCCTGCCTCCTCGCTGCCTGGGAACTGTGGTCCACAAACCCTGAAGGGCTGCAGACATCTTAACACCCAGCTGAGTCCGGTCAGGTAGTAGCTGCCGGGACAAGACCTGCTGCTCTCTGCTGAGATGTGGGAGCCCTGGTATTTTACAGAGGCAGCAGGAACAGTCTTTGGAGGCCCCAGGACTTCCCTGCAAGGGAGCAGTGTGAAGCAGGCAGGACCCTTGGGGCAGAAGGCCTGTGCCCAACCCAAGAAGCAGAAGGAGGGCCGTACCCGAGACAGCTCGGCCAGGATGGAGTTCATTTCTTGATCACTGGCGGGGATGGTCTGTCTGATGTCTGCGTAGTACCTACCAGAGATTATGGGTCCAGAAGTCACTAGGGAAATAAACCCTTCCTCATCCCACCAGGCCCACCCTGGGGGCCTCCGCTGTAAACAGCCACCCATCCATCCACTGGTTATCTTCCAGACCCAACTCCTTTCCCTCATACCTTTCCACCATCCGTTTGTACCGGGGAATATCGCGAGCATACAGAAGTTTGTTGATGGGGGAGTCCTGGGTGCCAGCAGGCGAGCAGCGAAAGCAAAGGATGAGAGCCCTGTTAGGGTGACCAGCTGTCCCACTGTTCCCAGCACTGCTTCAGTTTTAAAACTAAGTCCTCAGCTTTCCCTGGTGGCTCAATGGTAAGGACGCTGCCTGCCCATGCAGGAGACCCGGGTTCCAGCCCTGATCTGGGAAGATCCCACATGCCTCTGGGCAACTAAGCCCATGCACCACAAATACTGAGGCCACACGCTGCACCCCACTCGCTGCAACTAGGGAAAAGCCCGCACAGCAGGGAAGACCCAGCAGAGCCGGAAATTAACAGATAAAATGAACACACACTAAAAGAAAACGAAGTCCTGAATCACAGGAAACCTCCTCAGTCCCAGGAAGGCCGGATGGTTGGTCAGCCCAGCTCCTTCCTTCCGTCACCCCTCCCCCGATGTCCCACCTCTGCCATCATCACCTCGAGCTTCTTCCCCCCTTCTCCAGGGTCATCTCTCAGCTCCCCGTGCCCCAACCCAGACTCGGCAGGGAACCAGCGAGCCGTGTGGAGCCCTAACGCTGCTTCTCCATGTGCTGTCCGTTCTCTACGGACTCATTTTAAAGCTCAGGAAACTAACCCGGAAATTTAATTACGTTGCTGCAGACCACCTCGCTCGTGTGTGGCCGAGCTGGGATTTGAAGCAGATCTCTCTCCAACCAGGGCCCACAGTCTAACAGGACCAGACACATCCTCTACCACCGCGCTGGGCTCCAGTCCCAGTTCTGCCCCGGTGGCTGCGGACAGCACATTTCCGTTCTCGGGACCTGCTGCCTCATCCCCCAGCTGCGGGGAGGGCAGGGCAAGAGTGCACTCCCCGCTCAGAGCCGGGCCTGAGACCAGATGCCCGCTCTCAGCCGCTGTCCGCGGGGGGCCCTCGGCATCCTGGTTTGCGCTAATCCTGACTCACCCAGGAGGCACCTGCAGTGCTGCTGGGAAGCGGGGGCTGTGTGAAGGTCAGACATCAGAACCCGGACACCAGACAGCACACACCCTGGAGGGGACCCCTCGGTCCCGGTGTGGCTCTATGGGTCTCACCTCATTGTGGGCAGACTGATGAGAGACAGCTCTACAGATTGGAGCCTTCCTTCTTGTTTCTGCATACAGAGCTAGAGACAGATCCCGCAAGAGATCCCAGGCCAACTGCGGCCCAGGGGGCCAGGCTAAGCAGAGTCCGATCACAGGCCTGAGGAGCCACAGGGGTCCTCCCCGCTGGGTACCTGTGCAGTCCCGGTAGTGACCCTTTACCGGTCACGGACTCTCTGCGTTCTGACCACTGTGACAACTGACCTGAACCCTCTGTGCCACCAGGCAGCTGCGTCACCTCCCCCTCCATGCTTCCCAGCTCCCCTATCCGCACACCCCTGCTCGTCTGGCCCTCCCTGGACTCTTCCCCCTTGTTCTGCCCTGGCTGGTGGAAACCTCCTCCGCTGCCCTCGGGATCCAGCCCCCCAGGCAGCCTGGAGATGCTCAGTGGTTACAGAATCCACGTCTCTGCCTAGAAACCGCCTGGTGGCCCCTCCTCCAAGTCTGAGCTCACGATAGCCAGAGGCCCGGGGGTCAGAAGGTACCCCTCCTTCTTCCTCATGCCCCACATCCAACCCACAGCTCCTGCCTGCCCTGTACCCTCTCGTTCCAGCTTGAACGCGGCCACTGCTGGTCCCAGAGACAGCACAGCTTCTGCTCTGGACACCAGGCTCTAGTCCATCCACTGGCGACTACCAGGGGGCTCCACGTAACTCTCAGGTCTGACCCCCACCCCGTCCCCAGGACCTCAGTGGCTCCCCATCACCCTCAGGGTGAGCCCTCGCCAAGGGGCCCTGGCCTCCCACCACACCCGCCAGCACCTCCTGCTGAATTGGCACACGTGGCCCCAGCCCTTGCCACATTCCAAGGCTGAGGCACGGCCACCTCCCAGGGAGCCCCGGGACAAAGCCCGGCCTGGGGCTGGGGTCAAAGGCCTCCCATATCCCCCTCCCTGACATCCTCCAGAAAGCCCGGAATCTGCGAGCGCGCACAGCACAGGCGATCCCTGACCAGGCCCTCCCAGTCCACCCCGGCAGCTCACCCGGCCCAGCTTGTGGTCAGCCAGGGTGCAGGCATCCATGAAGGTCTGGGCGATGACCAGCAGCACCGCGTCCATGTTGTCGGATGTCTGCACGTCGAACACAAATTGCGGGTTTTTGATTATGTTGATCCAGAACCTCAGGGGCAAGCTGCAAGGGGCGGGGGTGGGGGACAGGAGGGAGGCCGATGAGCAGCAGGCGGGGAGGCAGGAGGGCCCCGCGCTGAGCAGGCCCCCCGGCCCCCCGCCGCGCCCACCTGTTGGTCTTCCAGATGTGGACGGTGTCCTGGTCCGAGATGCCGTGCTGCTGTGCCTGCTCGTCCAGCAGGTCGAAGAAGTACTTTATGGCAAGCGGCACTGGGCGGCCAGTGCTGAGAATCACCTGGAACAGGTCATCCACGAACTTCTGCAGGGTGCCCTGTGGGGAGGACCACAGGACGTGCGGTCAGCAGGGGACCTCGGCCGGCCCGGCCTCAGCCGCCTCGTGAGCCCTGCGCGCCCCACCCCCCGTGCCACTGCCTGTCCCGTCCCTGCCCCGAGAGCCACCTTCATGGACAGCAGGCGTGTCAGGTAGATCTCCGGGATGGCCTTGGCCCGCTCCCGCTCCCCGCCCCGAAGGCTGCCCCTCCGAGGCCTGGGTGGCTCCGGCTCCTCACTGGGCTTCACCAGGTGCCAGGGCCGGATGCCCCCCTCGTCCACATCCTCCAGCATCGGGGTCCCTGTGCCAAGACCTTACAGCTTGTCACCCCTCGTCAGTGCCCCCTGCCCTAGGCCCCCGGGGTCCTGCCAACACCCAGCAGTGTGGGGGCACCAGCACCCCCCTCCCCCGGGGGGAAGGGAAGCCCACCCTGGGATCCAGAGGACCGTCTCCCATTACTGGACACCGGGCAAACCAAGGGCAGAGGACTGATGCGGAGAGGCGGGGCAGGGGGATAGGTACTCACTCTCTCCTGGCACGTAATCCTGGCTTTCCCGGAGGACGTGCTTGGTAAGGCAGGGCACCAGGGCCACAGTTGCTCCGTCAGGGACCTGCTGACCACAGTTGGTGACCCCTCTGCCTGCCCGCCCCACCGTGCCACCGCCCTGCTCAGCTCCCACCCCTCCCACCTTGTAATGCTGCAAGGTGTTCAGGCGCCTCCACAGACCCTGGATCTCAGATGTCACGTCCTCGTCGGAAAGAATGAGATGCCCGGCCACCCCAGACCGCCACTCTGCAGGGACAAGGCAGGCTTGGTCCAGGGCTTTCAGAACACCCTTCCTGAAGCGGGCGCTGTCCCCTCCTCCCAGAGGCACTGGCCCCTCTGTGATGAGCAACCTCACCCAACTTCTTGGAAGACCAGAAACAGGGGCCCCTACCAGGCGCTAGGTCATCCCTGCAGAGACGCTGTGAAGTCCACCCCCTTGCCCCGCCCCCTGGTGATAAAATGACCCTGTAGAGCTGGTCTAGGGCCAGCACTAGCCTCGGGGTGCCCAGACCACCCTTCCCTTCCACCCTTACCAACATCCAGGGTGCGGGGATCTGGCCGCTGGGCAAGGGGCACTCCCTTATAAAGCTGATCCAGCATTTTCTCCTTGGCCTGGGAGATGGTGTCACAGTCCAGGACCTTCACAGGCACACCCTGGGCTTCTCCCGCTCCAGGCCCCACAGCCAGCAGTGCGTTCAAGGTCTGTGCACGACACGTGGGAGCAGTCAGGGCTCATGGCACACACGGGACAACCAAGATGTCAAGGCCAAGGACAACCCATGAGGAAGCCACTGCCTCTGATCTCCAGGCACCACACAGTCACCCACTCATGTTTCTTCACCGCCTGCTTCCCCACGGACAGCGGCGCCCTCCACCCTGTGCCCAGTGCACTAGTGTCTGCTAGGTGAATGGCAGAAAAAAAATGGGAGAGCACCAGTCTGCACTCAGATCACCAGGCTCCTTGGCTCAGGCGGTGAGGCCGAGGAAGCTAAGAAAACCTGTGTAAGAAGTGGCGTCCCTGCCAGCTGAACAGAGGAGCAAGTAGGCGGAGTCCGAATGGGACTTTCCCCAAAGGAACTCCACACAGGGCACAAAGGGGAAAGCAAACCCAGAGGGGAATGATGGGCAGGTCTTCCAGGGTGACTCCCAGCCTGGTGGGCTCAACCTCACCCCTGGCTAAGACACGGTCAGACAGACACTCAGGCCCCGACACAGCAACTCCACAGACCCTGGCTGTGGGTACCTGACTCCATTCCAAACCTGGGGAACCTCTGAGCCCCAAATCTGCAAGGTCTGGCCCTCAAGCCTCTATCCTGTAGCTAGCCAGAAGTTAGGTGGCTCCAATCAGATGCAGACAATCACACATGGTTGCCCTGATCACCCTCATGGGAGACTGACTCACCAGCAGGCGTGCATGCGCATGCATGTACAAACACAGACACAGACACACACACACACTCTCTCTCTCTCTCTCTCTCTCTCTCACCAGGGGCCGGTATTCCACATCCTCTCGGAGCAGGCGGTTGTCATTCAGGGTGTATTTGGCTTTGCCGGTCACACTGTCTACTGGCCCTTTGTCCACTTGATGCTTAATTCCACGGAAAAGCATGTACAAAGGCTCCCCTACCGCGTCCTGGGGAAGCAGCAGGCAGTTAGGGTCCCAGGGCGGGTGACAAGCACAGGAAAGGGACAGGATGCAGGCCACAGAAGGCTATGCTGGCAGGGGCGTGCAGGTCAGGGTCCTGACTCTCCCTGGAGGGAAGCCCCGTCCCTCTGCCTCACTCACCCTCACGAAAGTGTAGAGACAGATGGACATCCAATTGGTGAGCAGCTTCTCCACTACGGTCTCTGTCCTGGGATGACAAGGAGGAGGGGAAGACACAGTCAGCAGGTGCGGGGAGGCACCAGGGCTGTCTATTTGGCAGACCCTAGACCTGGAGGGCCTGACACAGGTCTTGGCTCCCGCTCTCCCTGGCCGCCCAGCCCCGTGGTGGCTGGTGGGCACACAGACCTGCGCAGCATCAGCTTGGGGTTCTTGGCCACGTACTGGGCCACCAGGTCACTGAGCAGGGTGCGCAGGATGTCGGTGAAGTATTCCAGCTTTCCATGCAGCGCCACGGTGAGCAGAGATGCCACGTAGGCACGGTCCCGGGCTGAGAAGGTGCGCTGGCTCTCCAGGGTGTGGATGAACTGGTGCGAGGGAGAGGGGACAACGGGTAGGCAGAGAGGGCAGATTCAGAAACGGAGGGGCTGAGAAGGGGTGGGGCCAGAGGGCTCGGGGGCTCCCTCCCCACCTCGGGAGGGGCCAGAGGGGCTGGCACCTTGGTCAAGAAGAGCTTGCTGTTGAGCAGGTTGGACAGCTGCCCCAGCCCCTGCTCCACAGTGGGGCGCCTGCTCTCAGGCACGCCCAGGTCCCGGTGCAAGGGCGACTCCCGGTGCCCAGGGAAGAAGACCCTCTCGGCATACACCTTGTAGTCAAGGAAGGGGATGCCGCTGCCCAGAAGGTCACTGGTGAGGTCGGTCATCTCGGTCATCAAGTCTGTGGAGCAGAAGAGGGAGGCGTGGATGCAGATCCCAGGAGACGGGAGCAGGCTAGGCACGAAGCCCTGGGGCACGGGGCCTGGGCTGCCTCACCTGTGAACTCCTTCTTGCAGCGGTCCCGCACGCTGCTCTCCAGGTTCTCCAGTTGGATCTGCACTTTCTTATAGTCCCTCAGGGCCTGCTTGCTCTTCCTCCTGCTCAGCACCAACGTCAAAGCAGGGAAGGCCGGGGGAGGCCTGAGCCCTTGCAGGGTCCCATCAGGCCTGGGCCCACCCCAGTCTAACCTAGCCACATTCAGCAAGCCAGGGTCTAGTTTGAATAACTCTGCCTGTCCCATCCCAGGCAAGTCACTCCCACTCGTGACCCAGCCTAGCCCAGGGATCAGTAAACTGTAACAGGGCCAAATCTGGCCCCCGGCCGGCTTTTGTAAATAAAGATTTGTTGGAACACAGCCACGCTTGTCTGTTTGTACCCTTTCTGCAGCTGCTGCTGGGCTGCAAGGGCAGAGCTGAGCCACTGCTGCTGAGACTGCCTGGCCCACAAAGCCCAGAATAGTCTCCTGCCCTTTCTAGGAGGCGTTTGCCGACCAGTGGTCTAGTGTGCCCCTTCCCAATCCAACCACCCTGGTACTTGCCCAGCCCCAGCCACACCTGGCCATACTCACCTGTACATAAGGACAATGATGATGACACCCAGAGCCAGGAGAGAGGTGCCCACCCCCAAGCCCACCTGGGCTGCCATGGGAAAAGCCACGGGGCTCTCGCCATCGTACTGCACGTGGCCCAGGGAGAAACGAAGGTTCCCCATCTGCACCTGCAAGGGGAGCCCCCTGTGAGCACGAGTTCAGCGCATGCCCAGGGCCCGCCCTAGCCCAGGGCTTCGCCCACTGACCGTGAACTCGGGCAAGGCATCGGGCACCTCCTGGAGGGCATGGTGCCGGGGGAGGGGCTGCTCCATGGGGGGTTCGCAGTACAGATGGTGCCGGGTCAGCGTCTTCACCACACACGGGCCATCCCCAATCATGGCCACCACCTCCTCCTTGGACATCGCGAGGTCCAGATTCTCTCCCTGGAACATGGGGTCACCGATCGATCACTCAGAACTCTTCCCTAAAGGGAGGAGCTGATGGTCACTCAGATCCTATCTCCCCAAATGTGGGAAGGACGGTCCTGAGACCCATCTGCAGGAGCAGGGTTCATGGTGTCCCGGCGTTTGATGTTTTCCAAGCTGCCTCCTGATCTTTTCTGCCCCTCCCTATCCTTCTCACTTTTCCTGGAAAAATCTTAAACTTTTCCAGAGCTAAAAATCTGGAGAATAGGACTTGCCTAGTACTCCAGAGGATGGGAACCTGCCTGCCAATGCAGGAGACATGGGTTTAACCCCTGTTCCTGGAAGATTCCACATTCCAAGGAGCAACTAAAGCCTGTGGACCACAGCTAGGGAACCCCTGGGCCCCAACTGCTGGGGCCCACGAGCCACGCAACAGGGTGGGAGGAGCCTGTTATGAGAGGCCCGAGCCCCACAGCCACAGAGTGGCCCTCACTCTCTGCAGCTGGGGGGGAGCCTGCACAGAATAAGGAAGACCCAGCACAATCAAAAACAGATATAGGGACTTTCCTGGTGGTCCAGTGGCTGAGACTCCTTGCCCCCAATGCCAGGGGCCCGGGTTCTACCCCTGACCGGGGAACTAGACCCCAGATGCCACAACTAAGAGTTCACATGTCCCAACTCAAGAATCTGAATGCTGCAACAAAGACCAGGTGCAGTCAAACAAATTAATAAATATTTTTGAAAAATAAATAATTTTTTAAAAAGGATGCAATGATCTGTGGGGAAAAAAAGAGGAATCTACCTGCCAATGCAGGGGACATGAATTCAATCCCTGGTCTGGAAAGATTCCACATGATGTGGAGCAATTAAGCCCATGGGCCACAACTTCTGAGCCCATGAGACCTAGAGCCCGTGCTCTGCAACAAGAGAAGCCACTGCAGTGAGAAGCCCACACACTCCAACTAGAAAGTTCGCTCCCACTTGCTGCAACTAGAGAAATTCCATGCAGCAATGAAAGCCCAGCCCAGCCAAAAACAAAACATTTAAAAAGTCTGGAGAACATAAAGCTGGGCCCAAATCCTGCCCAGGGACCTAAAGAAGCAGAGCCCTGGGTGTCTGCTGGCTCACTGGCTGGGCAACGATGGGCTGTCCACCTACGGCCTTTCAGGGTCCCCACCTCCTGCGTGTGTCAGAACAGGCGCCAAGTACGTGTCCCCACGAGACAGGCTGCCAAATGGCAAGCAGCCCAGGCACCTGCTGTGTACCTGGCCGCCGCAGCGTGCGCCAAGTCATTTACATATTGTTATTCAGACGCCTGCCACAGAGCGTGTCAGGACCCAGGCCACGGGACCCAAGCCCCAGCCACGTGTGTCAATCCATGCACCCCAGCACCAGCCCCCTCAGCAGCTGCCGGGTCCTTGCCCTAGCCCCCACTCTGCTGTCCTGCCGTCTCCGCCATACACAGCAGTACTGCCCAGCAAAGTGAAGGGTCTTGGGGCCCCACCCAGTCCCATCTGAAGCAGTACCTCCACAGAGAGCACACTCCCAGGCTTGTGCCGGAACGGTGCGCTGGGGTCCTCGGGGTTGAGGGGCTGCAGGGTGGGGTCGGCCTCATAGGAGAAGGGCGTGGGGTTCAGGGTCGCAAAGTCAAAGATCAGGTTGTCAAGGATAAATTCCACACGGACCCAGGGGTCCTCGGGCAGGCCTGGGAGGGCCGGTGTGCGGCAAGTGATGAGCTGGGAGGAGTTCACGCGGCAAGGCTCCTCAAACTAGGGCAGAGGGAGGGAGCACGGGAGGGACCGCTGAGGGCACAGCGAGGGGGGCCAGCAGAGGTGGGGCCACAGCCTCCACGGGTGCCCGCCCCCCACGGCCGTCCAGGGCTGAGCTGGGTGATGGCGAGCCCGGTGCGGGCGGGAGACCCCCATGGAGGTCTTACCTGAAGGCCGCCACAGGAGACTCCGGGGGAGCAGGCTGTCTCTGGGAGCACTCGGCGCCTCCGCTCAAGCTCCTGGCCCAGCCTTGCTGCTCTTGTGGCCACGGTCACTCGGATCCTTGGTGTCTGCACCACATCTAAATTCTGGCCACAGACCCGGATCTCACGGCCTCCACTGAAAACACAGCCCAGGAACCACTCGTGGCTCAGGTGAACCTCGGGCGCAGCCCAGGCCCCGATGTTAGGTCAGCCCCAACCCAAATTCAGACAAGCGGATGACAGAGGACCAGATGGTTGGATGGCATCACTGACTCGGTGGACATGAGTTCAAGCAAGCTCCGAGAGATGGTGAAGGACAGGGAAGCCTGGCATGCTGCAGTCCATGGGGTTGCAAAGAGTCGGACAACAACTGAGCAACACCCCCAAAGCCACACGACCACTTTCCCCACCAGCGCCGTGGGAGTTGAAGCCCCTACTAGAGCCCTACAAAGCCCCGTGGACTGGAGCCGCAAAGACCTCGCTGCCACACGCTATGCAGCCGTGCCCTTGGCCCAGCACCTGAGGAAGCTCTTGGTGGGACTGGCAGACGTGACATTGGGGTCCGACGTGTACTCGAACTGGCTGTGCTGAAGCCTCCGCTCGGCAGCCCCAAACCACACAACCACGGGGAGCGTGGCAGGCGCGGGGTGTGGGCTGGTCTCGCATCGCAGCTGCTCGGCCTGCTGCTCCAGCAGCCTGGGGAAGGGAGGGAGGCGTAGTAGGCAGGCTGGGCCAAAGTGGGCCCTGGAGTGGGGAGGGAGATTTAAGGACACAGACCCGGTCGGGCCTCAGCTCACTCCCCTTCGGTGCTGACTGCCATCTCTACAGGTGGTCCTGGAGGCTGCACACCACCTCCTCCAGCCCCCGGACAACTCCGCATCAGCAGGGGCTGGCTGCTTCCTGACTCGGTCCCCATCCCCCTTTCTCCTCTCCCCAGCATGCCACCCCCTCCGTCTTCTCCCCGGGGCACAAGGATGGTTGCAGGATGAGGAACCAGCCCTCACAGGTGACAAGGCTGGTCGCCCACCACCACTCGGATGTCCTCCAGCCGCCCGGTCAGAAGCTTGGAGCCGTGCAGGGTGAGGCTGGTACCCCCAGCTCTGGGGCCTCGGGCCGGGAAGACGGACTGCACCTTGGGGTCCTGTGGGAAGGGGAAAGGGAGAAACAGTCAGGCCGGAGGTCTGAAACAGGGAGGCAGAGGGAGCCGGACATAGACCAGAAGGCCCTGGGGTGGGGAGCCCCAAAGGCGAACCAGGGGGCTGGAAGGAGCCACATGAGGGGGTGGCCTGTCAGCAGTGGGTGGGGACTGGGCAGCCAGGCACCTGGTAGGCAAAGTCATGCTCTGAGATGCCGCGTCCTCTTCCTGGTACCTCCACCGTCACGGCACCTGCCACCTCCTCCCTGCTGGCCCCGGTGATACACACGAGGCTGTGGGCACAGGGATATCTGAGGTGCTGGGCCACACTGAGGACCCCCTCAAACCAACCAGGCTGCCCCCTCCCTGCCCCACTATATCAAATGATCTCCCTGCTCCCGACACTGACAGATTCTCTTGCTTTAGAACAAATTCCTTAACAGCTTGCCAGGAGGCTCTGCCATCTGAGAATTAATATTCATGGTTCGATCCTTCAAGTCCAACCCCAGATCCCCCTCGAGGAGGAAACTTTCTCTCTCCAAGGGGCACAAATTTACCAAGGGACCAGGGCAGGGGTGAGCTGAAAGTTGAGCAGGCCTGACTGGTGACCTTCACCACGGGGCACAGCACCAGTTACAAAGTGGTGATACCTTGGGACTTCCCTGGTGGTCTAGTGGTAAAGAATCTGCCTTGCAATGGAGGGGAAGCCAGTTTGATCCCTGGTTGGGGAAGTGAGATCTCCCATGTCTCAGAGCAACTAAACCCATGCAGTGCAATTACTGAGCCTGCATACCACAACTAAAGCATCCAGGAGTCCGTGTACTACAGTGAAAGATTCCCAACACAGATAAATAAATGTGTGTGTGTGTGTGTGTGTGTGTGTGTGTGTGTGTGAGTGTGTTAGTCGCTTAGTCATGTCCGACTCTTTGCAACCCCATGGACTGTAGCCCGCCAGGCTCCTCTAACCATGGAATTCTCGAGGCAAGAATACTGGAGTGGGTTGCCATGACCTCCTCCAGGGGATCTTCCCAACCCAGGGATCGAACCCACAGTTCCAGCATTGCAGGCAGATTCTTTACCATCTGAGCCACTAGGGAAGCCTGTATGCATATATGTTTATATATACATATATAAAAACAAGCAAACACCAAGGTGATATAAACTTGATTTCCCCCCCAAAAAAACTTCCAAACACCTCTAGTCAGGTCTGGGGTTGGACGTGAAGGGAAAGTGGACAATCTAAGAAATGTTAGTTCTCAACAGTAAACAGAAAGTCGGGGCCAATTACTCTCCAGAACGTGAAGCCTACAGAGGCTGGACTCTGACATCGTCACGGTCACTGCAAACATCCCCAGGGAACAGAACAACCCAAGTGTGAACTCCCCGGGAGAGCTTCAGCTGGAATGCATTTTGATCACTTTCAGTTCAGAAACGACTTTAGTCTCGTGGTTCTAGGATCATTAACAGTCACCCCAAGCTGTTAGTCATAGTACATTTAGTACGTTCAGGTGGCAAGGACAAGCTCTAGGAAAGTCTTGTTGAAAATCAGACCACGGGGCCTACAGATACAGACCTCTGCAGGAAGTGGGGGAGGTGGCCTGAGGCTCTGCCCTGGGGGTTTTGGACCCACTCGCCAGGTGACCCTGAGATCCCGTGGGTTGGGGACCTGCAGCTTAGAGATGTCTCCTTGGCCCCGTTCTGTGTACCTCTGGGACCCTAACCAGCCTGTAAGTCACAAGCTCTGGGAAGACGCAGAGGTCCCGGAGCCTGGCACTCAGCAGGTGTGTCAGAAGTCAGCCTTCCCACTGAGGAGCCCGCCCGGGGCAGTGCTTGGGGAAGAAGAGCCAGAGGGCAGAGCGTAAGTCCCGGAGCACAGCTGTCTGGGATCCGAGGCGCCCGCTGCCACAACTATGTCCACAGGCACTTGGAAAGCCGGCTAAGCACACCGAGGCTGAGCCGGGAGGCAGAGCCGCCAGTCGGCTCTGGGCAGGGACTGGGCTGCAGGTCATGAACCTACAGGTTCATGCCCCAAGCCAAGACCTCCACAGCAACCCGAGCCCTGAGACGCTGTGAGCAGAGCCAAGGGGAGCAGGGAGAGGGGAGTGCAGGTGAGCCGTGGGTGGACAGCGCCCAGCCAGAAAGCCAGCCGTGGTGCCCATGGGGTATCCCCGGCACTCTTGGTGCAGCCCGCTCACCTGCTGGACACCTCGTACTCCTGGGCGTCCACAGCACAGGGCACTCCAGCCACTCTGACCGTGTCCTGCACGTCCCGCACGCGCTGGCCCAGGTTGGAGCCCCTGATGGTGACCCGGGTGCCGCCGTCTACAGGCCCCGTCAGGGGCTCCACCTGCTCCAGGACAAGGACTGGTCACCCGGCGCACCTGGAGAGCCTGGCAGCCTGGAGAGACAGCCCCAGCCTCTCCCACCTTTCCGCCCCCTGAACCCACAGCAGCCCCACCCCCTGGAGAGGACGCGCCAGTATTTCAGCTCACCGAGTGGATGAGCGGTGCTGGGCACTGGGTGACCACAGCCTCGGCCTCGCCACAGGCCTCCCGGGCCACGCACTGCGGACGCGCCCCCTTGCACCACACGCAGCCGTACTGGGGCAGGGCGGTTTGGCAGCGGCTGCAGTCCTCGTGGCCCACGGAACAGTCATAAAGCACCACTGCGGGGTGGAGAGATGACAGTGACAGGCAGGCTGGGAACAGCCCTGTTGCCTCCAGCAGCGCCCACAGCCCCCCGTGGCTCACCGTGCAGCCCAGCCACGCTGTCCACACGCAGACGGCCGGCGCGGCGCAGGAACAGCCCCACGCGGAGCTCTGGCTGCAGAGCCTCGTAGCTGAGCTGGAGAAACGGGAGTGCGGTCAGAGCCCGGGGTTAGGGGAGCCACTGGGCCTGGGGAGAGGGTGGCCAGAGAAAGGACCAAAGTGTGTGCTCCCTTTCTGGGAACATGAAGTCAGAAGTCAAAGGTGGGGTGCAGGATCCCCTGGGGCACAGGGTCAGAGGTCAGAGCTGGGATAGCAGGACTCCCTCGGGGTCCCATGGTCGGAGAGCGGGCTGGGGTGAGCATGGCACAGCCAGCTGAGCTCGGTAGCCAGCCTGTGGCCGCTGTGCCCTTGCCCGCCCAGGACTCGGGGTGTGTACCTGGTGCTGCTGGCATGTGACGTGGCACCGGGGATCTGGAGGCAGCTCGCACTCGACCCGGGCCTCAACCACCACCTCCCGGCCCTCCAGCTCCATCACACACTCGTGGTCTCCTGGACTGTCCTGAGGGCAGAGGACACAGCAGGGGGGCGGCTTCAGGAGCGAGATTTGAGGTCACACTTTCCCCTCCTCCCCGGGACTTGTGTCTAGTTCACCGACAGCCTCGGAGGCCCCTGCTTCCTCCTCTGGTGGCTCAGACGGTAAAGAATCGGCCTACGCTCCCGCCACAGCAGCCACTGATGAACAACAGCTCTGCGCTGCCCCTTGGCCGTGGGCCTCAACAAGGCGTACAAGGTGACCAAAAGGAGCTGCCGCCACCGAGCGGGCACCTCACCAAACACAAGACCCGGGGGGCATGTGGCTCTGCCCCTTATGAGCCAAGGGCCAGGGAGCTGCTCAAGGTCTCCGAGGACAAGCGGGCCCTCAGGCTGATCAAGAAAGGGGTGGGAACACCCATCGGTGCTAAGATGAAGAGAGGAGCTGCCGCCACAAGGAAAGCGGCAGCCAAGAAGGACTGAGCCCTTCCCCTCTGTGCACAGTAAACTTTTCCAGAAAAAAAAAGGATCTGACTACAATGCCGTAGACCTGGGTTTGATCCCTGGGTGGGGAAAATCCCCTGGAGAAGGAAATGGCAAGCCACTCCGGTATTCTCGCCTGGGAAATTCCACAGACAGAGGGTGGAGGGTTGTAGTCCATGGGGTTGCAAGGAGTCAGACTGAGCGACTCTCACTCACACACACACACTGCATGGGGTTGCAAGGAGTCAGACTGAGCAACTCACACACACACACACACACACACACACAAGCACACGCGCGCAAGAGGCCTCAGCGACCCCGCACACGGGTCACGCACCTGGAAGAGGCGCAGATTGCGGCCCAGCAGCCGCACTTCTCGCTGGACGTGGACGGGCATCAGGCGGGGCCCCTGCACGCTCTCCACACATGGGCAGGAGGCTGCCCCCCAGCTCACTTCCTCCTGTGGCCCCAAGCGCAAGGCAGTCTATGGCGCCCACCCACCGTCACAGCACCCCCCTCCCCAGGCAGAACCCCAGGGGGCCCAGGCCAGTGCAAAGCGGTGGACCCCGCCCTCCATCCCATCCCTCGCACGAGGTGGGCCCCCAGCCCCTCCCCTGAGGCCTCCTTCCTGGGCTCACCAGCTCCCAGAGCCCAGGGGTGTCGTACTGGTAGTCGAGGCTGGACAGGAGGATGAGCGGGGCGGGAGGGCCCTCATGCTCAGCAGAGTCTCCATCACCTGAGAGGAGGGTGGAAGTGGAGAAGGCGGGCGTATCACCCCCCATCCACTCGTCCGCCTCGGGCAGCTCGCCTCCTTCTCTCATGAGCCAGTCCAGAGCGGGCTTCGTGGAGCCAGCGGCCCCTGGGAAAGTGGTGGCAGGGGCAGAGCCGGCAGGGTGGTCCCAGGGGCTCGCCGAGGGGAGGGCCTCGGGGCCAGGCTCTGCATGGGCGGGGGGCAGGGCCGCTGCCTCGGAGGGTGGTAAGTGCGAGGCCAACAGGTCCTCGGGGGTGGCCAGGGGTCCTAAGGCTGAGGGGGCAGGCACGGCAGGTCCAGGCGTGCTCTGGGGGCTGGGGGGTGCAGAAGGAGGGTCCCCGGGGAGAGGCGACTCCATGGGAGCCGAGGCAAGGGTGGGGCTGGTTCCTGCCCATGGCCCCCAGGGGCTGAGTGGGGAAGGCTTGGCCCCAGGGGGGACATCGGAGGCTATGGAAGGAGTGTCCACAGGCAGGGTGTCAGGGGCAGGGGCAGGGGTGACCATGGTCTGGGGGGCTGTGGGTGGGAAGGAAGTGGGTGCATCTTGGGCAGGAGGGGCCGGGGAGAGAAGCGGACTCTGGAGGGGGAGGCAGAGAGGGACAGGAAGGGACAGGAAGGGCCACTCAGCAGGCAGGCGCGGGAGCAGGCGGCAGGCAGGCAAAGGGTATGTTAAGAGGAAAGGAGACCAAGGAGAAGAGAGACAAAAACAGCCCATTAATTCTCCAGAGGGGATGGCGGGGTGGGGGGCAGGCTCCGGGGGCATCTGTGCCGAGGTGGGGCGCAAGGCCCAGACCTCGCCTGCCTCTCAGCCACTAACGGCCTCTCCCGAAACAGGTGGGATGCTGACAGCCATCCTCTGGGGAGTAGGTCCCGCATAGCAGCTCAGGTGCTCGTAACGGAGCACCCAGGGCAGGTGGACACACAGAGCCCGAGACACCCTCACAATGGGGACCCCCATGCCCCACCCCACCCCATCCCCCAGACCCAGCAAGGCGTTGGGCTCACCTGTCGGCCGACCACCATGGGCCCGGCATCACACGAGGCCTTGTGCGTGCAGAGGTGCTGCCAGACACACCAGTTACACCCCCAATGGCTGCTCACGCAGGCCTGGCATCTGCACAGAGCACAGCCATGGGGTGCGGGGTCACCACAGGGGGGCCCGGGGTGGGGGGCGTTGGGGGTCAGGGTGAGGAACTCACGGTGCCGATGGGCGGAGCAAGGTGATGGCCACGCAGTCGTAGAAGGAGAGGGCAGCCTCAGCGATCACGACAGCACCAAACCTGAGCTCCATGCTCACAGACACGTGGTCTGCAGAGAGGGGAGGGGCTGGGCTGAGGGCGGGCAAGGGGCACCTGGACCCCGAGACCACACCGGGTTTGGGATCAGCACTCCAAAGGTCGGGAACACAGCCCACCGGGTAGGAAAGAGGGACCTGAGGGGACCTAGGAGCAGATGGAGGATGCAGAGAAAGGCACCGCTTCAGAGTCCTTTGCCTACATTCACACCTCATCCCAATCACACCCCTTGGAGCAAGATGGGAAGACGGCAGGGCTCCTTCTCTCACCCACCGGCTCCTCTTGGCAGCTCTGGGGCCTCGCTCGGGTCCGGGGAGGGGCACATCACCCCAGAATTGGTCAGCAGGGCAGGGCTCTGGGATTCCCCAAAGTGGCAGGAATAAGACTCCCCCGGCCACAGCGGGGGCAGGCCAGGGACCGACAGGAAAACCTGCCAAGAGAGGCCGGGACACCGTTGGAGTCCCCGGGCAGCAGATCAGGCTCCGTGTACAGGCTCCCTGTGGGGGCAGGCACCTGCGGCCGCCAGCCCCCAGGGGTCACAAGCACCCCTACCCCAGCCTGGGTTAGGAACAGGGCCCCGCCTGCTCTGGTCTTCACCTCCCTCCTGTCCTCACGGCTGATGTTGGCAGGACTCAAGGCTGCCACGCGCAGACATCCCAGCTCAGGCTGCAAGCTCCACAGCCACCGCTCTGAGCCCCGGCCCCGAGAGCACTCGGCACGGCGGCTGCACCTGGACGAAAAGGACCAGTGTCCACCTGCGACCCTCACAGGGCCACTGGCAGTTCATGGGGCACAGACCCCGACAATCCTAGGGACCTGGGCAAGGTCCTCAAAGGGGCCATGACATGCCTGGCAAGTCAGGGTGGAGGATGGGATTGGCACATCCAGGGGTCAAAGGTGGAGAGTCAAGGGCCAAGCACCGGGAACCTTGGAGACAGGGCAAGTGGGTAGGAGCATTGTGGGCAGGAGGCTGGGGGTGAGGTGGGGATGATTGGGGTGGGGGGGGCACTGACCTGCCGAGGAGCACACACCACCCACAGTATGGGTCCCTGTGAGCCAGGCAGGATGCACAGTCGAGGTGCTGAGCACACGAGGCCACGGGAATCTTGAGAAGCTACAGCAGCAAAGAAGACTTGAGGCCAGCGATCCAAGTGCCGGCGGCACCCCCACATTATACAGGGGCCCCGGTTCCCTCAAGGGCCCTCCCAACAGCCATGCCCTCCCTGGTTGGCACCTGGCACTCACCGTGCTCTGGGTCATGACATACAGGTGCTCGAAGGCCCCATCAAAGATGAGGTCTCTGCTCACCGCAGACCCCTGCTGGACGATCTGCGTGGAGTACGGGTGGCCATCGCTCCCTGGGCCCAAGTAGACCTGAGATCAGAGACCACAGGGTCTGAGGCCCAAGACCCGCCCTGCTCGCCCCAGGAAAGTAATTTACAAGTAGAATTTCCTCCTAAGCAGTACAGGTCATTACCACCCAGCCCCGGGGTGGGAGTGGGGGTATCATGGGTAAATGCCATCCAGCCCCAAAAAGAGGAACACAGGTCATCTCCCCCAGCCTGGGGCCAGAGACAGATAACAGATCTCATATCGCAGCCCCAGGGGTCCCAGGCTTAGCTCTGCCCAGAATGGGTCCCCAGCAGCTTATCCCTTCCAGATCTGAGGCAGGGCCCAGCACATCCTGTGGACTCACCCTATGTAGCTGCCCTTGACTGTCGCCCAGGAAAGCAATGGTGTGTCCATCTTCCACGGTGATCGCCACGGCTGTTAGCTGGACCCCTGGCCACTCCAGAACCGGTGTGGCTTCCAGGGGGACACGGCTGGCCATGGGGCTGGGCGTGTGGTCTGAGCCACAGGGATACGCATCCAGAGTATCCTGCAGGCAGCCAGAAGCCCAAGTTAGGCCCTCCCCAGATCACCTCCATCCGCCCTGAACAACTGCATCCCCTCTCCCAGCATCTCTGCCAGTTCTTGGCTCTCCCGCAGCCACATCCTTGGTCCTGCCTCAGTGGCTTCCCTCCACAGTCTGCAGCAGCTCCATCATGTCTTTTGATCCCCACATGTCTGGGGGCCCCACTTTCTCCCATCCCTGGCCTGGGAGCTGCTCCCTCCAGTTCATGCACAAGCCTTCCCCTGGACCATTCTTCCGAAACTTCTTCCGGCCTGCATCCTTCTCTCCACGTCCACTAACTGGGTCCCCGCCCACCTCTCACTGAATCAGTCTCCCTATATGCATGCAGCTTCTACCCTTTTTATCCAACCTGCATGTATGCTAAGTTGTTTCGGTCAGGTCCATCTCTTTGCGACCCTAGGGGCTGTAGTCCACCAGGCTCCTCTGTCCATGGGACTTCCCAAGCAAGAACCCACTGGAGTGGGTTGCCATACCTCCTCCAGGACATCTTCCCCACCCAAGGACTGAACCTGCGTTTCTTATGTCTCCTGCACTGGCAGGTGGATTCTTTACCACTAACGCCATCTGGAAGTGTTCGCCCATCCTGAGACAAGAGCCAAACAAGTTTCAACAAGGTTGCATCTCACTTGCCTCTGTCGCTCAAGAAACTTTAAACAATAGAGACCAACCGTGCCACATTCAGGGTCCCTGCCCCATACCCTAGACCCTCAAACACCCTGTCAGTCCACCTACACAAGTGCCATCCCTTCGGTGCCAGGTCCAAGCACAGCCCTGCACAGCTGGCTCTCTGTCTCCCCTGAATGCTACTCTTACTGTAAGGTACTCCTCCATCGCCAGACACAAAGGAATCACTTAACATCCGCTGACCTGACCAGTAAATGCCTGCCCAGTGGCCTCAGGGACAGGACTTACCACGGGCAGCTGAGCACAGTCAGAGTTGACATCATACTCGATGTAGGCCACCTCAGCCCCGTCCTCAGCGCGGCCCTCCCGGGTGTAGCAGGCGTTGCGGGTGCGATTAGCAAGGCGATCCACCTCATCCAGGGGGAAGGCGCAGAGTGCCGATGCGCCAGTTGTCCCCGCAGCTGCCGCGGGGGGTCGGCCCACGGTCGGGGCAGCGGCCGAGGAGAAGGCCACGAACAGCACCTCGCCCTGTGCCACCTCCGCGGAGGTGGCCACGGCCGCAGCCTGGATGAGCCCGTAGCGGCCCCCTTGACAGGCCAAGGGCAGCTCCACGTAGGAGTAGTAGTGCTGATCCCGGAGGCACACGCGGGACACGTAGGCGCGGAAGGCTCGCGACTGAGCCTGCAGGTCCCGCCGAAGGAACAGGAAGTAAGCGCTGGCCCCATGCGCAAAAGCGCTCACGAAGTGATGGCTGTACTCTGAGAGGCGGCCCACAGCGAGCTTGGCCGTCTCCTCGTAAGAGAAGGCGGCCTGGGGGTCCGGGGGCTGTAAGGCCCGGGTGGTGATGGGTGGGATGCCGCCCCCTACGCCTCGGCTGGTGTAGCCTCGCCCCACAAAGAGGAGGGGCTCCCCAGACGGGCCCTGGGCCACCAGTCCCACCGTGCTGACGGCAGGGTCGTTGGCAGCCACATACTGGGTGTCCCCAGGCCGCTCCGGCCGCAGCAGCAGCTGCCCGAGCTGGCCCAGGCGCCGCTGCTCACAGACCCCCTGGTGCACGCTGCCGCACACCACCAGGGCCCCCGGGCTCACCAGGAGCAGCTGGTTAGGGTTGCTGGTGGGCTGTGCCTGGGGGCACTCGTCTGGCATCACCGGGGGCAGACAGTCCCTGCTGTCCAGCACGGGGCCAGTGGACACAGTGGCCTCCAGCTGCAGCTCGGGGCTCAGCTGGAACAAGAAGTTGGTGGCTCCGAGGTAGAGGGTGCCTGAGGTGGGGTCTCGGGCCAGGTGCTGCAGACGCGTACCGTTGGGGGTGAAAGCCGGCAGTGGCGGGGGCTGGAGGGCGAGGACCCACCCAGCCCAGAGCGCCTGGAGGAGAGCTAGGCCGAGGGCGGGCATGGTCACCTGGCAGGGAGACAGAGAGCTTGAGCAGGGCTCGTGCAGCTGCCTGAGTACCGTGGGACCACTGGTGAGAAGTAGGGCTGTGGCACTGCCAAGATGCCCCTCCCAACCCAGCGAGGACCAGGCTGAGATGGCACCGCGGTTATGAGGACCGCAGGCCCACACACTAGCAAGGGCTCAGCAGACGCTGTCCTGGAAACATCAACATTGCCCATTCTCTGTAAGTCTCACTCTCTCAGGAGACCGGCAACCCCCACCCCTCACCTGACCTGCCCATTGTCAACACAGGGTCCAAAGGTGAGGAGCTAGAGAGGGAGAGATGTGGGAAACATTCCTCTCCCAGGGACCAGGGCCTGGAAGGGCAGGAGAGCCAGGGGATGGGAAGAAGGGACCCAGAAAATCCCTCTGCATGGATGTCAGTTTCCTGGGCAGGAAACGAGAGGGCCCGATCCCATGGGCCACCTGCATGTTACAGCAGAGCAAGAACTGGGTGAAGGGTCTTTCAGGCTAGGAATCCAGAAGGGTGATAACCAGAGAACGGACAGACTGGAGAGATAAGGGGGTTAAGGCTGCCATGGACAGGGCCTAAATGGCTGAACCTCAGGTTGGAGAGCCCCCGGTAGAGGGGGGGAGTCCCACTGCACCCAGACACCTGGGTGTGAGGCCAGGCTCACCTGGCAGGGCCGGCTGAATCGGGAGACAACGGCATGCCCCAAGCAGGAGTCACCTAGCCAGGGAGAGAGCAGAGCATGGAGCTGGGGGCTGGGCAGCAGGCATGTGCAACCCCCACCAGGGGCAGCACAAAGGTACCCCTCCCCGCTGCCCAGTCTGCTAGTGGAGCTGGGCCCAGGCTGGCCCTTGGCCACCAAACACATTCCACTGGGGACGCCTCCTCGGAGCCCATGGGAGGGGGAGGGCAGCAGAACCAGGCATCCTCAGAGCCTGGGAAAGGGCGGCTAAGGAGGAGCTGTGTGGCTGGCAGGGCCTAGTCCGGCCCCCACTTTGGTGCTGTCCCCCACTATAGCCTGCCCTCGGGATCTCCCATCCATGCCCTCTGCCCAAACTCTGCCCTCTCAGGGCGCCCAGGTACATACCCTTCCCACAGGCCTGGGCCGAGCCTCACCTCAGGCTGCCACCAGCACGTGAGCACACTCATGCTCCCACACACCAAAAAGCACACACACCACCCACCCTGTATGCACACACCGACACCCAAACACATGGACGTGAGCACACACCTAGACGCATGCACAAATCGCCTGTACAAACAAGCCAGAGACACATACCTGGAAGCACTCCCCACACAGACACACTTACCCACCCTCCCACCCAAGATACACACACCACCACCCACATCCAGACCCCATACAGATTCACACACACTTCCCTGGTTTGAGCCCTAAGTCCTCAAGGGCTCTGGAAGCCAGGCCATCATCTCTTGCTATTTCCTCTCCTGCAGGTCAGAGCAGAGGGGGAGGAGGAGGGGTAGGGGGTGGTCCTAGAGGAAGTCACCATACAAGTACCCATCCCCTGAACCTTCCCAGACCTTGAGGGCTTGCTCTCCTCACAGACTCCCTCCCTGCAGGCTCCACCTGAAGCCTGGGGAGACCAGGAAACCATGACACCACCTTGCTAAAACCTGGCTGGTCTCCAGCCTGGAGCACCAGGGTGGGTAAAGTGCTGGGCACTGGCGTGCATCCCAAGCTGTGAGACGCTCTCCCTGCTTGTTTGTGTTCAGGCCACATGGCCCGGCCTCCCGCCACCTGTTGCCAGTCTGCCGGTGCATAGTGCTCCTCCGAGAGCTTCCCAGGGTCCAGGTTGGCTCCTCCCAGCCGAGGCCCCCCAGCAGGGTGCTCTTAAGGCTGGCTCAGAGAGAGCAGGGCTGGGCATAACGCTTGGAGGAAGGTCCAGCGAGGAGCTGTGGCCACGGCCTGGCTGGGCACTGCTCCCAAAATAGCTTGGGGGTTTCCATTTTTAGTGTGCAGAGAACAGGGCAGCTCTATGGGAGCTGGAACAAGGCAGCCACTGTTTGCCACAGGGGGCAGGGGGAGGGGGGACGGCAGGGAGAGTCGTGAACCCGGAGAGAAACCCAGGACTATGGCAAGGCCAGGCTTCCCAGGAGCCCCACACCTTGTTTCCAAGGCATGGTGGGGAAATCTCTTCCCCCAGGAAGACGGGTCTGGCCTGAGGATGGGCAAAGGCCAGCTGCTACTGTTTGGTCCCTCCCACCGCCTCCCGCCTTGGGCAGAGGGTCTGCCCTACCATTCGCTTACAAACATTTGCTCAGCGCAGCCTTCGTGCCAGAGTTCTCCAGCCCTCAAGGGGCAGCCGCCAAGACACCCCCTACATGTAAAATCGCAACTGGGTCGAGTGGCCCACAGGAAGCCGATGGGCAGGACCCAAACAGCTTCTGGCAAAGTCACATCGCAGGCTGGAGGCTGACCCTTGCTGGGAAAAGGGTCAGCCTTCTTCAATCACTGCCACAGGGCTGGGCCACCCTCGCCTTTCCCCACATACCATGGGTGGGAAGAAAAGAAGGGTGGTGACATTTTTCTCCTTATCGGCCACAGAGCAGCCCTAGCCCCTCCGGTGTACCTCCTCCCACCTCAAGGCTACTTCAAGCAGAATCTGAGGATGTCCCTCTCTCCTGCATCTTTGCAGGCACCCCCCGGGGCCCAGAGGATAAAGGTCAAGCCCTCCTGTCCACACGGTCTCCAGTGCAATCCTCCCCAGGGCTCCCCTACACAGGCTCTTCGTCCTGCCAGGCCAAACTGCAGACTGCTCATCACACTCCTCCACGCTCAATCCCTATTGCATGAGGTGCCCAAGCATCACATCCCAGTGAGGGTGAAGCCCGTGCTGTCCCCCAGGCTCCTGAGAAGCCCACCGTGTATGGGCAGCGGGCATCCCCAGACACCACCCTGGTGTACACTGCAGCTCTGCCTTGGGCTCTCTGAACCTCAGATTTCCCATCTGGAGAATGGGAGGCAAGACTGCTCTGATCATCCAACGTGATATGGTGTGTGCCTGGCACATGAGGTACCAACCAAGGCCACTTTTCTCCCTGTTCCACGCTCCTACTCCTGGAATTCCTTAAAGGCAGAGAATGTGACTTCTAATTCATTGGCCCCAGTAAGCGGGGCAGACGTTAGCACTGAGCAGGTGCTCCTCAAATGTGAAAAGCCTCATTTCACAGCCAAGAAAACTTAGCCAGCAGGGGAGATGTGGGGCCCACAATCCGCTCCAAGCCACTAGGCTTCTAGAGGACACAGTTGTCAGCCCCACTTTTATTAATGACTAGGCCAGAGCAGATTGAAAAGGCTGCTTTGGAGCTGGGCCTGCAGTCCCCAACTTACGCCACCCCCCACATCTCAAGCCCCAGCTAGAGTCAAAGCCTAGCTCTTCTGGGCCCCCCATCTCTAGACCAAGTCAACAGGGCCCAAGGCTGCCTAACTTCTGCCTGCAAAGAACAAGCACAGTCTCCTGGACCTGGGGCTGTCCTCGCCAACCAAAAGGGCATATAAACTCTGCCCTTGAAACTGGGAGAGTATTCATATCCCAGCCCTCTTCACCGGAGTCGCCGGGATTGGTGTGAACCCAGCCTTTCCTTTCGGCCCTCTCGCTGGGCTCCCAGGGTGCACCCACAAGTCACTCATTGACAGCATCAGAGTGCAGAGTGCCTGCCTTGTTGTCTGTGTTGAGCCGGGGTAGGGGCGGGGTGGGGGGCATCATTTACCAGTGAGGACTCAACAGCGCCCATCAATCACCCACCGTCTGCGTGCGGGGTGGGGGGCTTCCCTTCTGGGGGTGCGTGGCAGGGGGAATCCCAGTCTGCCTTTTGTCAGTCGCGCCGAGTACCGCCTGGAAGGGCTGTAACTGCGGAGGGGACCTCCCCGTTGCTCTTCCCCGACCCTCCTCCCTCCTCCCCGACCAGGGCAAGGACCCCCCCAGTGGTCCTCGGAGGGCGGGGAAGAGGCCGGCCGGTCCCCGGCTGAGGCGGCGGCGGCGAGGAGGGGGCGCGGAAGAGCGGCTCCACCTCCTCTGTCTCCCAATCGCGTTACAGGCGGAGTCGCCACAGTTTCCCTTCGCGCGGAGAAGTGTGGTCCCAACTCTCAGGATCGAAGCCGCCCACCACTCACCCCGGGCCGCCCCGGCCCGGCGGCATCGCGGCTCCAGGCCCGTCCACCCCAGGGACGCGTCGCCCCGGCCCCACCGCCCCGGCCCCGGGCCCCGCACTCACCACCCGGCCGGGCCCCGCGGGACGAGCGCGCCGAGGCGGGCGCCGGCCGCTCCGGGTTCGGGATCTGCGCGCGCGGCGGCCTCCCCCCGTCCCCGGCTCCCCCCGCCCTGCCCCGCCACCCCCCGGAGGTGGGTCTGGCGAAGCCGCAGCTGTTACCCGGAGACCGAGGGGCGGAAAACTGCGCCCGCCGCCCGCCCCGCCCGCCGCGGCGCTGCCACCGCCGGGAACAAAGGAGACAAAGCCGCGTCGGCCGGGCCCGGCTCCGCTCCTTCCCCCCCCCACGCGCCCGCCGGGCGGCCCTCCCCCCGCCCGCAGCCCAGGCCAGGCCGGAAGCAGCCGGGAGAGCCAGGCGCGCGGCCCCGAGCCGCCCGGGACCCCGCATTCCAGCCCTCCCGGCTCTGCACTTGCCGAGGGCGGGGGACTCGACCCCTCGCTCGCTAGGGGGGCGGGCGGTGGGGGGAGGGGAGGGAGGAGGCGGGCAGCACCCCGGCGGTTGCCAAGGCAACGCGGATGGCGGCGGGAGGAGCGCGTAGAGCCGCGGGACCGGCTGCCCCACCCCGCCCAGTCCCCGCCGGGCCTCACCTGCGCGCCGCGCCGGAGCCGGAATTAGAAGCCCTCCGGCTCGAGAGAGGCCGGACGGCGGGGGCTAGAGGGTGGGGGTCGCGCTCTGCACCCCGACGTGTGGTGGTGCTTCACCCGGACCTCCGCCTGCCCGCCTGCCAGCGCCCGGTGGGACCCACGCCCCTCACCTGCCCCACCAACCACCACCCCCGCTCCCCGGGGCCCCCGAGCTCCCTCTTACCTGTCCAGTACCTGGCTCCTGTGGTCATCCACCTCCAACTTTCTTTACCTGAACTCCGGGGCGCCTGATTTCTGCCCACCGGTTCTATTCCCGGGACTCTCAAACGACCAAGGTCTCCTTCCGGCCCCCACCTCTGGCTGTGCGGGAAGAGCCCCGGCTTTGGGGTTGGGCCTGGGTTTGCGCCATCACTGAACCAAGAAACCTGACCCCTTCCCCCCAAACACACATGCTTGTTTGCTCACCGCCAAGTGAAGGTGATGCCACACCTAGCCCGACTGGGAAAGGAGGGCCCACAGCTGCAAACGTGCACAAGCTAGGGCGCATTTCCTTCCTTTCCTCCCAGACCTATACCTGGACCCGCCCCAAGCTGAGAAGCCGTGGGCAAGTCTAGACTCCCTCACCTGTAAATACGTCACCCTTCCGAAGGAACACCTGGGTTCTCTCCTGAGGCCCAGGTGTGCCCTCTGCCGGGCCCTTCAGGCTCGGCTCACTGCAAACTCGGGAGCCAGCACTTAGTTCATCCTATTAGGACTTCCGGAGGCTTGTGACTCGTGGCCACTGCAGCCGCCTGGGAGGCAGAATTTGTCACACACACACCCTGATAGCTCCCAGGGCCTCTGCAGCCTTGAGGGGAGCCTCAGTCAGGTCTACATCATCCACACTGGCCGCTGTCGACAGAGCTAATCTGCAGGCACCCTCTTCCCACCTGCCACCCATCAGTGTGCCGGCTCTGCCTTCCAAACTCCCTCCCAAGCTCCTCGGCTTGCTCTCCCGAACTCCAGCCTCTCTTCCAACACCTGGGTCCAGCACTTAGCACCCTGTCTGCACCAGGATGGCACCCTTCCCCCAGTTCCCTCATCTCTGGATGTTACAGACCCCAGGTGCTGTCTGGTCTTCTGGGTCCCGCACTCCATTCTCTAACCTTATGCTCCACACCCCTCACCACCTCAGGCAAGCTGGTGTGCCCCAAGGCCCTCAGCCACCTTGCCTGGCCTTCCTGTGCAGCTTGTAGGGGTGTGGGGTGGCCCTTGCATGTGCCTGGAATCCTCCCCTCCCCAGGCCCATTCACTCAGGTGCACACCCTTTAGGACCCGCCTCACCTACCTAGGTTTAGGAGCTAGATTTCCAAACCCCCCAACACCCCTCATCTGTAGACAGATAAGGCATCTCCTACCCCACCAGGAGAATAAACAGCCCAAGTGCAGAGGTCATTTCACCCCAAGCATGCCGAAGGAATCCTTACAAAAAGAAAACAAGGCCCCGGATGGAGTCACCAGACAATCAGAGCTTCACTGCACCCATGGGGCCACTGGCCAGGGGTGAGCACAGGCTCCCAAGAAGGGCGGGATCTCATGGAAGCACTTCTGCTTCCACAGGCCTCTGCCGGGAGTCGGCTCTGCTCAACCTGCTGACCCACCTCGTTGCGTCCTGAAAGGAAGGTGGGTTCTTCAGCCCCACAGTGCGAGCAGAGCGCCTTCTCACTGCTCCTGTTTACTCAAGGACACACAAGGCCACCCATGGCCATTTGACCCCGGAGGTCAAAGGCTGCTGTTCTCCACTGAGAAGGAAGAGGTCAAGGGTTCTCGGTGCAGTACGCCTCCGTGCCCCCCCAACTGTACCTCCCACCTCTGGGAGGTCCCTCCACATCACTGCCTCACCACTCACACTGCTGATGGGCTGAGCTCTGCCCAAGGCTGGAGAGGCCATCCCTAGGCTGTGTGTGAGATGATACCCCGCCCGAGTGGCGCTGCAGCAGGGAACCAGGTTGGTCACCAAACCCCTGTAATTCTGTCCCCAGCAGTATTTACCAACCATTCCCCCAGTCCCTGTTCTCTGCTTCCCTCTGATCAACCCTCCAGTGTTAGAACCAGGAAGTTCTCTCCAACATGGCAGAGAAAGTGATCCAAAAGACAGGCTGTGACCACGGTCACCAGTGAGTGGCAGCGAGCCAAGTTTTATTCACTGGAAATCATGGGCCATCCGACACAGGTGGGCTGGACAAGTGGAGGACAGGCTAGGAAATCCGAAATGAAAATCAAGGCTGGGGGAGGGGGGCAGTGTATCCAAATGGTCTTGGACCAAGGGCCAGATTCTTGAACCAAGGGCCAGATCAAGAGATGAGAGAGGAACTATAAGGGGGCGATTATCTTACTTTCAGGCCCGGCCCTCGAGTTCCAAATCTGAATGTTCAATGGACAAAATTCAGTCTCACATACGTTACTTTAAATAAGAAAAAATGAAAGACGTTTTAATAAGACAAAATTGAAAGACATGAGCACAAATATTTGATAGTTAACATCAATTAGCGTTGCCTAAAAAGCAAAGGATGTCTGCAGGCGAGGTCAGACTCAGGCTGAGTACACCCCCGGAAGTTTACTTCATTGCTTCTTTCTCTAACTAAATCCACATCCATACCCCCTCCCTCTGGAGGAGGGTCCAGGGGGCTAGCTGGCCTTGAACAGCATATAAAGCACAGGCAGGACGGCCACAAACGTCGCGCAGGTGACCAGCGTGCTGTAGACAGTGTTCCTGTTGACCTGGGCTTCCAGCCTCTGCTCCATGTCCGACAGCGCCACAATCACGCTCCCCTGTTCCAGCAAGGAACCAGGCAGAGCCCCGTCTGCAGACTCCATCAGGCCCCGGTGTGCTGCAGCCTTTGCGAGCTGAACCACCCCAGCCACTTGGCTCACGGTCTTTTCCAGGCCATCAAGCTGCTCTCGTAAACCCTCTAGACGTGAATGGACCTGCCTAGAATGGCTGAGCTGCTCTCTCAGGGCAGCTGAAAGGACATCTGTGTCTCTGTCTCGGGTAGGGGAAGAACCTGCCTGGGACAAAGAGTTCTGCCCAGTCCCAGCTTGCACCAGGCCCTTCAGGTCTGCCATGAGGTCACGGAGGTCCCTCTGCTGGAGCGAGTAGCTAGACGCCTGTTCTCGGATGGCTTCCTGGAGGCTCGCAGGCCCCTTCTGGGCCTCCAGGAGCAAGGCCTTCAACTCCTGGAGCCGCACGCGGTTCACGTAGGTGGAGCCAGCCACACCGATCAAGGCCCCCAGGACTGACCCGATGAGCGACCAGTTCTTGGTCCTCTCCGCCCGCGTGCGCTCCTTCTCATGGCTTTCCCGCACGGCTGCAGAGAAGAGGGAGAACTTCTCTCGCTCAGAGTCTTCCGCACGCAGGTAGCTCATACGAAGCCGCTTCTCCTCCTGCGGAAGCAAAGCTGTCATGTAGCAGTGACCTGGCCCAGCAGCCTCCAGCCAAAGTCCCACGACCATGTCCCTTGGGCTTGGCTTCAGGCCTAGCACGGATTACATGCTCCATAAACACACTGGGTGAGTGAGGGCAGCGTTAAGCCTGGACAGGTTGGGAGAGCAAAGGCACCGGGGATAGTCCAAGTGAGCAGTGCTATCCTCACCGGGCAGTCGTGGGTCTGACCGGACATGTGCAGGGCTCTCCAGACTGTGCCCATCAGAAGGGAAGTGTCTGGCACTCTCCGGGAGGCCCTCTCCATGATGCTCCCTCCCAATAATCCGGGGCACCAGTTACTAGACCACTGATCCAAGTTGTCCAGGAGCGGAGAGGGTGGACAGGCCCTGGAGCCCTAGAGCCCAGTCTCTCCCCAGGGTCTTCTGGTTTACCTCCTTACCAGGTCTCTGACCCCCAAACCCATTAGAGCTCCCACCTCGCCCCTCCACACCCTGCAGGCTAGGTCCCCGTCCAGGTGAGGAAGGAGCATACCTGCAGCATCCTGTGCTCCAGAGTGGCCAGCTCCAGGTACTGGTTATCGTCTCTGGAGATGCGGTCCAGGCGGTCCCTCACCTCCTTCAGCTTGGCCTGCTGACCTTCCAAGTCCTCGCGAGCCTCCCGGACAAGCCCTCGAGCCACCATGAACACTTTTTCTGCCTGCAGTGAGAACAACAGAAGTCACCCGCCCCTTTCTCCACGCCCACACAGGGTCCTCTCCACTCCCAACCAGACACGGCTGAGAAGAGGTCTGGGGGGTGTCAATGGTCCTCAGGGTGCAGCCCTGGGCCTTTAACTGGCTTCCTGGGTGTTTACCTTAGCTACACCTCCCAACATCACCAAACGCCATGACAGGCATCGCCAGGCCTCCAGTCAAGAGGCTAAGAAACCCTGGCTCAGCCAAAGTCCTGGCCTCAGAGGGGAGAGACAGCACTGCACCTCAATACCTCTGGCTGAGCCCCACGATCTTCCCACCCCACTACGCTGGTCTCTGCCAGGGTGGGAAACAAGGTTGTTGTTGACAATCAGTCGCTCAGTCATATCTGACTTTTTGCGACCCCATGGATTGCAGCATGCTAGGCTTCCCTGTCCTCCACTATCTTCTAGAGTTTGCTCAAACTCATGTCCATTGAGTCGATGATGCCAGAGACGGCAGAACAGCTTTCCCCTGCCACAGAGGACCGGACAACCAGAAGCAGTTCTCCCCACTTCAGTCTGACAATTAATTCCCAGGACCTCCACCTTTACAAGGGATGTTTTAATCACAGCTGGGACCTTGAAGACCCTGTAGCCCCTCAGGCAACTCTCACCACCAACCCCCAAACAGTCAACAAAGGAAGTGTTTGCTGGCCCAACAGAAAGGATGTTAATGGCCCAGGACCCCCTGGGACACAGTATACACAGCAATTTGTCTCTATAGGGAACAGGGGGGCCCTTCACCCCGGTAATATCAAACCCAGCCGTCATGTGAGAAACAACTCAGCTCCCCCTCCTAGTGGTATGTGTTCAAGGACAGACGAATCTGGATGTGGCTTCCCAGCACCTGTGGCTGGTCACTTATTTGGCAGGAGCCTCCAGGCCACATTGCCCGGGTCAGAGGGCAGGGCCAAACCCCAGCTCCCGTCCTCACCTCAGTGACATTTCCCTGGGCCTCTCGAACCTCATTGAGTCCCACAAACTCTTCATATCTGTCCCACCAAGTCTTGGCTGTGGAGGACGCCCGCTGCCGAATGCTGTGCCCCAGGGCTGCTCCCAGTGCGGTGAGGCGGTGGTACAGCCCCAGGGCCACGGCCTCGGGCCTCTTCTCTCTGGGCTGGCTGGGGCCCTGGCTGCAGAGAGTCCTGGTCAGAAAGAGGTCCCTCCGCACCAGTACGGGAGACACACCCCCGGCGTGCCGCACGGCCAGCACACGGCTGCGCCCTGTCATCTGGAGATCTGTGGGGAGAGGACAGACAGGTCGGCTGACAGCTCACAGAGGCAGGGCTCAAGTCGGGTCTCATGCCCGAGGGACAGTTCTGAACTGAAGAGTTCCCATTAAAAAGTCCAAACTGGGGACTTACCGGGTGGCGCGGTGGCTAAGAATCCAACTGCTAATGCAGAAGACACGGGTTCGATCCCTGGTTCAGGACGATTCCACATGCTGTGGAACAACTAAGCCCGTGCGCCACAACGACTGAGTCCATGTGGCAAGTACTGAAGCCCATGAGCCTAGAGCCTGGGCTCCGCAACAAGAGGAGCCCCTGCAGTGAGAAGCCCCCGAACTGCAGCAAAGAGTAGCCCTGGTTCTCCGCAACCAAAAAAAGCCTGCGCAAAGCAACAGAGACCCAGGGTGGCCAAAATAAATAAATAAATATATATATATATATATTTTAAAAAGTCCAAACTGTTGGGCCCATAAAGGGCAGCCACTAGGGTCAGGCTTTGCCAGGTGCTCTCCTGGACAATGAAGCACGTCAGGGAAGAACATATTTAGGAACCCAAGCCTTCCACCTCCCTCCATGACGCCACAGCAGCCAGACCCTCCCATCCCACCCCCTGCCTGCATCATCAGGTCTGTATGAAAAGACTGGTAGCCTGTTTTCCAATAATCTCAAAGATTCTTTTCTTTTTTCTTTCCTGATGTGGGCCATTTTTAAAGTCTTTACTGACTTTGTTACAATATTCCTTATGCTTTGGGTTTTTGGCCTACTGGACTTATTACAATTTTGCTTCTGTTTTCTGTTTCCCCTTTTTGGCCATGAGATATGTGGCATCTTAGCTCCAGACCAGGGGTTCAATCTGTACCCCAAGCCCTGGAAGGTGAGGTCTTAGCCACTGGACAGCCAAGGAAGACCTTAACAGAAAATTCTGAAACCTGTGTTGTGTCCATGCTAACAGAGCCCCTCAAGGATTCACAAAGACTGCCAGGGAAACTGGAATTAACTGAGGGGATCTGGGGAAAGATTTCTGTAAAGGACTATCAAAACCAGCTTCCCGGACTCCCTGAGGGCTGTCTCCAAACGGGGAAGCAGTTTCATTTCTGTTCTGGAACACAGGTCATTCCTGTCCCAGGCCAGAAAGCTCCCGCCTCAAGAGACAATTCCGGGATAAAAACAAAGCAAAACTAAACCGCCTGGATTGCTTCAGAGGACAGCTCTTCTGAAGTTCCTGGTAACCTTCCTTCTGCCCTCCAAGGCCAGACATTCCAAGTGACCAACTCCCAGTCCCACATGCCTCAATTTCCATAAGCCTTCTTCCTCCTCCCCAACCCCAGGAACTGCCCAACAGGTTCGGTTTCTTTAATCTTTCCCTTTCCAGCCTTGCTCTGATGTTTGGGCCCTCACAACTCCTACTCCTCTGGTACCTGACCAGCACAGGGAGTCTCCCATCAGCCAGGCAGGCCTGGCCTGGGCCCAAGTGCAGGAATGATGCTGAGGACCCAGAAGAGAGAGCCAGGGGACCCTCGCTCTCAGTCAAACCCTGCTCCAGAGCACCCTGCACCCAAGTACTGACTCTGGCTGTCCGAGTGACACCTGGGAGCCAAGGGACCGGACCAGAGAGAGGAGAGCAGAGGGAGCGGGGGACAGGAGGACAGACTAGGAGAGCTCCAATTACCGAGAAAAGTGCTTCCGGACGTAAGGTGATCTCAGCCTCCCACGGTGCCATAGAGAAACTCAGACCCTCTTGGAAACACAGTTGGTTGGGTCGGGGCATGCATCCTGGGAAAGCCTGAGCTGAGAGCCCCAGAAAGGGACATCCCTATGACAGTGGCTCCAACCTGGCACTGTACCCGAGCCCCAGAGGCCCAAGGAAACACAGGCCATCCATGCCCAGGGGCCGGGCAAGCCTCCGGGGCCTCAAGGCCACTGCTCACTGCTCACAAACTGTGGCCCCACAACATTCCTGCAGGTGCGCCCCTGTCATAACAAAGCGTGCAGCCTTGCGGACCTGCCCACCGCTGCACCCAGCAGAAAGGTGGCCCTTTTGGCTGTCACTACTTCCTAGCCCTCTTCTCTCTTGATCCTGCCTGACCAGCAAGCCTGCTCTCCTGAGGCCCTGCAGAACCTCCCCCTTGTCGTATCCAGCAGGTTAGTACCTCAGATTTCTCCTCCAACACCTCTGCAGCTTTCGGCACCTTCTCATTCTGAAATCACCACCCCGCTTCCTCAGATCTCTCCAACCTTCTCAACCTCCGTCCCAGCTCCTCCTCTATCAGCAGTCCACTTCTGGATCCCAGGAAGCTCACTCATCCCGGGCAGAGAAGACAGCTCCAGCCTCCTACGCAGTCTTGGCTCCCTCCCCTGCCCCTCAGGCTCTGTTAACTTGTAAGTCAGATCACACCCCTCGGGTAAAAACCCTGAGAGTTCCCCAGTCAGCTGGCATGAACACCAGTCCTGCCAATGGCCAATAAGGCCCGGTCCTGTCAGCCCGATCCCCTTTCTTCTCTCCATCACTGAGGGAACCCCACTCCAGCAACCCCACCACACTGAACACAGTCCCACCACAGGGTCTGTGCCCCGCCGCTTCCTCTGCATGGACCACTCCTCCTGCACAAGTCCAGCCATTTCACGCCTACGTCTACTCAAACATCTCCTCTTGATCAGGCCTTTCCTGACAACTCCCTCCTTCGCCACCATCAGACTCCTTGGTTTTCTCCATCAGACACACACGTTGCCTTCTTCCTGTGTGCCTCGCCCCTCACCAGAACAGAGGCTTGGAGACAGCAGGGACGCGGCTTTGTGAGGGGACGCACCAATGACTCGCAAGTGGTCCCCGACTCCAGGCCCTCCTCTCAGCCTCCTACCTCCCGCCCCGTCTCCCGGCTCCTCCCCACTGAGATGTCTCATAGGCCCCTCGACCATTCCTGGCAGAGAGAAAAAGTGGAACAGGGCTTGAAGCCGTCTAAAATCTGCAGGGCTACCTGTGCAGCCGGAAAGCAGGAGAGGAGAGTGGGGAGAGCGGGACAGGTGGACAGAGGCCAAAGTGAGCAGGGTCTGGGCCAAGTTCAGAATCTTGCCTCCCCAAATCCATTCTCCTGCTCCATCCAGACAACTGTCTCCTACCAACAGCCCTCTCCTCAAACCTCCATCACCAGCAACTCATGCTCATCTGCAGCTGATGGTCGGCTTCATTTCTCACCCAGAAAATGTTTTAGAGTTGGAAGAGAACATCCATAAACTCCTACCATATCTTCACATCTGCCAGTGTCTGTCTCACCCCACCTTCTCTCGCTCCTCAGGATGAAAACTTCCTGCTCTAGGGAAGGCCATGCCGTGTTCCAGGTCCCATATCCTCTCCCCTCCTCAGACGCTGCTTGGGAATTGATGTGACCACCCCACCCCTACCCCAGAAACCGCCCCGCTTGTCTGCTCCTCTTTGCTCCATGACAGAGCGCCTACACCAGCTGCCTGCAGTTCCCCTTCTCCTGTTCTCATGTAAACCCCTCTCTGATCTGGCCAGTGGAACTGCTCTTGTTCCGGTCATTCCCACATGCCTAAAACCAGTGATCAGGTTCCTCCTCATCTCACTTGCCCTGCTGGCAGCCTGTGCCTTATGATAGCTTCCTCCTCCTTAAACCACCTTCTCTTCTTGGCTTCCAGTCCCCACTCATTTCCACAACCTCTCCACAAGGCGCCCCAGGGCTCTGTCCTCAGGCTCCTCTTTCATCCAGCCTTGTGACTTGAAAAACCAGCTACAAACATTTTCTAGGACTGACTGTAGGGATGGTTGTGCAAGACTGTAAATACACTAAAACCACTGAACTGTACGCATTAAGTAGGCGAATTGTATGGCTGCGTGCCTGACCGTCTCTTTGTGACCCCATGGACTGTAGCCTGCTAGGCTCCTCTCTCCATGGGATTCTTTAGTCAAGAATACTGGAATGGGTTGCCATGCCCTCCTCCAGGAGACCTTCCCAACCCCCGGATCGAGCCCGCAGGTCCTGCATTGCAGGCAGATATCTTTACGACTGAGCCACCAGGGAAGCCAGAATTGTAGAGTTAGGGTTATGTAAATCATATCTCAATAAAGCTGTCCCTGGAAAACAATCAGGGCTTTCCTGGTGGCTCAGTGCTGATGGGAATCTTCCTTTACCAAAGGTGCCTTTACCACAGCCTTCTCCATCTCAGCTGATGGAAGCCCCAAGTCCCAATCAGGCTCAGACTGTCACATCATCCCTGACTTTGCTTTTTCTGCCTCCTCGCAGCCAGTCCATTAGCAAATGTCACCTCCACCTCTGAAACTAAATTCAGATTCCCTCTTCCTCTTGCCCTGCCCCTGCTACCCCAAGTGCCCAAGTCAAAGTTGCTCGGTCATGCCCACCTCTTTGCAACCCCATGGACTATACAGTCCATGGAATTCTCCAGGCCAGAATTCTGGAGTGGCTAGCTTTTTCCTTCTCCAGGGGATCTTCCCAAGCCAAGGACTGAACCCAGTTCTCCCACATTGCAGGTGGATTCTTTAGCAGCTGAGCCACAAGGGAAGCCCTAATCCCAAAGACCAACGTCTTTTGCCTGGGTTATCCTAAGAGCCTCTGACAGATGTCCTTGCCTCTACTCTAGCCCCTACTGTCAGAGCAGGCAGTGGTTGTTTCAAAGCACAGGTCAGACCATCTCTCGCTCTGCTCAAGTCCTGCAATGGTTTCCCCATTTCTCTCAAGGTAAAAGCCAAAATCCTTTCCAAGGCCTACATGGCATCCATCCCCTGGCCCTCATCCTTCTCTCCTCTCACTTCATCTCCCATCAGTCTCCCCTTCCTTACTCTGTTCCAGTCATGTAGACCTTTTCTCCCAGTTTTTGTGAGATAAAATTAACATACACCATCATATCAATTTAAGATGTACGATGGGATGATGTGACAAATGGTATAGATAGCTAGCTGTTCACCACAATAAGCTTAGCTGACGCATCTTTCACTTCACATAGTTCCCATATAATTCCAGGCTCCCTGACGCTGCTCCCACACACTAAGCTACTCCCACCTCAGGACCCTGACACCTCCTGGTCGCTATCTGTGTGCCTGCTCTCTTCTCTTCTTTCAAGTCCTGCTCAAACGTCACAGTCGTGCACCCCCACTCCAGGACGCCTTACCCACTCTGTTTTATTTTCCCCCTGACACCTATCGCAGGATCCGTGCTTTGCATTTCACGTATTCACTGACAGTCTGTCTTACTCACCAGAATGGCCGCTCTGCCAGGGAGGGCACTGTTTTGTTCATTGCTGCAGCCAGTGCCTAAAGTACTACCTGCGTGTACTACACGCCCAACAGAAGAAGTACTGGATGAATCAACAGAATTTGCAAAATGTCGCACTCCAAGTGTATTATAAATCTCCTTCCGGGAGCCTTCAAAGCTCCAGAACCGGTGATCCAGCCCCCACCGCCACTTCCCCTCACATCTCCCTCCAATCACACTGTGCTTTCCTAGGTTCCAGCGATGCACCGAGCTTCAAGGCCTTTGCATAAGGCCATCCCTCTACCTGCAGTGCTTTCCCTGTGCTGCTTTCCAGGCTTAGCGCTTGCGGTTAAGCACCCCTCGCGGCTTCCGGACTCTCCCCGGGAAGGACATCCCGCCGCCCCAGTACCTGACGCGCTTTGCGCCGCAACCCCCAAGGAGCTCGCGCCACTCAGTTGATCGCCGACCCTTTAGGGCCCGCCTCCCAGAGGACCGCTTCCGGCAGGAGCGCAACTTCCGCATCAGGAGCCAATCAGCGAGCCCGCGTGGAGGTATAGGCGCAGGGGGCTGGCACGGGGAGCTCCGCTTCCGGTGGCAGGGTTTGGGGAAGGGGCGGCAGGCGCCATGTCGGGCCGCGAAGGTAAGTATGCAGGGACGGTGGAGTGGGTCAGGGCAGAGAGGGTCGAGAGCCGGCGGGGGCCAGGCTGAGCGGGCTCGTATCTCATGCAGGTGGCAAGAAGAAGCCCCTGAAGCAGCCCAAGAAGCAAGCCAAGGAGATGGACGAGGTGAGGGCGAGCGCAGAGGCATGGGCGGGCGCGGAGGGACTGGGTATCCGCTTGCAGTGAACCCGCTTTCCCCTCTCCCTAGGAAGATAAGGCATTCAAGCAGAAGCAGAAGGAGGAGCAGAAGAAACTCGAGGAGCTAAAAGCAAAGGCCGCGGGGAAAGGCCCCCTGGGTAAGTGAGGGCGGGGTAGAGATCAACTGGACAAACGCGTGAGCATCAGTCTGGATACGGCCCCGAGCAGGTCTCTGCTCCTGCCCACGGCATGGATGGTCCTTGCCAGGCGTGGATTCGCAGCAGCGGGACGGAGTGGGAACCAAACCCAGTATGGGCTTCTCTGGCTTAGGGAAGTGGCAGAAATGGAAATACAGAAATGTATCTCACACAAGTTCGTATAGTTGAGTTCCAAATATTCTCTACAGTTTCTTGCTCCAAATACGTACTTCACTACACTTTGTTGCTTATTTCTTGACTACTCATATAATTTAAAGTCTAGCAAGTACTTTTGCACCCTGAGTTTTCAGTGCTGGATGCGCCTAGGCTAATGGATAAAGTCCAGGCTTCTTGGCATGTTTTTAAACTTAATTCTCTAGCATTCTCTCTCTTCTCCCTTTGTGTAAGAGGAATTGATTACATATCAAAATATTTTTCAAAACTCATCAGTTGTTGTATTTTGTGCTTCTTAAATCCTGTTTACATTCATCAAAATAGGGATTGTTTTCTCAGCAGTTATCTATACCCTACAGGATCATTGGGGCTCCCCAGGTGGCTTGGTGGTAAAGAATCCTCCTACCAATACAGGAGATGCAAGAGAGGAGAATTCAATCCCTGGGTCAGGAATATCCCCTGGAGTAGGAAATGGCAACCCACTCCCACTATTCTTGCCTGGAAAATCCCATGGACAGAGGAAACTGTCTGGCTATAGTCCATGGGATCGTGGAGCATGACACGACTGAACACGAGCACCACACACATTTAAAGTTTATTTTGTCACAGCCCATTGGACTTTCATTCCTATATTAGGTATGCTTAATTCTGTAACTGTTTGTTAAATTACCTACCCTGTGTTACTTGTAAATTGGGTAAAATAAAGGTATTGAGTAAATCAGATCCCAGGATCGTAATACATACGATAGTGTGGTATGTGACAGGTAAGAATACAGACTTGGAAGTCACGCTACCTAAGTTGGAATCTTTTCTTTGTTGCATACCAGTTTATAATTTTGAACAATATCTAACACTGAGACTTTGTTAAATCTGTAAAGTGGGTTGAGGGGATGTGGATTAAGTGCGCCAATCTGAAATACCCAACACAGTTGAGATGCAGATCAGTGCACAGCAATTGCTTGTGCCCTGCCTTTATTCTCATTCACCACCTTATTCATTTTTGCCCAGACGTAATACTGGTAAAGCCCTGTGCATGCTTGTGTCACAAAAATGCCCAGTACAAGAATTGATCCTTACTATTTAATAGGATCCATGGTAGGCCCCTGAGGCTTCAACCATAGAGCTTGTGTTTTTCCTTGGTTGAGACTTTTTTTTTTCCCTTTTTTCAGCCACCGGTGGAATTAAGAAATCTGGCAAAAAGTAAGCTGTACTTTGTGCCTGAGGCAATGATGACCCTTAGTTCCATTCCTGTTTAAACACCTGGATTCCCTGCCATAATACCTGTTGCCACCTATAGCTAGAATGAAGTGTTGTCTTGGAACCTATTGTACATTTAAGAATAAACTTTTGTTAAAAAAAAAATACAGTGGCTCATCTTGTCTTTAGTTCTTCTCAGCCATTTCTACCTTAGCTATGAGATCCATATAAACCTAGTTCAGAATCCTGCCAGTGTTTTTTTAAGTCTGTGTTCTATTTTGATTTCTGTACCACCTTAATAAGGTTGTGCATCTGTTCGTGTAAGGAACCTGTTGTGTGCAAGTTGGACATACGCCAGTGAACAATTCCTCTTGCCCAGGCACTTCTCTGTTGTTGGAGGGGAGCGAGTCTGTAAGCACTAAGCTTACTCTGAACCCCCAGGTCTGCGTTTCCACTAGGGCTTTAAAAGATCCTTGCTAGATTCCATCTCTTATCCCCCCCACCCCCAACTCAATCCATCAGGAAAATTAAACCTGGACCCTTCATACTTAACTTTAATGCCACAAGATCTTCACTCTAACCCTAAATCCCTCACCTTAATATTATAGTCACATCAAAGTTTGTCTTCCTTTCCCTACCCTTGCTTCCCAACAGCTAGTGCTTAATCAGGACCTGGAGTAATCTCTAAACAGTAAAGTTATACTTTGTTTCTCCTTGGCCGAGAATTCCTCAGTAGCTTCTTAGAGCAAAAAAAAAGTCCCCACAATAACCAGTGAGGCAATAAGGGGTCTGGATGCTGCTCTCTACCCTCTGGTATCTACAGTTCATCCCCCGGATCCATGTTGAGCCGTGGAGACCTACATTCCAAGTAAGTTTTCTCTTCACTTTTTACCTACTAGAAACTCTTCCTTAGTCTTCATGTCTCTTAACCCTATTTCCTTTTTGTCTCCTGACACTTGTTAATTACCACTTTGACTCCAGGAAGGGTAAATTCCTGGAGGACAGAGACCATAATGTGCTAAATGCATATGTATTAAAACAGTTTAGATGCACATGTCTAGACTTCATTTCTAGGATCTAAACGCAACTATGGGAATAATGCTAATAACACTAAGGTTTCTCTTGAGAATGTTTTCCAGAAGGGCCCTGAGATTTTGCCAAGTCAAAACTAGAAAAGAGTTTCATAGATTGAAGCTTGTATTACAACTCTACTGTACTTGATATTAGTCGTAAAAGATAAACATCCCCCTTTGGTTGTCTCCCGGAAAGTTACACAGCTAGTAGCATCCTCTTTGGATTTCAGGGATTCCCTATGGGACAACCAGCTGGCACCCATCCCTTTGCTGCTGAGAATAACTCTTCGGAGAGCCAGAGCTAGCACACTGTCCCTGAGATGAAGCTGCTGCTGCTGCTAAGTCGCTTCAGTTGTGTCTGACTGCGACCCCATGGACGGCTCCCCCGTCCCTGGGATTCTCCAGGCAAGAACACTGGAGTGGGTTGCCATTTCCTTCTCCAATGCATGAAAGCGAAAAGTGAAACTGAAGTCACTCAGTTGTGTCTGGCTCTTTGCGACCCCATGGACTGCAGCCTACCAGGCTCTTCCATCTGTGGGATTTTCCAGGCAAGAGTACTGGAGTGGAGTGCCATTGACTTCTCCAGAGATGACACTACTGCCCTTTTATTTGGTTGAACCCAGTCTGCACTTAGGAAGTATAATCTAGTGTTTTTACGAGACCAGAGACTTGGAGCAATTAAGATAAGCATCCAATACTTGGGTGACTATCTGAAGGAAACTACCAGTTACCTCAAAAAATTAAAGCCAGCTACTGAAGACCCTCTGGGCCCTGACAACTATCTCCCTTTCATTTACTGCTCTCCCAAACGTTCATAGGATACTCAGTCTAAGTTAGAATTCCATGGACAGAGGAGCCTAACAGGCTACAGTCCATGGGACTGGGACGAGTCAGACCCGATTGAGCGACACACACGTGGATGAAGTCTTGCCCCTGTTACTTTCCAACACCTTCTTCCTGCTAAATGTCCTGCACATCACGGTGCCATACTTAGTCGCCCAGTCGTGTCCGGCGCTTTGTGACCCCATGGACTGCAGCCTGCCAGTAAAATCCTGTCGGCCACTCAAGCCCAGCTTGAATCTCTGTTCCTCTCTAAAACCTTACTTGCCTATTTTGCCATTGATAACGCCTACCTGGCACTTGTGTGGCCTCCATTTCAGTGTTGTATTCTTGTCTGAGTAATTGTGATGCCATCCTCCTTGGTACCTCTTGATAACTCCCACTTAATCTGTAGGACAGCCCAGTTGCTACTTCCATGGGACCTTCCTTGACTTCTTGAGTCTCATTCATTTCCATATGACCAGCAGTTAGAACAAAAACACTTAAGAGTTCCCAGAGAAATGAAAGAATAAATATTAACAGCCTGAGCCGTTCCTGTGCCCTTCAACACAAGCACACCCTTCTCAGACTTTCACCAAATGTATGCATTCAAAACCCTTACTGTACCCAAAGATATGTGCTCATAACAGCTCTATTCCTAACTCCTAGCCCAACCCCATTCTTCCACACTCCTCCTCAAAAGAGCCTGGGGTATTTGAGAAGTGGGTCTGCCTGAACAGCGAGATTACAAAAACCACAAGTCTGAATGCTGCTGCCCGCCCTAGGTTCACACTGCACGGGTGAGTATCTATCTGGGCGAACTCCAGCAAGCGCTGCTGTGTACCCCAGGGCATGTCAGGAAGCGGGCACACAGCTGGTTGCGTGGTGGGGCTGGTGAGTTTGCCTAGGTAATTCAGTTCGCTGCGCTTAGACCACCGCAGTGGCCTACCGGGTCCTAACAGTCGGTACCAGAGAGCCAGGTGCGGACGGGCCTAAGAAGGGCTCAGCGGGAACTCAGTGGAGCTCCGCGGCGCGCTCTGATGATGTCATTCCTCCGCGCCCGCCAACTGGCAGGTGATTGGCTCGTTGGTTCGGGGGCGTGTCCCAGCGGCTGAGGAGAGCCGCGGCGCGCGGGCGGTTGGTCCATCCCTCCTTCCTCGCGGGTATAGGCCGGGCTCAGTGTCTTTAGAGATCAGCCGGCGGCAGGCATGGCAGGAATCTCCGCGTCTGGCAGCAGGAGGCGGAGCGGGCCCCCGGCACCTAGTCCTGGCCCTCCGCCCAACACCGGGCACCCTCCGAGCAAGCGGGCCCGAGGCTTCCCCGCCGCCCCGGACCCCGAAGACCCATTCGGCCTGCATGGGGATTTCACCGCCGACGACCTGGAGGAGCTCGACACGCTTGCGTCCCAGGCCCTGAGCCAGTGCCCGACCACGGCTCCGGACGTGTTCAGTGAGTTCGCCTTTTCCTCTTGAGAGTGGTGCAGACTTCCCTAGACCGCTTAGATGGCTGTGCCTTCGGAACCCCGCGGCGACCGTTCCGGTGACTTTGCACCCACACTGGCTTTTCATAGGAACAGTTTGATTTAAGCAGCGGTTGTGTCCCAAGAGGTCCTTTGATTTGAGAGGAGAAATGTATCAGTAATGTCAAACAGCCGATTTGGAATACAGAAAGCTAGGTTAACATTTTACTTGGGTTTCTATACTTTGGACCACTGGGTTCTTACTTCTCAGCAGAGATCCTTGCAATACAACTACCACAGCCATAGGAACCATCATTACCTACACATGGGGCCCATTCTTATGACCTATTTGGGAGGCTTTAGATCGAATGAAGACCACCTTTACCTTTGGACCCCCTGAGCGCAAGAGGGATCTGGCAGAGGCAAGAGATAAGATAGACTTATTCTTTTTATACAACCAATAAATTGTACTAGGTGCCCAAACTTTAGAAGCTGCACATACTTAGCAACAAACAAAAGCCCCCACCTTCTTGGAGCTTACACTCATTCTAGTGATGTCTTATGGGGCTCCCTGGAAGAGAAAGGTTTTGAGGGTACCTTGAATCTCTGCTTGTATGTCTTATAGGCAGGTTAAATTCCACACAGTCATTTCCTGGAAATCCACTCACCTACCAGCATCTCCAGCATGGTGCTTAGCAAAGCAGACATTCAGAAAACACACGTTGACGAACATATGTTCTGCATGGCAGAGACTAGCACCACTCTCCATCACGTAGCACAAGCCAACACCCCCCTTGCCCCTTTCCAAATCCTGTACCTTTACCTTTTTCTTCCATCTCAAGAATCCATCCTCTCTGCATCATCTCTGCCATCTCCCTGATCTGTGTTACCATCACCCCTCCCCTGGACAAAAGTCTGCTACATGTGTCCACATTTCCATATGACTCCTACAAGCCAGACTTCATACCACAGCCAGAGTGATCATTTTAAATCTAAAATCTCTGTCACGCACAGATGCACAATGACCATCCCTACTGAAAGCCTTTAATGACTTCGCACTTCTTCTAGTATAAAGGTTAAAATTATTAACATGGCCCAGAAGACCCAGCATGGCCTGACCCTTTCCCTCTCGGGCTTCTAGCCACACTGACCTTCCTTCATTCCTTTAATTCTCCTTGCTTCCCTGAATACAGAAACTGCACATTGCTGTGTCTTTTTTTTTGGCTGCAATGCATGTGGGATTTTAGTTCCCAAGGATCAAACCCACACTCCCTGCAGTGAGTGAAGTTTTAACCACTGGACCACCAGGGAAGTCCATATTGCTGTTTCCTACACACTGAGTGTTCTTTGCATCCGTTCCCCATCGCCACTCCTCTGGTTAATTCCTGCTTGTTCTTCAGCTCTCCGTTCAGTTGTCACTTATCTGGGGAAAGCTTCTAGTCATCCATGTGGATGAAATCCCATTACAGGCATTCCTCTATTTGTTCTTCTCTACAGCTCCTATAACAGTTGTAAGTTTACGTTTATTCTTATATTTTTGATTGTATGTAAGCTCCATCAGTGTAAGGACTGTATCCGTTTTGCTCACCACTGTAGCTAAATTGTGCGTGGCATATTGTAGATGCTTAGTAAATATTGTTAAATAATGGATCACTGAGATTCGAACAGTGAGGTTCCCACAGCACCTTTCAGCCTTTAGCTGAGACCCCTAAAACTGGGTGCAGGGGAAAAAAAAAACAACAAGAAACTGAGTGCAGAATGAGGAGAGGGTGGCAGAATTTGTTATTTCATAAAGATTGAATCATGTTCTTATGTTGGAAAATACCTATTCTACTTACTAGATCTGTCTCTAATTTGCTTTCAAAAGTGATTGTTTTCAGCACTTGCTGGTGAAAGTGGGAAAATACTGAGTCCTAAAAAGTATATGGGAACTGGGTTTTTTTGGTTGTTGTTTTTTACAGATGTTCATAAGGTCACCAGATTAGATGGGATGTCAAAATATCCAGCAGGGAAAAACAGAGAAAGTGTTCCAGTTAAAGATAATTTTGAATTAGAGGTACTGCAGGCACAATACAAAGAACTTAAAGAAAAGGTAAGGGATTTAACTTGTGGTTTTTGTAGTTAATTCATTCACTTATGCATGTGTTAGAAAACATTATACAATAAAATATATAAAAGTTTTAAGAGTCCAGATTCATCCCCATGAATTGGGAGAAAGCTGGGGAAAGAAAGCCAGAAAATTTTAGTTGTAACTAAATCCTGAGATTTCTAACAGCCAAAGCAAGAAAAGAAACACTTTGTAAACCCTATACAAAAAGAGATACAAACTTTCTGTTATGGTATCCACTTAAATTTATAGCATGTGTCTTATAGAAGAAACACAACATCATAATGGTTGCTATTTTCCTTAACAGTTTTGCAAAAAAGCTGACATCTTTCATATGACTATCTAAAGGTCCCTAGGAAGTGAGAAGTATGCCTTAAGCTATTTGCTGAAAACCTGCTGTCCCAGGAATGGACCTAGCAGGTCATGGAGTGGTTGGCATGGATGTATTCTGAGCACTTATTGATCCTTTGGACATGTTTTAAATGTGTTTCTTCATCTCCCCAGCTACATGTTGAAATAAGTGCATATATAATTTTCCCTTACAAACTTTTCACAAGATCAATTTGGAATTTCCAGATGAAGGCAATGGAAGAAGAAGTGCTCATTAAAAATGGAGAAATTAAAATTTTGCGGGATTCACTGCATCAGACAGAATCCATTCTAGAGGAACAGAGAAGATCTCATTTCCTCCTTGAGCAAGAGAAAACTCAAGCATTCAGTGAAAAGGAAAAGGAATTCTCCAAAAAGGTGACCCACAGATATGTTTGCTCATATGGACATTAGCTTTGCCTGCTTACTGAGTTCCTTTAGAAGCAATGCCTAAAGTTGCTTATACATCTCCCAGGAAGATTTCAGCAGTTGTTTGTTGAAAATACTTTTGCTACCAACTAATTACATGTACTTTTCTTTGAAGCTCTGTGGTTTGGAAAAGGACGTAGATGAAATTCTGCTTTGCTGTGGTTGCCTAAGTCACTGGCTAACACTTTGCAGAAACAGACTTAAGTTATGCTTTTTTTTTTTTGCGGATCAGAAACTCAACTGACCTAGCTTAGGCCAAACAAACAAAAAAAGGTATTGCCTTCTGTAGCTAAGTCTGGGGAAAACAGATGTACTGCGGTCTCAAATGACTCGAGATTTGCCAGGACTCATTTTTATTCTCTGGACTGTTGATAAGTTCCATTCTTATGGCTGAGGAAGTTTTCTCCAGGAGCTCCAGGGCTCATATTTCACAGCTCCAGAACAGACTGAAGACTTAGGAGTCCTCATCTAAGGTTTAAACTTCTGGGGAAGGCTCTAACTGGTCTAACCTGAGTCAGGTGGCTGCCCTGGAACTAGTCACTGGAACCAAAGAGATAATAGCTCCCATTCAAATCATATATTCAGAGGCAGGAAAATGGTGTTTCTTAGGGGAGGGAGACAGCAGGAGACACTGTTGTGGGGAGAAAAACTGGGTGCCAGGTATATATTAGTTTCCTTCACTTCCCAAATAAGGACATGGGTTTTACTCTGCCATTACTTCATTCAGCAAACTTGGCCATCTTTGAAGACGCGCTGACCTGTGCCTAACCCTAACCGCGGGAGTCGCTTTTCCATAGGCATAGTGAAGACCAAAGGATGTACCAACAAGCCAGAGATTGAAGCCAGGCTTTAGCACATTCAGGCAGTGACCTCAGGGCCATCAGTCATGCTCTGTGACTCGTTTCCTTTATTTGTTCCCGAAAATACCCAGAAGGGTGGTTGTGAGACTTGCGTCTGGAGCTGTGCCTGGCATGGACTGTGCTTAGGGAATGGCAGCAATTACTGTCAGCCAGAGCATGTCTCCCCACACTGCTCAGGGTTTTGGTAACACTTCCAGATTCTCAGCCCAGACCTTCAGGAAGACCTGGACTGTGCACCACTATGTTCCCTGGCGGCTCAGGGGTCAAGAACCCACCTGCTAATGCAGGAGCCATGAGTTCGATCCCTGAGTCGGGAAGATCCCCTGGAGGAGGAAATGGCAACCCATCCCAGTATTCTTGGCTGGGAAATCCCATGGACAGAGGAGCCTGGGGGGCTCCAGTCCATGGAGTCGCAGAGTCAGACACGACTGAGTGGCTAAACAACAACATGTTCACTACAAGGTCTACATGTTACTGTGAGATATTGCACCTTGTCAGGCTTTGTGCTGGGCATTTTACATTTACCATGCTTACTTAATCCCCCCAATCATCAAGACAGGTATTTATCTTACACATAAGCTGAAGTTCAGAGACACTGAGTAAATGGTGTTTGAATCCTCACAAACTACCTAGCAATAAGCAGGTCAAAATATCTTTCTAAAATACCATGCCACCTTTCAGTAAGAAAGCTATAACTTGTTGTTTTAGGACATTTATGTCACAGCAGACTCTTACACTATTTCTCATTGTTTGTTTTTCTTTTACTAGCTTGAGATTTTTGAAGCCCAGAACTATTTTTTATTGTTGGTGGTGGTGGGATCCTTGTTCCCAGACCAAGGATCTAACCTGGACTGCTCGCATTGGAAATATGGAATCTTAGCTACTGGGCTGCCAGGGCAGTTCCCCAGAGCTGTTTCTGTATATGTGATGAGACCTTTATAAGTGTATTTCTTTTGCCTTCCAGCTCCAGTCCTTGCAGTCTGAACTCCAGTTTAAAGATGCAGAGATGAATGAATTAAGAACGAAGCTTCAAAGCAGTGAACGAGCTAATAAACTAGCGGTGCCCACCATTTCCCATGTCAGGTAGTGATGGTGCTAGAGGGAAGAAACAGTTTTGTTATCGTTTCGTAAAAAGTCTGAATGACAGTATCAGGCTAGTCGTGAACGAAGGTCGTTTAGACTCTGCCACTGGGGCACAGATCCTCTTTTCTGGAGGCCTCAAAAGTGGTTCAGATGAGGCTGGAATGGTTTGGGGGATCATAGCATAAAGGCCCCATACTCTCTGAAAGTGCCTTCTTCCTGTAGGACTTTATAAACACAACTCCTCAGGATGAGAAAAGGCTGGAAAGATGACCTCTAGAGTTTTAGAGTAGACCAGTCTTCATTTTTATGTTATGTGTTTCAAATAAGTGATTTTGTCCCAATTGTACATCAGTCCCAGTTGCTTAGAGCATTTTTTCTCACTTGCTGCCCAGCGGCCCCCACCTTTGCTGCAGACGTCAGTCTGTTAACAGGCTGTCCTGCGAGAAGTCTGTCACTATCAGCCCTGAAACTTGAACAGTGTGGGGCAGGTCGTCTTTTTCTGGTATCCAGCATTCTGCTGCCTTTGCTTACCATGGGCAGGGTGTGAAACTGAACTCTTCAGGCCTTGTGTAGTCCAGGTAAGACAGAGGACAGCAGAAGGAATCCATCCTTACCTTTCCACACTCTACTCACAGGAAGGCCTCAGCATTGTCTGATATAAATCTAATCAGAGGGTTAAGACTGCCTCTCTAACATAAAAACCCTGGCACCAAGGAACTGGCCGTTTCCTAGTTGCAAGAAACAACACACCTCTTACTAGATGCTCTTTCTACCGAAAATCTTTTCATTCATTCCATGGCTATTAAAAAGAGGTTGTTGTAAACTAGTGGTTCCAGTGGGGAGAGGGAAAAGGAGAGGGACAATATAAGGGTAGGCGAGTAAGAGGTACAAACTATTAGGTACAAAATAAGCTATTAGTATATACTGCAAAACAAAGGAAATGTAGCCAATATTTTATAATAACTATAAATGAAGTATAACCTTTAAAAATGATGAATCACTATATCATATGGTTATAACTTAGATAACATTGTATAGAAATATATTTCAATTTAAAAAAAGAGGTTGCTGAAAATCAAAACTACAGTGAGGTATCACCTAACACCAGTCAGAATGGCTATCATCAAAAAACCTACAAACCATAAATGCTGGAGAGGGTGTGGAGAAAAGGGAACCCTCTCTCACTGTTGGTGGGAATGTAAACTGATACAGCCACTGTGGAGAACAGTATGGAGAGTCCTTAAAAAACTAGAAATAAAAACACCATATGAGCCAGCAATCCCAGTACTAGGCTTACACCATAGTTGAAACAGACCATAGTTGAAACAGACACATGAACCCCAGTGTTCATTGCAGTACTGTTTACAATAGCCAAGCCATGGAAGTAACCTAGATGCCCATCCACAGATGAATGGATAAAGAAGTTGTGATCCATATATATACAATGGAATACTACTCAGCCATAAAAAGGAATGGATTTGCATCAGTTCTAGTGAGGTGGATGAACTAGATCCTGTTATACAGAGTGAAGTAATTGAGGGAAAAACAAGGATCTTGTATATATACATGGAATTTTGAAAAATAGTACTGATGAACCTATTTGCAGGGCAACAACAGAGACACAGACATGGAGAAAAGATTTGTGGACACAGGGAAGGAGAGTGTGGGACAAACTGAGAGAGCAGCACTGAGACACATCCATTACCAGTGCTATATGACACAGGGAGCTCAACCTAGTACTCCATGACAACCTAGAGGGGTGGGATGGGGTGGGCGGTGAGAGGCAGGTTCAGGAGGGAAGAGACATCTGTATACTTGTGGCTGGTTTGCATTGTTATACGGCAGAAACCAGTACAACATTGTAAAGCAATTATCCTCCAATTAAAAGTAAAGTTTTTTTTTTTAAAGTTGCAAATTGAAAATATGTTTTGGTGGAATTAGAAATAGTACTTGAATTCTGCCTAATATTTTTGAAGGTGGAAACAAATGAAAGATTTTTTTCTACCATTTGGATGAAAATGCCTTGAATTTTACACTGCTGTCCAGACAAAGACTAACAAATGTGGAGTAAATGAATCTTTTGGTCAAATACCTAGACATGAAAAGTTTAAAGCCTGTTAGAAGATTTATAACCAGGTATTTTACATGGGGTTAGCAGAATCATTACTCTGCTTTCATAGTTAACTTTTTCCAGTCCTAGGAAAAGCCCTTCAGTGGTTGTAAAGCCAGAAGCGTGCTCTCCACAATTTGGAAAACCATCTTTCCCTACAAAGGAGTCTTTTAGTGCTAACAAGTCCCTTCCCCAGCCCTGCCAGACAGAGCCAGCATATAAGTCCCCGATGGGCAGAGAGGGTAAGTCCATCTCTATATTGTCTACAACTCAATATCAGACCACTCAACCATGAGCCTTGGAACAATTGAGTGTTTATTTTCTCCTCCTTTCTGTGGGTCCACAGTTCTGACAGCATAGTGGGGATGGTTTGTCTCTAAGGGCGCTGGAATCACTGAAGGCTTGTCAGGGGCTGCAGGATCTATTTCAAGGTGGTGTGGTCACATGTCTAGCAGTGGAATTCCTTTTCACATGTGGGCCTCTTCCCAGGGCTACCTGGCTGACCTCCTCACCCAAGAGATGGCTTCCTAAAGAGCTAGCAAACCCAGAGAGCTTGGTGGGAGCAGAATCTATCCTTTCTGAACCTTAAAGTCACATAGCATCAGTTCTATCACTCAGCATAAGTTCTATTCATTAGAACTGAGTCCCTGAGTCTGGGCCATGTTCAAGGGGAAGGAAACTAGGCTGCACCCTTTGAGTGCAAGTGTGTCAAAGAACTTGCAGGCATATTTTAAAACCTCCACAGCCAGCATCCATCGCCAGGCCAGAAACACAGCTAGGATGCAGGAATATGTGCTCCTTTCATAGCCAGGCTGAGTCCAGACTGAGGCAATGCTACTGCTTTCTAGAGAGAAGCGATCTAGCATTAGCAGGTTTTCACGGTGAGACTGCTGTACCAGTTTATCCTGCCATTCAAATACACTGCCTCTGTCCTACCACCATCAGCTCTTTCAAATTGTTAGCATCACGGCACCCCTGAGAACTACAGCTCCTCACAGTTTTGGAGCAAACTCAGAAGTGGTTATAGTTGGGAAGATTTCCTTGGAGAAGGAAAAGGCAACCTGCTCCAGTATCCTTACCTGGAAAATGCCATGAACAGAGGAGCCTGGTGCAGGCTACAGTCCATGGGGTCGCAAAGAGTCAGACATGACTGAGCAACTAAGCACGCACACATACACACACACACACTGAACACACACACACACACTGAACACACACACACACACACTGAACACACACACACTGAACCTCTGTGCTTCAGTTTTCCCATATATAGAACAAAGCCACTGACAACACCTCCTGGGAGGGCTGGTGTGAAGAACAAGAGAGTTGACAGGTGTAAAGCTCTTAGAACAGTATCTGGTATGTAGTAAGAATCACATAAATGTTAAGGTTACAGCTTTTATGTTATTGCCTGACTTTGGAGTGGGGCACACAATTTAATTTTCTTTTCCTTATGCAAGTTCCTATTTTATATGAGGAAGGCAAAGATGTGAAGGTTCTTGGGTTGCTTTGGCTCTTGTTTTGATCCAGAGTTGAAAAAAACAGAACAATGTATGTTTGAAACTCGTCATGTTTAAAGAGTTTCTGATACACGCGTGCTTTCATGTTCTAATTTCGATTAACATTTTATCTAGTTGCAGAGAATAAGAGCCACAGTCTGGGAGGTGGCCCCATAAAGCAGGAAGAGCCCCAGAAAAGTCTTGTTGATAGCTGGATGCAGAGATCAAGCAATCAAGGTACCAGAACCCGTGCTTCTTCTGCTGGATGCCTGCCCGGGTCTGATCGTGCTCTCTGATGCTACACTGGAATTACCTAACTGTCCTGGGCTGTGGGAACCAGGCTGCTTTAGAGGGTCAGTGGGAATAGGAGTCTGTGATTGAAGTATGTAACTATAAGATGGGAGGGGCCAAGAGCCAGTATGTCCCCGAGCCTTCAGGACCCGCAGGTGTCTCAGGGGACCTCAGTGGCCGTTGAGAGGAGTTGGCATCATAGAAAAGCACTCTCATGTCACCTCATCTTTCCGCAGGCTCCATTCTGATAAACCTTCTTCTGAAGCAGCCTTTGAGCCCCGGGTCCCCCATGGGTCTCTGCCACCTCTTGAGCAGTTGTCCTGAGGCTCCTGCCGGCACCCAGTTCCAGCTCCCAGGGCTTGGCAGGTAAGCACAAGACTCCTAAAAAGCTTGTCTGGAAGGAGTTTTGGGGAAGCAAGTCCCCATCTGGTCCTGACCAGCCTCAGACATCTGCTCTGGGCAGGGAGATGAGAGAATTTGCCGGCAAGTTATCTGGGTTCCTTGACCATATCTGTGTCTCACACTTGTGTCTTTTTTTTGTTTGTTGCTAGTACCTTGACTGGGATTTCAAGCCTGAGGACCACAGTTCCTCGCGATGGGTCATTTCCCCTCTCAGCCCTGCGCGAAGCACAGCACTTGGCACTCACTGGACTGAACCTGGTGGCCAGGAATGAGGAAGGCTCCAGTGACAGAGACCCAGCAGAGGGAGGCAGGAGGGCCTTCCCACTCCGCAAGCTCCCTGGGGCTGTGCATCTCCTCCCCCTGGTACAGTTCTTCATCGGCTTACACTGCCAGGCTCTGCAGGATTTGGCAGCAGCCAAGAGAAGCGGAGCGCCTGCGGACTCACCGACGCATCCCTCCCGCGTGAGCCCTGGGGTAGAGGCCAGCCCTGAGGACTCCCTTTGTAACCTGGAAGGCTCCTCAGTGGCAGCACTTAGCGTTCTCCAGCACCTGGTGTGCCACAGCGGAGCAGTCGTCTGCCTGTTACTGTCAGGAGCAGGCGCCGAGTCGGCTGTGGGGGAAGGAGACCAGAGCCAGGTTCACAGCCACAGTCATGGGGATGCGACCTCAGCCCCAGAGGGGCTTGCCAAGGACCAAGGCCAGCATCCACTCTTGAAGATGCTCCTTCACCTTCTGGCTTCCTCTTCTGCAGCAACAGGTCACCTTCAAGCCAGTGTCCTCAGCCAGTGCCTTAAGGTTTTGGTGAAATTAGCTGAAAATGCTTCCTTTGATTTCCTGCCCAGGTATCCTGCAGCATGGGAGTCATGATTCCTTGTGGGTCTTACCTGACCTCTGGAGATCTGTCCTGTGGCCTCTGAGCTTGCTCCCATCTTGACGCTTTCTTAGTGCTCGGCTCTAAGCCTTGGTTTAGGTTCTTAGCTCAGGGAGTTCTGAAGTCATGGGAAATGGGGCCAGGTGTTAGAAGAACCAAGGAAGTGGTTTATTTGGTTTAGTTTTGTGTCTGGACAGTAGGTAAGCAAAACACATGTGTTAAGAAGGCTGCTAGTCACTATGGAAGAACGTCCTGACCCCAAGACAAAGACCGAACCCAGAGGCCTTTGGACCTGGGACATGCGTCAGGTGAATACTGCATATCACGGGCATGTTGAAGTTGAGTTTGCTCGGGTTCTCTGAGGAAGCAGAGGGCGTGCAGGTACAAGCTGACTGCTGGGAATCTGCCCATCTTCAGGGTGCCCACCACTGGCATGAGCCACAGGTTACTTGTTCCTCTTAAAGTTTGTTGTGAAACACCATCGTTATAAATTCCTAGCTTAGGATTCCAGACCGTGAACACTGGGAAGGTAAACCTCACCCAGCCGGTTCTCTAGTTCGTCCTAGAATCTCATCACCCCCTCAGCACTCCACCCCGAGGCCAGTTCCTGTGTTGGAATGACTCCACTGGCCGCACAGATCTTAAGTCTGTTTGTCTCTGAGCTCAGAATACCTGTTTACTAAACACATTTCTGGATCCTGGTTGCCATATGAATATATTCCCGCCTGCCTGGTCCATCCTAAAAGTGGCAATCAGAGCTCCACACAGTGTACTTGAGAGTAGTGTGGACAGCAAGGCAGGCTCAGCACCATTGCCCAGGTCACAGTGGCTGGTTGCCTGGATTGTTTTGAGGCTTCTCTTTCCTTTCTTCTTTTAAAATTGCATAGTGCTTTACAATTTTCAGAAGTTTCACACACATAATTTCATATAATCCCATAACAATGCTTCTTTAATCTTCTACCCCTATTTTGCCCCTTCTTCCTTCTCTCTCCCCAGTGGTAACCACTAGTTTGTTCTGTCTATGAGGCTTTTATCTTTTTTTAATCTACTAGTTTCCTGTATTTCTTAGATCCCACAAATACATGATATCATAGTCTTATTTCACTTACTATAATGCCCTCCAAGGTCATCGATGTTGTTGCAGATGGCAAAATTTTGTTCTTTTATGGCCTTCATTGAAGATTGAAGGCAAAAGGAGAAGGGAGTGGCATTTGATGAGATAGTTATTAGATAGCATCACCAGCTCGGACGTGAATCTGAGCAAACTCCAGGAGATAGTGAAGGACAGGGAAGCCTGGCATGCTGTAGTCCACGGGGTCGCAAAGAGTCGGACATCACTTAGCGACTGAACAACAACAGTATTCCATTGTGTGTGTGTGTGTGTGTGTGTGTGTGTGTGTGTGTGTGTGTGTGTGCATCACAACGTCTTTATCCATTCATCTGTTGGTGGACACTCAGCTTGATTCAATTCCTTGGTGATTGTAGATAATGCTTCTGTGAACACCAGGGTGCATGTATCTTTACAAATAGTGTTTTGATTTTTTTTTTCTTCCCAGGTATAACCCAGAAGTAGAATTGCTGGATCATATGGTACTCCCATTTTAGTTTTTTGACAAATTCCCATACTGTTTTCCATAATGGCTGCAGTAATTTACTTTCCCACCAATAGCATAGGAGGAGTCCCTTTTCTTCACATCCTTGCCAATATTTGTTCTTGGTGTTCTTGATGGTGGTAGCCATTCAGCGAGTTTGAGGTGATATCTCACTGTGGTTTTGATTTGCGTTTCCCTGGTGATGAGTGATAACTGAGCATCTTTTCATGTGTCTGTTGCCCATCCGGCTGTCCTCTGGAAAACCGTCTATTCAGTTCTGATCATTTTTTGGTTGAGTCATATGAGCTTTTGTATGTGCTGAGTATATGACCCCTTATCGCTCATATCACTTATAGTTATCTTCTCTCACAGTAATGGGTTCTCTTTTCATTCTGTCCATTGTTTCCTTTGTTGTGCGAAAGCTTTTAAATGTAATTAGGCAGGTCCCATTGGCTTTTTTTTTTTTTTGGCTTTTGCTTTAAGTGATTGGGTCCAAAAAACAGTTGCTGCAATTTATGTCAGAGTGTTCTGCCTGTTTACATTTTTTCCTTCTAGTTCTGTGAAAAATGCCATTGGTGATTTGATAACGATTGCGCTGAATCTGTTGATTGCCTTGGGTAGTACAGTCGCTTGGACAGTATCGATTCTTCCAAGAACAGGGCCTGTCATTTCATCCGTTTGTGTCGTGTTCAGTTTCTTTCATCAGCATCTTACAGTTACTGGAGTATAGGCCTTTTTGCCTGCTTAGGTAGGCATATTCTTAGGTGTTTTATTCTTTTTGATGCAATGGTAGGTGGGATTGTTTCCTTAATTTCTGATAGTTCATTGTTAGTGTATAGAAATCCAACAGACTTCTGTGTATTAATTTTGTATCCTGAAACTTTACCAAATTCATTGATACTTTCTAGTCATTTTCTGGTGGCATCTTAAATTTTCTATATATGGTATGTCATCTACAAACAGTGAAATTTTTTTCTTCCTTGCCAGTTTGGATTCTGTTTTATTTCTTTTTCTTTGATTGCTGTGGTTAGGACTTCCAAAACTATGCTGAATAAAAATGGTGAGTGGGCATTCTTGTCTTGTTCCTGATCTTAGAGAAAATGCTTTCAGCTTTTCACCAATGTGAACGATGTCAGCTCTGGGGTTTTCATATGTGGCCTTTATTATTAATATGTTGACCTAAGTTTCCTTTATGCCTACTTTCCGAAGTTTTTATCAAAAATGGATGCTGAACTTTGGCAAAAGTTCATCATCTGTTGAGATGATCATATGGTTTTGAGTCAGTTTGTTCATGCAGTTTGTCACATTGATCTGTGGATAACTGAAAAATCCTTGCATCTTGGTTTCTTATTTTTTAAACAAATGAATTCCAGGAACCACATTTTTACCAGTTATCTTGTTAGATAGATCGTCATTCTATTCCTGTTGAGCTTATCTGTAACATGAAAAAACAGCCGTTTCACGGGTGCTTACTGCAGGCCAGACAAGTGCCTTCCATTCACAAGCCCAGGTGGCGCCCTCAGAGCCCTGCGTCCCCCCAGCACAGGGCCTGGCTCACTGTGAACTCAGCTCTGTGTTGAGGTCGAGAATCTTGTCTGAAACGTCAGAGGGAGTGTCCTAGGTGGTTTCAAGCCACTTAGGCTCCTGATTGACTGTCCCTTGATCACTGTCTGATGCCACTTCCCACGTGATCCTTCTCTTCCGAACTCCTTCTTGCTCACAAGCTGAACCCCAGCACCACTCAGCTTCCTGTTCACCGTGGAGTAAAAGCAAAAGCCAGGGACTGGTGCTGTGCTGTGCTCAGTCGCCCGGTCGGGTCCAACTCTTCGCGACCCCATGGACCGTAGCCTGCCAGGCTCCTCTGTTCATGGGGCTTCTCCAGGCAAGCATACTGGAGTGGATTGCCATGCCCACTCCTAACCCAGGGATCGAACCGCACTGCAGGCAGATTCTTTACCATCTGGGCCACCAGGGAAGCCTAACACGGGTGCTGCGAGGGTTCTAAAGCAGTATGTGGCCAGGCAGGCTGTGGTCTCTTATGAAGGGTACCCCTGCCCACCTAGGCTTGAGGGCACGTCATCCCCTCAGTTTTGCCTTTCTACCCCATCTGGTGTAGCGGTTAGGTGGTCCAGGGTTGCTCCCCAGGTGCTGGCATGGCAAGGGCTTTTTTTTTCTGACAGTGCTTTGGAACAAAAAGGACTTATCCCCAACTCATGCAGAGTAGCAAGACTGTTATTTATGGTGCATTTGGGGGCTCTGGAGAAAAAAAAAAAACATTTAAAAGAAGGCTCTGATGCTATCAAAATATAATTTGGAAATAACTGTGTTGTATGTATAGACAGATTTATTTATTTATTTTAGTTTCACTTCTAGCCTAATAATGAAATTAGCTTACTTGTTAGTGGAGACTTGGAAATTCCAGTTTCCCACCAAGTGCCATACTCCCCGGTGACTAGAAACATTCAGCTTGTCTATCTTACAGGATTTGCTCTCAGATGAGTTTGCCCCAAATAGACCTTGCTCCCTAATGGTACACAGGGAATATTCTTAACCTCCTTGTATGAAAGGGGACACACCCATAGAACTCCCCCACCACCTAGGAGGTTGTGTGCGTTGAGCAAACAGCAGTGCTTATCTTGGAACTTGGTTCCTTGGTAATGAATGGGCCGGCTCTTTGCCCTTGAGATTGCGGGGAAGAGTGTCTGAGCCTCTCACCATGCACACCTCGAGTGGGTACCTTCGCATACTTGGCTGCAGCAGAGCTAGTGTTTCCTGACAAGCAGAGAAAATGAAGTCTTCCTTGCTTGGCAAGTGATGTCATGAGATCCGACCAGAGTCTGGCCAGTCCTTTGGTGGTGGGTTCAGGACTCTCCTCTCACACTCAGCTCAAGACCTGGCTCCCTATTTGGGAGCAAGTCAGGAAGGAGCTGGGAGCAGTGTGGAAGCCGGCTCCCCAGGTCCAGGGAGGCATTTCATATTTTCGAGGGGGCACTGGGCCAGGCAAGGGCCTGTCCTCTTTCAGCCATGGCAGCCCCATAGTGAAGGGTAAGCCACTTGTTTTCAGGCTAGCATTTGAACCCAGGTCTGTCTGAATCCAGGCTTGTCTTTCCCGACCTCTGCAATTTCCCATTGCCGACAGTGAAAAAGGAGGGTGAGTTACAGAGTTGGGTGGGAGGCATCACGTCTCTCTGGGCCCCTGTGTTACAGGTTCCAATGCGTGTTCAGGGTGCTGCCGCAGTGCCTGCGCCCAGAGACGCCCCTGCCCAGCGTGCTGCTGACGATTGAGTTCCTGTCCCTCCTGGTGGACCATGAGGAACTCGCGCCTCAGCTCTGCTCCCACTCAGGTGAAGCAGGCCAGGGGCAGGGGCACGCGCCTGGACAGCTCTGGCTGGTTGGAGGGGAGGGAGATGGCAGGGACGGGCCAGGCATCTCCTGAGGGCTCCCCAGCTTGTACCTGAGGCCGTGGGTGGGAGGGCAAGCCTGAGTGCAAGCTGGGGCCTCCCTTCCAGAAGGCTGCCTCCTGCTTCTGCTGTACATGTACATCACGTCAAGACCTGACAGAGCTGCCTCCGAGACACAGTGGCTGCAGCTGGAGCAAGAGGTAAAAGCACCAGAGCCCCTTGGTGGACGGCTCGCCACCTTACCCCACGCCGCCCCACCTGAGGGGCGCTTTTCCTCCTTCTCAGGGGACAAAAGGGGCTTTCATTCACATCCGTGATGCGTTTAGAGACTAACAAGGAAGACTCGTTTTGGGGGGCCCCCTACTGTACAGATATAACACACATGGACCCAGGGTATCCAAGGACTTGGCAGGGTGGCCTGGTAGCTGGAGGTGGGTCTGGAGGCAGGGGGTCATTGGCGAGGCACAGGTCTTGGTCCTGAGTGTCTCCTAGGAAGGCCCAGGATCCCTTCACCTCTTGGATCCCATCAGTGCAGACAGTTCAGTTCAGTCACTCAGTCGTATCCAACTCTCAGACCCCATGGTCTGCAGCACGCCAGGCTTCCCTGCCCATCACCAACTCCGGGAGATTGCTTAAACTCATGTCCATCAAGTCAGTGATGCCGTCCAACCATCTCATCCTCTGTCGTCCCCCTCCTGCCTTCAGTCTTTCCCAGCATCAGAGTCTTTTCCAGTGAGTCAGCTCTTCGAGTCAGGTGACCAAAGTATTGGAGTTTCAGCTTCAGCATCAGTCCTTCCTTCCAGTGAATATTCAGGAATGATTTCCTTTAGGATGGACTGGTTTGATCTCCTTGCAGTCCAAGGGACTCTCCAGACTGGCAGTTGCTAAGGCAGCTGGAGCTCTGTGAGAAGCCTGAGAAAGCCCTCACCCTGACCAAGTCTGTTCTCATTCTAGGCCGTGTGGCTCCTGGCCAAGCTGGGTGTGCAGAGCCCCTCCTCCCCAGTCACTGGCTCCAGCTGCCAGTGCAATGTGGAGGTGAGTGCCAGGGCGGAAGGGAGCTGGCAGCGGCGGCCCTGCTGGTGGGTGACAGGGCCGTCTGAGAGCATCCCACACTCCTTCACCAGGGCTGGACCCTGGTGCCACCACTCAGAACCTTCCTCACCCCAGCGGGAGCGGTGCCAGGACCAGGGCTGCCCCGCCGAGCTGATGGTCCGGGTGCAGAGAGCACATGCCCTGACTTCTGCCTGCGCCCTCCGCCAGGTGGTCAGAGCACTCACGGTGATGCTGCACAGACAGTGGCTGACGCTGCGGCGGGCAGGGGGGCCCCCGCGGACTGAGCGGCAGAGGCGGACTGTGCGGTGTCTGCGCGACACGGTGCTGCTGCTGCACGGCCTGTCTCAGAAGGACAAGCTCTTCACGGTGCACTGTGTGGAGGTCCTGCACCAGTACGACCAGGTCATGCCTGGGGTCAGCACGCTGATTCGAGGGCTTCCTGACGTGACCGACTGTGAAGGTGAGCCTGCATGAGAGCGTCCCCGCCCCAGCCCCCACGTGGGGTCAGCCCTGAAGTCCCTGGGCCGTTCAGACCCCTGGCCTTAAGTCTGTGGCCCGCTGTCCACACAGCCTTTGCTGGCATTGGGGCCACCCTTTCCTTCCTGCTCCGGCTCCCCTTTCAGTATATCAGCCTGCCTTTGGCTCGTATCTACTGAGTCAGCCTGGCAGAGCCATGGCTTTTCCAGAAACATCTCTGTCAGAATTGCCTCTGTATCGCTTTGCTTGCAGTAGCTGAGGGAGCGAGGCCTGGGCGTGGAAGGGACTGGTTAGTTCCTGTGGGCCTGTGGGGCAGGTGGAGTGGTGTGGCCACCCCCAGTCCCGGCGCCTTTGGGCCTTCACCACAGAACCTTCTGGTTTTTGGCTCAGAGGCGGCCCTGGAGGATCTTTGTGCCATGGAGACCGACGTGGACGAGCCTGAGATGGACTGTGGCTGAGGCCTGTGAGCACCAAGCCACACGGTGGCACCAGAGCCGCTCCCTGCCTTCCCTCCTCCTCTGATTAAAAGCACTGACTGGCTGAGGACGCGCCAGCCTTCTGTTTCCTGAGTTTGCTCAGTGTCGGCAGAGCGGGAGGGACAGAGCAGCAGGGGGACCGGGGAAAGGCTGAGATCCTTGCTGGGCCCTGCCGGGCCGAGCTCCAGCCCCACGGGGATGAATCTGCCCTGGGGAAGGAGCCCTGCCCGCCTATGGGTTTGCCCTGAGTCATCCCTCTCTCCTGAGGCCACCGGAAGAAACCATTGTGCACAGGGGTGGAGGCGGCCCTCAGCCCATGCCTAAACCAGGGAGGCCTGGGAAAGTGGGGCCACGGGCTGGGTGCAAAATGGCCACGGCAAGGGGGCTCCCGGCCGGCCAAGTCATGGAGCCAGCCTTCCCCCGTAGCCTGATCCTCCCACCGTGAGCATGCGCGGGCCCTGGTGCTCCATGGTAGCCAGCAGGCCCACAGCCAGAGATCTGAGGCCTTTGGGGCAGCCCTGTGGGTGCCTGGGGAGGGACGGGTGCTGGTAGGAGGGACAGCCCACCAGGCCAGCTGACAGCGAGCGGGGCGGGCCGTGCTCACACCAGCCCTTGGGCGGGCTCAGGCCAAGTTTCACTTCCCGCCACTGCTGCTGCCGGCAGCAAGGACCAGCCAGAGAGGGTGCACCCTGAGTCACTGCTGCCTGCCGGCTCCTCGGTAAGTGAGGCCTCCCAAGGGGATAAGGCAGGGTGGGAGGGCCGTGGGTACCCCTACACACACTAAGAGGACACCAAGGGAGGAGCTGAGCCTTTCCCTGAACAGACAGCCGAGTGACCGGGTCCCATTAAGAAAGCCACCCCACCTTCTCTGTCTTCCTGCCTGAAAGTGGGTGCTAGAGCTCAGCAACTGGACCTAACAGGGTGGGGAAGGCCAGAGAGGTGCTCCCACCCCACCCACCTTACCGCCCATCAGCGGGCACTCACCCTCCCACCCCTACCCCCTGCTCCTCCCCAGGCTCAGCGGCAGACACCCACCATGGGCTCGCGCGCCCTACCCCCGGGGCCTGTGCAGACCCTCATCTTCCTGGACTTAGAGGCCACCGGCCTGCCCTTCTCCCAGCCCAAGATCACCGAGCTGTGCCTGCTGGCTGTCCACAGATATGCCCTAGAGGGCCTTTCCACCCCTCAGGGGCTTCCGCCAACAGCACCCCCGCCACCCAGGGTGCTGGACAAGCTCTCCCTGTGCGTGGCTCCAGGGAAGGTGTGCAGCCCCGCGGCCAGCAAGATCACGGGCCTGAGCACCGCCGTGCTGGCTGCACACGGCCGTCGGGCCTTTGATGCTGACCTGGTCAACCTGATCCGTGCCTTCCTGCAGCGCCAGCCGCAGCCCTGGTGCCTCGTGGCCCACAATGGTGACCGCTACGACTTCCCCCTGCTCCGGGCTGAGCTGGCGCTGCTAGACCTGGCCAGTGCTCTGGATGACGCCTTCTGTGTGGACAGCATCGCTGCCCTGAAGGCTCTGGAGCTGTCTGGCAGCTCCTCGGAGCACGGCCCAAGGAAGAGCTACAGCCTGGGCAGTGTCTACACTCGCCTGTACGGGCAGGCCCCGCCAGACTCGCACACCGCTGAGGGAGACGTGCTCGCCCTGCTGAGCGTCTGTCAGTGGAGGCCGCAGGCTCTGCTACGGTGGGTGGATGCTCACGCCAAGCCCTTCAGCACCGTCAAGCCAATGTACGTGGTCACAGCCTCTACTGGAACCGACCCAAGGCCATCTGCTGTCACAGCCACTGTGCCCCTGGCCAGAGCCAGCGACACCGGCCCCACCCTTTGCGGAGACAGGAGCCCCAAGCCAGCCCCTTCCCCAGTGAAGCGCCCTGGAGCCCCACCCGGGGAGGGGCTGCTGGCCCCCCTGGGCCTGCTGGCCTTCCTGACTTTGGCGGTGGCCATGCTGTATGGGCTGTCCCTGGCCATGCCCGGGCAGTAGCCCAGCAAGGGAAGTCAGACTAATAAAAAACCCCCACAGCACCGAGTGATCACTCACCTCTACCCTCTGTGGTGGCCTTACAGCCTCCTGCCCACACTCAGACCTGCAGCCAGGGGCACAGAAAATGATAGTCTGCCCAGCACCCTTCCTACCACGACGGTCAGACTTCTGAGTCCAAGAGAAGTAGGAGACCGTGAACTTCAAATACTGGATGGAAATGATAGCTAGCCTCACCCCCAATCCCAGCAGCCAGGGCTACAATGAAAGGAGGCAACAGCTCGAAATATCTGCATTTATTACAAACAAGGGTGCAGACCCAAGACTCCAAAACACATTAAGAGGTCCTGACCTACGACATGGTAAGACTCGAACAGAGGGGTGGGGAACACCGAGGTATGTGTCTAGGTCACAGGAGCCCCCTCAGGGCCCCCTCCACCTTTGGTCCAGATGACACCTTGGCCCAGGCGTGCCCACTACCAGGACATACCTAGGCCTGGGCTCCAGCGGCCAGGTAGTCTGTGAGGCTGGTGATGGGGAAGTGGGGACTCTGAGTCCCTCTCCTCTCTGGGGAAGTCTCCCTCTAGGACCCAATGGTTTCAGCCTCACAGCAACCATTACACACATTTTGAAACCAAAAAACAGGTAAAATATTTAGCTAAAAGTAAAAACACTGCAGGGAAGACACCTGAGTGGATACGTAGTCAGAGGCCACCCTGTCCATCTGTGAAAGGGGCCAAGGCCAACCGGGGCAACCAGAACCGTGGGCAAGTGTGGCCCTCCAGGTGCTCCCAGGAAGGGTGCAAGAAGGGTCCAGAAAGATAGTTTTCAGGGAGGGTGGGGCTCTGCCTGAGGCGTTCAGATAATCAGGAGGCCACCCACCCTCCACTGGGCATGGCCCAGGCTACGGGAGCCAGGGGAAAGACTGAGGCCCACCTGCAGCCAGGTCCCCAGCCTCACCCACTCGCCCGCACCATGGCTCTGGTGCCTCAGAGACAAACCTGGGGACAAGCCCTGGCCTCGTGCCATGGCTAGCCATGCCCCAGAAACTGGAAGACGGTGCATCCCGCCCGCAGCAAAGCTGTGCCGTCCTCGTGTGACAGGCATCCCTGCTGGGGCCCCGGGTCTCGCTGGGGTGGCTGGAAAAGAACCGTTTTGGGGGGTTCCGGGAAGCATAATCTCGTGAGGAGGGCAGCACAGCACGGTCCCGGCAACTCTGACATGGACTGCTCCCTCATCGGCATCACCAGAAGGCTCATGTACAAACGGGACACACACACACAACCGCACACCCATTCACACACACAGGACAGATCAGCTGGTAGCCAGAGATGCCAGGGCGTGCTCAGGGGACTGCCTTCGGGGGCTCCATGTAGGCCGGATTATAAGGAGGCTGGCTGACAGGGTAGGGCAGGGCCGCAGCTCCTGAAAACGGAGAGGACAGCAGTTGGCTGTGGCCAAGGCTGCAGGGCGTCAGGCACGGCAGGAGTCGGCAGGCATACTCACCAGCCATCGTCTCGTGGTAGGCGGGGGGGCCCACAGGCTGGGTCGGATAGGGTGCTGTTGGCATCCCCGGCTGGGGGACCGCAGAGTGGTAGCCCTGGTACGTTGGTCCCGGGTAGCTGGGCGGTTGCAAGTAAGGGGTGTGCGTCACCGTGGTGGCCGTGGTGGTGGTTACAACCGCTGCAAAGAGAGCCCCAGTCAGGACCGCCAGGCTGGCCGCCCCTCCCTCCAGGTCAGGCCAGTCAGGGCCCTGCTAAGCCCACCACCACCCGGGGTCTGTACCTGCCCCCAAGGGGTCACCGTGGGGCAGAGGGAAGACACTTACGACGCGGTCGGCGGCACATCTTGTACAGACAGCAGCAAGAGCAGGTGCAGCAGACGATGACGGTGACCACGGCGATCACAAAGAGGGTCAGCCCAATGGCGATCACCGTGCTGAACCTGACAGAAAGCCAGTCAGCGCTCCAGTGGCTGAGAAGCAGTGTGTCCACTGCTGGCGGCATGGGTTCGATCCCTAAGGGAACGAAGATCCCACATGCCACACATGGCCAAAAAAACACTGAATGAAGCCAGTCGAGATCCAGGGCCTCTCGCCCCTACCCAGGACCAGCAGCCCCCACCACACCCACTCCAGACAGCATCTCTCTAGCTGGAGGAGACTGGGCAACACAGATAAAGCCACTCCTGGAGTGTGGAGCTTGAACCCGTTTCACCCTCAAGTGTGTCCTCAAGTATATGGGGTTGACTTTGGCTGCCCCTGGGATGCCTCTCAGGAGCTTGGGAGAGAGCTCTTGAGGTATCTTCCCTGAGTCTCCACCAAGCCAGCAGCACACGCACAACCAGTACCCACCACCAGCCAGACCATGTGTGGCTTGAATCTGAAACTCAGACGTGGGCGAGACAGACCAACTCATGGCCTCTGGGAGCCCACAGACCATGACAGGAGGCAAGGGTTGAAGGGAAAAGGACTCAGGTAATGAATCACAGGGATAAGTTTCCAGGAGCGAGGAGGCCAATGTGGTCAGGACGGAGGGGAGTGGTGCGGCTGCAGGCCCCTGGAGGGACGGTGAGGCTGCAGGGTGCCAAGCACTGTGCCAGGCATCTTCATACACACTTGCTCCAACCAGAGGGGCAGGCAGGTGGGTCAACCAAGAGCAGGCGAGAGGAGGCCTCCCTGCCTACGCGGGCCCCTCAGCAAGGCCCAGGCCTGAGTGGAGAGTCTGCCACCCGAGAAAGCTGGCCCTGGGCGGGAAGTTCGCCACAGCCGCCTACTGTCCTCCCCTGTTCCCAGAGGCCAAGCAGTATTCCTTCCAGTAAAAGGGAACTGCACCAACCAGCTGTTCCATTAAAACATGGAAGGGGCTTGGTGAGCTGTGAGCTGTAGGCTCCCCTGAGGCCTGGGGGAAGGTCCCGCCACTTCCTCGCCCTGGGTGGGGGCCTTCCATCTCATAGGCCAGCTGACGTCACAGCTTTGGGACGGACTAAGGACAGACCCTTCATGCCCCAGACTCAACAAACCCAACTGCGTTCATAAACCAGGAGCCACTGGCCACTGTGAGGCCCAGAACAAGGCCCCAGGACAGCAACCATGGGAGTCAGGAGGTGCCGCCTGCCTAAGCGGGGGAGCCTGTAACTGCCCTTCACCCGCAAGCTCCTCCTAGGCCCTCTGCCAACCAAGGATGCAGACACACAAAGATAGACATAGACATAGACACACACACACACACACACACACACACACACACACACACACACACACACACACACACACGCGCGCACACGCACGCGCGCACACGCACACACGCGCGCACGCGCGAGATCAATGACACAGGACTGCAGGGCCACCACCACCAATCTCTAATCTCTCCCACTCTCTTCCTCTCTTTTGTCTCCGTCTCTCGCACAGCATGGCACCCACGCTCACCCCATGTTAGTCTCCGCCTTCACTCAGGGGCCTCCTGCACCCCAGGGGCTTCCCCATTCCATCCAGAGGCCACTCAGTTTCAATCTCCTCCCTTTCCAGGAAAAGTAAAGTGAATCTCCTCGGCCCTCCCTAGCCCTGACGTCAGAAGTAGGAAGGACAAACACGGAGCCTCTTAAAGACACAGTGCGCTTAAGGATGCCCCAGCTGCGCTCCAAACTGGGGCCGGGATGGGGGAGGGAAGAGCTCCCAGAGTTGCCTCCCCAGCCCACTGTCCACGGGGTCCCCAACCACACTCCTGCTCCGCCTGGCTCAGCCCGCCAGCCCTGTTCGGCCGTCCACTCAATGGGTACCTTTGGCCATCTGAGCCCACAAGCAGACCCAGGGCCCGCTGGCCAGTCCCCTCAGCTCCTCTTCTCCCACCAGTGCATGCTCCAGGCCTCAAATCTGCCAGAACCTGAACCTACCCACGCAAGTCCCCTTGGCCAGCCTGTCATGTCTGATCTTGTGGCTCCTACTCAAGAGACTAGTATGGCTCCTGGGATCATGCAGGAATTTGCTTTATAATTTCTTTGTAAACTCTGTGTAACGTGTGTGTATCTGTACTTTTCTCTTTATCTGTGTGTATGTATATATACATATACATATATATATATAATGGACTTCCCTGGTGACTCAGATGGTAAACAATCTGCCTGCAATGCAGAAGACTCCTTGCCTGGGCTCTTGCTCCCCTGGCTTCCTAGGCCAACTCTCACCTTCTGAACTTGATCTTCAGGTTCCTTGACCTCTGGGAGGTAGCCTCAGCCTTCGGAGGTGTGATTCTGTTCCTATGATGACCTGTTGGGGCCACAGCTCCCTGCCCCACTCTGCAGCCACCCCTCATATATTGCTGTTCCTCAGGGCATCCAACCTTGCTGTCCTACTCGGTGCTGCCCGCAGGATCCCTGAGTGAACTGATTCACTTGTCAGATACCTCCTGAGCACCTGCTGTCTCGGGCAGGCATTGGAGACAGAGTGATGGTCCGGGGGCTGGTGCAGTCTCTGCCTCCACGAATCCATAGGCTGGAGGCAAGATGCACGGTAATCCAATGCTCACACAATCCAAAAGAGTGTGTGTTGATAAACTGAAGTAGATAGGCAATTGATTCTGTAAGAGCATTTATCGAGGAGTCTGACCTTTTCTGCATGGTCAGGGGCGGTGTCCCAGAGGCAGTGATGTTTTGACCTGAGATCTGAAAAGTGACCAAGAATGAATCGTATAGGGGTGGGAGGAAGAGGAGAGCAGGGTGACTTCATAGGAGTAACTGCCTATATGAAGGCTCTGAGGGAGGACAGAGCACACAGTGCTTCCAAAAGCTAGCAGGAGGACTTCCCCAACAGGTGGTCCCCTCGTTGGGGAACTAAGATCCCACATGCTACCCGGCACAGCCAAAAAGAAAAAGCTGAAAGCAGGGTGATGTGGCTGGAGCATTTGAGAGGGAGGGTGGGAGTCCCCCCAGCCATACAGGGAGTTTTATTTTACTTAGACTTTTAAAAACACTAATTTTATTTATGTATCCCTGGCTGTGCCTGGTCTTCGTTGCTGCTCGGGCGGGCTCTGGGGCACACGGGCTTCAGTAGCGGCTCCCGGGCTCTAGAGCACAGGCTCAATAGTTGTGGTGCACAGCCTTAGTTGCTCCGTGGCATGTGGGATCTTCCCAGATCAGGAATATAACCTGTGTCTCCTGCATCGGCAGGCAGATTCTTTACCACTGAGCCACCAGGAAAGCCCTTTATTTAGACCTTTAATTAAAGATTAACATATGCTTTATTGTGTTACTCTCTGTTGAGACAAATGCTAGAGTTTTTTCCTCTCTTATCACACTACGTGTGTTAGTCACTCAGTTGTGTTTGACTCTCTGTGACCCCGTGGACTGTAGCCCACCAGGCCCCTCTCCCAACCGCTCCCCACTGGCAGGCAGCCTCACCCCACCTCACCAGCCCAGCCTCCCTCTGGCCAGACCAGGAAACCACGGCTGCCTCCCACACCGCCTGCCACACCTTCCCCACCCATTCCTGTTGCCCTCGGGAAGTGGTGATCTTCATCATGAAATGCCATTCAGACCCCAGCACTGCCCCGAGCCCTCCCTGGTGCCCCCCAGGAAGAGGCCCACGCTGGCTGGATGTCGGACGGTGACGTGACGTGGTGTGCTATCCGTTATCACAGCATCTTTACCACACCTTTGTCACCCCATCACTATGCACCCTGCACCATCACTGCCCCCTCACCATCACCACCGCCACCATTACGCCAACACGTCCCTGCCACTGCCCCCATCACCACCATCACGTCCTACTATCATACATCTGCTACTACAACACGTCCCTGCCATAGCCCCCATTACCATCAACACGAACACGCACACCTGCCCCAGTACCACACAGCCACCATCACTCATCATCACTCTACCCCACCACCACTGTACCAGCACCACATACTCAGTTTGTAGCCCCCAACACCTCTTCCCTGCAGCCACCACCTGATCACTATCACCTTTTGCCACCATCGCCCCCATCACGACCACACCCCCCATCACTTACATCTACAGGTCACTTGTGCCCACACCACCACCAAGGTCAATGCGAACCTCCACCCTCAGCCTTTCAGTTGTCAACCAGTCACTCCCATCCCCAGCACAATGACGAAGACAACTTCCCAACACAAGAATCAAAGGTCCTGGAGCTCAGACGTGGCGACAGCTTCTCTGGGGTCATACCCCAAGGATTCTGCACCACCCCAGTCCCCGTAGCCCTTTTGAGCCCCCTTGTCACCTCTGCCAGGAAGATGTACTGAGCCTGCAGGTTACGTACTTGGGCATGGGATCATTGTTGAAGCTGGAGTCGAACACGTCAGAGAGGACACTGCAAAGAGGAAATCTCACAATTAACACACCTGTACCCCACCCAGCACACCAGGAAGAAACGAACCTTAGTACACACCCAAAACATGCATGAAAGACAGCGATCACACATACCAGGATTTCAGGTGACAAAGCCACACATCCTTCTAAAGCACACATGGGACATTCTCCAAGAGAGACCACCCAGGTGGCTCAGACGGTAAAGAATCCACCCTGCCATCCAGGAGATCCGGGTTCAATCCCTGGGTTGGGAAGATTGCCTAGAGAAGGAAATGGCAACCCACTCCAGTATTCTTGCCTGGGAAATCCCATGGACAGAGGAGCATGGTGGGCTACTGTCCATGGGATCGCAAAGAGCTGGGCATGACTGGGTGACTAAACACTAACGCATAGAAGGCCATAAAACCAGGCTCAAGAGATCTGAAAAGATAGCTATCATACAAATTATTTTCTCCAACTACAATGAGATGAAGTTACAAATCAGTAACAAAAGACTCACGTCATAAAGTTAAAAACCAAATGCTAAAAATAAACAAAAACTCTCATACCTTGAGAAACCAACATATTACAACAACAGAAGAGCTGTAGCTTAAATAAGAAATCATAGAGGATACTGAGTAATCTGTAAAACCATGAAAATCAAAACACCATTGATCAAAACTGGTGAAGCACAGCTAAAGAATTCTTAGAAGGAAATGTATAGCTGTAATAATGATATGGTAATAAACTAAAGAAGATAGGGAAAACATAATAGAACAAACTCCCAAAATAAGGAAGGAATTAATAAAGATAAGTGTAAAAATCAAAGAGAGTAGGAGCCACAGAAAATAACAGAGAAGATGAAGAGAACCAAAGCTGGTGGACCTCTGGCAAGACTAACGAAGAAAAGGAAAAAAGATGCAAGAAGACAAAAATACAGAATGAAAAGAGGTAAATAACTGTAAGTACAACAAACCTTGTAAAAAGTAGGAACTGGAAATTCCTGGTGATCCAGTGGTTAGGACTTGGCATTTCCACTGCTATGGCCCAGGGTTCAATCCCTAGTAGAGGAACTAAGATCCTGCAAGCCGTGTGACACAGCATCCCATTCCCCCCAAAAGTAATAATAACTGTTTGAACTGAACGAACCACCTGCAAAAAAGCATTTGGGAAACAAGTGGAGGCAACTGAAGACTAGTATTAAAAGCTATTAATGAACTGCTGGTGATTGGGCCAAGTGTACTTCAGATATATGATCATATTTCTTTTTAAAGGACTCACCTGGGACTTCCCTGGTGGTCCGGTGGTTAAGAATCTGCCTGGCAATGTGCAGGACATGGGTTTGATCCCTGGCGGGGAACCAGGATCCCATCTGCCATGGTGGGCAACCACGCCTGAGTACACACAGAAACTCCGAGCCCACGCACCACAACAAAAGTTCCTGCAGGGTGGAACCGAAACCCAGCGCTGCCCAACAAATACATAATTATTTTAAAAATAATAACAATAAAGGACTCACTGTACTGAGAAAAAAACTAACATTAAAGGAGACATTTTCATGGGATTGGTTCTTAAAAGAACCCAGGAAACAAAAGCAGTGGGAGGTATGTGGAACATGAGCATCAGAGAATTGCTAACCATGGGGGCAAGCAATGGGTATATGGGGTTATTATTCTCTCTCTGCTTTTGTACATATTTGAAATTTCACCAAAAAAAAAAAATCCAGAAACAAACAGAAAACTTCAAGAGAATTAGGAATAACTATATCCTAAATTTGAAGGACAAGTAAAGCTAAGGAAAAAATATTTTCTAAAAGATCACTGTGCAGGCTTTGGCCAGCAATAACCGAGTAAAACACACCAAGCTGGGATGAGGGGAGGAGGCGCGGAGTAGGAAGAGACTTCCATGGAGGTGGGCCTGGCATCTAAAGCCCCCTTTCTCCTCGGGGCACCAGCCTATTTCAGAATGGTAATTCTCTAGGCAAGAAGACTGGAGTGGGTTGCCATTTCCTACTCTTGGGGATCTTCCTGGGGTTGCACTCTCATCTCCTGGAGGGAAAAGTAGATTCTCTTTTTTCTTTTGTGTCTTTAAAAAAAAACTATTTTATTGAGGTCTAACATACTTAGAGTTTACATTCATTTAATTACTAATTTGAATTTTATTTAAAATGTCTTTAAGATAATTTTATATTTTAGATCATAAATCAAGATTTTTCTCTGTTCCATATAAATTCAGTATCTAGCCCAAAGTTTTACATGTTTACTCATTCTATTCTGCTTTCTTTCGGGTTTTTTTTTTTAGTTTATTTTAATTGGAGGCTAATCACTTTATAATATTGTGCTGGCTTTTGCCATACATTGACATGAATCAGTGGCAGGTAGATTCTTAACCACTGAGGTCCTGAACAGCAAGGAGAAACTCAGCAAGGAGCTCAGCTTCTACTAGTCTCAGTCTCTGCAATCAGGCCAAGATGACCTTAGAGTGTCCCTGGCAAAAGCAGTTATTAGTCCCTCCTGGAGGAAGTCCTGAGCTCCAAATGGCTATAATTCATTCTGCAAATACAATGTTTGGCACACAACTGATGACTTCCAGGAACACTAGACAACATGAAACAACTGACAGTAGAGATACCCACAGGGGTTCCAAATATTGACGCTATCAGACTCTGACTGTTGTTCAAGGAGATCAAAGGGGGAAAAAAATGCAGCAGTTTAGGAGAACTGGAAACAAAAAGGAAGCAAAAATTCTAGAACTAAACAATCATGCAAAAATCAGTCATTTATTAGACAGCTCAAAATATAATTGATCAACTAGAAGACAAGCCCAAACAAATATATATACACTAAAGCCTAGAGACACAAAAAGATGGTAAATGTACATACAGAAGACAGTAGGTGAAATATGGCAAACAGTTGTAGAAAAGGTCTTACATATGTGTAATTTAAGTCCCAGAGGAAGAAACATGAGAAAGGAGTAGAAGCAATCTTTAAAAAGAGGCATGCATGCTATTAAAATTATTTTTCTCCTAGCAAAATGATAAAAGAAAAAAGATAATGGCTGCAAATTTTCTAAAACTGCGGGAAAACAAACACAAAACCAAGCCAGATTTCAGAAATATCTTAAGCCCCAAGCAGCAAAAATTCAAGGAAAGACACACCTAGGTACATCACAGTAAAATATGAAAACCAAAGATGAACGGAAACAACTTAAAAAGTAGAGAAAAGATATGCTACTGGCAAAGGAGCAATAATAAAACCATTATCTGATTTCTCAACAGAAACAACAGACGTTAGAAGACAATGGAATGAAAGTTTCAAAATGCTGAACTTTGCTGAAAGGTTATACCTTCCAACCGAGTAATCCATACCAGGAAAAATATCCTTTAAGAAGGAATGTAAAACAAAGACATTTTCAAACAAACAAAAGCCAAGAAAATTTGACACCAGTCTACCTGTATGAAAGGTAGAAGGAACATGTCTCAGATGAAACTTAAACATGAAGAAAGAGAGACTAAATATAGTGATAAAGGCAAAAAGGACAATTAAAAAACTGTCTTTGGAAAATGCAAATCAGAACCACAATGACATATCACCTCATACCAGTCCAGACAGCTATGATCAAAAAGAACACAAATAAAAAATGTTGGCAAGGATATAGAGAAAGGAAACTCTTTGGCCTTATTGCTGGGAATGTGAATTGGTGTAGCCACTGTGGTAAACAGTATGGAGGTCTCTCACGAAATTAAAAATAGGGAATTCCCTGGCAGTCTAGAGGTTACAACTCTGGGCTCTCACAGCTAAGGATTGGGGTTCTACCCCTGGTTGCGGAACTAAGATCTTGCATGCTCCTCGGCATAGCCAAAAGAAACAAACAAAAACAATGAAAACAGAACTAATGTATGACCCAGAAATTCCACTCCTGGGTACACATCAAAAAAAAAAAAAAGCCAAAACACTAATTTAAAAAGATACATACACCCCCAATGTTCATAGCAGCATTATTTACAATTGCTAAGGTATAGAAGCAACCGGTGTCCATCCACAGACGAATGGATGAAGATGTGGTGTGTGTATATATGTGTTTGTGCATATATATATATATACGTATATATACATGTACATAATAGGATACTACTCAGCCATAAAAGAAAGAAATTTTACCATTTACAGTACCATGGATGGACTTGGACAGCATTATGCTAAGTGAAATAAGTCAAAGAAAGTCAAATACTGTAGGATATCATGTATATGCAGAATCTAAAAGTATACAACAAACTAGTGAATATAGCAAAAGAGAAGCAGACTCACAGATGCAAAGAACAAAGTAGTAGTTGCCAGTGAGGAGAGGAGAGAGGGGCACCATAGGAGTGGAAGTGTGGGAGTACCAACTATTGGACGTAAGATAGGATCAAGGTTGTATTATACAACATGGGGAATATAGACAATATTTTGTAATAACTATAATGGAAAGTAACCTTTACAAATTGTATAAAATTTTTTTAGATAACCAGGAAAAAAATTCTACATTTCTCTAAAGAAAACATAGAGATAACCAAAAAGCACATGAAAAGATACTCAACATCATACAGAAATGCAAATCAAAGCTACAACAAGGTATCACCTCACGCCAGTCAGAATGGGCATCATCAAAAGGTCTAGGGACTTCCCTGGTTTTCTAGTAGGTGACTGCAGGCTTCCAAGGGAGAGGCATGGGTTCTCTTGGAATTAATAATTTGGGGGATTTCTTGACGGTCTGGGGGTAAGGGCTCTGTACTTCCACTGCAAGGGTAGAGGTTCAATCTCTGGTCAGGAGACTAAGATCTCACATGCCCCATGGCCAAAAACAAGTCTACCAACAATAAATGTTGAAGAGGGTGTGGCGAAAAGGGAACCTCCTACACTGCTGATGGGAATGTAAACTGGGGCAACCACTATGGAGACCAGTATGGAGGTTCCTTAAAAAACCAAAACCAGAACTACTCTATGATAGAGCAATCCCGCTCCTGGGTATGTATCTGGAAAAAACCGTAATTTGAAAAAATACATGGAACCCAATGCTCATCGCAGCACTATTTATAATACCAAGACTTGGAAACAACCTAAATGAACTTACATACAAAACAAACAGACTCACAGATTTCAAAAACAAACTTATGGTTACCAAAGGGGAGATCAGGATGGGAAGAACAAATTAGGAACTTGAAATTAACATATACACATTACTACATATAAAATAGATAACCAACAAGGACCTACTGTTCAGCAATATTCTGTAATAGCCTATATGGGTAAAGAATCTGAAAAGAATGTATATATGCATATGTATAACTGAATCACTTTGCTGAATACCTGAAACACAACATTGTAAATCAACTATAATCTAATAACACTTAAGAAAGAAAGGGAATAAACTACTGTCTTTGGGATTTATAGTATTACAAGAGATAAAGGGAGCATCACACATAATAAAATGAGCAAGTCATCAAAGTGAAAACAATCCTAGATATGTATGCACCTAATAACAAAGTATTAGACCTCGTGAAGCAAATACTGATAGAGCTAAAAGAATAAATCTGTAGTTTCTTGGTAATCAACAAAACAAGAATCACAAAAACCTAAACACTATTATCAACAACTTGACCTAACTGACACTTATAAACACTACACTTAACAACTTCAGAATATATCTGAAACACTCACCAAGGTACAGGATATGCTAAAGCCATAAAATGAGTCTCTCAACAAATGTCAAAAGACTGAAATAGGCTTAGTCGCCCCGCAATGTGGGGGATCTTAGTTACTCAACCAGGATTCAAGGTCACACCCCATGTATTGGAAGGCGGATTCTTAACCACTGGATCACCAGGGAAGTCCCCAAAAACCGAAATCTGAAAAGAAAACAACACAATGAGATACTACTACCCAGCCACCAAAATTATAGACATTGAACCTTTCTAGGAATCAGCAATAATCTGTATCTTATTGCCTGGTGCCCTGGTGGCTCAATGGTAAAGAATCCACCTGCCAGTGCAGGAGACACAGGTTCGATCCCTGAGTTGGGAAGATCTCCTGGAAAAGGAAATGGCAACCTTTTCCAGTATTCTTGCCTGGAGAATCCCATGGACAGAGGAGCCTGATGGGCTGCTGTCCATGGGGTCGCAAAGAGTCAGACGTGACTTAACAACTAAAGAGTATCTTAACTAAAGTGTTACATATGAGAAATATACATTTATTAAAACCTGATTCAAATGAAGCATTTATGACTTATACCTCAATGTTTAAAGAAACATTTACAATACCAAGTTTGGAGAGGGTGTGGAGCAAATCTGACCCCGAGGCTGGTAGGGATGTAAATGGTAACAAGTGCTGGATCTAAGAAAGATATTCATTTTAAAAGGCACCAGAGATTTATAAAAGAGGCCTCTTAGCATCACTAGCACAACAGCAGAAACCAGGAATTCCCTGATGTTCCAGTGGTTAGGACTCCCTGCTTTCACTGCCAAGGACTCGGGTTCTATCCCTGGCTGGGAATTATGATCCCACAAGCCACACGGAGCTGCGAAACAAAAAAAGAAAAAAATGAATAAACGAAAGAAAACCTAAATACATGGACAGATATGCTATGCTGATGGACTGGAAAACTCAACTGAGTAAAAAGTCAATTCAACAAAAACAGTCTATGAATCAACGCAATCTAAGCTGGTTTTCTTGACAAGCTGATTCTTAAATTTACATGGAAATACAAAAGACCAAAAATAACTAAGACAATATTGAAGACTATCAAAGCATAATATAAAGACACAGTAATTATGAGTCTGCTTTAGCCCAAGGATAGTCCACATACTGTAATAGAGAGCCTAGATACATCTACACATGTGGACATTCAATCTGGAACAAACCTGTCATTGTAGGACAGAACTATCATTTTCTGAAACACTATTGTATATACAATGTTGCTCAGACAGTCAGAGAAAGTATCTTTATAAAATTCACTGAAAAATTCTTCTTCACTGAAAATTTCCTGATGTGTCAGTTTTGAAAATTTCACAGTAATAACTTCGTGTTTATAATATACACAGGTTGGAACAAAACCAAAGCGAAATGTGAATGGTAACAACAATCCTAAGTTATATAATAAACCCTTGATCAATTTTAAGCTCCAACAACTTCACATAATGATTGTATCGCTTTCTAAAAATGTATTGATACGTCTCTAGTCAATAATGTATTGCAAAATGAAACGATCTCTACTTACATATACAACTACTACTATGCATAGTTAAAGCATACAGGGGCTTCTGTAGTGGCTCAGTGGTAAAGAATTTACCTGCCAAATTGAAGCAGACACAGGTTCGATCCCTGGTCTAGGAAGATCCCACATGCCAAGGAGCAACTAAGCTGGTGGGCCCCAACTACTTAGGCTGTGCTCTAGAGCCCAGGAGCCACAATTACCAAGCCCATGCGCAGCAACTGGAGAATAGCCCCCATTCGCCCCTGCAACTAGAGAAGAAGTCTACACAGCAAGGAAGACCCAGCACAGCCCAAAAAATAAATGAATAAATAAAAATTATTTTAAAAATAACACAAATGCATATAAATGTGCCCCAAAAGATATGTACAAAGACCTCACAGCTGTATTATTTGCAATACCCCTCCCCCAAAAAGAAACAATCCAGATGTCCACCAACATTACAACGGATCAACTGTGGTATAAAAACTTAACATACACCAGTGGAAACGAACAAACAACACAGTATGGAAGAAACTCACATGGTGAGAGAAAGAACCCAGACAAGAAATAGATGCATGATGTCACGTGTATGTCTGTGTGTGTTGAGTAACAGAGCAGTTAAATGGTTATGCTTGGGGATAAGAGAGGGCATACTGATTAGGCAGTAACCTGAGGGGGCTTCCAAGATGCCATGATGTGTTAATTCTTGCCCCAGACAGGTGGTGGTTTCATGGAGTTGAATGTCTTTAAATTTCAATAATTCACTGATATGTATGCGTTATATTTGTGTACTTTCATGAATGTATGATATACACTGCCTCCAACCCCAATAAAAGAAACTAAACTATAGGGACTTCCCTGGTGGTCCAGGAGCTAAGACTCCACACTCCTAACACAGGAAGCCTGGGTTTGATCCCTGGTCAGGGAACCAGATCCCACATGCCACAACTAAGAGTTTGCATGCCACATAAAAAGACCCCTCAAGGTGCAACTAACACCCAGCCAACCAAGACGTGATGCAGACAAATAAATAAAATGAAAATAAACATTAAAAAAAGAAACCTAACTAAGCTGCAGAACTTAGAGATGCATATTTGGGTATTACAATGCTAAAGAAAGGCAAAGCTATAAAACAGAATCAATACCATCTTAGAGGGGTGAGACACAGTGATTGACAGTGAGCTAAAGGGGACTTCTGCTGTCTTGACCTGCATAATGATTATGCAGATTTTTGCTTTATGATAAATCACTGAGCTGTACATTTATTTTAATACACTTGTCTGCATGTGAATTTTATGTTACAACACAAGAGAATAAAAAACAACCTCAAGGAATGAGTTTAACAGCAGATTAAACATATATGAAGAATTAAATTAACTAAAAGTTTAGAAGACTTAATCTGGAAAGCAGCACAGAGACAAAAATAAGGAAGAGACAGACTAGGAGCTATGGACTCTGGAGTAGAAGATGCAGCATGTCTAAATGGAGTTCAAGGAGGAAGGCTAATATTGAAGAGTAGCAGAGAATTTTCTAGAACTAATGAAAAACACTAAATCACAGATTTAAGAAGCTCACCAAATCTACAATAGCATAAATAAAAAGAAATTTAGGGACTTCCCTGGCAGTCTAGTGGTTAAGACTTCGCCTTCCAATGCAGAGGGAGCAGGTTAGATCCCTGGTTAGGAAGGCAAGATCTCACAAAAACCAAAGCATAAAACAAAAGCAATGATATGGTAACAAATTCAATAAAGATTTTTAAAAAATGGTCTCCATCAAAAAAAAAATCTTATAAATCTATACTTCGATATATCATGGTGTAACTGAAGAATACCAAAGACAAAAAAAATAATAATCTTAAAAAATCTGTCAAAGGAGAAGAAAATAGATTGTTTTTAAATGCTGGACAACTGACTATGGAACTGGTATCTCAATAGAGATAATGGGAGCCAGAGAAAATAACCATCACCTGAAATCCAGCTCAGAGAAAGTATTTCTTAAGAATGAGATGAATGTAATTTACCACATTAACACAATAAAAATAGAAAAATCATCTAATTATTTCTAAAGATGCAGGAAAATATTTAACAAAATTCAAACTTACTTCATGATTAACACCCCAAGGAAACTAGGAACAAAAAGGCACTTCCTCAGCCTGATAAAAGGCAGGTATGGAAAGACTACAGCTAACAGACCTAATAGTGAAAGCTTTCTCCCTAAAATTGAAAACAAGACAAGGATATCAGTTGTTACTTTTTGTTGTTGTTCTCACTTTTTTCATCATTGTACTGGAGATTCTGACCAGTGTCATAAGGCAAGAAAAAAACAATGAAAGCATACAAATTGAAAAAGAAGTAAACAGTAGAAGAAACAATGGAATTTAAAAAAAAAAAAAGGCAATACAGTAAGTGAGAAAGAAAGAAATGTAGAACAGAGGAGACAAATATAAAGCACAAAATAAGATAGCAAATATTGAATACAATCCCAGAAATCCAATAATTATCTTAAACTTTAATGGAATAAATCTTCCTGTTTTTTAAAGCTATTAGAATAGATTTTTGCAGTCCTCTTCCCTGGTGGTGCAGTGGGTAAGAATTCACCTGCCAATGCAGGGGACACAGGTTTGATCCCTGGTCTGGGAAGCTCCCCCATGCCTCAGAACAACTAAGCCCGTGTACCACAGCTATTGGGTCTTTGCTCTAGAGCCCAGGAATCCCAACTACTGAAGCCCCCATGCCCTAGAGCCCATGATCTGCAACAAGAGAAGCCACCAGACTGGGAAGCCCTCACACTGTAGCTAGAGGGTAGCCCCCACTCATCACAGCTAAAAAAAAGGAAAAAAAAGACCCATGCACAGCAACGAAAACCCAGCACAGTCAAAAATAAATAAATAAAAATCTAGAATAAAAAGTAAGGGGGTTCATTTTGCCCACAGAATATAAACTTTGCAACCCACACAAACAAAAGAACACAACAGAGTGATTGGTTGCCTATGGAATAAGCGGGGAATGCAATGGTCATGGATGGTTAAAATGTGTAAGGTGGTGGGGGTTTGGACTTGCCCAAACCAATGATGATCACTTGCCATGAGCTGAGGAGCATGCCCACCTACAAGAAACACACAGAATGGCAAAGGAAGACACACATGGGAGCCCCTTGGTTCCAGCCTACAAAACAGTTTAAACCCCAGATACAATGTAAATCCATGGGCCACAGCAAGAGGACACAGGTATGGCCTGCAGTGGGATACACACCCGTGCGCAGTCCCCTCCGGGGTCCACAAGGGCACAAATCACATGCAACCCCCACCAGGTGCACGCACAGCCTGCAGGGTACACTGGCGCCAAGGGGCCCACTCTGAGGACATGTTGGTACAAGTACACACCCAGGGGTAAGTCACAGGGCTGGCTGAGGCCACCAACCCCTGCTGAGCAGAAACCTGGGGGAGAGAAGCACAAGGGATCACAGGAACAGAAGGTCCGGGGGAGTCCCGCGAGCGCTCCACCATCATCCCCAGAGGACTGACAGGCTGCAGCAGCAGGCGCGGGCCGCCCACCTCATGGCCTCAGGTGCACTCACTTGGCCTCCAGCACAGGCGCATGACAATCTTCCTGGATCCGCTTCAGCACATCCGAACAACAGTACTGGTCGTAACAGCTGCCACAGCAGAAATCAGGACAAACCCAAGGGTCGACCTTGTGCCCACGAGAAGTCATACACAGCTGACTGTGGGCTGAAACAGACAAAAACACTGTTCACCTGCGGCCACGGGGCCAGCCTTCAGCCCTGACCCAGCCCACACCGCCCCTTCCCCAGAAAGGCCAGCAGGTCCAAGCCAGTGCGCCCACAGCAGAGGCGCCCACCTGGGCCCCCTCCCTCTCCCATCGGTCCACTTGCCCTCCAGATGGGATGGTGAACTTTCTAAATGTGGGTCTGATTGGCCACTCCTCAGCCTCAAGCCGGGGATCAAGCCCAGGCTCCACAAAGCAGCATCCAGACTACAAAGGACCTTGAGGGTCACCCCATCCTCCACCTTCAAGTCGACTTACCCATTGAGGCCTTCCTCCAGGTCCCCTTCTGTGGAAACCACTCAAGCCCAGCAGTCATACCCCCACACAGCAGCCCCCTCTTGTAGTTGGGGGCCAGGCACTAGACTGACCCATTTTCTTCTTCTTCTCTTTGGCCATGCCACACGGCATGAGGAATCTTACTTCCCTGACCAGGGTTCAAACCATGCCCCCTGCACTGGAAGCACAGGGTAGACTGAGCTGTTCTTAATCCTCAAGCCCTGTCCCCACCGCTCAGCCATGGCAGCCTCGGCCCCGGCTGGACACTCCGACTCCAGGAGCCAGCCCTCACAGACCATAGCCTTACAGCAGGCTGTCTCCCGACCAGTTCACCATAGGCCGCAGTCACTCCCACCACAGAAGTGTCCGGGTCGTGTCCCAGCACTGCTGCTTCGCCTGCAGCAGGCGGCTAGGAAACGTCCACGCCCTCAGTAGCCAGGGCTCTGAGGCGATGGCACCACGTGGAGCCCCAGAACCATCACGAGGGAGGCTCTTGGGCCGAATGCGATCTAAGTACAACTGGCTGACAGGTGTGAAAATAGACCACAAAGTTTGCAGATTTCCAGGAAGCTGCTACAGCCAAATGTTTCCACGCATCTTTGGGCTACATCAGCACAGATCTAGGGTCCACCAGCAGGAGAGAACAGTCCTGGATGCTACAGACCCTAAATGGAACACCCAGTCCAGCAAGGCCCAGACCACCGTGGTAGACTGGGGATGGTCCTGACGATAAACCCTGAGGTAGAAAGCCCTAGCACAGCGCTGGGACTCTGAGAACCCAGTCTGACCACACCCCCGGGGCAGCAGGTCGGCAGACCCAGCCTGGTCCGTGTATTTGTCACTCCCAAACATTCCTCTTTGGGCTAAGGATGATTTTCCGCAGTTTATCTTTAAGAAATTGTAGACAAAGGAGAAGCTCTGAAAACTGAGTAGGACTTACCCTTTCCTAATAGATATTTGCAAGTATAGAGGAAATCTCCATTTGTAAGGGTATCCCCTGTGGCTCAGTGGTAAAGAATCCATCTGCAATTGCAGGGACGATCCCCTGGAGAAGGAAATGGCAACCCACTCCAGTATTCTTGCCTGGGAAATCCCATGGACAGAGGAGCCTGGTGGGCTACAGTCCGTGGGGGTCACAAAAGAAACTAAGCAACAACTTCACTGCCATACTAGGAAGACGGTAAGGACCTTATCTCTAGAAACCTATCAAGGCTGCAGGCATAGATTTCAATCTGTGTAACAATGTTACCCTTCTTTACTGGGGTTTTCCTCATGACTCCCAATATCCTCTTTTGCCTTTAGTGCAAGACAGCATTCAAGGTGAGGGCTTCCACCATTTGGGCAAGTTACTGCTTCCTTGGGTCTCCCGTGCATACCAGAGGTATAGTAGTAGCTTCTCAGTCGTGTCCGACTCTTTGTGACCCCATGGACTGTAGTCTGCCAGGCTCCTTCCTCTGTCCACTGGATTCTCCAGGCAAGAATACGGAATGGGTGTCAAGTTCTTGTTGCTGGTGGTCAGTTGTCGCGGTTTGGTTGGTTCTGAGCCAAGATGCTACGGAGTCTTCTGGCTCTCCGTCAGATTACTAAGAGGACCGTAAGTACTGCTTCGCGCAGGCAGTTTGAAAATAAGGCTCCAGAGAAACAAAAGCTGTTTCAGGAGGATAATGGAATGCCAGTGCATCTGAAGGGTGGGATGGCGGATGCCCTCCTATATAGAACCGCCATGACTCTTACAGTTGCTGGAACGGCATATGCCATGTATGAACTGGCTGTGGCTTCATTTCCCAAGAAGCAGGATTGACTTCAGTTTATCCTCCCAGCTGTCAGTTGATTCAATTCCATTCAGCTCTCTGTGGACCAGTAATCTGATACATAACTGAGTTCTTTGGGGATCAATATTTATTGACTTGTACTAATTGCCACCAATAAAGCAGTCTTTACCATGAAAAAAAATATATATATATGGAATGGATTTCCATTCCCTTCTCCAGAAGATCTTCCCGACCCAGGGATGGAACCTGGGTCTCATGTACTGCAGCAGATTCTTTACCGTTTGAGCTACAGGAAAGACCTATTCCACCATTTGAGCGAGTTACTCAGTGTCCTTGGGTCTCTCATGCATACCAGAGGTATACGTGTTGTTAAACTTTTGTTTTTCTCCTGTTCATCTGTCTCACATCAATGTAATTATTAAACTAGCCAAAGAACCTCAGGGCAAGAAGAGGAAATCTTTCCATCCCCACAGCATCAAGCACCCTGGGGCCACTGGTGGAGCAAGGTCCAAAGACAGAGGCATCGACTGACCTCCTTGAGAAGGGACAACTAGGTGGTAGTTGGTGCTCTGGGGAGAGAGCGGGACCTCCAAAAGGCGCAACCTAGCCAGCCGTCCACCTGGCAACAGGTACGGCCAGCACATCCCATCCTACTGGGTAGCTCAGGTGACCTACCTCCTTTTATAGACTTACAGCCACAGACCAGCCCAAGCTTCAGAGCTGGGTCTGAAGACACAGACAGGTTGAGTGTTTGAGCCGAAAGTCCATAACACAAAGATTCTTCTGATCCCCAGACACTCTGAACCAGGGTTTCCAGTCCTCACTGGAACTTCCCACCCCAGTTCCTCCAGATTTATCCCAGTCCCTAGGAAATAAAGTTCTTCCCTCGGAGGAAAACACCCACCCCAGAAGGACCTTCAGCTCCCCAGGGAGGCGGGTGGGGCAGGGGGAGGGCCCTCTTCTACTTCCCTACCCTTCAAAGTTCCCCAGCTGGGGGCCACCGTCTGTGATTCATCAGTCTACCATCAACCTACAACAGGTAAGTGTCTCATCCAACCTTGGGGGCCAGCCTGAGAGGTCTCCAGGACCGCCAGGTCAATGGAGGCAGAGAGTAGAGGCTCCCAGCCAATAAACGGAGGCCAGGGAAGGCCTCAGATGCAGGGGCCAGACCTCCCTGCGGCCACCACCCGTCGCAAAGGCCAGGCAGGAAATCCCACCCCAGCCTCTGAGAACGCAAGCCCTTGGGACCCTAGAGGACAGACCTGCCCCCACAACCACCACCACCACCATGCCAGGGCAGAACAATGACGGCAGATGCCCGGGGTCTGGGCAGTCAGTGCAGATGGGAGGGAGGCTGGGGTGGAGGAGAGAGCAGTCGTGGGGTGCGCACACTGCCTCGGGGTTATGAGGCTCGGTTGGGGTCACTGGGGGGACGGCGCCGCCTGGGCTTGCAACCAGGGACGGCGCGGACATGGCCGCCTCCCCTGCCTGCCCGGGACGAACTCCCCGCCACCCGCCAAGACTCACCTCCCGCAGGCGCCGGGAGCAACAATAACAGGAGCAGCAGGATGCGGGGCGCGGGGGCCGGCGCGGCCATGGCCGGGAGCGCAGGGGGACGGACGGACGGGGCGACAGACGGTCCCGGAGTGGCCGCAAACCTCAGCGACCCGCGCGGCCGCTGGCTTCCTCGCCCCGCCCCGGCCGTTCCGGGAACCCCGCCCGGGGGGGAGAGGAGGGACGGGAGGAGGGGAAGCGGACGCCCCTCCCAGCCTCGGGGCCACGGACGCGTCCGGTGTCGGCCCCTCTGGGGACAGGCTCCGGGCGCAGGCGACCACCCAAGTTGCCTTCGATTCTCTAGGGGGTCCTTGTGCGCCCCCACCCCGGGCCCCCGCCCTCGGGTCCGAAGAGGGGTCTTCGCGGGGATCAGCTTCCTAACACTTGAGCGCCCATTGGGTGCTGCGGGCTAGCGGGGACAGAGCGCCTCCCCGCCCCTCCGGTTCCCCACCTGCCGGAACATTCTCGTTCCTCGGGAGGTACCTAACAGACGCAGGTTCCCTTCTGAAAGCCTAGTTCGGAGGCTTCCCGGGGACCCCATCTCTGAGGACACTCCATCGTCCTGCTTCCTGGGGTGACACCCCTATCCTGCAGGTCTCCTTACCCTGATGCCAGGCAGGCTCACCCACTGCCTCAGGGCAAGCCTGGCTCGGCAGGCTCAGCCTGAGGGAAAGGAACTAGCTGCTTCCAGACACTCTGGAGGCCACCACCTGGCTCAGGATTGGGCCATCTGGCCCAAATCCTTGCCGGCTGCCAGAGCACTGGGCTCTCACAGGGCACCCTGAGGTGGGGCCCTGGCTGACCAGGCCCTCACTGTGGGTCAGGATGGAAAGGAACAGGACCCTATGGGGACTTCCCAGGACAGACCTCTTCCCCATGTCCTCTTCTGCGTCGCTCCTCTCAGAAGTACCTAGATAATCCTATCTGATCCACATTTCCTGAGTTGTTTTATAGTTGCTAAAACTACCACCAAATGGAAGACAGTAACTACTTGATGACCAGGCGCATGTAGCCCCAGGATGGTTAACACCTGTGATGCCACCCTGTTACCCCACCATCAATCAATGCAAACGGCACATGTGCTGGTCACATATCCTGTGATTCTGTCCTTCACCTGACTTTTAAACACACTTTGCTGAGGGGCTTCCCTCAGCACCAGCTTTCCTGGTGGCTCAACAGGAAAGAAGCCACCCGCGATGCAGGAGACACCAGTCCGATCCCTGATCTGGGAACATCGCGCATGCTGCAGAGCAACTAAGCCCATGCTCTCCAACTACTGAGCCTGTGCTCTAGCGCCCATGCTCCACAAGACTGAAAAGGGAATGTGTTAGTCGTGCAGTCACGTCCGACTTGTTTGCGACCCTGCCAGGCTCCTCTGTCCATAGAATTCTCCAGGCAAGAACACTGGAGTGGGTTGCCACGCCCTCCTCAGGAGACCTTCCCAATGCAGGGATCCAGTCTGGGTCTGCCTGCATTGCAGGCAGATTCTTTCCAGTCTGAGCCACCAGGGAAGCCCACTCCACTACAATGAGAACTAGAACTGGAGAGCAGCCCCTTCTCTCCACAATGAGAGAAAAGCACACAAAGCAACGAAGACCCAGAACAGCAAAATAAAAAAAAAAAAAAACCACCACTAATCTGTGGACCTAGCTTGACCATGTGAAAGTGTTGGGAAAGTGTTAGTCACTCAGTCGTGTCTGTAACCTCATGGACTGTAGCCCACCAGGCTCCTCTGTCTATGGGATTTCCCAGGATAGGATACTGGAGTGGGTTGCCATTTTATTCTCTAGGGGACCTTCCCCACCCAGGGATCGAACCCAGGTCTCCTGCATTGGCAGGTGGATTCTTTACCACTAAGCCACCTGGGAAGCCCACAGCTCTTAGGACAAAGGCCCAATTTCAGTTCCTGCATTGACTGGGGCTCCATGTGCCTCCTTGCTCTCTGCATCCACCACGCACATTCCCCCACCCTCCCTGGCTCCCAGCTTAAATAGCTCCTCCTCTAAGAAGCCTCTGGAGATGCCAAGTCTGGGTTAGGACTCCCCTAGGTGTTCCTACAGCCCTTGTGACCCCCAGCCCAGCACCACACTTTGGGTTATGTGGGTGTCTTCGCTACTTTGGGGGCTCAGTGAGGCTGGGACTATCTCTTGTTATCCAGCACAGGGCCATGCACACAGCGGGTGCTTGATAACGACTGGAAAAGGAAATAAAGGATCTCCTCCAGCCCATGGACCACTTTCCCCTGAGCACCAGCCCAGAAATCGCTCCCCCCAGGGGATGGGCTGACAGCACCCACAGTCCTCTCTGTGCGTTGCACTCACCCCACCCTCACTGCCCCAGCGCTCATGCTGGACTGCAGCAGTTAGTACATCTAGCTCCCTACCAACCAGGTCAGCCTCCACCAGTGAGCATGCTTGATGGCTGTTCCAGCCCGTCTTCTACTCTCCCCTCTACATCCTTCCTCTACCCTTCCCTGTCCTCGGGCTCCCTCTTTCTCTCTCTCCCTTCCTCTAGAGTCAACAGAAGGCAGCTGCAGGCGGTCAGAAGGTGGGAGGAGAGTACGTGGGTGGTGCTCTTCCTTCCCTAACCCTTCCTGAAAGCTCCTGAGGGCAATCAGACACACCCCACCCCACTCCCTCAGCTATAGTTCCTGCCTCCTTCCATTCAGAGCCACAAGCTGGGAAACCGAGATTTTATCTTGAGAGCCCCAGAGAGGGACTGATTGAAGAGACCCCTCTGTAAAGCAGCTCATAGCAACTGAATAGGAGGTCAGGGGCCAGTGGGAAAGGTTCCCACCAGGTTCCAGTAACCCTTCCCCCTGCAGGCTGTAGACAGGAAACATTACAACACTCCTGTGAAGAATGTCACCCACTATCTCAGTTCTCTTTCCTTCTTCCCTGGTGGCTCAGATGGTAAAGAATCTGCCTGTAATGCAGGAGGCCAGGGTTTGATCCCTGGATCGGGAAGATTCCCTGGAGAAGGGAATGACAACCCACTCCAGTATCCTTGTCTGGAGAATCCCGTGGACAAGGTGGGGCTAAGGCCTTTGGGGTCACAAAGAGTCGGATGCAACCAATCAACTGACACTTTCACTTTTATCCCAATTCTACAAGAATCTAGCCATTAGCTACCGCAGCCGCCCATGGACAGTGCACCTGAGGGGAATTCAAGATGAGAAAATCAGGAAGCCTTCTGTGCTCTGGATCTGACCCTGAAGAGTGAAAATGTATATCTAAGGAATAATTCCAATGAATCCAGTCCTTGCATCTTCCCTTACATAGGAAAACCAGGGCTGGAATCATTCATCTGAGGGGTCAGTTCTTTTTGATAGTAATCTACATGTTTTTGTTTCTGCTAGCAAAATATGCCTGTATATCCTGGCTCCGCCCTTACCTCTTCAGAGCAATTCCTCAGCGCTTTCTGAGATGCTGTCTTCTGGGCTTTTGTCTTCATTAAGGTCCCCGAATAAAACTTAACTCACAACTTTCAGGTTGTGCATCTTTTTTCAGTCCACGAGGCCTAGGGATGAAAAGGGCTCCCAATGATGCTAGCCCTGGGTGCTGTCACCCAGATCCACCCACAGCTCTGTAAAGGGCCATTTTAGCGAGCTCTCCTCTAATATGCATTGTTAAGAATGACTATTTCCTGAGATCTTCCCTGGTGGTCCTGTGGCTGGGACCCCATGCTCACAATGCAGGGGGCTTGGGTTCAATCCCTGCTCAGGGAACTAGATCCCATGTGCTGCAACTCAGACTCAGCACAGCCAAATAAATAATTCTTTTTAACAAAAGGAACTCCCCTGGTGGTCCAGGGGTTAAGAATCCACCTGCCAATGCAGGAGACATGCATTCAATCCCTCATCTGGGAAGATTCCACACGCAGCGGGGCAATCCAGCCCGTGTGCTCCAACTAGAAAGTAGCCCACACCCGCCACAACTAGAGAAAACCCTCGGACAGCAACGAAGACCCAGTGCAACCAAAAATAAATAAACATAAAAAAAAAAAGAATGACTGTTTTCTGCTGGAACTTTTACACACAGAGTGTGGCAGCCACGCTATGAGTGGGAACTCTGCCTGGGGCCAGAGCAATACCCAGGGATGCCCAGAAAGCCCCTGCTCTACATGACTTTCACGCCAGGAGCGTGAGAGCTAAGTGGAACACAGCCCAGGGCCCATGCTGTTTCTCTTCACCAGCACCGGCCCCCCGGCTTCCTCCATATCAGAAGGCAGAAACACCAGACCCACTTTTCAGCTGCCTTTGTCCAGCCAATCAGACATACCCTCCTGGAGTCAGAGGTCCCTTCCCTTCCCTTCCCTGCTCAGAGGGCTGGTGACCAGTGGCAGGACAGCAGAGCCTCTGCTGTGGTGAGGGTCCTGGCAGCTGGGGAGCAGCCCGCAGTGTCTGCCAGAGAAGAACTGTGATGTGGGCATGACCTCTCTGTCTTGTCGTCCTGCGCCCTCGGTGGTTCTGGGAGGAACACACGTTCCTTTTCATACATTCCATTTCTGATTAGAGTCAGTTTCTTCCACCTGATAAAGCTGTCAGCGGGTGACCAGGGAAATGGGGCCGCATCCGGACTGGACGTTTGCCTGGTTGGAGCCAGAGGCAGTGGAAATCCAGCCAGGATGAAGGGAGAGGTTTTGGCAGCCCTGGCAGGCTGAGACAAAACTAGAACAGCCATCGCTGCCAGCGTGGGACAGGTCTTCCCCAACTTATGATGGGGCTATGTCCTGATAAAACCCCTGTAAAATGAAAATGTCGTAAGGCGAAAATGTACTTAATACATTCAGGACATTGACTGCCTTCTCAGTGAGGCCTTCTTACATTCTTACAACCCTGTCCCAAGCCCTCCGTTCTGTCCCAGCACCCTCTACTACACTATATCTTTTTCTTTTTTTAATCTGTTCACTGTACCCCGTGTTATGTGGGATCCCTAGTTCACCAACCAGGGACCAAACCCCCACGCCTTGCATTGGTAGCACGGAGCCTTAACCACTGAACTGCCAGGGACATCCTAAGACGCTAATCTTTGCTTATCTCTTTGCTGTGTCTCTCAACCCCAGAAAGTCAGCATTGTGAGGCAGGGAGTTTGCCCCTGTGTCACTTCCCTGTGGCCCAGATGATAAAGAATCTGTCTGCAATGCAGGAGACCCAGGTTGGGAAGATTCCCTGCAGAAGGAAATGGCAACCCACTCCAGTATTCTTGCCTGGAGAATCCCACGGACCAAGGAGCCTGGCGAGCTACAGTCCACGGGGTCGCAAAGAGCCAGACATGACTGAGTGACTAACACGTTCACTTACTGCTCTCCTACTGCTTAGCACAGGGCAGGTACTTTCTGTGCCAAGCTGATGAATTGAGATGAACATGTGTATGAAAGAATCAAAGGAATCAGATTGCCACCAACTTCCACCCCTTCTCCACATCCCTTACCCACCTAACCAAAGTGTCCTCCCCTCATACCTCATGAGGTCGTTTCTTTGCAAGGGGAGCCAAGTCTTCTCAAGCCCTCTCCCTGACTCCTTAAATTAGAGATGGATTCCAGCATGTGTGGAGACCTTATTACAAAGTCAAACCCAGGGGATGGCTTACGTATCAAAGGAATCTTAAGACTTTGGCGTTTTACATTAGCTAAAATATACAGACTTTATGTGGGCAGAGACTTGATGTAGGCAGCTTAGAAAGGGCAGAATTTATCAATAGAGGTGATCTTACACAGAACTTGGGATTCAGTGTGCTAGCGTAAGCTACTAGGGGTTGTTCTGCAAGTCTGGTTGCTTGACTGAAATGAAAACTGGGTCTCACTAAATGTAGTTGTGGTCAGTTGCTTCCTGGTATAATGTAAAGAATCCAAAGCTTCGGGAAGATTCACACATTCATTCAAAATAAATGTTGGACTGAATTGATCCAGGACAACTCACCTTTCCCCTGAGTCCCTGGAGAGGACCCAGGAGATACTCCCTTCACCAACGCCTTGGGAAGTTCATTGCTGAGAAGCTTCCATTTGCTAGGGCAGCTATAACAAAGTAAGTACCAGACTCTGAGTGGCTCCAACCACAGAAACTTATTGTGTGATAGTTGTGGAGGCTGGACATTTGAAGCCAAGATGTCAGTAGTACCTATGCTATCTCTGAAGGTGCTAGGGAATTTTGGATTAGGGTCACACCCTACTCCAATATGACTTCATCTTAATTTAAGACAACTGCCTTTGGCCAGGATCAACAGGCCCCTAGGACCAAAACTGACAGGAAGCCAGTAGAATCCTACCGGATATGTATGACAAGAGAACCAGAGACCTAACTGCGGAGGAGAGGATCTCTCACTAATTTTCCAGATCAGATCAGTTCACAAACCCAGAGATCCCTGAAGGAAGTAGGGTGGGTGCCCGTCAAGGTAGGCCCTGTGAAAACAGTCCAGCTGCATGCCAGCACTTTCCTCACAAGCCTTCCCAAAGGGGACCTGTGGCCATTAGCCAGGGTTTGGCAGGCATCACTTTTGGTCTACCACAAAGCCATTTTCCACTTTTAATGGAACAATTTTTGCTTAAACAACAAATGTGCCCAGCCTCAGGGGATGAATAGTGATTGGTCTAAACCAAACATGGCAACACTCACCTTAAAGTTGATAATTACATATTATTAATGTGTAATATACAAGCCGATTATAAAGATAATTCAAATGTTGAAGCCTATATCTTTGTAACATTTCTATCCAAATACCCTCTGATCCTATCTTAAAATTCTTCAGCACAACCATGTATCATTGCTCTTTCTAAACTGTGTGTGTGTGTGGTAGAATAGTGGATCTGAATTAAAATTCTGGTAGTGTCATATTTCATTTCTTCTGTGATTGCTTTGCTGTTAGAAATCTTCAAAACCTTCACAAAGGGCTTGGAAGGGGACTTCCCTGGTGGCCCAGTGGTTAAGACTTCACCTTCCAATATAGGGGGTGCAGGTTCGATCCCTAGTCTGGGAGCTAAGATCCCACATACCTTGCGGCCAAAAAACCAAAGAATAAAACAAAAGCAATATTATAACAACTTCAATAAAACCTTTTTTAAAAAAGTGCTAGGAACCCTTCAAGGAGGTCAGGTATCCACTCCAGGACCTCTATGCCGAGGGACAAGGTGGGGATAGTAACCTCACATATCAGGAAGATGTCATAGCTGACATCACTCTGAGCCTAGCTGCCATCATCCACTGTGACACAGGCACCCTCTGCCCTGACATACTAGGGGAGGCATGTGTGGGCACCCAGCCATACCCAGCTTCATTATGTCCCTGGAGGAACCATGCTGCCAATACCCCAGCCCTGGGGCAAAAGATGTATAAAGAAATAAAATGAAAGCCACTCAGTCATGTCTGGACTCCACTCATGGACTATAGTCCATGGAATTCTCCAGGCTAGAATACTGGAGTGGGTAGCCTCTCCCTTCTCCAGGGGATCTTCCCAACCCAGGGATCGAACCCAGGTCTCCAGCATTGCAGATGGTTTCTTTACCAGTTGAGCCACAGGGGAGCCCAAGAATACTGGAGTGGGTAGCCTATCCCTTCTCTAGCGGATATTCCCAAGCCAGGAATCGAACTGGAGTCTCCTGCATTGCAGGCGGATTCTTTACCAACTGAGGTACCAGGGAAGCCCTATCAGGGAAGAAGGTGTATCAAGTCCAACAAAATCCTAAGGCGTGGAGATGGGGAGGGATAAATTAGAAACTTGGAATTAACATGCACCATATATGAAATAGATAACAAGGACCTACTGTAGAACACAGGGAACTCTTCTCAACACTCTGTAATAACCTAAATGGGGAAAGAACATGAGAAGAATGAATATATGCACAAGTGAAACACTATGCTGTACACCGGAAACACATTATAAATCAACTATACTCCCCTGAAAAACATATTTTTCCCTACTCTGCCCAAAATCTAAAAAAAAATTTTTTTTATTGCACAAAGGAAAAAAATTCTGAGGCAGAGGAAAGGGTACCCCTTGTCACCATCTTCCCCAGGCCAGAAGCAACAAACATACCAGAGAACCAGCCAACAACCTTGTGTACCCACTCTATCCTCAACCCCTCCCCAAAGATGCCAGTATTAGGCACCCATATTTCTAGGGATCCTCGCTATGTCTGTTTCTCATCCACTGGTGAGGACACAGCAACTTGGGTCGGTCTAGAGAAAACTTGGGCCCTGCCCAAGGCTCACCCCAGGGCAGGACAGTTTCTGCTGAGTTTCTGAGGGGTAGGCATGGCAGTGGGAGCTGGACGAAGGGTCCCACCCAGACCTTCTGGGAGGGAATGTAGGATGGAGGTCTGCAAGCTGCTGGAAAGAATACCTCACCAAGGGAGACCTGGCCACAAGACACAACCTTAGAATGTTCTTTTTTTTATTTTTAAGTATTTATTGCAGAGGATGTTGGACACAGTGTGATGAGTGGCTGAGTTCCAATAACATCCGTCCCAGGATGAGGAGGAAAAACGTCTGTAACCGGACCACATGGACCGTCCGAGCTGTAAGTGGGTAGCCGGCCGGGTGGATGCTTCCCAGGCAGAGAGCTGGCTCGAGGTGAGCCCCTGCTGGGATCCCAGACCTCCCTCTGCCCCCTCCCAATCCTGTGACACATCTGGCCCTGGTGGCCCTCTGGACAGAGAGAAGAGGCCTCGCTGGTCTCACCTCAGTGAGCCTGAGGTCCTGGAGAGGTGGTGACATCTAGATGGACAAGCCACTGACTAAAGGGACCCACTATGGGCAACAAGCAAGCATGGCCAGAAGTCACCAAGACTCTGGCAGCCGCAGAGTCCCAAAGGCAGCAGGTGGCCCGCTGGCCCCAGGTCTAAGGAGCCTGGGGCTCCAATAGAGTGTCCCTCCACAGCCCTGTCCTGAGCGTCTCCCTACCTAGGTTTAGCCAGAGCTGCTGCAGCACTTGAGGCCATCAGCCCAGGCCAGGGTCACGCGATCCTGGGGCCTGACTTCACCCAGGACCGCCACCCATGGACAGCAGCACATCCAACTACAAATCCACACACTTTCTCACCCAGCCTCATAAGGTGCTGGCCAGTCTGTTCTCCCAGCTACAAAATGGAGCTGGAATCTACTGCCCAGCCCACCTCTCTGGGCCCCAGAGAACTTGGGACATGACGGCAGGCTACCCGAGGTCGTTTTCATCAGGCTCTTTTGTACAAGAATCAAAAGCGATGACGTGGCTGGGAAAATCTCCCCAGGCCAGGGGCTGACTCCAGCTCCCACCTTTCCCAGGCTTCATCCCCCAGGCAGAAGTCAATGAACGCCAGGACAGGCTTTCCAAACCCTTCGCAGCAAACGCAGGTGTGGCCACGGGGTACACGTGTGCGTGGACACCAGCAGCAGTCGAGGTAGCGGGTGGCACAGCTGGGAGCGGAGGAGGGCAGCCTCTCCCTTGAGCACTGGGAAGGGGGACGCAGACAACAGCTCTGTCCTTATGTCTTGTGTGTTGCACCATGAGAGCACTTGGGGCAGGGGTGGCCTTGGCCACCGGCTCCCACAAGTATACCAGTGTAGGCATCGTTGGGAAAGGGTGACCACCATCGCCCCCTCCCTGTGTGTTTCTGGGCATCACCACATGCAGAAGTGAACACACTGCTTTCCCAAGCATCCGCCAATGCAGACACGCAAGGACCCCAGGGTCTAGCCCGTGGAGGGGGCTGCCTGCCGTGGTGGACGCTCTTCAGCTCCTGGCAGGATGTGCTGGAGAGGGCTTATTCCTGCTGACTGAGGCAGAAACAGCTCAGGATTCCCTGAAGATCTTGCCTCTGGCTCCGGAAGTGGCTGCAGAAAGGGCAGCAGAACCCTGGCAGGGTCCCCAGGTCCACCCAGGCGGCGCAGCCTCTGTGGCTGAAAACATCACAGCAAGTGCTTTCTGTTTCACATTTTTGGGGTTTCGTGCTTCACAAGGCCCCCCGGCCGGTGAGAGAGGACAGGAGGAGCAAGTGTGGGAGGAGCCCTCTCACCAGCCGGGGGCAGATGTGGTCAGGCCGAGAGATGCTCAACAGCAAGTCAGATACCGCAGACAACCCTGTGGCTGCCAACAAGGAAACAGGCGGGCTGGGGCGGGGCTTCTGGGTGCCACCAGCCAATCATGGCTCTGAGGGCGTTCCTGGGCGGTGACTGTCACACAGACTAGCGGGTCTGGAATGACCACTGTCCACAGGGGTCAACGCCCTGCCCGGGGGTCACAGTGGACAAGATGTGGTCACTGGTGAGCTGGGACCGTGACGAGGGCTTCCTCGGGAGGCCGAGAGATGTCTACATTCTGCACAAAAATAGATACACAGAACACTGACCCTGTGCCAAGAAGAGACAGACACTGCTGTCTGCTCTGCTCATAACTGCAGCTGCTGGCCTCACGATCTCACCCCGAGGAGCCCCAGCTGCAGGACTTACAGCCCGGCCTTCCCTAAGAGCCGCTTGACACATGGTGGGTGGACAGATACCAGAGCAAAGGTGGGAGGGGGAGGACACCTCCAGTTACCGCTTGCTGCTTGCAGGCAGGGCAAGGGTTACCCAGAGTGAGGCCATCCCCTCCTCCTGCCTAAGGTCTGGGTCAGGTAGGGAGAAACACCTGGCTGGGGATTATATCCTCATCAGGGGGGCAGGAAGGGGACCAGCTCCCGGGGGTGCCTTCCTCCTGGCTGTGTCGGTGGGCAGGTGTCAGATATGGCCCCAGCAGCCTGTAGGCATCTCTTGGTCTGCAGCCAGTCTGTCCCATAAGAGCTGGGGCCCTGGGCCCCCTGCATGTCCTAAAACCACCACCACCCCAGTGAAACCAACAGAGAACTCAAGCTCACTCAGGAGGCCCCCAACTGGGCCTGGCCGTGGCGCTGGCTGTGTCTGGACCCCCAGAAACATGCCCACCACCCCAGCAGTGACCCTGCTGCTACCTGAGGCCTGTCGCGGTGTGTGTTCACGGCTGCCACGTTCAGGAATATGGACTCCACTTTACAACCTGTCAAAGGGAGGATGCACATCCATTTCCCCCCCTGAGAGGCAGCTGGGCCACAGGTAGAAGCTTCTCCCAGGAGGAGGCTTGGGGTGCTGGGGACCGAGCACAGCCTCAGCTTCATCCCAGAACTCCCACCTTAGGCATTTCTGGGGGCCCCGTGGGGAAGGATGAGGCACCTTGTCAGGCCCAAGCCTCCATGCCACTGCTCAGCACAGGCTCAGCAAGACACCAGGCACCAGGCAGGGCCACGCTGAGGACAAGAGGCCTACCTTGGGGGCTGAGGGCGATCTGAGGAGCAACAAGCTGGGCTCAGTGAAGGGTCATTATGCTCAGTCCTCAGGGCCCCCAAACCACCATATCCAGCCCTATCGCACACACAAGGCTGAATCATCATGGTAACAGGCGCTCAGTGCAAACGGGGACGAGGGGATTAACACACATTATAATGACATCAGCTACCACTGAGCTTTGCAATTATTGCCCCAAGGACCCAACCATGTATAGGGGTGCCTGTCCCAGTGCTGAAGGGGAAAAATCGAGACCGAGGAGGTTAGGAAGCCACCCGAGGCCTCCTCTGGCAGAGCCCAAGGCAGAGGCACATATTCTAAGGTTCAGGTACTGGGTGCCATGGGGCTTTGTGGGGGATTCTAGAAAAACCAGTAGAAAAGCCCTTCCTGTGGGTGGGTGATAGTTAAGGAAAGATCACCAAGGAGGCCTCCTGTGGCCACAGGAATTAAAACAAAAAAATTAAAAAGCAAACTGGGGTGTTATCCTTCAAAGGAAAAAAAACCAAAGCAAACTGGATCTTGCCTAGGAAATCCCATGGACAGCGGAGTCTGGTGGGCTACAGTCCATGGGGTCACAAGAGTCAGATAGGACTTAGCGACTAAACGAAAACATGGATTTGGCAGTTTCTGTTATGTCAGCGCTGTAACAATCTAAATGATTAAAAGCATTATTTGTGATATATATAAAACAAAAAGCAAACTGGGGAGCGGTGGTGGGGTGGCGGCAGGAGGAATGAGCTTCTAACAGAATTTTCAAGGAAGAGGTTTGCAGACAGTCAAGGGACCATGTAGCGAGCCAGGCTGGCGACCAGGTCAGCATGCGGGAAGCTCCCTTACCGTAAGCCACGGGGGTCAGCTTCAGGACTGTGTGCAGTGGACACTTGAGGTAGGGAAGCTGCTCTGTGGACACAGGCAGGGAGGGCTGGCACCGGGGAGGACCAGGTGACATCCCCCTCGATCTCTTACATACACACCACCTCCCCCGGTGGGGGCCGCGTCCCCCCACCTGCCGCCTTGTCCAGGAAGTAGGCCAGGAGGCAGCGCATCACAGCCTGGTGGCAGATGACCAGCACGTTCTCTTGCCGCTCCAGCTCCATGATGACAGGCTCCAGTCGCTGGACTAGGTCCTCGTAGGACTGTAAGGGCAAGTGGGAGGTGTCTCTCAGCCCAGCTCCGGGCGTAGGCATGGACACTACCTGGGGAGGGAGCTACCTTCTCCTGAAACGCCTCACCCTTCTGGAAGGTTGGGGAGGACTGGCAGTCCGACAAAGGGATCACCTCCCCCATCCCAGGGCCTGGTCCCAGTAGGATCAAGGGGGCAGGGCTGGTGTTCAGGCTGCATCCAAGCGACCACCTCGCTGGGTGGCCTACTCTGGGCCATTGGCCGAACCCTCAGCTGCTGAAATTCACATGCTGGCCCCTGATGACTGGTTGAAAAGACACTGCTCCCTGGCTGCCCACAGCACACGAAGTGCAAAGAAGGGGCCTTGGGGGAGGGGAAAGAAAGCCCCCAAACTTCCCATAGTGCAACCTGGAAGAACACCTGAGCTCCCAGGGAAGACCCTCACAGCCCAGTATGCCTCCCGGGTGCCATGAGGGAGCCCAAGGACCAACCCTGGGTCCTGGCAGGTTCAGAGGTTTACACTAGGAGACCTAGCCCTGGGGGTTCACCCCTCCTTGCACAGAGTGAGCAGTCCTTTCAGGGCAGGGGGAAATAAAGGCCTCAAGCGGGCCCGCGCTTTGATTCAGAGTAACACCAACAGGATGCATGTAGGTGCCAAGATTTCTGGGGGAAATCCTAGATTGATTCTTTTGGCAGCTAACTTCCCTACCAGTTTCCCCCCATGTATCCTCTGAGCAGGCAGCTACTCTGTTTCTTTTCACTGTTATCTGGGCTGCTTCTAAATTTGGGCTTTGCCTCACAGTATGATGTGGGGAAATATCGATGCTACCCAGAGCTGTCCTGTCCCCAAGGACAGTACAGCCTGGCATTTGGGCCAGGGGCTCCTGCATGGGTACACAGATGCGTGTACACACAGAGAGCTGTGTCTGTGGGAGCTGCTTTTGTTTGGCCACTGCCCCAGGTCACCTTCGAGCAGTGGAAGACACACGAGTCCCAGGTGACGCTGTTTCTACCCAGGACCTGGGCTGAGGCAAGAGCCACTCTGAGGGGAGGTGACAGGGCAGGTGATTTGTGGTGGCCACGACTCATTTGGGGAAGGGGAATCCCTAGGTCTGGATTCAGGGCTGGGGGTGGTGTCTGGAGCGGCAGGGAGGATGGAGTCAGCCCACGAAGGGAGAGTAAAGATGGGGGCAGAACTGCCCAACCCCCAGCCAAGGAGGGGCCTGCAGCCTGGGCCACAGCCAGGAAGTGACAGAGACCACACACACCCAGGTGGCTGACCTCAGGCCAGGCACCTCCTGCTGCCCACCCAGCCGCTGCAGAGCCCCTCGGGGCCCTCGGCCATAGACAGGCAGCAGGTGGTAGGGAGTAAGCGCCCAAATCCCACCTACCTCCCCCTTGGGGTACCGGTACCGGTACTTGTCTTGGTCTCGCAGGGCAAACTCCAGCGGATAATGGTCCTGAATCTCCTCGTAGGTCATTTCCTCACAGACGCCCTAGGGAGACACCACAGTTGTCACAGGGCCCACTCCAGGCCCGGGGGTCAGGGGAGGGCGTTTCCTGGGCCATGGGGGCCTCCTGGCCTGGAGGTTATAACCCAGCTGGGAAGACTAGGCCCCCTGGGAACACTAAGCAGGGGGCAGTCTTGCACTTGGAAATAGCTGTCGTGAGTCTTTTCTACCCACCCATCATCCATCCAGCCAGCCAGCCAGTTGATGTCATAAAAACACACATAGAAATGTTAAGTAAGTGTCTTTTCTAAAGCGTCTTTTGTTTTCTGTGCCCTAGAAATGCTACAGCAGCGCATGGACTACTGTCCAAGCTATAAAGTAAGATTTCGCTTGTGTCACTCAGGCTGCACACACACACGTGGCACAGAGTTCCTTCTACAAATGCCATTTTAAAACAAAACCGCAGAGCCCAGGAAAATGTGTGGTCTGACCAGTGTCAGTCCTTCCAAGGCTCAAGCCAAGACCCAGCACACGGGCTATGTCTAGAGAGGAAGCAATTAAATGGCCATAATAAGAGACTGTTGTTTTATGGTGCTTGTTCGTTTGTTTTCCCTAGACAAAGCCTTGGGGCAAAGTTGTCCATGAAAAAGGAAATATAAAGGGGAAATATATATATCTATAAATGCCTATATCAAAAAAGAAAGATCTCATATCACTAATCTAAATCTTCCACCTTAAGATACTGGAAAACTAGCAAACTAAGCCCAAAGCAGGCAGGAGAACACAGTATAAATTCGAACAGAAATCCACGAAATAGAAAACAAGAGAATAGAGAAAAGCAATGAAATCAAAATTTGGTTCTTTGAAAAGATAAGAGAAAACTCTTGCTAGGATGACAGGAAACAAGATAGCACAAATTATTAGACCAGGAATGAAATAGGAATATTACTATGAAGCTTATAGAGACAGAAAAGATTATAAGGGCATGTTATGAACAGTTCTGACTCAACAGACATGAGTTTGAGCTAACTCTGGGATATAGTGGAGGACAGAGGAGCCTGGCATGCTGCAGTCCATGGGGTCACAAAGGGTCGGACATGACTTAGTGACTGAACAACAATAAAATGCCAAGAAATAAGAAAACTTAGATGAAGTAGGAAAATTCTTACAAAGATACAAACCACCCATTGTAGATGAATGTGTTCTCTCAAAAGACACACTAAAATCCTAGACCCTGGGAACTGTGAATGTGACCTTATTTGGAAATTGTCTTTGCAGATATAATGAAATAGATGAGGTCCAATGACTGGTGTCCTTTTAAGAAGGCCATGTGAAGACACAGGGAGACACACACAGGGAAGAAGGCCACATGATGAGGGGGACAGGGACTAGAGTGATGCACCAATAAGCCAAGGAATGTCAAGGACTACTGGCAGTTACTAGAAATTTGGTAAAAAGATGGGCATTATTAGGAGGAATTCCCTGGTGGTTCAGCAGTTAGGGCTCTGAGCTCTCATTGCTGAGGGCCTGGGATCAATCCCTGATAAGGGAACTAAGATCCTACAAATCATGTGCAGCCAAAAGAAATGATTAGGGTGATGGCTCAGAAAGAAGTGAAGGACAGTAGAGAGGCCTCTATCATCCTAGGGAATACATATACCATCGTGAACAGAATGTTGCTAGAAATATGAATGTTTAGGCATTTCCTTGGAGGTTCAGTTGGTAGGATTCTGCTTTAATTGCCATAGCCCCAAAGAGGAACTAAAGAGCCTCTTGATGAAGGTGAAAGAGGAGAAGTGAAAAAGCTAACTTAAAACTCAACAAGCAAGAAATAAAGATCATGGCATCCAGTCCCCTCACTTCATGGCAAATAGATGGGGAAACAATGGAAACAGTGACAGACTTTATTTTTTTGGGCTATAAAATCACTGCAAATGGTGACTGCAGCCATGAAGTTGAAAGACGCTTGCTCCTTTTTGAAGAAAAGCTATGACAAACCTAGACAGTGTATTAAAAAGCAGAGACATCACTTTGCCGGCAAAGGTCAGTCCAGTCAAAGCTATGGTTTTTCCAGTAGTCCTGTATGGGTGTGAGAGTTGAACCATAAAGGCTGAAAGTGGAAACATTGATAATTTGTACTGTGGTGTTGGAGAAGACTCTTGAGAATCCCTTGGACTGCAAGGAGGGACAAGTCAATCCTAAAGGAAATCAATCCTAAATATTCATTAGAAGGACCAAAGCAGAAACTGAAGTTCCAATGCTTTGGCCACCTGATGCCAACAGCTGACTCATTAGAAAAGACCCTGATTCTGGGAAAGATGGAAGGCAGGAGGAGAAGGGGATGACAGAGGATGAGATGATTGGATGGCATCAACCACTCAATGGACATGAGTTGGAGTAAGCTCCGGGAGATGGTGAAAGACAGGGAAGCCTGGCGTGCTGCAATCCATGGGGTTGAAAAGAGTCGGACACGACTGAGTGACTGAATAACTGAACAACCATGAAAAGATGACTGACAATCATACATATTATCAGTAGACTAGTTTCCGAACTACAGATAAAGGGGATCCAGAGCATCTAAGAAAATAATCCAAGATAAAAGAAAAATCAAGGTTTCTCTGCAACACCAAGTGTTACAGCCACATCCATGTCCCTGAAAGGTACATATCAGATCTCTCACCTGAGTCAGGGAGCTGTTACCTGCATGAGAAAGACGTCAGGGCTGGAAACCTCCCCAAACTTCCACCAACCACAAGTGATGAAAGCCCACAAAATGGGTTAAAGGACTTATAAGATGGGTCCAAAAAATTGCTTACTCTTTCGAAAGAGTTCATCAACTCTAACGAGTTAAAACATGGTGAAGGGAATGGCAACCCACTCCAGCATTCTTGTCTGAACAATCCCATGGACAGAGGAGCCTAGCAGGCTACAGTCCATGGGGCCACAAAGAGTCAGACACAACTGAAGCGACAGCACACACACACATATGAATACTCTACATGTTAAAAAAAAAAAAAGAAGAGCTAAAACAGATTAAAAAAATAAAACCATGAGGCTATACTCTGCCCAATTACAGTAATGAAAACAAAAAGCAGATGGAAACAAACAGAAATAATACATCCTCATAATTCCCAATAGAATCAAGAATTGTTTTCCTGTTACTAATTTTGATAAGTATATTTTAGTTATTCCATTATTTACAAGAATTCTACTTAAGAATGTCTTTGAAAAGCTGTAAGGTAATGAACATCGGAGTAATAAAAAACATTGCTTGCCTTCCAAATCACAGAAAAGATGTTTATACAGAGGAAAAAGCGACATGAAGAGAAATTTGCAAGCCATTGGGTAAACAAAGGACAAAGACAGCAACTGCAATAATAAATATAAATGGGTTTAGATCCCTAAATGAAAAAAAGCTCTCAGGTCAGAAAACAAACCAAAGATATGGTCCTTTCATCTAAAGAAATGACACAAAGAGGTTAAAAATAAAAGGGAGTGGGGCTTCCCTGCTACTTCAGTGGTAAAGAATCCGCCTGCCAATGCAGGAGACACAGGTTCAATCTCTGATCTGAGAAGATCCCGAATGCTGCAGAGCAACTAAGCTACCAGCAACTAAGGCACCACAATCATTGAGCCTGTGCTCTAGAGCCTGGGACCTGCAACAAGAGAGGCCACCGCAATGAGAAGCTTGAGAACTGCAGCAAAGAGGAACCCCCACTCACTGCAACTAGAGAAAGTTGGCACAGAAGCAAAGACACAGCACAGCCACAAATAAAATACATAGGTTTTTTAAAAAAATAATAAAAGGGAGTAAGGATAGCCAAAAAATATGGATGAAAAGCAAGGATAGCAAATTAAAACCAAAATGAGATATCACCTCATACTCATCAGAATTGTCTGTCTAAAAAACCCCAGAAAAATAACAAGTGTTGGCAGAGATGTAGAGAATTGGAACCCTTGTGCACTGATGGTAGAAATCTATAAAGGTAGAGTTGCTGCAGAGAAAAATACAGTGGTTCCTCAGCAAAATAAAAATAGAATTACTATATAATCCAGTAATTCCATGCTATATATGTACCAAAAAGGAAATGAAAGCAGAGTCTCAAAGGGATATTTATACACCCATGTTCTTAGCAGCCCTACTCACAATAGCTAAAAGTTGAAAACAACCCAAATGTTCCTAGATAAAATGAATGGCTAAGCAAAATGTGGCATATACATACAGTGGAACCATATTCAAACTTAAAAATGTGATTCTGACATATGCTACAACATGGATGAACCTTGAGGACACAATGATAAGTGAAAGAAGCCAGTCACAAAAAGATAAACACTATATGATTCCACTTATGTGATACACTTAGAGACAGAAAAATCATACAGACAGAGTCAAAGAGACAGAAAAGGGAATGGTAGTTGTTAAGAGTCTGAGTGGGGAGGAAAAATGTGGGTTACTGCTTAATGAGTACAGAGTGTCCGTTTGTCAAGATGAAGAGTTCTGGAGGGGACTTTCTTGGTGGTCCAGGGGCTGGGACTCGGTGCTCCCAATGTAGGGGGCCTGGGTTCAAGCTCTGGTCAGAGAACTAAATTCCAAATGCCACAACTAAAGATTCTACATGCTGCAACTGAGGACTGGTAAAGCCAAATTAAATAAAAATAAAATGAATATATATTTTTTAAAGTTCTGGAGATGGACAGTGGTGATGATTAAATATTATGAATGTACTTAATACCACTGCACTGTGTGTTCAAAAATGGAGATTGGGACTTTCCAGGTTGTCCAGTGGTTAAGATTCCCACTGCATGGGGCACAGGTTTGATCCCTGGTCAGGGAACTGAGATTTGGCATGCTACATGGCACAACCAAAAACAAACAAACAAAAAAAAGTAGTTAAGATGATAATTTTCTGTTATTTGTATTCTACCAAAAAAAAAAGAAAAAGAACATCAGAATGATAATATTCAAATTGGTCAAAGTATAAATTCATGCAAAAAGTATTTTATAATGAGACAGTAACTATCCAAAATGAAGGCTGAGCCACAGTGGAGTAACTGGTACCACATTTGCCCTGGGTCCAATATGAACAATTAAAAAAAAAATGAAAATGGACAAATATATGCAACAATCATTTGTAGACATGAGACAACAGGCAGAGCAGGGCTATGATCCTCCAGAAGGGCCACAAGGAGCCTACAACTCCTGCACTTTACTGCCCAGGCACTTCCTGGACTGCAGAGCAGAACATCACATCACAAGGAAAGAAATAGAAGACACACAAAAAAGAACAAAACTGAAGTCTAAAATGTAAAGTTCACTGGATGAGTTTAATAAAACAGAACCAAAGGTTAGTAAACCTGAAGATACAGCAATAGAAAATACGGACGTTCAGAAAGAACAGAAGACTGAGAAACAATGAACAGAAGCGCGATGACCCGTGTGATTATCCCAAAGGTTGTATATAGCATACCAAGTGGTCTAACATACATGGAGTTGGAGTCCAGAGTAGCAGACAGGGTGGCAGAAAATGTATTTGAAGACATGATGGCTTAAATTTTTTTTTTCAAATTTCATATTTAGAAACCCAGAAATCCAAGAATCTCAATGAATTCCACAGGATAACCATGAAGTAAAACGTACGAAGGCATATCATAGTCCAATTACTTAACATCAATAATAAACAGAAAATAGAGTAAAAGAAGATACACTGTATCCAAAACAAAGATGAGAATGACAGCAAACTTCTTGCTGGAAACAAGGTGACCCAGAAGACAATGGAACAGCACTTTTAAACGCTCAAACAGAAGGAAGGCTTTGCTGGTTCCTCTCATCTGCCACTCCACACCTTTTGACTTTTCCACCTGCTCTCGGCCCCAGGAGACTGACTTCTGTGGACACATCGACAAGGCTCCTGTGGCCACTAATTTTTTTTTGAGCTAGTACTTTGGCCACCTCATGCAAAGAGTTGACTCACTGGAAAAGACCCTGATGCTGGGAAGGATTGGGGGCAGGAGGAGAAGAGGACGACAGAGGATGAGATGGCTGGAGGGCATCACCGACTCAATGGACACTGGTTTGGGTGGACTCCAGGAGTTGGTGATGGACAGGGAGGCCTGGTGTGCTGCGATTCACGGGGTCACAAAGAGTCAGACACAACTGAGTGACTGGACTGAACTGATGGGGAACGTTGGTAGGAGGTCACAGGAGGGAGAGTCAGGCTGAGATGTTTATTCTGACTCTCTCTTTTAGAAGTTGCTTTCAGCAGTCTAGGCCCTCATCCACGGTCCATCCCGCCAGGTTGCCCTTTCCTCACTGCTCCCTGCCCCCAGGATCCTGTATCTTCTGTCTCCTCTGCCCAAGGGAAGCAATGGTCCCTGTTGTTTCAAGGCCTCTATATCCTGCCCATTATCTTTGCAAAATGGTATATATAATCTTTTTTATAAATATATAAATCCTTTTATAAATCTTCCCTGAATTAACCTAATTCTGCTTCTCTTTATATCCCACAAATTCTTTAGTCATGAACTTTAAATTACTTTATAATAAAACATCAAAATATAAACAGAAAAAAAGGTAAAATAAAATTGCTGTAAATGCAAGAAAAATCAGCAAAATTATAATGAGTATATTTAACAATTATTGATTTATGATGATCAAACAGACCAAAAAAAAGACAGAAAATTTGAATGATATAATGAAAGAAGCTGAAATTAATACACCTACGCATGCATCTCTTAGCCATAAATGTTAATAACACAAAGCTAATCTTGTTTCAACTAAACTTATACTTGTTTCCTTCTCTCTAAGCCAATTTTGAAGAAATGGCTTTGAAAGAAATTACTTTCAAGAAAATGCCAGGCATGATTCCATTTCTTTCTTTCTTTATTTTTTTTGCCCCAACCCACTGCCCCCGGTCCCATGATTCCATTTCTTGTGGAATACTTCAATTTAAGACTCTAAAAGTTAGAACGCTTCATTATTTCTCTTTCACACACACACACACACGCACACACATACCCTGTTATTCTTCCATATAACTGGATAAAGGACATTTATCGGGTACTATATCCAACTAACAGGCAACAGAGCTTCCTTTCAAATGAGATATTTATAAAAATTTACCATATTCTAGGCAACAAAGAAAACCTCTAAAAATTCCCAAAGGCTGAAGTACAGGTCACCTCCTTGGATTGCAACATAAAATCAACCATGGGAATTCCCAGGTGGTCCACTAGTGAGGACCTCACACTTTCACTGCACAGGTCCCAGTTCAATCCCCCTTGGTCAGGGAACTAATATCCTGCAAGCCATGCGGCATGGCCCAATAAATAAATAAATCAACCAAAAAATCACCTTAAATGCTTTCGTTATTGGAGAAGAAAGAATGACAATAAATGCCTCAGTCAATAAACTTACTTGAAGGAAAGTAAGTAAAAGGAAAATAACATAAAAGCAAAATATAAATGAACTAAAAAGTAGAATAGAACTGATATAATCTGAGATCTGGTTCTTTGGAAACACAAATTTCAATAAGTGACTAATCTCTGACACACCTAATTAAGAATAAAAACTACGCAATATCAAAGGATGGGAACAGAGGTAATAATGCCTGACACTGAGATGAGTCTACCATTAAGTTCTAATATATAACTTACTCTGATGAACAAATGAAGTTTGAATAAAATAACTATCCAGATGACTCAGGGATGGAGAGATAAATAGGAAGTGATAAAATAGCTACTACAGGTATACTTTGGAGACACTCTGGGTGTGGTTCCAGATCACTGCAATGAAGTGAGTCACAAGAATTTTTTGGTTTCCCAATGTATATAAAAGTTACATTTATATTATACGCTGTTAAGTGTGCAATAGTATTATGTTTTAAACAATGTACATACCTTAACTAAAAAATACATTATCTCTAAAAAAAAAAAAATGCTAAGTATCATCCAAGACTTCAGCAAGTCATAGTATTAACATAAGAGATCACTGGTCACAGATCACCATAACAAATATAATAATAATAATGAAGAGTTTGAAATACTGCAAGAATTACCAAAATGTGACCCAGAGACCCAAAGCGAACAAATGCTATTGGAAAAATGGAGCCAGTACACTTGCTGGATAAAGGGTTACCATAAACATTCAATTTGTAAAAATCACATTATCGGCAAAGTGCAATAAAGTTTCAAAGTACAATATAACCAGGCCTGCCTGTATTGTAAAAGCTTGATGGTAGATACAAGGAGGTGGGGACACGACACACCCTAAGATGACGCCCATGAGTCAAGCTCTTACTTAATCCGTTTCCCTGGAGTAGAGGAGGAGCAGAATCAGTGACTGGCTTCTGCCTTTTTTTAACATGCTGCACAGCTTGCAGGATCTTAGTTCTCTCACAGGGACTGAACCCATGTCCCCCTGCAGTGGAAGCTGGCAGTCCTATCCACCAGACCGCCATGGAATTCCGGGAGCTGTCCCTTACTAACAGCCCAGCGTCAGCCTCCCTAGCCTGGCACCCCATAGGAATGCTGGGCCTGTGGCCTCTCCCATCTCACAATGTCGTGGATGCCCCCATTCCCGTCTCCCATCTTTTCCAGCAGGGATGGATTCCGTGGCATGCGGCTTCATCATCTTCCTCCCTACTCCTCACCTTCTCTGTCCCACGTGCTTCCATCTCAGCCACGTGGACACAATGGAACAAGCTCGAATGCTGAATGAACGTTCTGCCTTTTCCACAACTGCATCCACCTGCTGGGGGCTGGAGCACCACCCCCAGGACACAGACAAGGGCAGCACAGAAACTCTCCAGACCAGCCACCTCGGCCCCTTGGCTAACTCCCCCGGGAAACTTCTCCCTCCTTAAGGTTCTGAGACAGGACTCTGACCATCTGCATCCCTCTGCCTTCCTGATATCCTGGAAACTGGGCCTTTGCTGATAGCTTACAGGGAACAATGTTGGATTTGTGATCGATGAAGCAGAAGATTTAGCTTTCAGACCAGGCACCAAGCTTGATCCTTCAAAAGCTTTTGTGCAGCAGAGTTTTATTAAAGTAAGAAAAGGGACAGAGAAAGTTTCTGACATAGACATCAGAAGGCGGATGGAGAATGCTCCCCTCATTAATGTTATATACTTTTTAAATTAGTTATTACAATAAAGCAAAAGAATGTCTCAAGGTTAAAAAACGTTACCAGACCCACTGCCACAATTTACATTTTAGGATAACAGGATTAGGATTTAACAATAGAAAGATCCTACCAGACCCACTCCCATAATATACATTCTAAGATACCAGGATTAGTCAGAGGTTTTCAGGAAGGAGAAACTGTCCTCAAACAGAATACATTGTGGTCATATAATCCCTAGTACAGAGTTTAAATTGAGTTGTGTAATCATCAGTTTCCGGCTTAAAGAAAAAAAAATTTTATGTGACTAAGGCTAAGGAATATAGAGAAAAAAAAAGGTTGTCCTTTCCTCCTCCTTGAGAACCCCAGACCCCTCTCTCCTTACGGACCCTGGACTTCTTATCAACCTGCCTAGGCACTGACTCTCACTGCCATCTCTCGGGGCCTCCTGTCCTCATTCTCTCTCTTTCTACCACCCTCTCATTATCAGTTTACACATGGCCAAGTGTCCCCTGACTCTGAGCCTCTTGCCTCCCACTCATTTCCCCATCCTGTCCCACTGGGCACCAGCCCACCAGGCTCATGCCAAGAGTCCCAGTGGTCTTGTTATGACATCCCAATGGTCAGCTTGGAGATTGGCCTCATTGCCCTTTCCTATGGAATCTCACCCCACCGACCATGGCCTCCTCCTCTCTGCCTTGACTCCCATGACCCTCATCAGCCTGGTTTGCATTCCACCTCATCAGACACCTATCCATAGCTTCCTCCACAGCTCCTAACACACCAAGGCTCCCTTGGGCTCTGTCCTGGGTCCCACTTCACCTCCCTCAGCCACCTGATCCATTGTACAGTCTCAAGCATCATGTCTGTGGCAGATATACCCAAGCCCCGCCTCTCCTTGGAGATCAGATCGCCTTTGGGGTATCTGCCATGGAACATCTCTGAAGAACATAACATCTTCCTCTCCTGCATTACCTATTTACAGAGCACCTACGAAGTGGTGAATGAAGTAGACATAGTTCGTGCCCTCGGGTGAGCACCTCACCTTCCCTGCCCCAGAACCCTTCCCAGTGGCTGGAAATCTGGAGCCATCCTGGATGCATTTTTTCCTTTTTATATCCCTGGTGGGGCATCATCAGCCTCCATCTCTTCACCTGGATCTAGGTCCCCGGCATCTGGCCCAGTTCCAAGCATCAGGTGTGTGTGTGCTAAGTCGCTTCAGTCATGTCTAACTCTTTGCGACTGCATGGACTGTAGCCCACCAGGCTCCTCTGTCTACAGGATTCTCCAGGAAAGAATACTGGAGTGGGATGCCATGCCCTCCTCCAGGACATCTTCCCGACTCAGGGACTGAACGTCTCTTCATTCTCCTTCATTGGCAGGCAGGTTCTTTAGCACTAGTACCACCTGAAAAACCCTAGCATAGCATAGGTTCACATAAATACGTGATAAATAAATGAATAAAAACACCCCCTAGTCCTCTATTTCTCTTTCCCTGCCACCACCCAAATTCCAGATTCATCACCTAATCGGGACACATCAAGCACCTCTAACTAGTCTCCCTCCTCCACCTTTTCCTCCCACCTCCTCCCAACAAAACGATTCTATCAGGTGGGGTGATCTCTGTAAGATTCAAATTTGATCTTAGAGACTTCCACATCAGGCAATGGTAGGCTAGCTTGTTTTAGACTAACCCTCCCCCTGAGAACTCCTGGAAAGGCCAAACAGAAACAAATAAATACATCGGTTTGATATCATCACAGAGCCTTGAGGCAAAGAAGACCTGAGAGGGACTTCCCTGGTGGTCCAGTGGTTGAGAATCCACCGTGCAATTCAGGGGGACACCAGTTGGACCCCTGGTCCGGAAAGATCCCACATGCTCCAGAGCAACGAAGCCTGTGAGCCACAAGGCTTGAGCCCATGTGCCACAACGACTGAAGCCTGAGCGCCCTGGAACCCGTGATCCTCAAGAAGACAAGGGACGGCAATGAGAAGCCTGAGCACAACAGCTAGAGGAGAGCCCCATCTCTCCGTGAACAGAGAAAACCCACAAGCCCGACGAAGACCCAATGCAGACAAACACACAAAAATAAAAGAAAAACCGAATTTTTTTTTTAAAGAAAATCACTTGTCTAAAACATTACCTGAGGGGCCAAAATCCTAAAGTGAAGGGAAGCCCGAAGAGATGAACCTTATATACGGCATCATGTCTCCCTTGCAGGTTTTGTTGATTTGAAAGTGAAGTTAAAGGGATGAGAGGCCAGCTGATAGGCAAAATGGGTGAAGGTGTAAACTTCCAGTTATAAGATAAATAAGTCCTGGTGACTACAGTTAACAATATGTATCGTATATTTGACAACTGCTAAGAGAGTATGTCTTGAAAGTTCTCATCACCAGAAAAAGAAAGTTTATAACTGTGTGGTGATGGAAATAACTTACTGTGACAGTTATTTCACAACATATGCATACATCATATCTTCACCATGTACGTCTAGACAGTTACATGCAACAGAAGGGAAGGAGAGGGAGGGATGAATCAAAACCATAATCAATGATGACATGGTAAACAAAAAATTCTTTCTGACCCTCAACACCGTCATTCTGACCCTCAACATCGTCACCCTGGCCGAGCACAGATGTGCCCAGACCTGGGCAGGGGAGGGAAGAGATGTCACTTACCGCATCAATCTCATTGAGAACTTTCCACTGCTCGTAAGGCACACCCAGGGCCTCGGCTGTCTGGATTGTCCTCTTCATCTGGCTTGTCCAGACCTTTAGGTCCTTGATGTTCTGATCCCTGATGAACTGGGCCAGACTCTTGGCAAACTGAAACACACCAGAAGCAAACTCAGATGGACAGGTCCTGGGCTGCCCTCAAAGGGTCCATGCGGCCCAGCCTCAGAGAAAACTGGGGTGGTAAAAAAAAATAAATAAACAAAACACATGAATTAAATCTCAGTGACACCCACTCCCACAAATACGGTCTTTGTGCCTTCTTCCCAGAGCCTGAATGTAGTTCCAGCTGAGGCTCATCAGGTCCCCTGCCAGTGCTGGCCCCTTCAAACCATGTGCCTAGGCTGTACCATCTTCCCACCAAGGCTTCGATTTCTTCCCTGGACTGTGGCAGAGGGTCACCTGCACGGCGGGCACTCAGCTCACTCCCACAGTGACATGCCACTCCAGGGACAGGCGCTCAGCTGGAAGCCAGAGATCCAGGCATCTGCCTGGTGACTTCCCTGTGTAATGGGAACACTCCAGACTGGATTGCGCATTAGCTGGAGTCCCTCACCAACACATACACGCGGACACACACACACACACACACACACAAGTGTGAACACTGACCTCCCTGCCCCGGGGGGACAGCCCTGGGTCCCCGCCGATCCGGCCCTTGAGGTTGAGCTCACTTTCCCCATGCCGGCAGAGGTAGATGGAGCGGGGCGTCACGTGGATGTTCATGAGGTAATATACAATGCGGCTCTGGATGTGGTCAGCCACACGGTTCACGACGTAGCTCTGCCCCACGTCCATGATCTTAATGTAGGACAGATCCCTTTCCAGAGAAGGCAGGGAGAGGTGAGTGAGACCCGGGTCCTCTAGGGTACACCCTGCCGGCTCCAGAGCCTTTCCTCTCTGACCCCACCAGGCTTGAGACCACCACACGCTGGACCGTCAGCTGGTGTGTAAGTGACAGGGGTGTGGTGGGAGCAACGTGACACATGTGACATACAGACAAACCCAGTGAGAGGTGCCCACGCTCAGCATGCTCCCAAGAGGTGACAGCCAAAGAGAGGGGTCAGTCCTACCACATCCGGACTTCCATCGCTGCTCTACGTCCCCGGGGCCCCTCTTGCCTACCTCTGAGCTCTCAATGCACTGTCTTCAGGATGAACAGGAGACAGTTTTTTCCACGATTGACCTGATGGTAGTAGCTGGCAAACACATTTCCCCTCCAGTCTTCCTGGTCAGCCATCCGTGGGCCTGGCCTGGCCTTTCGTTCCCCCAGTGAACCCTCCCCCTAGAATCCAGCCCAGGTCATCTGTGTGTGCCTAGTGCCTGTGCCATCCCATGCCAGGCAGCAAGGAGACAAGACAAGCAGCAAGGAGGATGGTACTAAGGGCAGCAGCTGATAAGCCCGGGTCCACCACATTCCCTGCTTTGGACCAGTGCAGCCCTGCAGCGTGGAGAGCAGGGCCACAAGGGACAATGCTGTGCTGGGGAGACCAGAAGAACCACAGAGGTGGGGCAGCAGCACCGAATCCGTGCCAGCCTCACCAAGAAGATGCACAGTCAGTCCAGGGACTGTCCCACAAACACCCCAGATACCATCTCTCCAACAGTCACTTGACTTCCTTGGTGTGTAATTGAAGATTCATACATAATTATAAATGACCCAAGTACAAGTTCATATTCCACCCATTTTAATTAATGCTACATAACGTATGGCAAAAGGAAAAGGAGTGACAGAGGATGAGATGGTTGGATGGCATCAGTGACTCAATGGACATGAACTTGAGCAAACTCCGGGAGACAGTGAAGGACAGGGAAGCCTGGTGTGCTGCAGTCCATGGGGTGGCAAAGAGTTGGAAAGGGCTTAGGGACTGAACAACAATATAACATACAATTTTCCATGTCTTTTTGGCACGATTCATAAGGACTGTGTAACACTTAATTCAGTTATTAACGTAATTGCTTAGATGTTAATTACTTAAGTGTTATTCATTTCACCACCACCCCCCACTTCTGCTATAAGGAGTTGTTGGCAAACTATGGCCAGCTAGTCAAACTCAGCCTGGTTGTGCAAATAAAGTTTTATTTGGACATAGTCATGCCCATTTCTTAATATGTTCCTCTGATACTAGATGACAGAGTTAAGAGACTGTATGCCCCCAAAGCCTAAAATATCTAGCACTTGAGCCTTTACAGAAAGAGTCTGCCGATGGCTGGCTGCTCTCCCCACTCAGAACTCACTCCTATGAAGCACTGGCCACCGTCAGCTCTTCATGGGTAGGATCTGGGCACCCTGTCCCTCTTCTCAAAACACAGACTACCCACTGAAAGAAGAGCATGTACTATTTGCAAATGCCTCATGGGAAGACCCTCTATACAGAAAACAGGCTTGATTTTATGATGGCATAGTAGAAAATTCTGACTTTCAGAGCACCAGATAAAGCAACTGCAGTTCTGTGAGTCACCTCTGGACTGCGACTTCCACCCGGAGGAAATAAACGAAAAAAGGCAGAGCATCTCTGCCCGCTGAGGGGGGCCATCAGCCACCACCTCGGGGAGCCCCGGGAGACAGCCCAGTGGCCCGAAGCCACCACCCACCGCAGCCAAGGACACGGAGTCGCCCCGGCTCACCGGTCGAGATCCTCGTCCAGCGTCTCATACGAATTCTCATAGCACTCAATGCGCCTCATGAAGTCCTCTGTGGCCTCGTCACTGTCGCGGTTGATGTAGTCAGGGCTGCCCAGCTTTACTTGCTGCCGGAGCCAGGCACAGAGCAGGGACACATCAGCACCGGAGGCCAGGCAGGTGGGAGACCAAGGACAATGCTGGGCAGGGGGCTAGGGGAGGAGGCTGGAGGCCAGTCCCCGGGCGCTGGTCCCATTAGGAGGAGTCCAGCGGCTCCCTGGTCCAAGCGCCCACATCAGTGCTAAGAGAGTATTACTGGCATCCTGAGATTGCAGTCCCTCGTTTTTGTGGTACAGGGGGAGGTGAGGCCAGAGGGATAAGGGGCCTTGAAGTCCCTCCCCACCTGAACTATCTCCCCAGACACAGATGTTCATTTCTCAGATAAAAAGGGAATATGGGTGAGGGATCAAATCTCTTTACCCTTCAAAATAGTAACACCCCCTCTGCACCCTCCCCTCCCCTCTCAGGGCTGAAACTCATCTCCTAGCATCCAGGGAGGAGGAAGGGGAAGGAGAGGGAGGGTAAGAGAAAAGAAGAAGGGATGCACAGTCCTCCAGATGAGTGGTACTTGGGGGTCCAGGACCACCCGGCCCAGAGATCTACTGCCTCCCCACCCCCCACCCCCACCAAGCAAGCGAAGGCTGGCCCAGGCATCAGCCCAACCTGGAGAGGGACCTCATTGCCACAGGCCGTCTTGGGGGTGTTCCTGTCCCCCACAAGGTCAGACGCACCACACCACTCACCACAATATTGGCAGCTATGACCTCAGGATCCACACAGATGGACTCGACAAAAAAGGTCTGCGGCAAAGACCAAGGCGGGCAGGAGGGGAGGAACCAGAGACGTATTTAGGGCCCTGGGCCTGGCTCCCTGGAGCTCCCACCCACTGAGGGCCCTACTGGCCAGCAGCCAGGGCCCTGAGGCCCTCCTTCAGGGTAGAGGGCCTGGACAAGGGGCATGGAACCCAAGCAGGAGCCGCCCCATCCAGGACCCTCTCACCAGGAACCCCACTTCCCCAGAAAGAAACCTCCAGGTGGAGAAAAGAGCATTATCGCAAATCCACTCAGGAGCCCACCTGCCTGCACACGTCAGGAGGCTGACAAACGGGCCCCAGGGGGCCTGAAGGTGCCACAGCCCAACCGAGGAGGTCAGCCCAGGGGGCCTCACCTTGTAGCCATTCTGTTCCCCAAAATTAAAGATGGTGGCTCTCCGTTCCCGGGTGGTATTTGTTGCATCAAAAACCTAGGGTCAAATTGGGGTTAACTCAGCCTCTGGCCCTGGAAAAGGTGGAAGGCCACCCGACAGCCAGATCACAGGGGCTGGATTTCTCACTGAGACCAGCTGATGCCTGGCCATCTGCCTGGCCAGTATCCTTCAGACCTGCAATGGCTGGGCGATGGTCCTCCAGCTCCTTTGCAAGTGCCCCAAGGAAGCTAGAAGGAGCAAGTGCCCATGCTCACAGCAGGAGAGCAGGCACTCAGCTCACGTCTGACCAACAAGACTTCCAATGACACTAGCTAAGCCTGGAGAACTAAATCCACATTTATTTCCACTCCATCCTGAGACCCCCCAGTAAGATGGGAACAGGACAGGAGATGGGCGCTGTCACCATAATTTTTTCCTTTAAGATACACACTTGGTGAGTGACTCAGAGAAAAGCAAACACAAGCCCTTACCAACCAGAGCCCACCTGTTTTGCAGACCTGGGATAGTCAGGACCTGGGCACAGGCATCTTGGCAAAAAGGGACACATGTGTAGAAGAAAGGGGAGGACTGGCTCTACTGGAAGCGCAAGTGGAGCCCCAGGACCCCTCCCTGCCTCCTCCAGGCAGGTTCTGAACCGCCTGGTGCCTGCCCAGCATCCGCAAGTGCAGCCCACCCAAGCGGGGTCTAGAGCACCACTTTTTATAAAGGGATTTATCATTAGACCAGGGTCACCGAACGCTCCAGCAAAACCTCTAACGTGGAAAATGAAGACTTGGGAATTCCTTGGTGGTCTACTGATTAGGACTCCATGCTTCCACTGACGGGGGCACAAATTCAATCCCTGGCCAGGGAACTAAGACCCCACAAGCTATATGATGCAGGCAAAACAAAGAAGACAAAATCAAACACGCTAAAAAGAACTTTAAAAAATAAGGACAGGGCATAGTATAGAAGGAATGTCACAAACTTACAATTATTGTCTAAAGAGACGCGAAATGCCATATAGTAAGCACAAAACAAGAACAGGGTTCGAAAAAATTGGAATACTCAGAAAATAAGACATTTTGAAGACCTCAGTAAGGCATATCACTTTGAAGACCCTAAAAGCTTCTCCAGAGAAAGGGCCTGAGAAGCCCCCAGCTCCTCTAGGAAATAAAATCTGTTGTTTTTTTTTAACCTTAACTTTTTTTTGGCTGCACTGCATGGTTTGTGGGATCTTAGTTCCCCGACCACAGATCGAACCAGAGTTTTAATCAGAGAGTGAAGAGTCTTAACCCCTGGATCACCAGAGAATTCCCTAGGGAATACAACTTTTAAGGAGGATCAGCAAATCAGAATGACAACAGACTTCGCCACAGCCATAATTACAATGGAGCAATGTCATGGAAAATTTAAAGGAAATGTTCTTTTCACCTACAACTCTATACCCACCCATCAAAGGCGAGGATTAAAAAAAAAAAAAAAGATTTCTGGATATGCAAGGTCTCACCAAGTTCCTTCCCAAGTACCTTTCTGAGAAAGCTAGTTGTTTGTGTTCCAACAAAACAAGTCAGTAAATTAAGTAAAAGGAAGACATGGGGTCTAACAGCCAGGCGTTCAACTCAGGAGGGAAGAGAAGGAAATTCCCAAGGTGACAGATGTGCCGCAGACCTAGGGGGCGACTGATCTAGATGGAGCTGGGGACAGAGCTCCAGGCTGCATGCCTTCAAGAGGAAGAAGGAAGGAAAATTCAAGGGGAAGAAGGAAGGAACAATGGCCACGATGTTTGACAGCAGAGGGTTGGGTGGGGCCCTTTCCTGAAGACACCCTTGCTCAGCTTTGTGCATCTCACTGGAGGGGCCAACACACAGAAGGAATTCCCTTACCCAGCACTCAGCTGATTTTGGAATGGTCACCAAATGCTGGGCGGGATGCTCTCCACACCAGGAGAAATCATGTTTGCTGGTTTGGGTGGACTCCAGGAGTTGCTGATGGACAGGGAGGCCTGGCATGCTGCGGTTCATGGGGTCGCAAAGAGTCAGACATGGCTGAGTGACTGAACTGAACTGAACTGAACTGAACAAGTAACATGACACACCTAACTTGAGGAGTAGCCAACCATGTGAGTATTCAGAGGGAAATTCTTGGCCCCCATCCAGCCTCTGGCTTCCTACTGCAGAGCAGCTGCAGGCTTCCTCCCGGGGGCTGGCACCCAGGGGTGTCTAGGGCCGCACGTCCCCTGCCTTCCCCTTGGTAAGTAAAGGGGGAGAAGTAGGTGGGCTCCCACGTGTCACTCCCAGATGCTGCCAGCGTGTTATACTCACCGCCACGTGTCCCCCCTCCTCACTAAGGAACCGCCGAACGTCTCGGAGGGCTGTCAGGGCACACTGCCTTCAGGAAAGAACACACAGGTCAGCCAAGAACCTGACTGGCTGCTGCAGGGCAGTGGGTCAGGGAAATATGCTATGCCAACCAGGAGAGGGGGCAGCCCCTGGAGCCCCTTCTCTCAAGGTTTCTCTTTCATTGGGAAGATTACCAGTATTTGGTAACCCTGCTCCTGTAGGTGGAAGGCTATGTTCTCCTGACCATCAGGAATACTTTTTTTAATATACATATTTATTTATTTTTGGCTGTGTTGCGTCTTTGTTCCTGCTCAGGCTTTTCTCTAATTGTGGCGATCAGAGGCTACTCTCTCGTTGCAGAGCACAGGCTAAATAGTTGTGGTGCACAAGCTTAGTTTTTCCGTGGCATGTGGAATCCTCTCAGACCAGGGATCAAACTTGGGTCCCCTGCATTGGAAGGCAGAGTCTTAACCACTGGACCAGCAGGGAAGTCCAGTAACACTTTCTGTTTCTGTACTTTCTTCTTTCATCTCATCAGATATGAATCCAGGCTGCCATTTTGGCATCGTCAGGACATCTACATTTCCCCTGATTATCAACATAAGCACTCTGAAAACCAGATACTTCCTTGTATGTGTGTTGGGCAGGGAAGCTGGCAATGGGAGAACAGAGACAGTATGGCTGGCCTCCAGCTTAAAAGGCAGGATTAAGCTTCAAGTTCAATTTTCTTTCCTAGAAGGGAAATGTGGACCAAGGGGGCCACCTGCCTCACCAAACAAAGGATGTTGCAGGCATCAAGGCTCAGCCACTGCAGCCGCCCCCAAATGTGCACCTTGAGGGGGACTCAAGAAGGGAAAGCACAGGACACTGGCCACAGATAGCTGAAATCCGTATCAAAAGGATGACTTCAATGAGCCCAGGCTCTTGATTCTCCATTCAAAGAAAAGCTCTAGGTTCCTTAACTTGAGATGTCTGTGTTCTTTAATTAACAGACTCTTTGATGTTGCGGACGACCTGGTTTTTGTCCCCAAAACTCTTATATGCCCTGGAACCTTCCTTACTTCTGGGAGCAGTCCCTCAGAGCTATCTGAGAGGCTGTCTTCCAGGCTTAAGTCCTCAATTTGTTTGGTTATGCTGTGCAGCCTGTGAGATTTACTTCCCCGACCAGGGACTGAACCTGGGCCCTCGGCAGTGAGAGTGCAGGGTCCTAACCACTGGACTGCCGGGAATTCCCAAGTCCTCAGTGTTGTTCATCGAATAAAACATTACTGTCAAATTTAAAGTTGTGCATTTCTGTCAGTGGACTGAGAACTCCCCACATGACCCCTTCTGGAGGAGGGTGCTGTGTCTCTGCCTCTTGCACCCATGTCCACAGATGCTCTGGAAGGCAAAACCCTCACCACGACTGAATACTGGCTATACCGCCTGTCCTCAGAACACTTCAGACTTTTTGTTCATTGCTGCAAACTGGATTGCCACGTACCAGGATCTTTCTAACTATCCATTTCTCCTACAAGGTCCAAAGATAGATAAATCACTTTGACCTTTAATCTATGCAGTGGAGCAGAATGTGCTGCCCCAAAATAAATCTCTTTGGCAGAAGGATTATTTCAGGCTGATTATTTTTAAGAAACTGCAGACTCAGGAGAAGCTCAGAAAACATGAGTCAGTTATCCTTTTTTTACATGTATATGTATGGCCGAGTCCCTATGGTGTTCACCTGATACTATCACAACATTGTATATTAATTGTCTATATCCCAATACAAAATAAAAAGTTAAAAAGAACAGCTTACCCTTTTTTTTTCTTTTTTAGGGCTTCCATGGTGGCTCAGACAATAAAGAATCTGCCTAAAATGTAGGCAACCTGGGTTCAATCCCTCAGTCAGGAAGATCCCTTTTTTAAGAGACATGTACAAATATAAGGGAAACTTCCATTTGTAAGGGTGTCTCCCTTGCTGAATCAGGAGGAAGGAGATGACCTTATCTCTCTAGAAACTCTTTATCAATGCTGAAGGCATAGATTGATTGATTTGTTTGGGCAGCGCCATGTAGCTTATGGAATCTTAGTTCCCTGATGGATCAGGAATCAAAGTGGCCCCAACAATGGTCCCACAGTGGTCCTCTGGTTGGAAGCTTAACCACTGGACCACCAGGGAATTTCCTGAAGGCACAGATTTAAATCTGAGTAACAACCTTACCCTTGTTCAGTGAGCAGTTCCTGGTAACTTCCCCTGACTCTTCACCCTCAATGTCTTCCCTTCTCTTTAGCTGAAGATGGTTTTTAAGGTGAGGGCTTCCCTGAAGGCATAGATTTAAATCTGCATAAAAACTTTACCCTAATTCACTGGGCCTTTCCTGATATCCTCCTCTGACTCCTCATTCCCCAGCATCTCTTTTTCTCTTTAGCTGAAGATGATATTTAAGGCGAAGCCTTCTTAGGTCTCTCCCATGTATGCAGGAGATATAGGTGCTATTGAACTTTTTTTCTGTCTTGTTAATCTGTGTCATTGGCGATTTAATTATTAGTCCAGCCAAAGAACCTAGAAGGCAAGAAGGAAAAATGTTTCCTCCCAAACACTATTACCTATACTTTTTTGATGTAAGAGTAAACTTAGATCTCCTGTTTGTTCCATCTTGAAATTTTGGGTGTAAACCCCTAGTGCACCAATGCACTGACTGTGCAGTGTGCCCAATCGTGGCGGTACAGGCTGGGGTCATGAGGAGACTGGGGACAGAACTGAGTCCAGGTCACTGGAAGGAGCTCTGCTCTCATGGTGCCTTGTGGCCCTTCTGTGTCCTCGTATATCCTTCACCTACTAAATTCTGGAAGCAGACCCTCCTGCCCACCTGCTTGTAAGCCTCCCAAGTGTCCTATTCTAACAAATCATTTCTATCGCTCTGCCCTTCGCAGAATTCTTTCTGTGCTGAGACATAAAGAACCGGAGCTCCTTGAAGCTCTCTGAGACACATTTCTGCAGGCTCAGCATGGCTAGGGCCATTTCTTGCCACCCCCATGCAGAGCCCCATGTCCAGGATATGATCTCTGGGGGCTCCTCTGGCTGAGGCTACATCTAGTAGGAGGGATCAAGGCGCCCAGGTGGAGATGCGGGGGGAACAGCCTGGGAGCCCCTGCGGGTGTGAGTGTGGATGGGCACAATGCACGTGGGTGGGCATGTGGCGGGTGAGTCATTAGTGAGCACCCGTGAGCATTCCCTAGGGGTGCAGTTATACACACGCAGAGAGGGTCTCTGTGGTTTGATAAATGTATCTGGTCTCTGTCGGGGTTCTTGGCAGAGCTCCTAAAACCCTTGGAATTCCCTAAGTGGCAGGAGTGATTTGTGTCATTCACAAGGAGCCTCTTCCAATCACCCCTGAGTTGCTGCTAACGAAGTGACTCAGGGTGGGGCCCCTAGACAGCCTCAGCACGGAGCTGGTCACAGAAAGTGATGAGGCACCTTTAGTCCTCCAGGAAAGGAGGTGGGTGCTGAAGATGAATTGAATGATGAGAGTCAAAGCACTTCCAGGTTGAAAAGACGAGGTGCTGGGAAGGTGTGACGGTGCTGGGCCCTGAGACTTGTTACTGGTGTGTGAAGTGGGGTCAGTGTTGAGGGGCTGGGCCCTTAGTTTGTGGAAACTGACAGACGCCAATGCCATACAGGAAGGGATCAGAATGGAATTGAACTGGTGGACAAACTGGTGTCAGAGAGAACATCCCAGTGTCCCCAAGCCCATGTGTAGTACGTGACCGAAAAGGTAGAATTTTAAAAAAAGAAGTATAGTTAGGATTAAGTGTGTTCACGTGCACCTGGGGGGGTCTGTGCACACACCTTCCTGCAGTACGTGACTCTGTGCATGTATACGAGTGTGCCTGGTGTGTACTGAAGCACATGCCGACATGTAGATAAAGAGGGAGCTCCCGTACACACACACGGCTGTGCATGCCCTCCTCTAGACCTCCCACTGTGCCCAGCGTCAGCTTCAGACCTCCACGCTGTGTAGTTCTAGGAACCTCAACAATGTGTACAAACCTGTGCCTCGGGGAAATGTAGGCTTCTCTTCCTAGGTTGCCCGTATTTAAAACGTCTGATCCTTCTATTTTGCCAGTTATCCTTTGGACTTTTGGGGCTGGTTAATGGGAAATGGGGCCCCGACCCAGGGGCCAGACCCAGGCTTTGGAAACACCAGGGAGAGTTCCTAGGAACAGCCAGAGGCTGTGCCTACAGAGAGGCACAAGTGAACCTGCCCCAGCTTCTACTGTTAGGGCCTCTGTTCCCACTGGGGTGATCTCGGACTAATCCCCTAACCTCTTCTGAGTCCGGGTTTTGCCATGAGAATTAATCCCAATTCCTACCTTCAATAGGCAGTCTGAGCAGAATGCCCAACAAGCTCTGGGAACACGATACCTTCCTTATTCTCCCCACAAACACTCTGGATTTAGACAGGCCTGGCTTCAAATCAAACCCTGAATGATCCCAGACAATACCATTGCGTCTGACCTCAGGCTCAGCATCTGCGGGAGGGAGGCACCACAACCCACTGTAGGGAAGATCAAAGCAGCTAATGAGTGCCCACAGCTTGAGATGGGTACAGAATTTGCACTGGATGCAACCTTTGATCTATAAATTGGGTAATGTGAATTGGGAACGAGGGACAGGACAGTTTATGGTGCAACATGGGCTTAGACCTAATTCTGGGCTCTGTGAAGTTACTTGGTATCTTGTGTGAGACCCCCTGAGCCTCAATTTCCTCATCTGTAAAATGGGCGGGGGGTGGCAATGGGCAGCACACCATAGGTTCTCGTATCAGTCCCCTCCCTTTTGTCATTATCACCAGAGGGCCCAGCCTCGAGTTTTACTCCCAATTTGGCCCTAGAGGCCTGAGTGTAAGACTCCCCTTCCCTTCTTGGTGCAACAGTGGGCCCACTGCATTGACCCAGGAGCAGAGAACCTGATCGGCCAAGCCCCATGATGGGGAACTCCTGCCCCCTGGTGGCCAGAGAGGGAGCGGGCGAACCGCAGCGATAACCGACGGCTTCCGGCCTAGCGTTCCAGGGACCTACTAGAGCCGGCCGGCTTCTGCTCAAAGCCCTCCCACAGTGGCCAGGCCCAGAGAAAGGGCAAGACGCTTCTGGACCCCTCAGCTGGCACCCGCTGAGAAGGGCACAGCACAGCAACTCAGACCACAGCTGGTGCTCAGTTAATCTGCAGAAAGCACTCAGTTCAAGGCTGAATGGAGGACGGGAGTGGATATCATACACACAACTTTCCATCCTGTCACCCAGCAACACTGAGACAACTGCAAGGGAAAGCTGAGGCCTCCCATGCCAAGGAACATGTAGCAAACATCCTCCCTATACCAGCAGGGGGCTTACCCTGAGGCTAGGGAGGAAAGGTCCTGGGTCTGAACTTTCTGTCTGTAAAAGAAGGCATCAGGAAGTAGTGCCAGTCCCATTCTGCCCCACCTTTGAGGCCAGAATCTCTGCTTCACTTTGAACTCCCCTCCCGACCAGAGCCCAGCCTGGGATAAGTGAGTACAGCCTCTATGCAGAGCTGCCCTGGCTAAGCCTCTACCACCTCCCTGAAGCCCTAGCTCCCCTCCCAGAGATAACAGGGCAGGGCAGGGGGAGCCACCCAGTGGCCACATACCCTTCATATCCCCACCTCCACCACAGCCTGAGATGCCAAGAAACCAGCCCCGTCACAGCCCACGGGGCACGGCAAGGCCCGGGCTCAGGGAACACTAGCAACTGGGCTCCAGGGCCTTCTCCATGAACACGCATAGACACACACTCACTTCCTGATTTTCAGGCCCTCTTCGTTGTCTGGAAGGAAAAACTCAAAAGATTTGTAGGTCTTGACCATGTCCCGGCGATACTGGCCCACGTTGAACTCTGGGGGAAAGGAGAGGCTCAGTTGTCACACAACAGCATTCCTTCCCAACACCCGACCTTGACCCACCCCCCTGGCCCCTCTGCAGTCCAGCCTTCTCGCTCCTCCCCCACAGATTCCCCGAGCCCCGCTTGGGAAGCCGAGGCCAAGTCTCACCCCGAGTGGGCACGCCAATCCAGTTCAGGTAGCGAGTCAGCTTCTTGGAGATGTAGGTCTTGCCCCTGGCAGGCAGTCCCACCATGACAATGAGTGTTGGGCAGTTGGTCATGCAAACTGAAAAGCAAGGAACACGGTGTCCCACGAGGCCCGGACCCCTCCTAGGGCACCCCTGCCTCTCTGCCCAGGGTTCCTCTGCCTCAGGGCACAGGACTGGCCTCCAATGTGTCTTTCCAGGCTCCTGGCAGCAGAGACCTTCCCAAGGACCCCCCCAGGCTCTGGCAAGGGCGGCAGGGGGTGGGGGTGGGGGTGCGGTGGTCTCTAACCAAGGCTGGCATGCACCATTCCCCAGGCCTATTAGATGCCCTGGGATCTCACCAGACCTTACCCTGCCGTGCACCACCAGGTATAAAGCTGGAGCTGCCACAGGCCTAGCGAAACCCCACGGGGGAATTCCCCTAGCAGGCAGGACAGAGCCGATGCCAGTCTGTCATCCAGGAACCCATACCCCCACCCCAAGAGTCATTTGGCATTCCTGCTGGCAAAGCATCACTGCTTCCGCATCCCAGGGTGGGGTGGGGGTGGGTGGGTTTCTCATCTACAAAGCCCGGAAGCTGCTTCTGCAGTGAGTCCTTCCTTCAAGGCACCCACATGCCCACCTGGTGCGCTCTCTCCCTCAACCCACCCCAGTCTGCTCTTCACTTGGCGGGGAAGCAGCCTTGCAGTGTCTGAGTCATCCGGGATCTCAAGGTCTGGCAGGGTTGGGTGCTCAAAACTTGTGGGCAGGGAGGGAGAGGGAGGCATCTCAAACTCCACCAGGGTGAGGGCCACAAGGGGCTGAGACCAGAGACGCAGGCCAACACCCACGAGGGTGGTCTGTCTGAGAGCCACCCACGGCCATTCTGCATGCCACCAGGTCAGTGCACCAGGAAGAGAAGCTGCTGAGGCTGGAGGCAGAGTCTGGACTCAGCCCCCCAAGCCCTGGCCGCTACGACGGACACCAAGGCAGCCGAAGTGCCAGCCTCCAGTGATCCAGCTCAGTTTTCAGCATGGTCTTGCCTCAGGAAGCCTCTCTTTCATCGTCCTCAGGGCCGGGGCCAGGCGAAACCACGGCAGACAGACACATGGACAGAAGTGGGGATCTGTCCCTGCCCCTCCTTCGTCCACACGCTCTGCAAATGCCGGGCCCCACCCTTCAACTTGTCTCCCTCGCTGGAGCCAAAGTACAGAGGCCCCAACGGCAGCCCTGCCAGGTGGTCAGACTCAGGTAGGCCTGGGTTCCTAACTCTGACACTTACTGTCAACTCTGAGCCTCTGAGTATGCGTGCGTGAATGCGTGTTTAGTCGCTCAGTCGTGTCTGACTCTGCAACTCTACCGACCATAGCCCACCAGGCTCCTCTGTCCATGGGATTCTCCAGGCAAGAATACTGGAGTGGGTTGCCATGCCCTCCTCCAGTGGGATCTTCCCGATCCAGGGATCGAACCCCTGTCTCTGATGTCTCCTGCACTGGCAGGTGAATTCTTTAACACTAGCACCATTTGGGAAGCCCGAGCCTCAGTATCGTCATCTATAAAACGGGACGATAATCCCTCAGCGAGGTCTAGTATTCTCCCCATGTAAGAGCCAGAGCACTCCCAGGAACCTGCGTCCTGTGCTCCGACTTGGCATCCTGCCCGGCTAGGGAACAACATGCACCTCAAGACTGCCCTTGGGACTTGGGGTGAAGAGGCATCTGTTTGTCCCCAGGCAGGCCCTGAAGAGAAGTAAAGGGCCCTGCTTGCCAGTGGGAAGCACTCAGCTGCTCCTAGGCAATACCTTTGGGCAAATGGGACGCAAACTGTGAGTCCCAGGAGCGAGGGGGAGGGGACCCCGCTGCTGGTGAGCAGGAGTGAGGAAACTTGCAGAAAAACCTCAGCATTGGCTAAGGCGAGAGAAAAACAAGTTAGGCAAGGCCCTGCATCCTGAGGGCCAGCCCAGTGCTGCTGGTGCCTGGGCTGTTTGCACAATTCCTACCCGGCTGGCTCCCAAGCAACCAGAGGGCATTACTGTCAGCTACTCCTGCGGGGTGGGGGGAACCTGCACCCACCCTGGTCCCTCTGATGACCAAGGAGCCAGGAGGCTGAGACGAGCGTGGTGCTGGCCAGTGCCTACCATCTGGTGGTGTCTCCACGGGGGCAGCCTCGAGTCCCTGGAGGGGGTATCAGGACTGAGTCCTGACCTGTATCTGCTCCCACTGCCTTGGGCCGGGCTGGGGAAGGGAGAGTTCTTTAAAACAAAGCAAACTGGCAACACGGTCCTGTTCGGAGGGGACAAAAGTCATCTGTCATACTGTCCTGTGCACACATCACCCCTTCCCATGGCTTCCTGAGGGGCTCTCCCGTGACCTCAGGGCTGCGGTTCCGCATCCCGTCTTCACAGCTTCCATCTCCCCAGGGGCGTCCCTGGCCTCCTTGAACACAGTTGGCGACAGTGCTCCTCCCCCTGTCCCCCGGCCACCTACACAGCCATGGTGGGCAGGCAGGACAGCAAGTCAGGGCTGGGCACAACACCGGAGCCATAAACTACCTATCCCTTCTGTTCCTCACGATAAGATCCCAAGTAAATACTCAAAAAGAAAAAGCAAAGTACAAGTGTGTTCACAAGAGCCCTGCTTGCAACAGCAGAACACCAAGGGACGTCCAAGCAATGGAGAAATTGCAAACCGAGGCCCCCCCACGGAGGGAATACACTTGAACCAAGGGAGGGTGGACCAGGAGAGCTGGTGCTTGCTGCTGGAGCTCAGCTCCAGGCCCTCAGGACCTTGATGTTGAGCAAGAGGACAGCAGGACACACGGTTTAGAACACGGGGCATGTGCGGAAGGAAATCTGAAAATATGCAAGTCAGCTTTTCTCTTTAGTTCCTGTAAGCTATCTCTAAATGTACTCAAGGCCACCAGAGCCCAAGGAACCAGGAGGCTGACAAGCTTGGTGTTGGCCAGTGACTCCTATCTGGTGGTACCTCCACGGGGGCAGCCTCAAGTCCCTGGAGGGGTGTCCAGAACTGAGTCCTGACCTGTATCTGCTCCCACTGCCTTGGGCCAGGCTGGGGAAGGGAGAGTTCTTAAAACAAAACAAACTGGCATCATGGTCCTTTTCGGAGGGGACCCAAAGTCATCTGTCCTACTGTCCTGTACACACATCAGTTGTGTCCTTACCCAGAAAGTCTTGCCAACTTTTGACTAAGAAAAACTATCAAATACTGCCCTTTTTGCCGTGTTCCCTGAGGCCCGTCTCCATCTCCTACCCCATCTGCCCCCAGAGCTCCTCCAGGTCAACGAGCAGAAAGGTAACAGCTTTTAGGCCTTCTGTGTAGCTTTGGATTTACGAAAAGGAGGCAGAATTGCTAGCAGAGAGTGGGAGGAGGCAGGGACATCCCCCTGCCAACCAGCCTCTGGTGCCCTGAGGGGCCAGACTAGACCCCAAGGAGAACCCACTGCACAGCACAGCCCAGGGGTGGGCCCCCACATCCTCTTCTCTATAAAGCCCTGTGATTAAGTCAGCCTCCACCCACCCCGACCTCAAGTTCCCACCTGTCCTTGTGGTCCTCCAACCTAGTTAGAAGCCCACCAAGCAGAAGGTAAAATGCTGCATGAATGAGAGCTCGAGCCCTAAGATGCTGTCTCCATGCTCATTCACCACTTGCTCCCTCCTTGCTGTGAACTCTGGGACCCTAGCCTGGGGCCCAAACCCCCCTACCATCTGCAGGTCTCATCTTTGGCCTCTTGGGTGCCACCACCTCCTCCAGGAAGGCCTCCTGTGCCGGGTCAGCTCAGTCTCACCCTGAGGTAGTGTCAGGCCATGAGGCCCTGTGCGCAGGCCAGAGCCAGAGCTGCAGAAATACAGGCCTGCCCCAGGGGCCCTGAGACCCGGCAAGTTCCCTCCCATGGGGCCTCAGCTCCTTTGCCACGTGAAAGGGGGTTGGCAAGGAGCTGTTCACTGGTGCTCCATTCCCTGAGGGTGAGGAATGGAGAAGCAAAGAAGGGTGGTGACAAAATACTAAAGTAACTGCTACCACTTATCAAGCACTTATCAAGTGGCTCACAGTGTGAGGCTGTTGACTGTCTCAGTCCCAGAGATAAGGAAAGCTGAGACCTGCAGGGTCAGCTCTGTGCCCAAGGTCACCCAGCTGAGCCAAGACAGTCTGAGTGCTCTTGCCTCCAAAGTCCACCTTCTCACTCCTTTCCCTTTATGTAACAGCAGAGGGCACCCACCAAGTCAGGGGAACACAGCCCTAACACAGACTGACTTGAAGCAGAAGAGAAAGGGGCCTTTGCCCGCCATACCTCCAGAAAAGTCTGGAAGGAGGGTTGGCTAGGGTGAAGCCGTGGTCCCTTAGGACTCAATATTGACTAGCAAGCCATGGCCCCAGAGCTAAAGGCAGGATCACAGTTTCGGCACCCCACTAGGACCGACATCAAAATCAGAGCCAGGACCCACCAGAATGTCTGATCAAAGCCCCAGCCATGGCCACCGCTACCAGGACCAAAAGTGTACTAAGAGATGCACACCCTCCTCCTCCAGGTCACATCCCGGTCAAGCCCAAGGCCCCCAGGCCAGCCTGAAAGCAAACAAGCAACAAGCACTCTCTCTTCTCCTGTCATTCCCAAGCAGAGGTCAGGAGGCAGGGATAGCCCAGCATGTAACACCATCTCCCGGCCTCCATTTCCCAATAGGTATCAGGACCCGGACTAGATGTTCTCTGAGGACCCTGCCAACTTACAAATTCATTACAATGTTTCAGCAACTCCTAAAATAAATCTTTGTTTTTCCTGGTAATAAAAAAAGAAGTTGCAGACTCATTTAAGGACAAGCAGGCAATCACTGAAACAGAATAAATACCTAGGACCCCAGGGAATGGGAGCCCCTTAACAACTCTGATTTTCCAGCATATCTTCTAGATGTTTCCACCCTCCAGTTTTACCACTCACCCACAACCCCACCTGGATGCTTGCACACCCACAGACACAAAGACAGGCCCATATAACAAAGTAGTCTCACTGTCTCTTTCCTGAACACATCTGCACTTTCCTGAAATTGCTCCAAAAACTCGTTTTCCGGCCCAGAGATGGGCTTTCCTCCCACGCTGGCGTCTTTGAAAGTTCTAGGCTCAGAGAGACCAAGCGATTCTCCTAGGGCCACCACAGCAGCAGATCCTAGTCTGACCATTCGGCGCACGCTCTCTGGCCAGCGGAGAGGGCAGGACCGAGGCTTCAAGTTCTCCGCCGCGACCTGAGACGGTGGAGAGAGTGCGGTGCCAAGGGTCCCGCGCCCTTCCCTAGGTGACGGCGGCCAGACGCAGTCCCGCTGAGCCGAGACGCCACACACCTGTACCCGCCTCCTGCTCTGCAACACCTGTCCGCGGCCTCACACCTGTTCCTGCTTCCTTGCCACCGGCCACGGCAGCCTCACCTCACGGTTCGCATCTGTGCATGTAAAATCAATACCCATCCCCGTGCACTGCCTTCCCCGCTTCCCCGCGGACCCCGCCTCACCACGGCGCTGGCAGGCGTGCAGAGCGGGCCGTCCATTGCTGTACGGCATCCAAATCTTCTTCAGGGGGTTCTGGGTCAGCTCCCGCGGGGACGCCATCCTGGGGCTTGGATGAGTCCGACTGCGCTGCTGCCAACCCAGCAGCCTGGCCACCTCGGGCCACTCGAGGCCCCGCCCCTCAGCCCCGCCTCTCCCGGAGCCGCGTCGACGCCAGTCCCCTTCCCCGCAGGCCCCGCCCCAGGGAGAGTAGGCTCCACCCCAACCGAGGAGGGCCCGGCGTCCGACCACGCATGCCCAGCTCGCCCGCGAGCCCGTTTGGGACCAAGCCGGGCCGCCCTTCATGCCAGGATGGAGGACGCGCATGCCCAGCTCCCCACAGGTTCCGGGCTCGGATGGTACAGGCCCCGCCCTGGATGCCGAGCCCCGCACGCCCGGCGCTGATCTGCATACGCCTCACCCACGGCCTCGCCCTGGGCTCCCCAGCGTGCCCTCAGGACACGCGGTACCCGTTCTGCGTGGTCTCAGGACCCTCAGAAGAAGGGGTTTGCATGGGTTGGGGCAGGTCTGCGTGACCCCTAGAACTTGGTCAGGAACAACCTGGAGGCCCCTGCGTGACTGGTCACCGGCCCACTGGCACGGTGGTCAACTCTCCCGCTGGCCTTGCACCCTGACCCTCCGAGTCCCAGGGCTTTCCACCGCACACAGGAACGACCTGCTCAACCACGCTGAAAAAGCCCCATTATCTCATGGACAGGGACACAGAACAAATCTCAAAACTGATCGTGTTTCTGTCTTTGCCTTAGCTGCTGGGGAGCTCGGGTTAAACCCCAGCCCACCAGGAGCAGGTGAGTAGGACCAAGCTTCCAGGGGACTCATCCAACTCTGACAGTATCTTCCTTTTCCTTCCAGGACTTCATTTTTATCAGCTAAAGTTTACATCTTTAAGTTTACACACTTGTTCTTTAATGAGCCTCTGCCTCTTCATCAGGTAAACAGAATACGTACTGTCATTAAGGACAAGATTCTGGTATGGATTAAATGTGTCAGTGTCTGAGAAATCCGTTCTAAAGCCCAGTAATGCTATCATTTATTATGTAATTTATCTCTCTCCGGTCTCTAAATATGCAGTGGAGGCAAGAAGCAGGGGAGAGACCGAGAAGTTCAGGAACATCTGGCTGCTTCTCTCCAGTCCTAATGCCTCTGTCTCAGCCCAGCCTCTTAAGCTTTGTACACTTTCTGCCAAGGCCTTAGCAGACACAGCTCCAGTCTGGGTCACACTGCCCTCTAGCGATGTCCTCCACCACATCCCCTGGCAGGACTACTACATCCCCAAGGCCTCTCTGCCGTGTGCCCCGCTGGGACCCAGGGGCTGGGGCATAGAGCAAAGGCTCCACCCAGTGCACCACAGGGGCAGCGCGGCTTCCTCTGCCCAACTTGCCACACTCCTGCCTTGAGTCAGTCCTCCAAGTCCCAGCCCAGCCCTTCAGAGCCTGGCAAGGACCTTTGAGATGACTGATGCAGACGTCTCGCTCATTTCACACGGAGGGAAGGTTAAGGAGGTCCACATGCTAGAAGCCCATACAGACCTTCCCTGGAAGCAGCTCAAGCTGCCTCCTCAGGGAATTCCCTGCCTCAGCCTGACTCAACCACTTCCTCTCTTTTTCAGCCTCCCTCTTCAGTGTCCACCATCCACCTCCTTCCCCGCCTCATGCCTAGCAGCCGGCACACCCACGGGCAGGTCCTGATGAGTGGCATGCCCCTGGTGACCTCCCACCCACTTCCTACTTCTCCAAAGCCACTCATGCTGTTCCTGACACAGTCAGCCCTCCTGTTTGTCTCCTGGCCACTACCAAGGCCATCCTGGGGCCACACTAGCCTCAGAGACCTTGTCACCACACACCCACACCCTGTCCAACCCCCAGCACTCATTGCAGAGTCTACCTCCTTTAACATCCACAGACATCCCGCACCTTCCCAGACCTGCCATTCTCCTCCCTGGCCCTTTTGGAATGTTAGTCAAAGGTTGGGGATTGAGGACAGCCAGGGTCAGGCAGGAGCCCAGGACCAGGTCTGGGAAACCAACTCCATGTCCAGAAATCTGAGTCTGGCTTCCCAGGGAAGCAGTGACTCTGTACCTCCCACTCTTCCCCAAACAGTCCAACTCTAGGTTGACTCAGACACTCCCTCCCAAGTCCCCATATCCAGGGTGAGGCCACATGTCAACAGCAGGAGGAGCCTGGAGCCCCTTGCCATGGCCAGGGTCAACATCTGCTCTGAGGATATTCCCCATCTCCCCTGCTGTGACTCCACTTCTTACACAGGAAACTGAGGAAGGGGAGAAGGACCCAGAGTCATAGAGTTGCCTGCCCACCATGCAGGATGGACTCAGCTCAACTGCCAGCCCTCGCAAACCTCACCTCCCACACGCGGCGTACTGCACCCACACATCCCACCTCCATACCTGCACTCTTGCACGTTCCCTGCACTGAAATACTCTCCTGGCTTTCTACTCCCTCAGCATCAGCAGATGTCCAATAGAATAACTGGCCCCTGTGGCTTGCCCTCCTTGGGGCCATCCCAGTGAGCCAGCTCTCCTGGCCGAGGGGTGGGAGGTGTGCTGGGATATCATGCGTGAACACATCCCGCTCAGCCTCCACCCTGTACCCGCCGTGACCCTGCCCGGCCTGGTGCCAGAGGTCTCCTGTGGTCCCCTGTGCACTGACCACTGGGCATCCTCCCAGTGTCCCAGGCTTCAAGCTGCAGGATGTCCTCAATCTTCAGTCCTCAAACTCTTCCCAGTCCCCATATCTGCTGGCCAGTCCTGGCCCAACCACCAAGCTGCCCTTTGCAGCAGAATGGCCCAGGGACCTTAGTGCATCCCATGCAGACCCACAGGCCAGCCCGCAAACGCATGGTGTGCACTCGCGCACTAGTGAGCCCTGCGTGCAGGCAGTGAGGCCTGCTGCTCTCTGCTGTCTCCCTCCCCCTTTATTCCCTCCTCCTCTCCTCTCTGCGGCCACTGGGAGGTGTCCCAGGAGTCCCAATGGCTCTGGCCATTTCTAGCCAAGGATCATCCCGTGTCTCCCTGGGAGCCGAGCTCACACAAGGTGTGAGGTTCCAACTCAGGAGCAGAGACCCATGTGACCAAGCAGCCCTGGTCTGCACTTGCTGATTCCTACCTGGCACAGGGCACACAGTAGGTGCTCAGAGTGCCTCAGGACCAGCCAGGGCACCCAGTCCGAGGTGCTCAGAGAGGTTCGTATTGGGACAGAGCACACAGTAGGCGCTTAGAGCAGCTCAGGACCGGCACAAGGCACACAGTAGTTGCCCTAGAAATGCTGGTTTAAGGGCTAAAGTCACATCGTATGAAAAGCTTCCCAAATGAGCCTCTGAACCTTCCCAAGCTGGTATGACCCCTGAGGGGGTACCTGGACAAGTATGACCCCTTGGAGGCCAGCAAAGGGCAGAGCGGGAGGCCCTGGGGCAGCTCCAGCGGGTTGTCCCTCCCCCTGGGCTGGAGGAAGCAGCTATTTATAGTTCCCCCCTTGGCCCAGCTCACTCTCCCCGGTAAGGCGCCAGTGCCCCCCCCTCCCTGCCACTGACAGACCGATGCCCCCTCAGAGCACCCCTAATCCCAGAGAGACCCCCAAAGCTCTCACACCCCCCGTCTAACACCACCTCCAGTTCGCCCAGCTCTTTTCCCAGCCCGCCCAACCTCTCCACCCTGCCAGGCGCCTACCCTGTCTGCTGCTCCCTGACCCGGGTTCCGTCGGGGAGCTGCCTCCTTCCATACCTCTGTTCATCCTGCTCCCGAACTGGCCCGGGCCGCCGCCCCCTGCGGCCGGGATTGGGGCGGCCCCGCCCTCCAGGCTCCGGAGAGCGCCGCCCCCCCCGTGGCTCCGCCTCTCCGCCCCGCCTTGGGCCCGCCCCCCAGGGCTGCTGACAACTGTGAGATCTCGGTCAGTGCCCCGGCCCCCCCCACCCCCCGCCCCGGGCGGCCACACTTCCGACAGTGCTAACTTTCTCTCCAGCCAGGACCCAGTGTCTGCCGTCTCCAGCACTAGCCACAGTTCCTGCCCCATCTGCTGGCAAGCCTGGCCAACGCTCCAGAAGGCTGGGTCTCATCTCCACACCCGCCATGGAGATGGGGTTGGGAGATTAGGCCAAACCTGCAGCCTTCCACACCAAGGACAGGTCAGTGAAATCGGGGCGGGGGAAGGGGGTTAGAGGAGAGGCTCTGACTCCACCCTCGTGTGTGTCACTGCCTGGGGGTACATGACTGTGTGATTCTTGTCTAGCCCATTCACCAGTCACTATGTTTATTGAACACTTTTTTGCGAGCAGGAACCTTCATGTACATTATTACATCACTCAGTGCTCACATGAAGCGTGATGGCATCACTCTGCTTTACGGAGGAGAAAACTGAGGCTTGGGAAACTGAGGCTCAGGACTGTTCAGTGAAGGAGGGGCCAGAGCCCCCATCAGCTGTGCTCCCTTCTCTCCTGAGCCATGTGTGTGCAACGGCAGAGCCTGGGTACGCAGGGGTGTGGGTAAGACCACCTGGGTGTGTGCTGAGCATGCTTCATGCAGATTTGGGGGACAGGCTCCCGTTCCTCCCAGCGCCCTCACAGGCCCATGCCTTGTTCACACACACAAACAGCTGTCAGATACATGGAGACGCAGCCATACGTGTACACCCCCCCCACACACACACACAAGGCAAGGCTGCCACAGACACAGACCTCCCACATACAAGAGTCCATCTACGCCTGGAGATGCCCCCATCCGCCTGGGGTGGGCACTGCCTGGGAACCTCCGCCAGACCTCTGGGTCTGGCCTTAGATGGGCAGGTCTCTCCGATGCAGCCGTTGTGTCCTGTGTTGAGGTTCCTGTAAGTGGCATTACGGAGACCCTGGATGATGGTGTCCAGAGGCTCTTGACTGTGGGACCCAGACACGGCCAGGCTCCATGTGGTAGCGACCATCCACGGTAGTGTCCAAGCTCTCCAAACAGATACTGTAAGTCTGAGGGGCTCCTAGGAGTGGCTAGAGTCCATTGGCAACCTGGCGTGGCAATGTGCATGCTGTCCACACACACTGTGACTCTGTGAGGCACTTTGATATGACAGTGACTCCATGTGGCAGAGTTCAGATGCGCCGTGTCCAGATGTGGTACCGTCCAGCTCCACCGCTGCCCTGCCCGTCTCCCCCATCCAGGGTGGCTCCATCCTTGTGACTGCCTCCTTCAGGCTCAGCGGCGACCGACTTGGGCCAGGATGTGGGCATTGGCAGCAGCCTGCTCCCTCGCAGCCCTGGCACGGGCCTGCTCCAGTAAGATCTGCAGGAGGCCAAGGGGGACGTCCAGCGAGAGGGCAATGCGGCGGCCAGGGTGGGTGTCAGGGCTGGGACGGCCCCAAGCAGCGGAGGGTGCCGTGGTGCTGGCTAAGGGGCTCTCCGAGGTCACGGGGCAGGCAGTGACCTGGGGAAAGTTCTGAGGGAGGAGCTGGAAGCCTGGGGTGGGGGTTGCTGGCACAAGGAGGGTCCTGGCCAATGTCAGGACCATCAGCGTGAGCAGAGCGCACCTGATCATCTTGTAGTCAGGCTGCAAGGAGAAAACAGGTTCAAGGCAGGGGGTCTGGTTAGCTGTGGCTCATGGACAGAGACAGATGGGGAAAGCAGAGAGACAGAGAGTGGCCAGGCCAGGGGCAGAGAGAGATAGAAACAGAGATGAAGGGACAAGGAGAGAGCCAGAGTGACACAGAGAAAACTGAGACAGAGCCAGGCAGAGAAGGGGTCAGAGGGACAGAAAGAGTGAGAAAGAGAATGGGAGAGACAGAGATGGACAAAGAAAGGGAATGACCCAGAGACAGAAAGCCACAGGTATATCTGGGTATGGGTGTATTTTAGAGAGAGAGAGATGGTGGTGGCGGGGAGGAAGAACAACAACAAGAAAGGGCAGGGAGAGGGAAAAAGAGATGGAGATGTATCAGAGGGGGATGGAGCAAAATCGAGGGAGAATGGAAGAAAAAGAGACAGTGTGGTGGAAATAAGAATGCAAAGAGAGAGAAACACCGAAGGGGACATGAGGGACCAAAGGGGAGCCTGAAGTTGGAGCAAGAAAGCATGTTGCAGATCCAGGGCACAGAAAGGCAGGAATGGGGGTCCTTGAGACAAGGAAGCAGCCAGAGGTCCCAAGGCGCCTCAGACCCAGAGACCTCCACTGACCCAAATCCCAGATCCACTCTACCCTAGCGGTCCTGTACATCTCCCGACCCCAGTCTCACCAGCAGCAGCCGCCTCCGGGGTGAACTGTGCCAGGCAGCGCTCCTCTGCACTGGTCTGCTCCTCCACCCGCTTCGGGGCCCATTTATCTCCCTCAGCCCCTGGGCTGAGAGCTGGGGCCTGTCTTCTGGCTTGAGGCCGCCCCCCACCCATGATTCATCCTCTCCTGGGGGTCAGTGAAGGCATATCCTCAGCCCCTACCCTGTCTTCTTTCCAGGGACAAGCTGGGGACTGAGGGTCATAGGACAGTGACAGGCTGGACAGAGGGACTCTGTACCCACTCGGGATAGCATGGCCCTCCCAGGGAAAACCTGCCCCCTGACACCCACACCCCCCGCAAACAGTCACAACAGGGGCCTTTTAAAACAGCAGCTTTAATGACCCCCCAGAATCAGCACCATGTCATCACTAGCGTCGGGCAAGGGGCGGGTTGGATTCAGTCACTTCCGCTCACTGCCCAAAGCCTCCCCAACACTGAGTCATCAGCCAGGGAGGCAGCAGCCACAATGGGGGTCTGTCCGCTGGGGGGAAGGCGAGACCCGTGAACAAGTCACTGAAATAATGGACACGCTCACGCACGCTCACGTGCACACAGGCCTCTAGCACCAAGGGGGAGGGCCGGCAGGGTCCAGCTGAGACACTGACTCCTCCAGGGGATGCTGAACTGGACCTCAGCGCCGGACAGCACCTGGGCGGGGCAGGCGGGGTTCAGCAATCTAATCGTACCCAACGCAAGGGCCGCAGAGGATGGGGGAGCCGGGGACACAGTGGGTGTGGGGGCTCTGCCCACAGAAAGGGGTCCTTACTCAGGTCTTTAAGGGAGGGAGCACTGAGGGGTACCATACTGGGGACCCCACCCAGAGCTGGGCTTCTCTATCAGCTTTTTGGTCTGAGGTGGAGTCTGTCCCAGATCCCTCAGTCTCGGGGGTGGGGGGCAGCTTCTGACCCCAGATCCTGACCCTGGACATAATCTGGGCAAGCCCCTACTGGAATGGGAGGTATGCTCGTACCTGTCCCTTGACTGTGGGCCGCCTGGGGCAGGCAGCGGTGCTCACAGGCCTCCTGGGTCCCAAAACGGTTGGCATTCCCTCCACAGCCGCCGTAGACGAAGGGGTGACAGGCCTTCGCGCCCCCTGCCCCAGCCCGATGATACCAGCGCAGGGTGTAGGCCGTGCAGGAACCCTCGTCCAATGGAAGAGAGCAGGGGTCTGGGGGTAACGAGAAGGGGTGGGTGAGGTCAGCTGGTATGGGCTCGGCCTGCCCCTCCCCTCTGGGCCCAGCCCCCTTCCTCACCATCATCATCCCAAGGAGCCGCGGGGTCCTGGTATTCCTCCAGGGAATACTCAGAGTCTTCATACTCATCGTCCTCGGGTGGCTCCTGGCCTGCACACACAGTAAGGGGGTGCTGTGAGCAGGGCCACTGCAGGGCCCGGTTCATGCGGCCCAGCCCTGGCCTCTCAGTGTGCACAAGCATGTTCCCTGCATGTGCCCCCTGCACGCACGAGCAGCCCCGTGTGTGTGTGTATGTGCTCCCGCCCCACACGCCTCAGGCTGCAGGCATCCTCACCGTCCTCCTCTGCGTGGGACACGCGGAGCACGGGCACCGGGTAGAGCTGCGGGCCAGCGGTGTCTGCTGCGTAGCTAGGGAGAGGTCCTGGAGCCGGGAGCAGGGGCACAGGGCCCGGGGGTCAGCCTGGTGGCCGCCCTTGCCAAGCCCCTGATGAGACGACCCAGGCAATGGGCACAGCAGGGCCTGGCATAAGGCAAGCTCCGGGAGCAGAAAATACCAGAAAACTACTCACGTGATCCAGATGCGATATACTGGCCCTGACAGGCTGGAGGGGGCAGAGAAGGGGCCAGGGAGAGAGACAGTAACAGAGAGCAGGAGACAGAGGCGAAAAGAGGCAGGGAGAGAGGCTCGCAGTCAGGGGGGAGGGCAGAGACGTATGGAGGGGACAGCAGGAGAGCAGGAGAGAGTGACAGACAGCCGGGAGAGGAGGGGAGGCAGACACAGAGAGAGAAGGAAACCAAGGGGAGAAGCAGACCAAGGGCAAGAGAGAGAGGGAGAGGCAAAGGGTCAGGAGCACGCAGGGATGGAGACAGGGAGGAGGCAGAGGCGGAAGGAGACAAGCTTCACTCTCTGATGCCCCCCAGGGCCATCAGAGCCCCCGCCCCCGCACCCTGGCTCCACATCTGGCCCCGAGGAACCGGCTCTGCTCACACCTCCACCCCCTCCACACACAGCACCCAGAGCACATGCGCCTCCACCTCTGCCCGGGTCTCCACTTGGGGGCATCCTGTCAGCATGTCTGTCCTAAAACACCCATATGTTGTGTATCCATCTGTCTCCACCCGCCTCCTTGACTGCTTACCCCTGGACTTTCTGGGGGTGCTGCCTGCCTCTGTCTAGGGGTGTGGAGATGGAGTGGGGATGGGACCCAGGAGACTCTGGGCTGGCCCCCACTCACCGCAATGCTGACTCATCTCCTGACGTACAAGGCCCCGAATGTCATCCTCCTAGGAGCCCAAGACCACAAGGGTCACGAAGGAACCCCCGGGTCACGGAAGGACAAAGGGTACTTGATGCAGGGATCATGGAGGGACAGTGCAGTCAGGGCCCAGGGTCCAGGGGGTCGGGAGAAGGAGGCAGGGGCCCCCAGCCCCCCACACTCACTGTCAGCGCAGCTTCTCCCTTCTCGCCGCGGGGCCCCATGGGGCCTGGCCGCCCCTGTGTGTGATGGATAGGGCTGGACTGTGACCTCCAACCTCATGGACACCCCAGCATTTGACCCCAGGCCCAGGAATTCACACTCACCTGCTCCCCTCTCTCTCCAGGGGCTCCAGGGGCCCCGGGGGCACCCACCATGCTCTCTCCGGGGGGACCTCGCTCACCCTGTCAGACACGTGGACTGAGTGAGCAGGGTCAGAAGCAGGGGGGTCAGAAGTAGAACAGTTTGGGATTGTAGGTTCAGAGATTGTGGCAAGGATATTGGGGGAATGGATTGTAGAGTCAGGGGTGAGGGAGGCTGGGGAAGGGTCAGTGAGGTTCAGGCTCAGGAGTCAGGGCCTCTCACCTTCTGACCCTGAAGTCCTTCAGGGCCTTTGGGACCAGTGCTGCCAGGTGGTCCCGGGGGACCGCTAGAGCCATCACTGCCCCTGGGGCCTGGGAAGCCCCCCACTCCTGGGGGTCCCTGGGGAGAGAGACCAGGGTCAGTTATCAGAGCTTCCAGAGACCCCAGGCCCCCAGTTCACCATGACCTCAGCCTCCACTTACCCGCTCCCCTTTCTCGCCCTGGTCACCCTTGGGTCCTGGCTGCCCATCAAAACCTCGGTCACCCTGGGAACAGAAAGAAGCATGAGAGTCCCTCTGCCTCGGCCTCCCTCAGCTCAACCCCCATGAGTCCCCAGGTCCCATGGCCACCACCTCGAGTTCCTGTGGCCTACCAGCCAGAGACCCCGAATCCACCATGATCCCCATGATCCCACCCCACTGTGACGCCCCTTATCCCGACCCCACCCATTTCCCCTTCACGGACCCTCCAACCTCCCCCTGACCTCAACCACCCTAACCCTCAGCCCTGAGGCATGTACTGCTCCACCTCCCACCCCTTAACCCTCAATCCCCGTTGTGATCCCAACCCACCCTGAAACCTCAGGACCAACCCCACTCCACCCTGCAGTGTTCCCAACCTTCCTTGACCCAAAACCTTCACGACCTTATCGTGCCATCCCTGCCCAATCCTGAATCCCAGTGTCCACTGTGCAGGGACCCCCTTACCTTGGGACCGATCAGGCCCTCCTTCCCAGGGGCCCCTGCCTGGCCTGGAACACCCGGCTCCCCCTGGAGTAGAGAAGACATTAGCCAATTCCTGGCCCACCCATCCGCTCCTCACTCTCGGGGTGCCCCATACTCACCAGCTCTCCTTTGCGTCCTGCCAGCCCTGGGCGGCCCGGGGGACCAGCTTCCCCCTGCAGCGACCAGGTAGAGGGGTCAGCCTTAGGCCCCAGGCCCCGTAGAACCCACATCCCCCCATAGCCCTCATCACCTGTCTACCTTATCTCCCTTCTCTCCATCGAGGCCACAGGCTCCCTTAATTCCCCGTTCACCCTGAAAGAAAAAAGTGAGAAAGTGACCTCCTAGATACCTCACCTCTGACCCTTTGACCCTGAAACCCCTCTCCAAACAGCCCTTAGGTATTCCAACCTCTGACCTTCCTACCTCTGACCTAACACCTCACGTTCAACCCTAGATACCACAGCATCTGACCCCAGATACCTGACCTCTGACCCCAGATACTTCACCCTCCAACATCAGGTCCTGATTAAGGGGGAAAAAACCAGTCCCCTTCACACCTTGAGGCCCCGGGGACCCATGAAGCCAACATCTCCCTTGTCTCCTCGGACACCAGGGACTCCGTCTTTTCCTGGGGATCCCTGTGGGAAAGGTGTTAATGAGGTCAGGGAGGGATCAAAGGGAGTCACTCTGGATGTAACGGGCAGGGAAGACCACAGGCTGAGACTCGTCATGGGGGCCAGAGCCACTGCAAGGGCAAGGTTTTCCACGGGGACATGTGAGTGGACCCACCATAGGGGTGACTGTGAAGGTAGGATCCCTGGACAAAGGTCAAAGGTCACCCCATGGGGATGGAGTCCCTGATGGGGTGGCAGGGGCACCTTACCGGTTCGCCAGGGATTCCTGCAGCACCAGGCTCGCCCTGTGGGGAACGCAGGTGGGAGAGGGCAGCCCTTCAGTGCCACCGTCCCCCATGCTGGCCTATCTGCCACCCTTGGCGACTACAGCCAGGGCACAATCTGCCCACCGAGCCCGTGTGATTATACGTGGGGCCGACAGTGAGGGAGGCAGGAACCCTCCAGTGCTCAGGGGACATCCCGGACAGGCGAGCAGGACCCCTGGCTCTGGGTCTGTGCCTGAGATGGGGCTTGCCTTGGGTCCCGTGAGTCCACGCGCTCCCAGCAGCCCGGCTGAGCCCTTGTCACCAGGCTCTCCCTTGGCGCCCTGCAGGAGGGACAGGAGAGGGCCACGGTCAGGACCAGAGCAGGCTGCAGGCTCCCAGCAAGACTGGAGCCCGCCAGTGCTGCTCACACACAGGCCCCCGAGGCCCTTCCCTCCAGCCCACGCTCATGGGTGGGACTGGAGACCCTGGCCGTGGGGCGGCTCATTTCTCACCCTGGGACCCCCGACTCCTGCCACTCCTCTTACCACTTGGCCCCCAGCCCTACCTGGAGTGCCCCTAACACCCAAGGAGCCCCCTTGCTGTTCCCACAGGCCTCCTATAGGGCCGCAGTCCACAGACTGCCCTCTGACCTCACATCCAGGCCCTGGAGCCCCTCCCACAGAGCCCGCATCCTCTCAGCCGCCCCATAGTTGCTACAGCTGAAACCCCCTCCCCTTGGACCCCCAGAAATCCCTCTTCCATCCTCCGCTTCTGTCCTCACAGACCCTCCATGGGGCCCCGGAGCTTGCAGGAGCCCCTTCCTCACCCTGTACACAACAGCCCAACCTCGTCCCCATACCTTCTCTCCAGGTTCCCCACTGTCTCCCCGAGGTCCTTTGTCACCATCTATGCCCCGAGGCCCTCGTTCACCCTGGGTCAGGGCAAGAAATCAGGGTCAGTGGCTACAAGTCCCTTACCCTCTGAGAGTTTGAGATCTCAGATCCCCTGGTCCGCCCCACACAGGAGCCCCCCCACACACGGACCAGACCCACTCACCGAGTCCCCCTTGGCACCCCGTGGCCCCGGAGGCCCCAAAATCACTGCTGAGTCACCCTGAGTAGACAGGGGGAAGTCAGAGGAGTCAGGAGCACCCTGAGTCCCCTGCCCTCCCCTCTGCCCACACTCACCTTGTCACCTTTCATTCCTGAGGCCCCAGTGTCACCCTGTCGGGTAGAAGGATGGGGGTCTCACTCCAGTAGTGATACCCCAGATCCTGAGTTATAAGACCCGTCCCCACCCACACTCATGCCAGGGGCCTCTGCTCCACATCCTTACCTTCTCCCCACGTTCCCCCCGGCTGCCTGGGGGGCCCTGCATGAAAGAAGATGATAATGGGAATCTGGGGGGGACCAGTGGGCAGATGGCTCAGGGTGCAGGGAAGGACTAGAAGGCCCCAGGGAGCGGGGGAGACAGGGGGCCAGAGAGCAGAGGTGGAGAAGCAGAGGCTGTGGAGACCCCCCAAGGGCACAGAGGGCTCAGGGAGAAGACTGAGTCACACCACTGCTCCTCTCCCCCAGGGGACCCACCGCGAGTCCTCGGGGTCCCTCCAGGCCGGGGCGGCCATCTTCACCCTGGATGGTGACATTAGCTTCAGTGACTCAGAGCCGTGAGGAAGGGAGTCCCAGGGTGGCTCCCTGAAATAGCCATGGCCACAGGGCAGGACATACGCACCCGGACACCGGGCTCCCCACGCTCGCCTCGGGCCCCAGGCAGTCCTGCTCCAGCGTCCCCCTGGAAATCAGCAGGACACGAGGGGTCAGTCAGGGGAACTGGTGGAGGGCAGAGGGTCACGGGAGGTGGGTGGGAGTTACAGGGGATGACAGGGGTCAGCAGAGGCTGGAGGGGGTGACGGGTCAGCGGAGGCTGGGGGGGGTGACGGGTCAGCGGAGGCTGGAGGGGGTGACGGGTCAGCGAGGCTGGGGGGGGTGGTGCAGGAGGGCCAGCAGCACTGTCACATCTACCTTGTCTCCTTTGAGGCCAGGGGCCCCAGGTGCTCCCTGTGGATAGTGAAATGAAGTCACTCCGTGGCTCAGCCCCCAGCTAAGCCCCAACACACAGCAATCAGAGACATGTGGCGTTGGGGCATTCTACTCACCGCTGACCCAGGTGGTCCAGGTGGCCCCAAGGGACCTGGGGCTCCCTCTCTCCCTGGGACACCTGCCAGACCCTATGGTAAAAGTGAGGCAAGAGAGGTGAAGGGAAACTGGGAAACCTTCCTCCCATGCGGTTCCCCCAAGACCGGGAGCCCCCTGGGCAGGGCTGGGCCCCCTCCTCCTCCTCTCCCACTGCCAGATCCAGAGGTCCTGGGGCTACCAAGTCCCCACATGCAGCCCTTGGCGCCCTTACCCGCTCTCCACTGGGGCCCGGCTGCCCCAGCTCTCCTCGAGGGCCTGTCTGACCGGGGAACCCCACAATGCCAGGAGGTCCGGGGGGTCCGGGGGGGCCTGGGTCTCCCTGGAACAGAGATAGCAAAGGGAGGAATGGTCCCAGCAGGACCCTTCCCAGGACTAGCCCCTGAAGACCCTCTTCCTCCCACCACCAGGCCCCCTGCCCCACCGTCTGCCTCTACCACTAGCCATGGGGCATCGTTTTACCTTTAGACCTGGAGGACCAACTGGCCCAGGGGGCCCCTGGAGCCCAACTCCTGGGTCACCCTTCAAGGGAAAGAGGAGTCAGATCAGGCTCGGGGCATTTCGGGACCATGACCCCCCATTGGGAATGCCTTAGGGCACATATACCTTGTGACCTTTGAGTCCTGGAGCCCCCTTCTGACCCTAAGAGAAAACAAGGTGAACAGAACTTGCAAGCCGGAACACGAACCTAGAGCTCAGGTATGGTCCCAAACTATTCCCAGGGGAGCTCGGAGGCAATCACAGGCATTTGGGACCAAAGATGTGAGCGCGGGTACATGGGAGTGCGGACAGAGGCAGGAACTCAGATATGTCCCAGTCCAGGGAGCTTAGCCACGACATGACCACGGCATGAGCTCAGATACGGGAGCAGAGACAGGGCGGGGGAAGGGGCAGCACCAATACATGACCAAGGAAGGCCCACAGAACTCCCACGTGTCCCGAGACCAGGAGATGAGACAGGAGCACGTGTGCTCACAAGTGAGGACTGGAGGACCTAGGATGAGCAAGTGGAAGCCACGAGATCGACCCCCGTGTGCTCTGGGAGCAGGAACCCCGAGGGCTGGAACGTTCGGCCAGGCTCAGGTTCAGAGGTGCCCAGGCCCAGGAATGTTCCCTCATGCCCATGACTACACTCCTCAACCCAGACTCGGACTCGCCTGGACCCCAGACTCACATCTTCGCCAGGTTCTCCAGGCTCCCCGGCACGGCCGGCTTCACCCTGCATAGAAAGTGGGTGAGGGTGGTGGCCACACAACCGTACCCCTCCCTGCTCAACGCTCAGACCCTGGGCCAGGCCCACCTCACCTTCTCACCCCGTGGCCCCGGCAGTCCTCGGTCACCTTTGGCTCCCTGTGGATACAGCAGACACTCAAAGAGGGAGCAGGAGGCCGGGCCGGGTGGGGCGTACTATGGGACATGAGAGTCACAGCGTGGGTGACCTATGTGCTGGGGGTTCCACACTCACCGGCTCTCCCACCAGGTCTCCAGCAAGGGCTCCAGGGGCGCCCTGATGAGAGAGAAGGGTCAGTGGGATTCCTCAGCCCTCACCCCTGCTCCCCGACCCCAGGGCCTCCCACACACTCACCTTCTCTCCCTTTGCTCCAGGGGGCCCGACCACAGCCTGCGGGGAATGCCTGGTGAGTCACCCCGCTTCCTGCCACCTTCCCACCCCTAACCCCACCGTCCAGATGGGAGGGGCAGACTTGGCTTGGGGGCTGGGCAGAGGAGCTGATGTGGAAGCTGGGGGTCAGGAGCAAAGATCACCTGTCCAGGGGTCCCCATGGGTCCCAGCTCTCCTTTAGGTCCAACAGGGCCCGGCAGACCTGGTGACCCCTATGGCAGAATGGCGGGCAGAAGTCAGTGCCTCTCCCTCCGCTACCCCTGCCGCCCAGCCCTTCTCTCCCTGCGGGCATGTGGTTGCACAGCCCCCACCGCAGGCCCGCAGCGAGCTCCTCTGAACACACACCGGCACGCCGGGGGCTCCTCTGTCTCCGTCTTTCCCAGTGGCGCCATCACGACCCGGCGCTCCCGGCTTCCCCGTCTCCCCCTGAGAGGGGAGAGCGCTGTCAGGGGCCTGCCTGCTGACTCCTGAGCCCCAGAGCCTGGCCCTGACCCCCAGGACTCACCACTTGTCCAGGCAAACCCGGTGCCCCTTGAGGACCCTGTGGGGAACAAGTCGGATGTGAGAGGCACATGGAGAGCAGGGGACCCAGGGGACAAGGACTTCATGTCCCTGCAGGGGCCTCACTCACCACCAGGCCTGAAGGGCCAGGGGGGCCGGGAAGTCCCACGGCTCCAGTAGGTCCAGGCAGGCCCTGGAGGAAGCAGGAGTTGAGGGCAGTGCCAACCCGTCCCGGCTCCCTGCGACTTCCCTGTGGGCGGGCCACTCACCCGTCCTGGTGGTCCTGTCTCTCCAGGCTCCCCCTTCCAAAAACACAGACACGAATGAGCCAACGGATGGACCAGAGGCCCCTCAGCCCCGGTCCACGAGCAGAGCCCGCATGGACGGGGCACCTTGGCGCTCAGCAGGGCAATGACGGCCCTGGAGGCTGACAGACATTGTCCTGGTGCAGACAGGCCACTCCGAGCCCCTGCCTCCTTCCAGCCACACACCCACACATGCCCATACTCACCTTCAGGCCAGAAGGTCCCTGGGGTCCCGCAGGGCCAGCAAGACCCTAGAAAAAAACATCAAGGGCAGGAAACAGGGGTCCAAATTGCATCTGGACTTACAGACTAACAAACAAGTTATCCACCCGATGTGGGGACTGATGCTTGTCCCATGCCCACCAAGTAGTGCTTCCCCATCACTTACCGGGGCCCCCGGTGGTCCAGGGTCTCCGTGGCCGCCCTGTGGGAGAAAGATAGAGCCAAATGGGGTGGGGGGAGTCAGTCCCACACTACCAGGGAAACTGAGGCAGGACTGCCCATTGTAGGGGGTGCCCATTAGGAAGGGAGCAGGAGGGAGCAGGATTCTGGGGTACTTACTGCTGGGCCAGGGGTCCCCCTTGGACCTTGCAGACCCTGTATAGAGAAAGGGGCTGCTGAACCTCAATCTGGCCTCCCCTGGGTCTGTTCGTGCCCTCTGGAGACCTTTGCCTGGGGGCCCCACCTCTGGACCCTCACCCCTCCCAGGCACAAGTCACAATGTACCCAAGAACTGCCCCTCATGGACAGTACATGAGCCTGTGCGCACACACAGCCATCAGACATGTGTGCTTAGACCTGGGCAACCAGACCCCACACCCCATCATTGGACATGGGTGACCCCGCATGCAGGGGCCAGCACACTGCAAAAGGGTGACTGTGCCCCAGGACTCGGCCCAGGCTGCTCCTGCTGCCACTCACCGGCTTCCCCTCGGGCCCAGCCACGCCACGCTCTCCTGGAAGACCCTAGAGAGAACATGTTTATGGCCGCACCGTCTCGTCCCCCACCCCAGCTTCCCCTGAGACAGTCCTGGGTACAGCAGACTCCAGCCCAGATGACACAAGTGAGAGCCGTGTGCTTGCACACACGTGGTGCTGTGGGGCAAGGACTCACCGGGCTGCCATTCTGACCCCTCTGTCCAGGCTCTCCCTGGTCGCCCTTGATGCCCGGCTCACCCTGCAAGCGGAGTGTCTTAGCATCGCTGCCCGGTGCCCACAGACACACCACCCCGGCACGCCCCCTGCGGAGGGGTGGATGATGGGAGGTCTCACCCTGTCTCCTTTGGGGCCTCGGTTGCCATCACTGCCTGGATCCCCCTGTGGGAATGACACGTCAAGCCAGGCCCTGGTGCCACGGCAGGGGTGGCCCCCAAACTGAGCCCGCACACAGACCTTAGCGCCCTTGAATCCAGGGGGTCCTTGTTCTCTAGAGAGCCCAGAACCTGGCTCGTCCAGGGCCACCTACAAGCACAGGGTTACAGGGCACAGCTGTGTTGTCACAGTGGCAGGGACGGGTCGTCCCAGTGGGTTGTGGCTCAGAGTCACTGCACGGAGCTTATGGGGCCCAAGGCACCAGTGGCCTCTTGGGGACAGCAGTCACAGGCGTGGGCAGAGCTGGGGTGATCACCTTGGGGCCTGGGGGTCCGGGGGGTCCAGGGAGGCCAGGAAGGCCATCTCTGCCCTGCAGAAAAGAAGGAAATGGGAGGCTGTCCCAGCACCGCCTGCAGGCAGTCCCGCCCGGTGAAGCCCTGCCCAGCTCACCTGTTCTCCACGTTCTCCTTTCTCTCCCCGTTCTCCCTGAAAAGCAGATACCAGGGTGGGGGGTTATGCCCTTGGGGAGTCCAGCTCCTCCTGACCCCGCTTCCCCGGCCACTCTGGCCAGCCCCTAGGCTCACCCTCTCTCCGGGTCTTCCGGCCTCCCCCACACTCCCAGCCGGGCCGGGGAGCCCAGGGATACCAGGCTTCCCAGGCTCCCCGGCAAGGCCGGGAGGTCCAGGAAGGCCCCTCTCCCCAAGGGCCAGGCCAGGCGGCCCCTGAGGGCCAGGGTCTCCGCGATCTCCCTTTGGTCCTCGTTCTCCAGAAAAGCCGATGGGGCCCTGGGGGAGCAGAAGAGTGCATGCTGGTGGTCACCCACCCTCCATGGAACCACCCCCTCCCCCCCGCCTGAGTACCCAGCACACACCTCCTTGCCTGGGGGCCCCCGCTCGCCTGGGTCCCCCTTGGGACCGCGACGCCGTTCAGGCATGGGCAGGAAGCCGCCAGCGCTCTCTTCCCAGGTCTCCACGATCTCCCGCAGGGCAGATGTCTGGGTGACACAGCAGGTCAGAAGAGAGAGACCACATGCCCTGGCCAAGCCCTGGGGTGTTACTTGTCCCATGGGGCTCCCCGCGGTCCCCATGCCCAGCCCCTATCAACCTACCTTGATACCAATATTTTCCAGCAACCGCTCTGCATTCTGGGGACACAAACTGGATGAGGGGATGCCCACAGAAGGGAAGGCCCCACACTGCCCCCACAAACAGCCTCTATACCCTCGTCCCCTGGCTTCCTGCCTAGAGAACCCTTTAGCCCTTGGCTGGGGCGACTGGAGGCCACTGGAAGCCCCTCTCTGGCATGTCCCATCAGCCAGGTTCCCCTCCATGTGGCCCACAGGAATCCCAACAGGGCAGGGGCCCGAGCATACAGGTCAGCACCTGTGGCTGCAAGTGGAAGCGGGCGGAGGCGGCCCCTACAGGTGTGCGCAGGACAGTCAAGGACCACGTCCCAGGCTTCACTCACCACCATGCTGCCAGGCTCTCCTCTCAGGCCACGTTCTCCTGGGAGGCCCTGGAGACACCAAGAGGCAAGCTGCTGGACCCAGCCTGGGAGCGGGGGGTGGGGACGTGTGTGGGTACATGTGGGTGCTATGGCTACCGGGCCAAGCAAAAAAGGTGGGGGCCTCACCTGCTCCCCTCTGGGTCCAGTCTCCCCACGGTCCCCCTGAGAAGAAGAATGACTGGTGGGAAAATGCCCCCACTCTGGGCAGCCCCCCGCCACTGTACCCCTCACCCAGCCTTTGCACACTCACCTTGGGGCCTGAACTCCCCGGGACGCCAGGGAAGCCCTGAGATATGACAGAACACAAAGAAGTCATAGGGGATCATGGCTTCCAGGGGTGGCAACCTAATGGCCCCTGTTGATTGCTCCCAAGACCTGGAACTACCCCAGACACTCACCTGCCCGGGAGGGCCGACCTGCCCCGGGAGGCCCGGGGGGCCCTGGAGCCCAGGGCTACCAGGAGCTCCACGCTCACCCTTGGGGCCATCACGACCCTGTGGAGGATGTAGCCAGCATCAGGACACTGAGACTCCAGAAAGGAGTGGGGCTCACGTATCACAAGGTCAGGGTAGGGGTCAGAGGTTGCCAAAGACACCAACACTCACTTCTCTCCCAGGGGCGCCCGAATCTCCCTTCTCTCCCTAAGGAAGAAAAGACTGCTTCAGACCCGGCCCCAATCTGAGCCAGAGCAAACTCCAACTGAGGGGGACTCACCTTCCTTCCATCTTCTCCAGGGTCCCCGGGTTCTCCCTGCAGGCAGAGAACACACATCAAATCCAACAGAGTTAAGAACCATCCATGCGTCTTGCTGTCTGTCAGCAAATCCTGTGTGTACTTCGCTCTGTGTGGCCATATGTGTATGAATAATTGTGGATACAAATGCGTGTGTCATGATGTCTCCATGTGTATCACCCATCAGAGCCTTGGCAGGGTGTCCCACACCTCCACAGAGGTCCACGTACAACCCTGGGGCCCTGTCACAGCACGTATCTGAGTGTGGATGCGGGATCTGTGTGTCAGTGTGTCCTCAGTGTCCCTGAATGAGGGCTTCACACCAGTGTGTCTGCACCGCTCCATCTGTGTCTGTGCCCTTCGCCTGTGCCCGTGGCCGTGGTTATTTTAGCCTGAGTTGGTCCATCCGGGCACAGGTTAGTATGTCCACCTAACTGACCGTGTCTGTGAGGCTGCCTCTGTGTGCATGGGGATGTGAACTTCCAGATGTGTCTGTACATGTAGGTTAGGTACACGGGTGTCCGTGCACATCATCCTGTATCTACGTGTGTGCCCCTCGTGTGTCTCACGTCTGGGCTGTGCCCAGGTGCTAGCATTTTTTTAGAGGTTTCCCTGTGTCTACTGTAGACACTCACATTTTTCCCATTCAGGCCAGGCTTGCCATCCTCGCCTGGCTTTCCCTGTAGGAAGAGATCATTGATCAGAAGTCAGGGTTGGGGTGAGGGCAGGAAGGGGGCCAAAGGGTACCATGAAAATGGGACTCACTGGTGTTCCGGGGGGACCAGCAGGGCCAGGGGGGCCCTGTTCTCCTCGAAGGCCTGGAAGTCCCTGGAAAAAGTCTTTGCTAGGATTGAGAGGGTCGCTGAGATATCCCCTGGGGCACATCCATAGACTTGGAGGACCCCACTTAAAACCTCCTCCAGAGTGGAGACCCCCTGGAATTGAGGGTCCCAAGACTGAGACTCAATAGGGTAGGGTGTCCCCTGCTGAAACTCCCAAGGGAATAAGCCTCAGGTTTTGGGGGTCCTACTATAGGCCCTAAGGTAGAGAGGATTAGAAAGCAGAACACTGCTCAAACCTGCCTTCCAGGGAACCAGAACCCTACCAAGGACAGGGCTGGACCAGTGCCCCTACTGCCAGTAACGATGACGACCAGGCTACAGTTTATGGTGGACCTCTGAGTTGCCCTCCATCCTAACATCCCCCCTTACTTACGTCTCTCCCTGGGTCTCCAGCCTTGCCCGTGGCACCCTGAAGAGAGACTCAAGTCAGGGAGTCCACAGTGGTCATGGGGTCAGGGGCACTGCCTGCTGACAGGGCCACTGGTTCCTGTGAACCCAAGGCTTGCCAGGCAGTAACACCCCCCAGCCAGGCAGAGTACTAGGAGAAGACACACATAACCCAGCTGGCCCCAGAGCTCATCAAGACCCACAAGTCTCCGGAGACTGGGGCCATACAAAGGGACAAGGGAAGAGGCGTGACCACACAGTGACCGCCACAACTCACATTCGGCCCAGGGGAACCAGGGGTTCCAGGTTTCCCATCCAGCCCACTGCGGCCATCCAAGCCGGGAGGGCCCCGGTCGCCCTGGGGAAATCAGAGTGAGTGGTAAGAGGCCTGGAAGGATGAGACGGATCTGAAAGCCCAGGCTCACAGTCAGAAAACCTCCACGCCCTCTCACCTTTTCTCCTGCTGGGCCTCGAACACCTGGGTCCCCCTGAAGGGAACAAGGTCATGAGGTCAGTGGGAGGTGAGGGCAAAACAGGGACTTCGGCTGATGATACAAAGTGCATCACTCACCTGTGGGCCTGGAGGCCCCCGAAGTCCACTGATGCCCTGAGGATGGGAGAGGAAGAAATCAGAGCAGGCTTTCCCAGGCCCGTGTGGCCCCATGGGACCAGCCACACTCACCCTCTCCCCAGGTGCTCCGGGGGGGCCAGGGTCGCCCTTGGGTCCTCGTGGACCCTCCTGTCCTCGGTCCCCAGGCTCTCCCTGTGGCAGAGATGAGCATGCTGAGGGAACAGCACTGGGGCCACAGGCGCATCCGGGGCAGAACCTGTCACGGAGGCACTGGGATGCTTCTCCATGCTCACAGCCTCACTCTACCCCAGAACCTGGTACCTTCTCTCCGGCTCCAAGTCCCGCATCCACCTGTGGAGGGAATGGCCAGTGAGAAGAGCATTCCCACTAGGGGAAGAGGAGTGGGTGAGGACCGGTGAAGACATCCTGGGGCAGGGGGGAAAGTGGCAGTCAGTGGAAGGGATGTGTGGGGCCAGTAGGGGTAGGTGGGGGAGATGACAGAGGATCAGACCCAGTCAGCTCTTACCAACCGTCCAGGGACTCCTGGGGGACCCTACGGAAGGAAATAATTGTAGTCAACAGGAAGTCTGGGGCCCCACAGGGTAGCTCAGGTTTGCCCCAAGCTCAGCTCTGCTCCCAGATTCCCTGCACCTCAATGCCAAGCCCCAGAAGCCAGATCAGGCCTGGGGATGACCACCAGGGCTCCTGACCTTGATCTCCAGGCCCGTAGCGGAGGTGCTCACCAGACAGAGCACCGCAACCCTCCATCCCCTCTGTGCCCGAAACACCAGCACTACTCACCGGCTCCCCACGGTCACCCTTGGGTCCAGACGGTCCAGGGCTCCCCTGCAGAGGCAGAGGGTCAGGGTCAGTGAGGAGAGGCAGCAGTCTGAGGGGCTTTGGAAACACCCTAGGGACTCATGGGGATCCTTTTGGCCTTTGAGGTTTGTGATGAGGGGTCACAGGAAATCACTGTGAGGGTTGGGTATTGCAGGGTTGGAATGGCAGGGATAGAGGCTACGAGCTGGATGGTTGAAAACTGAAGCTGAGGTTAGAGTTCAGGGGTCAGAGGTCATGACTCACATTTCGTCCATCCTCTCCAGGATCTCCCTGGTCTCCCTTCTCACCCACAGGCCCTCGAGCTCCAGGCGCCCCCTGAGAAGAGGAGCTGGTGTGAGATGGACCCTCCCCCTCCCAGGATTTTGCAGGTCGCCCCATGCCCTCCATACTGCCCCAGGTTCTCCATCACCCCGAAAACCATGTCAGAGTTTCCCATCACCTTTGTTCCCGCCTCCTCTAATGCAGAACCCCACCCTTACTTCTCCCTGCGAAGCCTCACCCGAAGGCCACGCTCGCCAGCTTTTCCAGGCAAACCTGGGTCACCCTGGTGGTGGAGAGAACACTGTATCAAACAGGTGAGTTAGGCTCAAACTAACTCAGGGAGGGGTGGCAGAACAGGCCTGGGTACTGACTGCACAGGCGGCAGGAGGATGGCCTGGGTAGCCTGGTGGAGTCCCCAGCCCCCTGGGATTCCCATTCAAGGACAAAGGGTCAGAAACCACAATGGGAAGGAGTCTCACCGGGGGACCCTCGTCGCCCTTCTCTCCAACTTCACCCTGTGAGACATGAGGGTCAGCCTCGATCCCCAACTTCCAGGGGTGCCAGCAATACTCTACTCCCCGCCCCCAGCACCCCCCAGTCCAGTCCTCTTACATCTCGCCCTCGGGGGCCGACTGGTCCTGGGGAACCAGGCCGCCCAGCGTCTCCCTTCTCTCCAGGGGGTCCTGAGTCACCCTGCGGAGGAGGCGAGAGTGACTCTGTGTATGTAGCCAGTCCTTGAGGGGAGGGGACCCCAGAAACCTTGATGGTACCCGAGGTCACAGGCACTCACCGGGGGTCCTGCTCTGCCAGTGAGGCCGATGGGACCCTGCAGGGCACGGGGAGGGGGGACAGGACTTAGTTGGGGCTCCCAGGCACCACCTCGTCTCTTTCTGTCACACTCCCCTTCCCCACATTTACGCACTCGGCCTCCAGGGTCTCCCTTGGGGCCAGGGTCTCCAGGAAGAGCCAAGCCAGGTGGGCCCTGTGAAAGGATCAGAGGTCAGGGGACACACTGTCACCTGGCCAGCCCCCTAGCACTTCCCACGCTTACCTGTTCCCCTTTGAATCCGGTAGCTCCTTTGGGCCCAGGGGGCCCCATATCTCCCTGGAGGTGACAAAGATGATCTCAGCTCCAGGCTCCATGAGCCCCACTACCCAACAGTCGTGCCACAACTGTCATGCCTTCCAAGGGCCCTGCTTGAGGCACACCCTGTGACCTTGATCTCAACCCTGTAACAGCTCCCCCTCACTTCTTGCCAGACATACCTTCTCTCCCTTGGCTCCAGCACCCCCAGGTCCCTGAAAACAAACAGGACAGACATGGCTTGGCCAAGGGATCACAGTACTACAGCCCTGATTGGGGCTGGGGTTATATAAAACCAGAAGTCTCTGACCAGAGGTTACAGGGTCACCACTGGGAGCAGGGCAGGGGTTACACAGGGCTCACAGCCTGTACGACGGTCATGGGGTCACAGGATCACAGCCAGGAGTTGGAAGGTTTGTTACAGCATCAGAGTCACAGAGCAGTGAGCCCACGGTGCTGGTTTCCAGGTGGGTTACAGTGCTCAAGGGGCCGTGTGCTGTGATCAGAGGCCCACCCTCCCTTCACTCACCACTGCGGGGTCTCCAGGGCGACCAGGCTCCCCCTGTGGAGAGAGGATAGTGACAGGGATGGGCCAGGGACCCACATGGGGACTCAAAGTCCCAGGGTCCCACCTGCCACAATCCCTAGTATAGGGGGGACTGACTCCCAGCCCGTGACCCACCTTCTCTCCTCGGTGGCCAGTCGGTCCTGGTGGCCCCTGCACATGGAGGAAGCGTGAGCCCAGGATAGGGAGAAACACATAAAGCCCCACTTCTGGGCCCACAGTCACAGACTTACTTCAGGACCCTCAGGTCCAGGTCGTCCAGCAACTCCCGGCAGCCCCTGGGGAAGAGAAGCAGAAACGCTGACCCAGGCGGGGCAGGCGAGGGTAGAGGGTGATGGCAGAGAAGGACTAGAGGTTCAGGATGGGGGTCCCAGCAGATCAGGATTTAAGTCCGCAGGAAGACAGAGACCAGGTCAGTGGAAGGCAAGGTCGGTTCAGCAGGGTCAGAGACCTAAAAGCAGGTCCCTGAGGCTGAGGGTTAGAGCCTATAGCCGCGGAGATTAGAAGTCATGTGAGGAGGGGTGGAGGGTCAGGGGCAGTGGAGGTCAAGGGCAAGAAGCCAGAACCAGGAGGGGTAAAGAGCCAAGGTCAGCTGGCACTGGGGGTCAGTAGGCTCACCTGTGGTCCCACTGGGCCAGGCGATCCACGTTCGCCCTGATGGAACAGAATGGGTCAGAACCAAGCCTGCCCTAGACCCTCCAGGGCCCTGAGAGACCCCCAGAGTGTACTGACCTTCTCCCCAGCCTCACCAGCGGCCCCTGTTAGTCCTCGGTCACCCTGTCGGGGGAGACAGGGAAGGGACCTTCACTGTTGAAGCCCAGACAAGGTGTCTCAGACTCCAGCCACCCACCCCTGAAACCACAACCTCTGACCTGGAGAGAACTCTTACCTCTGGTCCTCTGCCTCCCCTAATCCTAAAGGGGTCCCAGTGTGTCACCCCTCATACCTGACCCCCCCAAATGGCACTTTTATTTTAAAGTTATTTTGGTCTTTATTTAATTTGTTACAATATTGCTCCTCTTGTTTTATGATCTCTTCTTTTGGCCATGGGGCATGTGAGGTCTTGGCTCCCTGATCAGGGATCAAACCTGCAGCCCCTGTATTGAAAGCTCAGAGTTTTAACCACTGGGCCCCCAAGGAAGTCCCGGCACTTACTTTGGGGCCAGCATTTCCAGGAAGTCCCCGAAGGCCCTGAAAGGAGTTCAGAGATTTGGGTTTGGGAATAAGGATGGAGTAGAGAGTTGATAGCTGAGGGTAAGGGCTGGGGCCTTGCCCCCAACACTCAGAATCCCTGGCCCCCACACTCACCCGCTCACCCGGGATCCCAGGTTGTCCTGGAAGGCCTGGGGCTCCATCTTCACAGTCACCCTGAAGGAGGAACAGATGGTAAAGACCCTGCTCCCTGTACCCAGATGCCTCCCTCCAAACTGAGAACTGGGACACCAAGAGGTCAGGTCTCCCACCTTTTCTCCTTTTTCTCCAGGGGGTCCTACTGAGCCTTGGGGTCCAGGGCTTCCAGGAAGACCCTAGGAGGAAGTGAGTAAAAACTGAGAGTGGCAAACTGAGGCCCAGCACCCCCACACACTGTCCCAGCAGAGCCCCCAGATCCTCTTTTCACACCCGGAGCATGGCCCCCGGGGTCCCCAGCAGAGCCTCAAAGCTCCCTCACCGGCAGCCCAGGCTCGCCCAGAGCAGCAGTGCCATCACCTGGTCCAGGGGGGCCCTGGGAAAGAACAGCAGGTCGGGACATGGCCAGGGGGAATCAGGTTCCACGCCACCCCCAGCCTAACTTGCCCCTTACTTACCCGTTCCCCACGATCGCCTTTCTCACCCTGGAAGAGAGATCATGACCCATGACCCTGGACTACACCTGCCCTTCCCAAGATGCCAGGAGGAATGGGGGTCTTGGGGTCAAACTGGGTTACAAAGGTCATGGGTGGGGGGTGGCCAAGAGGTCATATGGGCTCAGAGTGACCAGTAGGCGTAGTGTGGGTTTAAATGAGGTCACCAGGTCACATGGAGGTGATGAGACCATATGGTGGTCATGCTGTCACCTTCACAGCTGTTCCAGGAAATCCTGGGGGGCCCCGGGGTCCTGGGTCCCCCAACGGCCCACGAGATCCAGGGGGACCCTAATGGAAGAGACAAAGTATAAAGCACAACCGCATAGATCCCCATTCTCTCCCACGCCCCCACTGGTTCCCCCACCACCACCACCATACTGTAGAACTTACTGGAGGTCCAGGGTCCCCTTTCTGCCCAGGAAGCCCTGGGCCCTCGCCTCCAATGACTTGTCCAGGCTCTCCCTGCAGGACAGAGAACAGCAGGCAGGTTTCAGAGTATGGGAGCCCTGAGGTGGGAGAAGCCCCTAGAGACCCCCAGCTATTCCTCATGATGCCTTAGGCCCTGCACAGTGTCAGGTGGTGGGGGAGGGGGGACAACTCTGCTCCTCCCTGGGACATCCAGCTTGTTCCCTCCCCTCCATCCTTCACCTACCGGCTCCCCCTTTGGGCCTCGAGGTCCTCGCTCTCCCTGAGGACAAAGCAGAGCAAAGGGTGATGTCTCATCTCAGTGCATTTCAGTGTGGACCCCCACAGGCCAATCCCGCTCCACCACCCCAGATCCCCACCCTGTAGAAAGAGCTCTGGGAAGACGCTGAGAGGGAGAGCAACTTACTGGTTCTCCACGAGGGCCAGCCCACCCTGGGGAGCCCTGTAAATGGAAGCCAGAGTCAGAGCAGTCAGACCACCCCACCCACTCAAGCAAAGCATCCCACCATGTGAACTGGGAGGGCAAGGCTTGCTCACCTTTGGACCAGGGGCTCCAGGAGTCCCAGGGCGGCCAGGGATGCCTGGAGGCCCATCTGCCCCAGGGAAGCCCTACGAAGGCAAAGAGGTCAGAGCAGGAAGGGACCCTCCCTGGGTGCCCCTAGTTCCCTGGAGGAGTGCTGACTGTTCTTCACCCGGACCCCTTACCCCATAGGCCCAAGCGCTGTTGGGGTGGAGCCGTGGGGCCAAGATGCTGCCCCTCTGAGCTGAATGGGGCCAAATCCCAGGCACAGGGCCAGTGATGAGGTGAGGGCCTTCCATGCCTTGAGGACTTAGAACTTCTATCCAGGCTCTCCAGGGGACCTCGAAACCGCACTGGCCCCCTCCACTTCAGACCCTTCCCCAGTCTCTGCCACGGTCTATCATGCTCACTTAGGCTTCCAGAAATACTCTGTTTCCAACTCTGTTTTTTCACTCTTTCTTCTAAAAACCCTGAGGAAGCTTCGAGGATTGTCTTAGGGGAACCTCAGTGGTCTCTACACTCACCCTCTCGCCCTTTGCAGAGGCACTTCCAGGAGGTCCCTGGGGGCCAGGAACACCAATCCTTCCCTGTGAGGAGAGAGCAGGTGAGGGGACACTTCGCTACTCGGGTTGCAGACAACAGGCATGGGGAGGCACTCACCGGGAGGCCAGGGGGGCCGGGAGGCCCAGCTTGTCCTTTCAGGCCCTAGGAAAGGTGATCAGTGAGTCCCTGCTGCTGACCTTCCCCTGCCCCACTGAGCCTCCCAGCCTATTCTCTACCCCCTGCTGGAGCCACTCACCATCTGTCCGGGTTCCCCCTTCTGGCCCTTGGGAAAGAAAAGTCGGTGAGGGTCAGAGTGGCTTGCCCCAAGAGTGGCCCTCACTCACACTCTCAACCCTGGACACTCACCTTTGGACAATGCACTGAGCAAGGCTCTGGCTGTGGCTGTGGATACAGGGTCTCCTTGAGGTCAGGCAGTTCTACTAGGAGCGCCCAGACCCACTCTTCTCCACCACCTAGTCCCCCAGAGGCCCCTTCCACACCTGTGTGGTCAAGGCTGTCTGACACAGGGCTTCTGCCAGACTACTGATGGCCCGCTCCAAGCTTGGACCATCATCCACAGCGAAGAAGGTCTGGGAAGCATCCATGCCAGGCACCAAGCGACGCAGCTGCTCTGGGTCAGCTCCCGCCAGCCCCAGCATCATCACTTTGAGCCCTAAGGAGTGGTCCAGCAGCCTGCATGACCCCCCTGCCGGGGCCAAGGCTGCTCCCAGGTCCCGTTCCCACCAGCCCTGCTCCTCACCAGCAGCCTGGGCCTCACGGATAGAGTTGAAGACGTCACCTCTCAAGGGCTCATCCACCAGGAGAACCATCACCCCTGGCACATGCTGGCGGCGTCCAGGTGCATCTGGCGCCAGCAGGTATCTGTGGGCTGTAACCACGGCTGTGCCTGGGAGAAAGGACACGTCAGAACCCAGGGGCACCAAGCTCCCCATGGGAGAGCCCCAAGAGGCCCTGTCCACCGGAGTCCTTACCCAGGTTGTTCCCACTTGGGTCCGTGTAGGGGATGTTTCGGATCTTCTGCAGGATGACGCCAAGGTCATGGGAGCTGTTCAGCGAGAACAGTGGGGAGGGCCGGTGACTGTAGGACAGGAGGCCGACCTAAAGCAGGTAGAACACAGAGCTTGGAGAGGATGACCCAGCAGGGGTAGGGGGCACAGAGCCCAATGTGTGTAAGTAGACCTGCACTATTGGGGGGTCAGCGGTGATGGCAGGATACGGAGCTAGTCAACTAGCGAGGCAATCTGGAGCCTGCGGAAGGGCTGGGAGAAAACCTGGACAGCTGGCAGGGCAGGGAAATGGTGTTGGGACCAGGGCTGGGCAGAGACAGGCTGGAGTCTGGCTGCCTCTGGGGCCAAACCTGGACGGCTTCTGGCCCAAGAGGCCCAAGTGCAGACACCAGGTGCTCCAGGGCTCGCTTCACAGCCTCCGAGCGATGAGCATTGTCTCGAGTGGTATGCACCAGGAACACCACATCCATCAGGCCGCGGGGACACGCTGCAGGAAAGGGGGCCGAGTTACTGAAGAACTCGGCCCGTCTAGCTACTCCTGTAGGTCCCTCCTGTGGTGCCCACCCTACCTGGACTCTGTGTGATAGAGGCCTCAGGACCCCGTACACCATCCCGGACAGGAGTTAGGGAGAAGAGGTAGGAGATGCCCAGCTCTAGGCCTGTCACTCGCTGGGAACTTGAGGTCCCCGGAAGTGTCTGTGAGACCCCAGGCAGTTCTGCGGAGGACAGAACTCAGTTAAACAGGATGCCTTCCATGGAGCCCCCACAGCCAACCTGCCCCAACCCTGGCCTCCCCTTCACCTTGGCCAGGACCTCTGAGAGGCCGCCAGGAAAGGATGTAGCTGGATACCCCAGACACTGGGGTCCAGGCCAGAGTCACTGAGTTGACTGACGTGTCCACCACACGCAGTTGAGTGCTTGGGACACGAGGCGACTCTGGAGGAGGAATCAAAGACCAGGGATCAGAGTCTGTGTCCCGAGAAGCCAGAGAGATCTAAGGAGACCCGGGGGCAGATTCAGCATAGTGAAGGAAGTGTCACCGGAAGTCATGCCGCTGTCACCCCAGGTTAAGAATGGTAGAGGGGGCTACAGGAGGAGTCACTCGGGGTCATGGGGTGCAGGAAGTCAGGGTAGGTCATCAGTAGAGGTAGGAGCACACCAGTGTATGCAGTCACTTCCGAGGGGGGCCCTTCTCCAGCCGTCCCCAAGACACTCAGCCATATGTGGTAGTGGGTCGCTGGCTCCAGCCCGTCCAGGTCATAGCTGCTGAGTTCTGGCCCCAGGACTCGGGACTGCTCCTGGCCACCTGGGGCAGGCATGAGAGTGGAGGTTGGGAGCATGTAGAAGGATGCTACAGACTGGCATTAATGGGCACGTCCACCTCACTGACCCCCACCTACCTTACTGACCATGTCCCCCGCCAGCCTCACTGACTGACTCTGCCAACAGCGTCTACCGTCCTGACTGTGATCCGTATTCTCGCTGGCTCTGCCTGAGTGACCCTCACTGATCCCAGGCACCTAAGTGACTGATCCCAGGTGCCTTCAGCAATCCCACAGACTCCCACTGATAATCCGCGCCCGCTCGCACGGATTTCACGGACCCCACTCCCGGTCCCCGCCATCCCTAACCCCCCACCCCCACACCGGGGGTACCTCTCACCCTCAGGTCGCCAACGCAGACGGAAGCCGCGTGCCCCAGGCACCGGCTGCCAGTGCAGCCTCAGCGAGTGCTCCCCTCGCTGCACAACACGAAGTGTCTGCAGGGCTGGAGGCGCCTCAGGAGCTAGAGAAAAAAAGCATGCCCATCAGGGAGGCTCCGCCCACCCCCACCCTCCGCCCCGATCTGAGCCAATCCCAGACCAATCCTGGAAGGCGCACCGCCCCCAACAGGCCCTACGGCCCTGGCTTCATCCCGCCTCCCCCAGAAGACCCCGCCCCCAGAAGTTCATGACGACCAATCCCTGGTCCTTTTTCATTTCCGAGCACAACACCCGCCCCCAGGCCCTGGAGGCCCCAAGCCAAGGCTCGCCCCAGCCCGAGCTCTGCCTACGAGTGGTGACGACTATGGAGACAGGCGCGCCCTCGCGGTCCCCTACGAGTGCGGTCACTCTCACTGAATAACTGACTCCGCCTTCGAGGCCCCGTATTTCTGCGGAGTCCGTGTTTCCTGGGAGAATCTGCTGTCTTGTGGGGCCACCTGGCCAGGTGAGCATAGGGGAGCAGTCAGAGATAGAGCAGGTGGGCCAGAGCGGGCAATCCCAGCCAGGAAGGGCAAGGGCAGGGTCAGGGAACCATACCTTCGCTCCGGCCCCAGGCCAGTCTGTAGGCTGTGGCTCCAGTGACCCCCACCCAGGTGACCCGCAGAACGTCACTGGAAGCATTAAGGATCTGCAGCTTCGACACACTGCCCACGGGCTGAGGGTCTGGGGGCAGAGGCAGGGAGAGGGGTCACTGGATAGCTGGCAGAGAACAGGGTGGCAGAACAGGCATTGAGACCTTCCTCCATGCAGGAAGGTCTATCTGAAGCTCAGTGTGAGGTGAGTGTGATAGGTCAGTGTAGGCAGCTCCTGAGAGGGGGAGGTCAGTGCCTCGGAGTGGGCAGTGGGGAGCAGCCAGGAGGTCACTGTGCATGGGCTCCTAGTCAGTGTAGGGTAGGTCAGTGTGGGAAGAGCAGTCACAGGAGGATCAGCGATGGAGCGGGCAGCTGGGGCAGTCAGTGACATGTGGTTAGCAGCTGGCCAGGGTCCACTTACCAGTCCTCACAACCACAGAGGCAGGCGTCCCATCCACACCAGCCACACGGGCCCACACACGCACGGTGTACTCAGTACCTGGCTCCAGTCCATCCAGCTCGGCCACCGTGGCCTCCCCAGAAACCAGCTGGGATTTCTCTGGGCCTAGGAATGAGGATGAAGGTAGCTCTAGGACTATCCTGACTCTGACCCCCAATGTCTCACCTGGACCCCTAAGAAACCCCCTGCTCCCATTCCACCTAGACCTGCCCCGCCCCACAACCTCCAAAACCTCTGGTCCTTTCCCAAATCCCTGGTCCCCACCTCGGCCTGAGCGCCAGGAGATCCTGTACCCTGTGGCACCAGGAACCCTGTTCCAGGTGATGGTGACAGATGAGCTGCTGACTTGAGTCACATGGACCGATCTCACTGGGCCCAGTGGATCTGGAAGGGAGAGGCAATGGGAGAGTCTGATGGAAGAGGCAGCAGAGGGTCTGATGGGGGAGGTGCTGGGTATCTATCTACTAGAGGAAAGCAATGGGAGTCTAACCGGAGGCAGGGATTTGACAGCAGAAGGAAGTGGGTGGGTCAGATGGGGAAGAAGGGGGTTCGGATAGAAAGGACAGTGGAAATCTGAGGCGGCAGGGGACAGGAATCTGGGAGACCAGAGCGTTTGACAGAGAAGGTTATAGGGTGCTGGTGGAGGTATTAGGAATAGAAAGTGTAAAAGTCTAAGAGGAGGGTCAGGGCCGGCAGAAAACAGGCAATGGGGTCTGAGAGGTGAGGGGGTGGAAACCTGAGGGCAAGAGGAGTGGGGTGTTGGGGGAGAGGCATAGGAATCTGAAGAAGGCAGGGACTTCGGGGGAGCCAACGGAGACTGAAGGGGGAAGCAGGGCCTCTGGGGGAGGAGGCAGTGGGGATCTAAAGTGGGAGACTGGAGTTCTGTGGAGAAGCAAGGGTCTGAGAAGGAAGCCCTGAGGGTCTGACAGAGCACTGGACAGAGAGCGCCAAGGGGCCGGGTCAGGCCCTGACCGGTTCGAGCCACGATGACCGCAGGGGGGCCCTCCTCTCTTCCTCGAAGTGCAGACACAGCCACCTGGTAGGAGGTCCCAGGTCTCAGCCCCATGATGTCAGTGGCAGTAGAGTCTGAGGGAACTGTCTGGCTGGACTCCAGACCTAGTGTCAGAGGGAAGTGCTGGCACATGGCTCCTGCCTGCCCTCGGGTCCCCCATACCCTGATCGTCCCCCGCCAAAGCCCTCCCACACCCCCTCTGCTGACCATTGTCTGTCCTCCAGCTAATCCGAAATCCGCTGGCTCCAGGAACCGGTCCCCAGGACACCCTCACTCGCGTTGCGTCCGATGCCACGACCCGCAGCCCTGGGATGCCCAGTGGGGTTTCTGGCTCTGGGAGTTAAAGACAGAGGTCAGGGATCCAAACCAGGACCCCAGAGTAAGGCAGCTGTCCCCACCCTGGCCCTCGCGTGCAGCGCTCACCCCGGCGGACAGTGAGGACGCTGGCAGAGCCCTCCCGGGTGCCTACTCGTGCTGACACCCGCACCGTGTAGCTGAGCCCAGCCCGGACATCATCCAAGTCAAAGGCCGTCTGACTCCCGGGAAGCACCAGGCTCCGCTCAACCCCTACGAGAGAAAGAAGGACAGGCAGGCAGGGGTCACTGATGGGAGTGGGGGATAAGAAGGGTGAGACATAAGGACAGGGGATAAAAGGAGTCATGAGGGACAGCGACACAGGAAAAAACGGGCCTATGATGAATGGTGATAATGATGGGAGTGAGCAGACAGGGGCATAAGATCCAGGATGTCTGAAGTCGGTGGGTGGTGATGTGAATTGAGAGGTCATTAATACTGATGTGGGGTCAGTACTGGATGGGGGCATGAGGACAGTGGTCCCAGCTAAGCTGATAGAAGGGCAGAGGATGAGCTTGTGGTTGTGGAGAAGGTGAAAGCCATGGTCAGGGATGTGGGACGGGGAGTGGAGACATCCAGGAGCAGAGATAGGCAGGGGCAGGGCAGGGGGCAGACAGGCCCCGTGACAGGTCTGGCTTCAGGGCCTTCTTGAGAGATGGATGGACAAGGAGACCGAAGGAGGCTGTAGAGACCCAGGAGTGGAAAGGGATGCAGTAAGGGTGCAGTCAGACCCCAAGGGCTGCAACTTCAGTGTCTGTGTGGGTCTGGCGGTGTCCGCCTCACCCTGGGTGCTGCGCACAGTGATGCGATACTCGGTGGCGCTGGGAACTGGGCTCCAGGACACTCGCACGCGCTGCCCAGGCAGCTCGGTAGCCTGGAGGTCTGTGATGGGGCCCACGGGCAGCTCTGGACCGGTGAGAGAGCACAGCATGAGAGGCGGCCTGGGAGCCCCGTCCCTTCCCCGCTCACCTGACCGGGCCCACGGGGGCCCTCACCGGTGGGGACCACAGTTGCTGGGGTGGCCACTTCACGGCCCTCTAGCAGCGTGTAGAGCGTGAGGCGGTACTCGGTGCCTGGCTGCAGCCCATCCAACTGGTAGCGGGTCACATCAGAGGGCAGCACCACCTTCTGTGGCACCTCTAAGCCTGCAGGAGGACAGGGTTAGGCCAGCCGAAGCCAGGCCTCTACCCGACCTGCCCACCCCGGCCTCCTGCGCGGACCACTCTCACGCCGCCACTCCAGCCGGTAGCCACGGGCCTCAGGCACCAGGTTCCAGGAGAGGAGGATGGATGTGGGGCCCAGGATGACGGGACGCAGGGTCTGCTCAACGGCCGTGTCTGCCCAGGGCACACGGGACATCAGTGGTCCTCTGTGCCCAGCCAGCCTGCCCACCCAGCCTGAAGGAAGCACCCAGCCCTCTCACCAGTGCGGCCAGTCAGGGAGGTGGCCGGCCCCACGCTCCGGCCAAGCAGGGCGCTCACAGTCACCTCATAGTCGGTGCCAGGCTGCAGGTCCCGCAGCAACACTGACCCCTGCCCAGGGCCCAGCTCCTGCTGCTGCATGGCCCCACCTTCCCCAGGGGGCAGAAGAGAAGGGTCAGTGGGTCTTGCAGACTCAGGACCCCACAGTCCTGTCTGAGGCACAGGGACTCCCTTCCACCCACAGCACCTCTCACTCACCCCTGGCGACCCGCCACGTCACCCGGTAGCCAGTGGCACCTGGCACACCCCGCCAGGCCACCAGGAGGCTGTGGGCTGTGGTGTTCTGGATGGTCACTTCTGGCCCCTCCAGAGCAGCTAGGGGAAGGTCCCATCAGGGATTAGTGAGTCCAGAGCGGAGAGGGGTTACAGGGATGGGTGGGTGGGTGGTTGGGTTAGTGAAGTCAGAGATAAGCCAAACTGCTCACTGGTCCTAGCAGTCCCACTCACGGCCTCCCCGATGCTGTTGGCATAGAGGGCAACCACCGTCACTTGGTACTCAGTCAGTGGCCGGAGACCCTGCAGCCGCACACTGGTCTCACCAGCTGGGACGTTCACCTATGATGCCCAGGGTCACAGGTCACTCCGTCTTGCCCAGCTAAGACCCCAGCCCTCCACCTCCCAGTGCTGACAACCTTACCTCCCGCCGCTCGCTTGGCAGTGGCTGTCCCAGCCCCGTCAGGGGGGCATACTGGACCTTGTAGCCAGTCACAGGGCCGCTGGCCGCTGTCCACTGGACTCTCAAGGACTGACTGCCTGGCTCAGACAGCATCAGGTCTCGTGGACCAGAGGTCGAGTCATCGGCTGGGGAAGGGGTCAGGCAAGCAACCAGGCAAGAGAATCAGGGGTCAGCACTAAGGGTGCAGGGTCAGCACCAGGATCAAAGGTTAGGAGCACTTGGGATGGAATTGGCACTGCCAAGTTGGGGTTTGGTTGGGGTTCAGGTCAGGGCACCCAGGGTGAGCAAGAACTCACGGGGTAGGGTCACAGGCACACCACCAGCAGTTGTGCACACCCTCCGGGAAACCAGAGGCAGGAGCGTCCTCAAGATGCTGAAGTCATTGACGAAGAAGAAGAAATCACTGGTCGGCTGTGAGGCGATTCGCTTCAGCTCCTCAGGGTCGGCATTCTTGATGCCTAAGGTGACACCCAGTCAGGGCTCAGCTGCCCACATGCCCTCTGACTTGCCCCTGCCCCAGCTGACCCGTCACCCCAGCTTAGTGCTCACCCACAGCAAACAGCTTGACTCCCTGCCCCTTCAACCTCTGGGCAGCTGTGTCCACCATGTCCTGGGACTTCCCATCTGTGATGAGGATACAGACCTGGGGCAGGGGCAGGGTCAAGTCAGGACCGCCTCAGACCCTTCACGTGGGGTCACCTTGGAAGGCAGGGTCGGGTGAGAGATCACCTTGGGGACACCAGGTCGGGCCAGCTGGGGCAGGAAGACGCGGTCAGCCACATGGAGAATTGCGGCCCCTGTGCGTGTGTTGCCCCCCTTGTAGCTGAGCTCTCGGATGGCACGGATCACATCGCCTCCTGAGCCAAGCGCATCCAGGTCAAATTCTGTCCTGTGGGGAGGAGGGTGGCAGCAGGCTAGGGACAAGAACTGTTTCTGGCCTTGGCCTCTCAGAGGTCTCTGGGGTGAGGGTGATGCCCGTTTGAGGGTCCTCTAGGTTCTGTGATTCTGTGACTCCCTCCATCTCTGAAGTTCCTAAGCTAACAAAGTCATTAGGTGCCTCTCTGTGTCTTGCCTGTGGCTTGAGCAGGCCTGGCCCCCGTGGGGCTCCCAGGCTCAGGGGCTAAATAATGATGGGAGGAAGGGCCCAGTTGTAGGAAGTGGACACTGGCCAGACAGGGAGGCCCTCTGCTGAGTGAGAGGCTGACGGGCATCAGGATGCTAGAACATGAAGAGTCCAGCAGAGCCAGGCCATCTCAAGCCCCTGACCCCTCCCCTCCCAGGCTCTGCATCTCCAGGGCGGAAAACACAGCTCCTGTCTTTGGCAGGACGCCAGTGGGGAGCCCCGGTCTCAGCTGTCAGGGCTCCACTTGGGAGATCCCTGCTTCTTAAGAGGATGCCCTGGTGGGTGAAAGGAGGGGGCCCTCTGGGTTCCCTAAAACCTGACACAGGGGCCTGGAGCTCTCTGCTTCTGACTAGGGGAGGGTTCCTGGTGAGTCCAGTGGTGGGGGTCCACTGACCGTGGGTCGTCGCTGTACTGCACGGCCGCGAAGCGCACACCCTGTGCCCCAGCTGCCCCGGAGAAGGGCAGCACCAGCCCCTCAAGGAAACCCCGCACTTCGCGGAAGTTGCTTCGGCCGATGGACGAGGAGCCGTCCAGGAGGAACACGATGTCAGCGGCGTAGAGGCGCGTGCAGCTCACTGTGGCCGGCAAGAGTCATCAGGGTTTCTTCCAGGAGCCCACCCACCCGCTCCCCTCACAGTGGTCCCCTGGGGAGGGGGCGGGTGGGCCTCATCCACTATGCAAACCGGCCCAGGCTGGCTTGGGCCTGGGAGCGAGCGGTGGAGGGAGCAGAGGTGGAGCCCGGGGCGGATTCTGCCGCGGAGGATTGGTGGGGAGGCAGAGTCGCCGGGGCTGGCGAGAATCAGGGACTGAGGTTGGCCTCTGGGGACCGGCGCAGATGTCATAGGGGTAGGGGACCCACGCACATCTGGATGCAGTTGGGGAGACGCAGCGTGGGTCGCGGAGGGTTTGAGAAGTCCAGGAAAGAGGGGAAATGCGCGGGGAGTTGCAGCGGGTGGGAGGCGGGCTCTAGGATGAAGGCCGAGTGGAGCCGGGTGACAAGGTGCAGTGCCCTGGATGCGGTCCTTCCCTGTCGTACCCACCTCTCTCCCTGGGCTGGGCCCACACTCGGGGCGCCCCTGCCAGGATCCCAGCGCAGAGCGCAGCTACCAAGAGCCGCAGCCTCATCCTCGGTGAGGAAGATGGGCAGCCAGGACTCCCGCCTCTGTCCCTCTGCCTCGGCGGGTCCGAGCCTGGCGCTTTCCCACCTCCAGTCCCGATCTTGCCCGCTGGTCCGAGGCTCCCGTCGCCAGACTCGCCGCAGTCCCGCCGCCACAGCAGAGAAAAGTCCCTGATCCCAAGGGGGCGGAGCGGCGGGCGGGGACCCAGGAGGCCCGCCCCCACCCATCGTCCCGGAGGTCGCCGCCCCTGCTACCCCTCCCCGCGACAGACGATCAGGCTCCATTTAAGAATAAAGCCCCCCACCACTGGTGGCTTCTGGGATTCCCCTGGGAGGTTCTCTACAAGAGAGAGGTTGAGGGAGCCCCCTCCACCCCTTGTAGGGTCAGGGATCTTGGCTGCTTTAAGTCAAAGAGACTAGAAGTGACTGCTGGAGACGGAACTCCAGAGAGTTTTGGTTCCTGGGGACCAAAGACGCAGCAGGATGTTGGGGTGGGGTGGGGTGGGGGAGCTGCAGCTGGAGATGACTCACGCCCCCCCCCCCCCCCGGGCAACCCGGCCAGCCCCAGGCCATGAGTCCCGCCGGCCTCTCCTCTGATTCAGCCATCCTGTTTCCCACCCCTATCCCCTCAATAGCAAACGAGGGACTCAGGCTCACCCCAGGGAACGCGGGGCACCGCTGGTCTGCATCGTGTCCACCACTGGACACGTCACCTCCACCCCCACTGTGGAGGGGGAAGCCAGGAGGAGAGAATCTGTGATGTGCTTGTGCATACGTGTCCACCCCAGTGTCCTGCATCTGCATCCCCTGCTGTGCCCAGGCAGATGCCACCCAGCTGTGCTCCAGGGAGGGGCTATCCATGTGTGGAGGGCAGACCACCCACAGTGACAGCTTCTCTCTCAGGAATCCACCCCCTCCTGCCTCCACCCCCACTGGTGGGCCTGACTGCTCCAGCCAGGCCCCCTACCACACATTCTGAGACCCCCATCCCCCCATCACCTCTGCCAGGCCCAGAGGTCATCTTGGGCCCCCCCTCCCTTTCTTGCTACCCTCCCTTTCTTGCTCCACCTATAGTGTCCACCTTCATAACTACCTTCACCCAGCTCCTCTCCCCTTAACCAGGCTGACTTCCCATCTGTCTCCTGCAGGTTCTGTAATCATGCACAGTCCCCTAACACACCTGCAGGCCAGAGACCCTCTTTGTATATGCATTTGTGTTCATTATAGGGGGTGATACCGAGGCAGAGTCACTCCCAGAGGCAGGGCCTATTATTTTTTTCTGCTACTCCTGAATAATTCTGGGAAGCCTGGAGACTATGCCTATACTCAACTTTGCCATTGCACCCCTTCCAAAATGCCTGGTCCCCCCAACCTCTCCTGGGGCTCCATAGGCTAATGGGGGAGAGATGGGGACGGCACATCCATTGAACTTGTCTGCTTTGACCTCCTCTAGGGCTTTAGTCTCTGGCATGGCCAGAGCTGGGCATGGTGAGGACCATCTGCACTGCCGGTTTTCCTGTTGTTCAGAAGGCTGGCGCTACAGGGACAGCCCCAAATTATCATGGGTACAGCACTGTGATCCATAGGGCCCAGAACCTTTCCCTAAGGTGGAGGTCTTCTCAGCCAAGTCCAAGAACCAGCCAGTACTCTGTCCTATAAGTAAGGGCTGCAGAGAAAGAGATACGCTCTCATTACAGAGGCAGCCCCACCTCAAGACCTTGACCCCTTCTTGCACAAAAGGGTGGCTGTACAGAGCAGAGCTGGTACAGTGTAGACACACACACTTGGGTCTAGTCTTTAGGGGAGATTGGAGGAACAGTTGAATGGGTGTTCATCTCATCAGAACCATGAGTGACCCCCCAAAAAAGGAAGGGCAGCCTGCTGTGAGGGGGGTCACTCAAAGGCTGGGAGGAGAGGTCGTTGGAGGGGAAGCTGGGTTGAGGACGCGTGCCTGTCTGGTGCTCCCGCGATGCTCACAAGCAGGGCTGTGGCCTCTGAGGCCCCCAGCTCCAGCCTCCTGGCAGGCACACAGCCTAGGTAGGGCCCAGCCACAGAAACCAGCTCCCTCCACGGGCAGTGCAGCCCTAGTGGTCTTTTTCTCCCTCCTGCATGCCCCTGGACATTTCCTCTTCTGTTTCAGTCTCTGCACCACATGCCTCCCACTGGGGCCTCTTTTGCGGGGATTACACCCCACACACCCCACTGTCTTAAGACACTTCCAAATTTCTTAGGACTGCACCCAGAGCTGGGCAGGTCATCCTTCGCCAACCCACCCCTCCCCTGTGGTACCCCAGCCCTGCAGGGGATGCTGTCCAGACTGTGCCTTCCGAAGCCCATGCCCACTCTTACTAGAGCTTTCACAGTGCTGGTTCCCTGGGACCACATTGAAATGCTCCTGAGTCCCCAGGCTGCCAGCTGACCAAGTCACTTCTCTTCCCAGTAACCTTCGATACATCTCGCTCAGTATACCTCCGAAGGAGAGATCAAACTCCCTGGCTAGGTCTGCAGGGCCCATTAGGATCATGTCACCCCAAAGAGCTTGACTGCTGTGTCCAGCACACCTGTGGCCTTTGAGGGCCAGGCCCGGGCTTAGCAGACAAACCAAGGCCCATCCTCCCGGAGCTCACACGTGGGATGGCAGGCACCCATGGCAACAAACAGGGTAAGGGAGAAGAACACTGGGGTGGGGTGGGAGTGAACTGCGGATGGTTTAAACACTTCTGAACAGCCACCTCAACAGACTTCGTCCCAGAACCCTGTCCACAACTGCCAGCACCACCTCCCTCATAGGCAAACTGGGCCCCACACTTCCATCCACCCCACAGTGGGCTCCCAGGAACCTTGACTAGAGGGGTGGGGGGGCACATGAAGAGGGCCTACCTGCCCTCCTGCCTCGGAGACAGGAGCCCAAAGGCGGCAAGGGGACTAGACAGCTGTGAGCTCCAGCAGGTCCTCAAGGAGACAGGGAGGGGACTGCTGGGCTAGCAGCTCAGGGCTTGCCTGGGACAGAGCACGTTGATGGGGGGGGCTCAGCCCCACTGAGCTCAGGGATATTCTTGGAGCCTGAGTCAGTGGCAAATCGAGGCAAAGGATTCTTGCCTTGCCTGTCTAGGCAGCAGTGAGAAGCCAAATGGGAACACTACGCCCCAGGCTGTCCTCCTCCCAGAATCCAGAGTAAACACACAAGGGAGGCTTCCTTGAGGATGTTTCTTGGCCTCTCCTGGTCTGGGAGGACCAGGGTCCCCCAGAGGGTGACCCCCAGGACCCACTGCAAGGGGCTCCCCACCTGAATCCCTAGGCTGGGAGCCCTAGCAGGGTAAAGGCTGGGTCTGCAGTTCCCATGGTCTCCCACTGCCCTCTCCTGGGACAGCCTGGCGAGGAGCATCCCCCATGTGGCTAACTGCAAACAGCTGGCCTCAGTTCCCCGCACGCATCAAAGGCTTCCGGCCTCCCTGCTACAACCCCCACGCTCGCCCCTGACTAAGGACACATCAGTCTGTGGGAAGGCAGAGCCTCCAGGACACGCAGAACCCGGGGAAGTTGCCGCTCCCCCACCCACAGCCCAGTGGACTTCACGCCAATGACAAGAGGGACGACGCAATTCTTGACACACAACTTTATTGGCTGGCGGGTCATCAGCAGCGCAGGTCTGAAGAACCGAGGTGGTGTGTTTGTGGTGGGGGGACCAAGAACCCTGGCCCCGCCCTCTTGCCGGCACAGGCTTCCTGCCTAGAAGCGCAGCCAGAACATGCCGCTACGGATCCGGTTATAATCTGGAAGCTGCTCAATGGGGCCTGCGGGGAGAGGGTGGGGCATCAGGGTGGGGTACCTCGGTGGTACAGGGACACCTGGCCCCACGCCGCGCCCCATTCAGGGCTGCCCAAAGCAGCACAAGGCAGGCTTTGGTGGAAAGAGGGTAAAGAACATTCCTCCAGGGGGTGCTGAGCCTGCCCCTTCATGCTCTGGCCTCTGGAGCCCCACCCCACATGCGGAGGTGTCCGTTACCTGGCGGGTGTAGGGTACTGATGGAGGAACCTTGGCAGGGAGTCAGAGAGCTGCCGGGACAGGTTTTCTGAGCAAGAACTCCCTGGCAGCCAGGCTGTTGGGCAGAGCCTCTTGAGGGCCCCAACTTGCTGCTCCCAGTGAAAGTTGGGGGAAGGGAGGAAGCAAAGGCAGAGGGGAGACCCAGACAATGGCCTGAGGCGGCGGCCAGAGAACAGATCTTCCTGGCCACTCACCGAATCCAGCCACTGCCGGGCACTGGTCATAGAAGTACTTGGAGCAGACCTCACGCACCACACTGGCGTCCACCTCCTACAGGATGACATGGAGGGCACACTGAGTGGTAAGGCCCCCAGGGACCAGTCAACATCATCCAGCCGACCAAGACCTTCCACACGTACCGAGGAGCTGACCCCGCACTCATAAGGGGAAAGGCAGCAGGGCTATCCCAGCTATAGGCTTCCACGGGCCCCAGACACCCCCACAGCCACCCATGCCTCTGCCCTGCCCCCCAGTTACACCACCAAGGCAGACGACGCTGCGAGGACACTGGGCTGCCCAGAGGAGCAATCTGCCCCAACACCCCACCCTCTGTGAGTCGACCAGCTCAAGACTCCCGAAGCCCTCTCTCTCAGGGGCTTGTTACCGCAATCCGGCTTTCCCACTCGGCCAAGGGGATGCGGCGGCCGTACGTCAAGAGACTGCGTCCGATGTCCTCACACACGGGAGTGGTGCCTGCAAGGGTGAGGGAGGCTCACAGGTCCGAACCTCCAGGGTTCTGTGCTGACCTGGCCCTCAGCCTGACCCTAGACCACAATCCTCACCTGTACGACCTGACCCTATACCCATGGGCTTCTCGGGCCCGCCCACAAGGGGCCCCTGAGGCCCCAGGACCCTGGGGAAGGGGTGGCGGCGGCTCAGTCAGGAGCACTGGTGCACTGGGACTGTCACCACCCGTACCCACCCCACCCCTTGCAGGGCTGCAGGGCTCACCGTCCAGATGAGACACCAGAGCGTTTCGGAGGAGGTTTTTGCCCCGGACCACCTCACTCTCTGTGGCGCTGGTGCACAGGCGCATCCTAGGGCAGGGGTGGGGTGGGAGTCATCCTGAGAGACGCCATGGTCCCCGAGCCTCCCACACGCCAGGGCCAGCAGCAGCAGGCCGCCACTCACCACTGGCCCTGCAGGACGAACATCATGTCATCGATGCTCATGTGGTCGCAGACGAAGTGTGCGCCCAGCAGCCCGGTCTCTGCGTAGCAGATGTTGAAGGTCTGGAAACTCTGGCACAGCTTGTTGGTCGCAGCAACGGAAGCCAGCGGGCTGGACAGGTGCTACAGGGGTCAGGGTGGTCAGCACCCAGCCTCCTCTCTGCCCCCTGCGCCCCGCATGACGAGTGCCCGCCCCACTGCCTCTCTTCCCTGAGGATGGGGTCCCCTCCCAGGCCCACTCACCGCGCCGCCACCGTAGGTGCAGTCGTAGTGGCCGATGATGGCGCTGGCCACCTGGAGGGCCACGTTGTCCGGGTTGGCCCAGCCGGGCCCCTCCACTGCAATGGCCACGTGGGCCAGAGGCAGGCCGTCTTCACGGTGGCGGATCTGAGACAGGACACGGCAAAGCTGAGTGACAGCCAGGCCTCCCCAGTGACAGCAAAGGTGCCAAGTGTGGGTGGAAACGTGTGCATGCAAGTGTGACCACGTGTGCCTGGGAGGCAGCTGCCACGGGACCCCGGCCCAACTCCCGAGGCACCTCCGGAGTCTTTCATGAAAGAGCCAGACACGCGGACGTGCTACCCCCACCCACCCAGCTGCCCACCTCACTGCCGGTGAAGCGGCATGGAGTAAGCGCGGGCACAGCGTCCTCATCGTAAGTCCCGGAGAGGCCGCCGAAGTGCTTCTGGGCGAGGTCGAGCAGCTGCCGGTGCTCCACCCCTGCCGAGACGGACAACATGGCTACCGGTCAGCCGGGGCCCAGGACGAAGGGTATGGGAAGTCACACAGAGGCGGAGGACCCCATGTCCTGCCTCGATGGGAGACGCTCCCAGACAGGACATCAGGACAAGGGGAGGGAAGAGGACCCTCCAGACTCACTCTGCTCAGCGGCAGGCGGGGCAGGCCCCCCAGGGTCTAACAGCTCCCAGCACCTCAGCCACGAAGCAGCACACGCTGAGCTGAAGGATGGGCTGTCAGGGGACGCCCTCTCACCACAGACAAGACTGGTGCCCCCCGGGCCTAAAGTCACTCGTCCTGCCTTGCCCCTCCAGCTTAAGCAGATTCTGGAGGGCTGGCAGGTGAGAAGGCACCAAGAAGCGCCATGCAGCGCTGTGACTAGCTCTGGGGTCCTCTGAGCTGGGGACATGGAGCAGTAACGTCACAAACTCACGTCTCCTGCCCCTGCAGGACCTCCCCTCCACCAGAGGCTTCCGCTGTCCCAGCCCCTCGAATGGCAGGCGCTGGGGTAGGAAGCAGAGCCCCCCGAGGCACAGGCCGCCTGGTGCCTCTGCCTTTTATTCCTTCCTTCCTTGAGCTCAGATCCTGCTGGACTCAAGCAGGATGTGTCAGGAGCTCAAACTGCTCTTGGTTCACTGGCCCCAGGGTCACCAGCCGAGCTCCTCCGACCAGTCTTTCCCGTCCAGCCAGCAGCCGTAAGTTGGGGTGGCACCCCTGACGCTGCTCCTGTCCCCTCCTGGCCCAGACGTCCACCAGGCTTCCATCTACAAACCCACCTCGAGTCCATCCACTTCTCTCCCTTCCTCCTGCCATCTCCCACCAGGCACCCGCCGCAAGCCCTCCCTGCCTCAACCTGCTTCCGCTCGGGCCCCACATGGCAGCAGCTGCTGTTGTTCAGTCGCTCAGTCGTGTCCAACTCTGTGACCCCACAGACTGTAGCCCACCAGGCTTCTTTGTCCATGGGATTTTTCAGGCAAGAATACTGGGGTGGATTGCCATTTCCTTCTCCAAGGGATCTTCTTGACCCAAGGATCAAACCCGCGTCCCTGCACTGGCAGGTGGACTCATTACAGCGGGGCCATCAGGGAAGCCCATATGGTAGCAGAGCAGCCTGTGACATTGCTCTTCCCCTCCACGCAGACACCCTGCTCCCCACGTAACTAAATCCCATCACTCTTCAGCCCCCCTTTCAAATGACAAGTGCTTCAAAAGCACCTCCCTAACCTCTGAGTCCCCCACAAAAAGCCCCCGACCACTCTGCCTTCCTTTCAGGGCACTTTCCATCTATCATCCGATGTCTGGTTTCCCACTGACAAGACCAAGAGAGACAGCCTGGAAGCCTGAATCTCCCACCAGCCTCAACCTGCGTCTCCTAGGACTAGGTGAGGCTGAGAAAGTCCTGAGGCCTGGAGAGGCCAGCAGCCCAACGGAGGCGTGTACAAAACATGAGCAGCAGCCCCAGGCGGCACAGCAGAATCCTATCCCACCTCAGAGAGCACAGAAAAGAGGTCACTTCCCTCAAGGATGGGACAGGGTGGGAATAGGGTCCGCAGGAAGGGAGGCTCCCCCACAGTCAGAGCCAGGAGACCCGGTCCTGGTAATCAAGGCCGCAGCCCAGCCCAGCCCACCCCTCATTACCACAGGGCTTCAACCAGCCCACTGCTCACCTCCAGCTGCTGCTAACACCATTCGGGGGGGCCTTGTAATGCCGGCTGAGGTATTCTGTCAGGTCTGCCCGTGACAGCTTCCTGCAAGACACACCGCCAAGGGGTCAGCACTGCTCCCAAACCACAGTGATGCAAGTCACACAGAACGGGGCTGAGGAGACAGACAAAGAGACACGGCTTCACTTGACCCTTGCCCCATCTCTGGCACTCGCCACTCTGGGGCCAAGAGTGCAGCCCTCATTGGGCCCCCTCACATCCAACTTCAGGACAGGCTCGGAGTCCCCTCCAAGGAGGATGTGGGCTGACATGGTGGGGGCTGCAGGGGCAGTGGCAGGGCTCCTCCTACCAGAGGACAAGAAGCCATGCAGAGAGACCCCGAGAGCACCCTCCCTCAGGCTGGCAGGACACACACATGGAAACAAAGCCCGCAATTTGAGTGGGGACCACACACACATTCGAAAAGACTCCTGGGAAACATGTGGCAACACAGAAAGTGTCTCCAGTTGAGTGAATCAGGAAAATAAACAGCACAGGAACTTGGCCAACTAGAACCAAACTCCTGCAGATGTGGCCTGCCTGGGCCCTAATAAGGGGAGACCTGCTCCCTGGACCGGCCAGCTCTCACCTGACATTCTCACTGGGCCCCTCCACGGACTGGGCTAGAGGTGTGCCCTGGAAGGCCGTGGCGTGCAGGTAGTTGAAGACCACGTCCCGCATGGACGTGTCGTTCTCCTGCAGCTCCTGCAGGATCACGTCCCGCTCCTTCTCAATCTGGGAGTCTTCAAGGCTGCAGTTCTGCACGATGTCGGCCAGGAGCTCTACAGCTGGATGCAAGGAGGACAGGTGTGGAGACCAGTAACAGCGTAAAGCCCCCAGGCCTGACACCCTTGGTGTCAAGGTCCTACCCTAAGGGTCACCCCATTCCTCAGTCAGGCCAGGGGCTCCCAAGTGCCTGTCCTCTGCACCCCTGGAGTCCTACCCCGTGCTGGCCCCACCCTCCAGGCTTACCCTTTGGCAGGTCCTTTGATAATGCCTTAATGTAGTAGGCCGTGTGCTCCCGGGTGCTGTAGGCATTAAGATGGGCCCCCATGCTCTCCACCTCCTTCTCCAAGGCATTGCCAGGCCGATTCTTTGTTCCCTGGAACCAGAAAGGAGCCACATGGGAGCCCAAGATACCCCATCCTCATAGGCTGAAGTCCCAGCAGGACCAGGGATCCACAGGTAGCTCCCTCAGCAAAGACTCTGGGGTTACAGGGCCCAGAGTCTCTGCTCACCAAGTGTCTGTGCTCAGCAGGCCTTAAGCTCATCATAGACCAACAGAATGGAGATGTCCAGGGGCCAAGGAAGAAGAGCAGGCCCAAAGCAAGTGTCACCTCAAATCCAGCACTCCCACACCAAGAAGGGGGACAGCTCAGGGGGAGCGCATGTGACTGCAGAGCACCTATACCAGCCTGATCTTTCCAGAACTCACTCACTGACAGTCATGGTCACATGAACTCACACCTGTGCTCAGGTGATGCTACTCCCCACTCTCCTTCACACCGTTTACGTATGTGACGCCATAGATGTGCCAGTGGCCTCTGTGGGACTCCGCTTTAGTCCTGTGTGTGTGTGTCAGTACTGCGGTCCGATGACACACATCCGCAAGCTGAGACTGACACGCACATCTGTGATGCTGGAGCTGGCTAGCTGCCCATTCCTGCTCCACACCCCCACCAACCCTGAATTTTCTCCATTTTTTTCATTCATTTAGAAACTCAGTGTCTACTCCATGCAAACACAGGGTGGCTTAGGGGTTGTTCTCATCCTCACGAAAGCTCCTACTCAATTCTACAAACTAAGTTGTTGGACTTGTTACAACACATGTGTACATCCACGATTCTACATCCATGCAGGCAAACAACGCAGGCCTGGCTTCTGGTGAAGAGCAGGGCTCCCTTGCTCCCTGGGGTTTTTCCGGCTCTGGGGGCATTGTGCAGGGGTTTACCAGGTAGGTGCTCACTCAGGAGAGGCCTGGCCCACATGGCGTCTCCCAGGAAAGCCAGACGGAGATCGCTTCCCTCCGCCACCTTGCTAAAAGTCCTAAGTGAGAAGGCTAACTTTTCTAACCTGCATCCTCAGGAGGGACAGCAGGAAGCCCTCAGCACAGGGGAGATGCAGGACTTTAGGAGCCTCACCTTGAAAGCCAGATGCTCCACAAAGTAGCCTGCCCCGTTGTTCTTCTCAGTCTCGTAACGGCTGCCAGCATCAATCCATACCCCTACCTGGACAAGAAATCACCAACAAAGGTAACAAACAAACCCCAGCCCCCACTCACACCCGACCCTGTGGGACCCAGAACAAGCCCCAGACAGGGGCTCATGGTTCCAGGCGGCGGAAAACGTTCTCAGCAGGACCCCTGAGACTGGACGCTTGGGTACCAGCTGAATGACTAGTCACATCGCATCACCTCTACTCCCCGCTCTAACTCCTGACTGGGGACGAGACTCCCAGGGAAGCTTCTAACTGTGCATTCACCCATCCCATCACCGCAGGAAATTCTTAAATTCAATCTCACTTTTCAGCTGATTCTTTAGTTTCCTCTTGGCAAACAACTTTTATTCTCCTTCCTAAAAATTACACCCTGTCCTTCTGCTCTGGGGATTGCGTTCTTTCACCATTAGAGGAGGAGGCTCATTCATACTTAAAAAAATCTTTTGAATCAAAGCTGGACACCAAACACTGCCAACACACCTTGGCACCCAATGAGAAATTCTTTTAATTTTAATAGCCTCCTTGTGTGCTGTGAAATGGACATCACGCTACTCACCCCCATGGTAACACAGATCTAATCTTTTCTTTTACTATTTGTATCATGGCTGATTTAAAATGCTCATCTACTTTACTAAGAGCTGTTCATGTATGTGCTATATATCATAAATTCTTACATGAACATCATCTACTACCCCCCTAATATCTTCAACAGATGCATTTTACAATCCATGGTATTCCTTGATTATAACCGGCAGCATTCTTTCTCTGGCACTAGAGCACAGCGGTGCTCCTTACAATCAAGGGCATCTTTTGTTATGTTTTTGCTCTCAGTTGCTAAGTCATGTCCTACTCTTTGTGACCCCATGGACTGTAGCCCACCAGGCTCCTCTGTCCATGGGATTTCCCGGCAAGAATACCACAGTGGGTTGCCATTTCCTTCTCCAAGGATCTTCCTGACCCAGGGATTGAACCCATTTCTCTTGTGTCTCCTGCATTAGCAGGTATGTTCTTTTGCCACTGAGCCACCTGGGAAGCCCTGGGCATCTCAGTGTCCATGAAATACAGCATCCTTGACCTGGTTTTCTTAACAGGCTGTGTGTCAGCTTATATAGGTGTCATGTAGTAAGAAAGCTGCCCATCACCTTCTGCGGGGTTCAGCACAACTTATATCACAGGACTTTATTCCTGGAAAACTCAAAAGAATTTACCAATCAAGCCACTTGGAGAGGGAGTGGGGTGGAGTGAGAAAGAGACAGATCACCTCTTCAGAATCTTCTCTACTGTGTAGCTAACCAAGTTTTCTATCTTTGAGCCAATCTCCAGGAAAATTATCCATTTAACTGGAATTTTCAAGTGGTTTTCTTTCGCAATACATTTCCAATCTAGCCAAGGGATTATGACTTTGGGCCATGAGGCTGGCAGTCACCTAAATCTCTGAATTCCATTTTCCTCATTGAAAGATGACTTCTATCATACGGGTTGCTAAAGAAAAAGCTGGAAAGGGAGTTGGCCTCCTGACTGGCAGGCATCACATTCTAAATGAGTGTTGGTTCAGTGAGAACTGCCTCCAAGAAGTCAAGGCATGCTTAGAATCGCGATTCCAGCAGGAGGGTCAATCCTCAGGGGTGACTGAGGAGAGTCTGACCTAAACCATAGAGCCCAAGGTCACACCCCGACCTGGGAAAAGAGGCCATGCCCAATATGGAGGCGCCCTCCCGACCGCGGACCCCGCTCACCGTGCAGGTAGGCTGGGAAGACTGCTCCGAGGCCACTCGCAGCCCGTTGTCCAGCTGGCTGACCTGCGTCTCTGGCACGCTCTGGAGGGCCTGGGCGTAGGTGGCGGTGCCCCTCAGGTCAGGCGACCTCAGCAGGGCCGGCTGTAGGAAAAGGGCGACCGGGACTGAGGACTAGAATAGGGGGGTCGCTCCTCAGCTTTGCAGGCCTGCAGTGTGGGGTCCCCGTCCCCGCCCTCAGGCGGTCCGCGAGACTCCCATTCGCGCCCTCGGCCGTGACCTTCCCACGGCCCTGACCCCGCGACCTCCGCATCCTCCACGGGCATTAACAGCCGGTTCCCGTTCCGCGTTCCGAAGCCCCGCTCCCCACAGCTCAACGCTCCCGTTGCCACCTCACCGAGCGGCGGGTGCGCAGCAGCACTCGCGTCCCAGCGCTAGCTGCCCGGCAAACCGCGGAAGCCGCCATCTTCGAAGCTCCAGTGGCCGCTGGGCCGCGCCACGCATGCGTAAAGGCGCGAGGCGCAGGCGCAGTACTGGCGTCTTGGCGCTCGGCCGCCCCCTGGCGGAGGAGGCCGGATAAAGTCGTTTACTCGCTGCGTGCAGGTCGCTGCTGCTTGTCATCGCGTCCCTGGGTACCAGCGCGCAGCAATGCCCCTGGCTAGTCATCATCCTGCTCAGGTCTGTTCTGGATCCAGTTCATCTTCCCCCTTCACTCGTCGGAGAATGCCCGACGTTTCTCACGAACCGTGGGCGCCTCGACTGCACTAAAGCACCAGGCTGGAACCTAGGACTACTGGGCGGTAGTTGAAAAGTCACGGTTTTCTTTTTTGAGGAACGGAGTAAATTCAGACGGTTGACGTGGAAAGAATTTAGCAATATGTTGCTAAGAAAAAAGGAACAATTTTAGAGACTAATTTGTGAGAAAGATTCCTTGTTTGGAAAACAAAACACATCAAAAGGACTTGCATAGGCAACATAGAGAATTCCTAGGAACTCACTGTGAAGTCTCAGTCAGATGACTTACAGAAAATAAACTCAGGGGAAGGGGAAAGAGGCCACCGTTTTCACACTTCTGTTTTATTTTAATACATGATTTAAAATTTTTAGGAAATTCTCTGGCAGTCCAGTGGCTAGGACTCTGCGCTTTCACTGTGGTGGCTGGGATTCAATCCTTGGTTGGATAACGAAGATCCTATAAGCCGCTGGGCGTGGCCATAAATTTAAAAAAAGTAAAATAAAATTTTTATTAAAAGTATTTGTTGCTTTTGGAATAATGGCATATTTCTGAACTGAACTTCCTTTTAGAGGTACATGATATTTTTTGTGACCTTTCAAAATATCACTCAATGAAAATAGAACTTTCTTTTATGAAAATGAAACAGAAAGGGCTTCCCTGGTGGCTCAGTGGTAAAGACTCCACCTGCCAGTGCAGAAGACACTGGTTTGAGATCTCATCTGGGAAGATCCCACATGCCAAAGAGCAACTAAGCCCATTCACCACAACTATTGAGCCTTTGCTCTAGAGCCCTTATACAACAACTACTGAAGCCCCCATACCCTAGAACGCCTGCTCTGCAACAAGAGAGCATTACCACAATGAGAAGCCCGAGCATCTTGAGAAGGAGCAGCCCTGGCTCACTGCAGCTAGATAAAGTCCGTACAGCAACGAAGACACACCACAGCCAAAAATAAATAAAATTGTATTAAACATCAAAGAGAAGATGCTTAAATGTGCATTGATTAATATCTTGTGAACAAAAATGATGTTATCATCTATCATCTAGACATGAAAAATAAAGTGAAATAGAATCACCTAGTTTTTTAGTACAGTTTTTTTTTAATTACTGGTGTTTAGAACCATTTTATATTTACAGAAAATCTGAGCAGAAAGTACAGAATTTCCCATATATACCTGCCCACTTACAGCCATGCACAATTTGCCTTATTAATATCTTACCTTATTCCGATAACTTTGTTACAGTTAATGAATCAGTATTGACGCATTTATTATTACTGAAGTCCAGTATTCTTGGGCTTCCCTCGTGGCTCAGCTGGTAAAGAATCCACCTGCCATGTGGGAGACCTGGGATTGATCCCTGGGTTGGGAAGATCCCCTGGAGAAGGGACAGGCGACCCACTCCAGTATTCCAGCCTGGAGAAGTCCATGGACTGTATAGTCCATGGGGTCACAGAGAGTCGGAAACGACTGAACGACTTGGACTTCCTAGTTTATTCAGATTCCCGGAGTTTGTTTTCAGCCAATGTCCTTTTTGTCCTAGGATTCTGTGCAGGATACCCCAGTACATTTCACTGCCATGTCTCCTTAGGCTCCTCTTGCTGTGACACAGTTTTTCCAGTGACCAGCACAATTGTGTACCTTCCTTTTAGCAGTCTGCATGTGCGCTCAGTCGCTTCAGTCATGTCCAACTTTTTGCAACCCCAAGGACTGTGGCCCACCAGGCTCCTCTGTTCATGGGGTTTTCCAGGCAAGAATACTGGACTGGTTGCCATTTCCTCCTCCAGAGGATCTTCCTGACCCAGGGATTGAACCCACTTGTGCATTGCAGGCAGATTCTTTACCTGCTGAGCCACCTGGGAATCCCTCCAAAGAGCTCACTGCCTCCAATTCCTCTCCTCCCACTCTCTCCCAAAGCCACTCCAAGTCCACCCCCTATTCATTCCTCCAAAACCACCCCCATTGATTCCTCCAAAACCACAGCTATAAAGGTCATCCATGAGCTCCAGGTTGCTAGATCCAACGGCCAGTTCTCAGTCTTGTTTAACCTGATTGGACACGTTTTCCTCCTTAGAGCCTCATCTTTTCTCCACCTTTATTTCCCATTCTTTCCTATTGTCCTACCTCCCTGGACACTCCTCCTTAGCTCCTCTGCTAATTCTGCCTCACCTCCTGACCTATATAAAATGAGTGCCCAGGGCTCAATCCTGGCACCTTTTCCCTTCTTGATCAAAACTTGCTCTCTGTTCATCTCATCCTGTTTCATGGCTTTGGTGCTGTCTATACCTACAAGAGGCTCCTGTATTCCCATCATCTACTCACAATCTCCCCTGGAGAGCTAACAGACATTTTGATTTAACATGCTAAAGCTGAACTCTACTTTCCCTCCAAAACTTGTTCCTTCCATAATTGTCTTCATCTCAGTAAATGTCACTTCCATTAGCCAAGTCGCCCAGGCTGAAAATCTAGGACTCATCCTTGACTCCTCTCTCTCAAAATCCACACCCAGTACCTACCCCCCACCCCTGCTTCCTCACCCTCACTGATACCCTGGGGTGAGAAAGGAAGGACAAAGACAACCAGGAAGGGTGATGTGGTAGATGCTGTTTCAAGAGATTGGTCAAAAAGGAAATGCTATTAAAAGGTCAAGTAGAAGTAACGGTCACTGCAATGATTTGGCAAGAGTCTTGGACGAGTCACTGATTTTCTGAATTTTACTTGGCATAGGGGGGAAGGGGAGATCAAAATATCTTTTCCCCCATAAATTGCAAGCTGATTTTTTTAACGGCAATTTTGTTTTGTTTTGTTGGCCATGCCGTGCTGTACACAGTATCTTATTTCCTCAGCCAGGGATCAAATCCACACCCCTGGCAGTGGCAGTGTGGAGTCCTGATCACTGGACCACCAGGGAAGTGCTGAAACAGCAATTCTTGACTAGGCCTTCTTTCTCTATCCATCTCTGAGACTCCTTTTATGTCCCCCAGAAATTCTCAAAACTATAAAGCAGGCCCACGTAGGCTGACTGAGAGGGCTCTGACACTCACCTTATTCTCACTCAATATTTGTTTGATATACACTTAAGCTTATTGGTCGATTTTTTCTTTTTATGTTTCTTTTTTAGTGTTTAAATCATGCTAACATGTACATAACATTTAGCATCTTTATTATTACATCTTAATTATTATGCAGTTAAGTGTGTATTAAATACAGTGGTATTAGTTACATTCAAAATGCCCTGTAGGGAATTCCCTGGCAGTTCAGTGGTTATAACTTGGTGTTTTCACTGCCGAAGCCTAGGTTTGATCCCTGGACTGGGAAGTAAGATCCTGCAAGCTGCATTATGTGGCAAAAAAAATACACATATATTGTGCAACCATCACCACTATCTACTTTCAAAACTTTTCTTCATACCAAACAGAAACTCTATTTCCACTGAGCAATAACTCACCATTTCCGCCTTCCTCAAGTCTCTAACGACCTCTATTCTACTTTCTGTCTCAATGAACTTATCTATTGTAGGTACCTTGTATAGCTGGGATCATACAAGGTTTGTTGTTTAAAAGATAACAGGCCCAAAATAGAGTCTCTTAAGCTAAGCTGCATGCCACCAAACGAAGTCTTAATTTTAGCTTGGGCTTTCCTAGAAATTAACTCTTAAAGCAGTTGAGCAGGAATTACCCGATCAACACTACTTCATCTGCCCAATAAACCATACTATTCCCTAAAGGACAAGAAATTTGCAATAACCAACTGCTTTTTTTTTTTGCCAACTATAGTATCTTTGTTCATACTCCCTTTTACCTATAAAAGTCTTCCACTTTTGTTCAGTTCTTTGGAGTTCTTTTCTTTTATAATATTTATCTATTACTTACTTATTTGGTTGTGCCAGGTCTTAGTTGCTGTATACCAGCAGAATCCTTAGTTGGGGCCCAGAGATCGACCCCAGGCCCCCTGCATTGGGAGTGTGGGTCCTAGCCACTGGACCACCCAAGGAGTGGTGGAGCTCTTTTCTATCTGCCAGATTGGATGTGCCTGATTTGAATCAAATTCTGTTCGAATTAACTCTTAAAAATGTCAACATGCCTCCATTTATCTTTCAACATTATCCTTTTCTGTTTGGCTTATTCCGCTTGGCATGATGTTTATCTATTCATCTGTAGGTGGATATGGGCTGTTTCCACCTTTCGGCTATTGTGAATAATGCTACACTGACCGCCCACTGACATACAAGCATCTGTGTGAAACCCTGCCTTCAATTATTTTGGTATTTACAGAGGAGTGGAATCGTTGGATCATATGGTAATTCTATTCGTAGTTTTTTGAGAAATCACCAAACTGTTTTCTAATAGTAGGTGTTCCATTTTACATCCCTGCCATCAATGCAAAAGTGCTCTAATTTCTCTATGTTTTCACCAATATTTGTGATTTTCTATTTTTCCCCTCATAATAGCCATCCTAATGAGGGTGACATGATATCTTACTATGGATTTTGATTTGTATTTTCATCATGACTAGTGATATTGAGCATCTTTTCATGTGGTTATTGGCCATTTGTATATATTCTTTAGATAACATCTATTTAAGTCCTTTACCCATTCTTGAATTTGGTTGGTTGGTGTCATTGAGTTGTAGGAATTCTTTAGGTATCCTGGATATTAGTCTCTTGTTAGATATATAGTTTGCAAATATTTTCTCCCATTTTTGTGAGCTCTCTTTTGACTCCCTTGATAGTGTTCTTTGATGCACAATTTTTTTTTCTGATGAAGTTCAATCTATCTATTTTTTTCATTTCCTGTTCTATTAATGTCAAACTTAAGAAATCATTGCTTTTTCCAAGAGCATGAAGATTGCCTCTATGGTTTCTTCTAAGACTTTTATAGTTTTAACTTTTGAATTTAAATCTTTGATCCTTTTATTTGTATATGATGTAAGGTAAGGGTCTAACTTCATTCTTTTACATGTGGGTATACAGGTTTTTCAGCACCATTTTTTAAAAGATTCTCTTTTCCCCATTAAATGGCCTTGGCACTCATGAAAGTCAACTGAACATATATGTGAAGATTTATTTCTGGGCTTTCTATTTCATTGGTCTATACATCTTACTCATATCCAGTACCACACTGTTCTGATTCCAGTACGTTTATAGTACATCTTGGAAATCAGAAAGTAGGAGTCCTCCAACTTTGTTCTTCTTTTCCAAAATTGTTCTGGCTATTTAGAGTCCCATGAGATTCCATATAAATTTTAGGATGGGCTTTTCTATTTCTCTAACAAAACACTATTGGGATTTCATAGGGATTACCTTGAATCTGTAGACCACTCTGGGTAGTATTGCCATTTTAACAATATGAAGGCCTACAATCAAAGAACATGGAATGTCTATTTATTTAGACTTTCTTTCCTTTCTTTCAGCAGCATTTTGAAGCAAGAAGCAATCAGGCAGCACCTTCAGCACTTCCCTTGGAAATTTCATCTGCTAAATACTCAAGTTCATCATTTACAAGTTCTGCTTTCCATTCAAAATGGGTTATGATTCCACTAAGCTTCCCACAACTATTTAACCAAGATTCCTTTTACTCCTAGTTTCCAGTAACATGTTCCCCTCTTTCTTCTGAGCCCTCTCTGGCAACATTCTTAATGTCTACATTTCTGCTAACAGCTGGTTGAAGACACTTCAGGCTTTTTCTGTTATGCTCACTGATTCAATGGACATGAATTTAAGCAAACTCCTGGAGATAGTGAAGGACAGGGAAGCCTAGTGTGCTGCAGTCCATGGGGTCGCCAAGAGCTGGACACAACTTAGCACTGAACAACAACAATTGTGCTCTCTGACATCCTTTCAGCCTTTGCTCACTGCTCAATTCCACAGCCACTTCCTTCCACATTTTTAGGATTTGTTACAGCAGTACCTCTCATTCTTCATACCAACATCCATAGTAGTTTTCTACTGCTGCTCCAACAAATCACCACAGACTTAATTGCTTAAAAGAAATCAAATTTATTATCTCATAGTCCTGTAGGCCCCAAATCCAACATGGATGTCATTGGGCTAAAACCAAGGCATCAGCAGGGCTGTGTTCCTTTCTGGAGGCTCAAATGGAGTATGTGCCCTTAGTCATTCAAGTTGTTGGCAGAACTAAGATCCTGATGGTTGAAGGACTGAGGTTTCTGTTTTCTTGCTGGCTGTTACCTGAGGCTCATTCCCAGATTCTAGAGGCCATCTGGATACCTTGGATCTTTGGGTGGTAGAAGATCTCTGCCACCATCTTCAAAGCCACCAGCACAGGATTAGTACCTCTCACACTTTGACCAACTCTCCTGCCCTCCTCTTCCACTTCTAAGGGCTCATGCAATGACACTGTGCCCACCAAAATAATTCAGAATAATCTTCCCATTGTAATATCTTTCAGCTTAATTCCAGCTGCAAAATCCTTTCTGCTATGGACTATAAAATATTTACAGATTCCACGGATACCTTGAGGACTATTATTCTGGCCTACTGCAGACTCTCTTTGATCAACTCCTGCCCCCACCACCAGCCTGCTCTCTCCTGTGCCCCAGAGTTCCTTCTCTCCCTTGAAATCCTGACCACCTTACAGTTCCTGCAACAGGTCAAAGTCTCTTTCCCCACCTGGCCCTTGTATGTACTCATTCTTTTGCCTGGAGCACTCCTCCTCCTCTCATCACCCCAGTCATCCTTCAGGTCCCAGCAGTCAGCCCTGCTCCACCCCAACTGGGCCAGCACACCCCTCTGCAGAGAAATTGCCTTTTTGAGTCTGCTTCACCACCACCTCCACCCTCCCCTGTCTGTGAGTGGATGAGGGAGGGGCCAGTTCTCTTCTGTACATCAGCAGATCCTGATGCCTAACCTATGGTAGAGGAAGGGAGGAAAGGAGAGGTGAGGGTCCCTTGGGGAGGTTTAGCCCTCATCCCACTTCCAAGGGGTCTTAGAGCAAGAGCCATAGTTGCTTCCACGTGTTTGAGATGTCATAAAGATGAAGGCTGCCAGGGCCCACCCTCTACCCCCAAGCCCCAGCTCTCGGGCCCCGCAGACTCAACCAGGAGCCCTAGCTGACTCAGCCACATGGTCACCTCTGGGCTGCCCTCTCCAGACCACCCACATCTGCCCTGATGGCCAAGTCTCCTCCCACCACACTGGGGACCCCAGAGAAGCCCCAGAGGAACAGTTGTATTTGTGTGATCCCTAAAGAGGAGGGCTGAGTTGGGATGGGGGGCGATGGAGCAGTGTGAGCCAGCCCATGCCCCACCTGCCCCACCATCAACAGACACTGAGGCCTCAATGGGTCTGCTGGCTCTAAAAGTAGAAAAGGGGCACAGGGTCCCGACAGGTCTGGAGACACTGAGACACACTTGGCCTGAGCCTGGTCCAACAAGCCACAACAAGCCACCAGGCAGAGAGAGGAAAGTGTTGGGTCACCCGCTCTGGGCGGGAGTCCCCTTTATTTGGGTGCGCTGCTGGGTGGCTAGATGCTGCAGGTGGCACTCAATATGGAGCAGCAGGGCATCCAGCATATGCAGGACGCCGAGGAGGAGGGCGCGGTCTGAGATCGGGCCCTGTTGTTTCCAGGTTGTACAGGTGTGAGAGGTCAGCTGCGGATGCTGAGGACAGGAACGAGAGGCAGGAGTGAGAACAGAGGGAAGGGACAGAGGTGTGGTGGGAAGGGGGCGCTTAGGGTGATGGAGGATCAGGGAGCAGCCAAGGTGGCCTCGTGTGGTTGTGGGGCCCATGGAGGCTGGGTGAGGGATAGAAATATTACAGGGGGAAGACGGGACAGGTTCCCCCCCCACAGGAAATGGCCACGGGGAGGATGGGATAGGGTACCACCCACAGGAAATGGCCAGGGACTCTTGGCTGTGGACAGACGTAAGGCCCCTGGGGAAGAAGTGATAGGGGTGGGGCAGCAGGAGACATTAGTTGGGGGAATGGGTAGAATAGAGGTAGCAGGTAGTGGGGACTGAGCCGGGCTCACCTCGCTCTTAGAGGCCTGTGAACGCCGTCGCTGCATCAGCGCACGGCTGAGCATCAGCATCATGGTCGTGGTGACCGTGACCCCAGCCACTGGGTAGATGCGGTTCGTCCCCAGGCCCATCCAGTAGCTGGAACAGCCCAGGCTGCTCTCGCAACCCTCCAGGCTGCTTGGCTGGCACCCCCAGGGCTGTAAGTCTAGCCCCACCTGGTACCACGTGGGCCGTGACCAGGCGTGGGTGCAGATGGGCATCGTCAGTAGAAGCAGCCTTGGCAGAAAGGACTGTGTGTGCAGCATGGCTGCGGCAAGTGCCAGGGGTCGGAACCCGGGCGCCTGGCAACGGGCAAATACCCCTCCCCCGGGGGGAAGCAGGCGAGGCAGGAAGTTCCAGCTGGGCCCGTGGCTTTCAGGAGGGGCAGTGTGGCCAGGAACCATGGGCAGAGAGGCAGGCTGGGGTCCAGAACTGAAGGCATGCCTCCTCTCACCTCCTCCTCACCTAGCATCCAACCCCTAAAATTATAGCCCCCACAACTCCTAATGCTGCTCTCCACCAGCAACAGGCCGATCAAGCCTAGTGTAGACGTGCTCCCTGCTTCCCAGACTCAGCCCCGAGGACCACCAGTGAACACTCAAAAATGCGGGCACAAAGTCTCAGGAAAAAAGCCCGAAGGCTCACCCTGGCCTGTGAGGTACTCTGATCTCCACTGCTGACCCATGCAGACCACGCTGGTGTTCCCTGAACTCACCCTACGCCAAGAGCACTGTCCAAAAAGATGACTCGGTGTCAACTCAAGGATCACCTGCTCCCTCAGCTTCCCTCCTAGAACCATCCTGGGTAACACAGTCTTGTCTCACTCACGTGACCCTGCTTTATTTTCTTCAAAGCATCTCTAATTACAGGTACACCTCAAAGATACTGTGCTTCAGTTCCAGCCTACCAAAATACATAAACGGAGTTGCGTGACTTTTTTTGGTTTCTCAGTGCATATAAAAGTTACATTTACACTACATGCTTCTGCAAAGCATGGAATAGCCTTATGTCTAAGAAAAAGTACATACCTTAGTCAAAAAAAAAAAATCACTTTATTGCTAAAAATTGCTAACCATCATCGGAGCCTTCGGCAAGTCATAGCAGTAACAAAGCTCACTGGTCACAGACCCTCATAACAAATATAACAATATTGAAAAAGTGTGAAATGCTGTGAGAATCACAATGTGACAGAGACGCATAGTGAGCAACTGTTGGAAAAATAGTATCAACAGACTGGCTCCAATGCAGGGTTGCCACAAACCTTCAATCTGTCAGAAAAAAAAAACAAACAGCGTAATACACAAAGTCTCCTTGTAACTACAGGTCCATGTTTGCGGTTTCCCTTCCACTCCAGCACCTATGCTTCACTTAACCAGTATTTACCCAGCACTTCCAGGTGCCAGGCACCGTTCCTTTTGGCTGGAGACTGTGACATCGTGACAGGCAGTGTGACCGCGTGACAAAGCACCCTGACTTCCTGGGCAAGGATGTGGGGGGGTGGGGGCAAGGACAGAAGATTCTGAACACAGAGCAGGGCATTGACACAGGCCAGGAGAGAAACAACCAGGCGAGGGGGGGCCTCCGTCCACTGGCCCAGCACCTGAAAAGGGCAGGCTCACTGTGGCATTCACTCATTGAATACTCACTGGGCAACCCATGAAGTGGGTACTATTCTCATTCTCTCCGGAGGAGGACAGAAGCCCAGAAAGATTCAAACCCTCACCCTAGCCCTGATCACTCAGTATCAGCTGGCCCAGAGGACCACTGCTGTCCAGAGGGCCACATGCCCAGATGTCAGTGTTTTACGGCCGAAATCAACTCATGGTTCTTGGCCGACAGTGACTTGCAAAGTCCAGATAGTCTAATTATACGAATAGGCAATTTTTTCCCAGGTAAATCAATCACATGCATTCTTTTTTTCTATTGACCGTGCTCTGTGACTTGTGGGATCTTAGTTTCCCAGCCAGGGATCAACTCCTCACCCATGGCAGTGAAAGCTGAGTCCTAACCACTGGACCACCAGGGAATGCCCACATTCTCTTCACTGCAGACCTGCGACATAATGCAGGTGTTCACAGCACAGCCCCCGGGGGCTGCCCAGTTGCACCCGGCCTACCCTGCATCTGCTTAGGTGTCCCTGGGAACAGGTCACTCTTGAGAAGCAGCTCTGATTCCAACCACTTTATAGATGAGGACACAAGTGCCAAGGGCTACATGCAGCGGGGGGTGGATGGGGTGCGGAACGTGGACCAGGGATGCCTCCGCCCTGGGCCTGGCCACCCAGCTTCACACTCCCCCTGTTTCACACTCCCCCTGCCTGATCCTGCCCTCCCCAAACTTTCTCCCAACTAAGCCAGGGCTGCGGACCACACCCTCGCCCCACCAAGCCACAGCAGACCCTGGTATCAGGCAAACAAATCTTTATTCCTGAGGCTAAAAAGATGATTGCTCCTCTAACTCATCCAGTGTCTCATCCCCGGCCTAGAGCATTGAACTTGGAGTCCCAGGACCTCCATCCCTGAGTTATGTGTGTGAGTGTACGTGCACGGAGGGGACTCCTGGTGACGTCCGGAGGCAGCCCACAGGTGGGGGATTTCTCACGGGTACCCTGTCAAACTTTCAGAGGCAGGCAGTCTCAGGCGGGACAGCAGCATGGTCAGAGTTTGGTAACCTGGGCAGGGAGAGGAGGAGAGGAGGGTCCTGTCAGTTTCCAGAGGCCAGCCTCCTCTCCAGGCAGGAGGGGAAGGCAGTGGATCCCCGAGGGACAGAGCCATTCTGAGTCATCCAGGAAGGGCGACTTCCCACAATGGGGTCAGCAGGGGACAAGCAGGAGATAAACAGACAGAACTCAGCAGGCCAGAGGTCAACTCACCAAAACAGGGTCGACAGGGCCGGACCTCCGGTGTTGGAGTGCAAAGAGGACAGCATCGTGGACTGAGGCAAAGAGATGCTGCTTGGTGATAGAAGCGTCGAAGAAGTGCCCATCCTCAAGCTGCGTGATCACGGGAGCTGTGGGCAAAGAGTAGGTCTCTCCTGACTCCAGAGCCACCAGGAACCCCCAGGCGCCAGCAGAACGTCCCCCTAACCACCACCTTTGTGGCTTATAGCTAATTCCCGACTCGTGACTCTTGACCCCAGCCTCCCAGGACACCTCTGACCTCCGGTTTCAGAGAAAGACATTTTCCCTGTGCTGCCTGGCAGACTCCTCGACCAGAACCCCCACCCCCTGCCTGGACCACTCTCGCCGTGTCCACTCCACACACCGTGGCAGGCGGCCATGTACACCTCCACCTCGATCTCCCGGAAGTCACGGAAAATCTGCAGCAGGAAAGGGGCCCAGGCTCAGAGAGGGGCTCAGGGCAGGCGGGAGGGGGTAGTTCAAAGGGGCAGTTCAGGGAGAGGGGGACCAGGCTCAGAGGGCTCTTGGAGCTAGTTTGGGATCAGAGTTGAAGATCAGGGTTGTCCTCCCCAAAAGCCCTTCTTAGGGACGCCCCCAGGCCCTTACATTCTTCAGGCTCTTCATACACACAGTGTCCACGAAGGAGAAGGAGCTCAGGTCGAGGATGAGGGTGTGGAAATCTGGCTGAGGCAGGCCCAGGGCCTTCAGCGAGGACATGTCTGAGCTTTTGGCATCTTCTTGAGCCCAGGGTCCTGTATCCTCTAGCTCAGTCCCTGCACTCGCCTCCTGGGGAACCAGACACACTGCAAGGGCCGCCCATGGTAGGGGAGGGCAGGCAGGCGGGGAGCGGAGGTGAAGGCAGGGAACATGCACACAGATGTGCGGAGACACAATCAGACATGCGAGCATACACGTAAATGCACAAATATATTGGGTATGCAGGGATCACAGGAGGACATGGACACAGAGAGCTCATATGCAAAGACAGGAAGGACACATGGGGACACACAGGAGAGGACACCCAGACTCGGGGAGCACACACAGACCGGGCTCTGTTACCCCCTGGGCCCATGCTTAACAGGGACATTTAAGAAGAAAGGGGAGGACTTCCCTGGTGGTACAGTGGATAAGAATCTGCCTGCCAATGCAGGGGACATGGGTTCGATCCCTGATCCAGGAAGGTCCCACGTGCCATGGAGCAACTAAGCCGCGCGCCACAACTACTGAAGCCAATGTGTCTAGAGCCTGTGCTCCACAATGAGAAAAGCCCACGCAGCACAACAAAGAGTAGCCCCGCTCTCCGCAACTAGAGAAAGTCCGCACAGCAACAAAGACCCAGCATGACCAAAAGTAAAATAAATAAGCAAATAGAATTTATTTAAAAAAAAAAAAAGGAAGGGGATCAGGAGACAATGCCCCATCCTCAGGGGGCCAGAGTGGAGGGGGTAGGGGCGCAGGAACAAAGCAGAAGAGACACACGGACACATCCTACTTATTGTCTACCAGAGTCTCTACTTGAGATTGGTGTCCCTTTGACCCCAGAGTTTTCCCACTTGCTCAGCCCCTTCCCCCGCCCACAAGCACAGATTGCGGAGTCTTGTGGGATCCACAAATTTAAGGTCTTTGTCTAGGCATCAGATTACAGACTGGAGAGCCCCAAGCAGAAGTCTACGGCATATCACAAGAGGTCTCCCTGCAGAGTATCGGATCCATCACTCCCCTCCTGCCACTGGCACAACAGCCTTGAACCCACAGCGGGTAGGTCCATGGACTTCCTCCCGGGATCACCTGGGTGCCCTCATCCCTGAAGCTCATGGTCGGCCCCTCCCCCTCTGTCTCACCTTGGCCTTGGAGCCCTCCACATCGTTGTTGCTCTCGATGTCCACGACACTGGGGTTGACGCTGATGGAGATGGACGTGCCCTTGGAGGCGGCAGCCTAGGCCGGGAAAGACAGGGGGGCCAGGAAAGAGATGTCCGAGATGTCAGGTGACAATCAGGCCGGGCAGGCCTGGTGTTGTCCCCTGGCCTCATGCAGGTAGGTGGACTAAGAGCTGAAGTTTGGGACCTGGGGCAGCCAGGCTGAAGGCTGTGGGATTGTGACACACTATGGGAAGAGGACTATGATGGTTCATGCACCACTGGCTCAGGAGGTGGGAGGAAAAAACCAGACTCCCCCTAGAGCCCTGACCTGCCAGGGGAGGGAAGCAGGGTCCCTGGGGGCATCGGGGAGTGAGGGGAAGGGCTGAAGGATGAGGGTGAGCAGCCAGGAGGCTGGGAGGCAGGCTGGGAGGGGTCGGAGGGCCCTGCCTGTTTGGAGAGCTTATTCTCCTTCTGCAGTCGCTTCAGCTTCTGCTCTTGCTTTCGAAGCAGCTTCTTCTTCTGGGAGAGGAGGTAGTCCACATCCACACCGCACTGCAGCGAAGGACAGGACAGGGGATGGGCAGGCTGCGGGAGAGGAGGTACCCTCCGCCCCTTGCCCTTGCCCCGCGGACCCCAGGCCTCACCTTCTGCTTCAGTGAGTCACTGTAGAGCTCCGCATTGGCAAAGTACACAGTGACCGAGGAGCGGAAGACCTTCACGCCCGGGACCTCCCTGGCCTGGGGAAAGGTCAGGTTGGGGGTGGCTGAGCCCTTGTCTCTCCAAGCTGCATCGTGCCCTCCTTTCTTTCCTCCCCCTGTGTGCCCCGATCCCTGCCACCCAACCCTCTGTTCCCCAGCCAACACAAGGCCCAGCCTGCAGCCCACACCCTGCCAGGAGCTGGTGAGGTCATCCTGACCCCTCAGCAGGGCCTGTCAGAGCTTCTGCCTCCTCCTCCAGGGGGTCCTCAACCTTTCCCGCTTCATCCCCCAGTCCTCTGCCATATCCAGGCCGGGGGAGTTCCCTGGTGGCCCAGTGGTTATGACTCCACACTTGCACTGCAAGGGCGTGGGTTCAATCCCTGGTCTGGGAACTAAGATCCTGCAAGCCTTGCAGCCAGGCCAGGTTTCAGTGGCTCTCAGCTTCTGCTTGGGTGCCCAACCCTAGAACTGGGGGATGCTGTTTCCTGCATGCAGACAGAGCTCCTCCATAGCTGCTAGCCCAATCAAGGCGGCCCCAGCTCCCACACCACTCAGGACACTCCAGGTCTCTGCATGGCCTTTGGGCCTGAACCATGTCCCTGCCCCCCCCACCCCGACCCCTGCTTCCCCCACCTCCCTTTCCATCCAGCTGAGCTCCTCCCTGCATGTCCTCCACTCACCACCCTCCCACTTTGTCTCATGTACTGGGCTCAACCTTCAAGTCTCCATGAGGGGAAATGAGCTGGTTTGATTCCGGAGCCCCCGCCTTTGTTCTCAGAGCTTGGCGTGAGGCTTCTCAGGAGGTAAAGGACAGTAACCCCATTGATCAGATCCGGAAACAACTTCCCCTACATCCTGGTGCCCTGGATCCTGCCCCTCTGCATTCCTGACCCAGGGCTATTCTGCAGGACAGGGCTTGAACTGCTGCCTCCAAGACGGATCCCACCCCGCGGCCCCAAGGCCTACACTCTGAGTGTATGTGTAGGGGGACCCCAAATTCCTCTCTTGAAATTTCAAGGACCAAAGCACCGTTAGCACCCCACCCCACTCCCTTGCCCACGGCAGGCATGGAAAGTGCTGATAAGGGATGGCCCAGTCTACCCAGTCCCGCCCCATCCGTGTCATCCCCCGGCTTAGTCCTTGCCGCTCACCCCTGAGTACTCTGCCACGTCTCTGTAAATATCTGTGTCTGGCATCTGCCCCAGGACAGAGTAGTGGGGCCTGTAGAAGGAAACAGTGCCACAAGAAGGGTGAGTTAGGAGAGAGGGCAATGAGGGCTTTCTGAGGAGCTGGGGTCTGCCCCTGCCACAAGATGTAGGAAAGCTGGAGGAAGCCAGTGCGGACCTTGTCCCCTCACCAGCTGGAATGGGGGGCAGACACGACAGGGGTGACTCACATCTGGGTGCGGACCACCACGAGCATCAGGGAGAATACTACTGCCACCGCCAGGCCGAGGTCCAGATTCAGCAGGATGGTGGCCACAAAGGTCACCACCCAGATGAGCTGAAAACAGAAGGCTCACAGTCCACAGGCTCCAGCAGGATCACTGGGGCTGAGGGCCCTGATCCCGTCCCCAGCATCTCACCAGATCCATTCGATTGGCCTTCCAGAGGGAGAACACGTCGGTGAACTGCATCACCATGCCCTTCAAGTTCACGATGACCACGGCGGCCAGGACCGCCTAGGGGACAGGGAGAGTCACCAGGGGCTAGTGAGAGGTGCTGGCTGCTGACCACCCTGAATCCCCTGGCATGAGCCAGACTGTTCTAGAGCACCTGGTAGGACCCTCAATGACACCAATCACCTCCTTCCCTCGAAACCTAACACCTGGGCTCTGACGCTCAAAGGTTTGTACCCCTGCCTCTCCACTCCAAACCTTGCCCCAGAGATTTCCAGCTTGACAATCAGGATGGCCCTGTATCCTTCCCCAGGGATCTGTATCCCTCCCCGTCTCCTGGGACCTGATGGACTGCTCTGAGTTCCTGGCCTGACCCAGGCCCTCAAGCCTGGCTGGGTGGGCTGGGGGCTCACCTTGGGCAAGTCTTGGAAGAGTTCTCCCAGTTTGAGGATGATAATGAGGATGAAGAGGGAAGAGATGGCTCCGGCCACCTGTGGAGTGGGAGTGAGCAGGGCAGGGGAGAAGTGGGGAGCGCCGGAGGAAAGGGGGAGCAGGAGGGGGCGAGCAGGGGTAGGACCACCCAGCAAAGCAGCACGTGCACACAGAGGCCCACCTGTGTGTTGCCCCCGGTGCTCTCCTGTACCAGGCTCCGAGACATAGAGCAGCTCACAGGGAAGCACTGGAAGATGCCCCCGATGAGGTTACTGAGGCCGAGAGCTACCAGCTCCTGAACGGGGAGCGAGGAGTGGTCACTAGTGGTGCTGGGTTACTGTGCCCAGGCCAACGCACCCCCACCTCCATGCCCACTTTGCAGCCCACAAAGACTCAGCCGCTGTCCCGTGCCCCCAACACGGCCCCAGCACATTTGTGTGCTCTTTCCCTGTCTCCTGCCTGGTACTCCATCCCCCCACCCCCTCCCAGGGCCTAGGGTCTGGAGACCCCTGCCCGCTCCACGTCCCGCACCCCATTCCCCAGACCTGGTTGCTGTACACCCGGTAGCCGTGCCTCAAGGCGAAGATCTTGCCCAGCGAGATGGCGATGGCGAACCCGACCACAGCGATGGCGAAGGCATTGCCCAGAAGCTTTGCGAACAGCTGGGGGCGGGGGGCCATCGGGGGCACCAGCCTGTGAGGGGCATTGGTGAGGCCAAAGGAAGGTTCTGGGCCTGGCTGCCCAACCCTCCCTGACCCGACAGGGGCCGGAGCTCACCCCGTGGGGATTTTGCCCACGATGTCCACCCCGAATGCCTGCTGCAGGCCTGCGCCGTAGGAGATGCCTGTGGCCCCGATGAGCTGCAGGGAGAGGATGGGGTCAGGGGAGGTGCTGGCATCACCACCGTGAAGTGGGGGCAGAAACCAGAGAAACCACTTGGGGGTAAAGAGAGAGGCCTGAAGCAAAAACTTCAGAGGGGTGGGGAGAAGTCAGCGATAGGCTGAGAGCTGCACACCACCATTTTGAGAAAAGGGAGATGCTGGCAGGGACTGGCTGCTGGGGCTCCCCGCTCCCCGCCACCTTGTCTTCAGTCCCCACGCCGGCTAGTTTCTAAATACCCGGGGGATGCCCCCACGGCAGGGACTCTCCTCACTTACCCTTCTCCCAGCCCCTCCCCACCCCCCCAACCCCCGGGGGCCCCCGGAATCCAACCGTGAGCAGCTCCCCAGGGAGTGGCATGGGCAGCTGTCGCCGCAGCTTTTCATTCAACAGCTTCACCAGCACGAGCACCACTCCTGCCACGACGGCAGTGACCATGGTACCAACCACCGTCTGGGGCAGCTTCCAGCAGACCTCCAGTACTGTCTGGGGGGCGGGCGGGGTCACAGCCAGCCCTCCGGGTCCCGGGCCCACCCACCTGTCCCTCTGCCCTCCTCACTCACATAGATGAGGGACAGCGGTCCAGAGCGGCTGCTTAGCTGGAGGCCGAACACATACTTGAGTTGTGAGACAAAGACGTGCACGGACGCAGCTGTGGTGTAGGCTCGGACCAGAGGCTCTGATAGGTAGGTGACCACGAAGCCGAAGTGGACCATGCCCAGCCCCACCTGTGGAGTGCGCAGGGCAGTCAGGGGAGGTGAGGGTCCTAGCGGTGGCCGGGGCAGAGCCCAGGGCGGGTGGGATCGTGAGCGATGAGGGGGAAGTGATGGTCAGACACTCAGAGAAAACTGTCAGATGGGGTGTGCGAGGGGCGGGACTGGCAGTCAGGGGCATGTACTCCAGATGGCGCTGCACCTGGAAGAGGCCAACAAGGACACTGAGAGTGGAAGCCAGCTGCACCCGGGTGTCTCTGGCTGCCACATCAAGGGTGGAGTTCAAGCCCAGCAGGAAGTCGTCTTCTGGAGCCAGCGATTCCAAAACACTGCCCACCATCACGGACATGACAGCAAAGGTGCCTGCAGGGGCAGATCAGGGTGGTCTGAAGTGGGGAGAACATGGTCTGCCCCAGATTCCAGGTCTTAAGGGAGCAACCAGGAGACACCCAGTTCTAGACAAATGTCCTCAGTCTGTGCTGTGCAAACAGAGGGCAGTGCTGATGGTCAGCTATGCACCCCAAGTTCCAAGGCTCTTGAGAGTGCCTGGACACGTTGCTGCTGCTGCTAAGTCGCATCAGTTGTGTCCGACTCTGTGTGACCCCATAGACAGCAACCCACCAGGCTCCTCTGTCCTTGGGATTCTCCAGCAAGAACACTGGAGTGGGTTGCCATTTCCTTCTCCAATGCATGAAAGTGAAAAGTGAAAGGGAAGTCGCTCAGTCGTGTCCGACTCTTCGCGACCCCATGCACTGCAGCCCACCAGGCTCCTCTGTCCATGGGATTTTTCAGGCAAGAGTACTGCAGTGGGTCACCAGTGCCTTCTCCCTAGACACGTTGACTGTGCATCATTTCCCCTGCCCAGGTTGTGTCCACGGGCTCAGGACGGCTCCCGTAGTGAAAAGAGGAATGGCGAAGGGGGCATGGCCTGACTGAGGCTTTCAGGCTTGTGCCAAGCCATGAGTGGCTTCACCCACCCACATCCTCCTGGATCAGGGCCTCTAATAATCTGAATCTGTGTCTGCATGGTCAGAGGTCCAGACCCACCTAGAATGCCCAACACCAATGCCTCCCTCCCTCTTCCCTAGGTCTCTTTGCCTTGCTCAGTGCCCCCTCACCCTGTCCCCCACGGGGAACGCGGGCATGCTTCTGCAAGGCTAGGCCTGGCTCCACTCACCCACGGAGATGTGCCGGGAAGTGCCAAACAGGAAATAAACAAAGACAGGATAGAAGGAGCTGTAGAGGCCAAACACAGGGGGCAGTCCAGCCAGGAGGGCATAGGCCAGGCCTAGAGGTGGAATGGCAGCAATGGAGACTTGAGGTCAGGGGCTTGGAAGAATGAGGAAATGCTGGCCTTGGGTCATGCACCATAGTTCCAGGGGCACGGGTCATGCTTTTGGCCGTGGGGAAGGTGGGGGTTGAGGTGGGGGTGGGGTGCAGAGACACAGGCTAAGGCCTTGAAGGGTCAGGATCACCATCCAAGGGTTGAGGGTATAGTCTCCAGGTCAAGCGTGGCTTACCCTGCGGTAGCTGCATAATGGCCACACTCAGGCCAGACAACAAGTCACCCAGAAGCCAGTCACGCACAGAATACTGGGGGAGCCAGGCCAAAACCGGGAGGTATCGAAGCAGAAGGGCTTGGGCCTGCGCACGGGAGCACCTGGGGACACCAGGGTAGGTATTAGGTGTTAATGGTAGTTTAGTGGCTCAGTTGTGTCCTTCTCTTTGTGACCCCCAAGGACTGTAGCCTGCCAGGTTCCTCTGTCCATGGGATTTTCCAGGCAAGAATACTGGAGTAGGTTGCCATTTCCTTCTCCAGGGGATCTTCACGACCCTGGGAATTGAACCCAGGTCTCTAGCATTGCAAGCAGATTCTTTAACGACTGAGCCCCCAAGCCCAAGCCCAAGTAGGTATCAGAGGCAGGGGCTCCCTTGGTCCTGGCCAGGGCCCACGGTCAACCTTACCGAAACCAAGATCGCCACTGGAGCGTCACTGGAGCTGGGCTCCGGCTCCCCAGCTCCTCCAGTTGTTCTTGGTTCAACAGGGGCCGCTCCACACGGTAGTCTCGCCGCCTCAGCTCCATGGCCTGCGTCGTGGACAGCAGTGCCTGAGTGTCCCTCTGTCTGGTGGGTGGGTGGGGGGGGAGTGAGGCCAGAAACAGTGAGGGCACAACCTGGCCCAGCCACCCCTGGACCTCCACCTGGGACTGGAGGATGCCCCACCTGGCTTTTCAAGGTCTCAAGATCTAGACAGGTCCAACCCCTCAGCTGGCTCCTGCAGGGCCCAAGGCCCACGCCCAGGCAGGGGCAGTACCTGAACTTTGGCCAGTGGAAGACTCTTACTGGGCCAAAGTCCCTCACGAAGAGACAGCAGGATGAGCATAAGCCACACTTCGGCCCAGGTGTGGCTGCTCAGCCTTTGGTGTTCACCAATCTAGCTTGCAGGCTGACTGCTCCTCCCAGCCTCCTCCCCCAACCCCTGCTCTCCACCAGCCAATCCCCATCCAGTCTGAGTTCTTATCCAGCTGCCCCATGAGCCCAGTGCACATTGTCTGAGAGTGCAGACAGCCGCAGAAGAAATCCAGCGCACCAGGCAAGCCTCTTCACAGGAGGAGGCGGCTCTAAGAAATGGAAAGCACTGGGGCTAAGATTGCCCCCAGACGTCCAGCCACACCGTTCGTTCGGGTGGTAGACAATTGAGGCCCCATCTGGGAAAGCCAGGGGCATGGTTCTCACCAGGAGGAAGAGTTTCAAGCCTGGAATGGGAAGCTCCCTTATTAATGGGGGACAATCTCACTTGCGAAGATGATCTCTGGGAGGATCTTGCCTAATAGGAAGCTCTTCCCTGACAGGTAAGTTTTCACCAGCTAGGTAAGGTCTGTCCTGGGGAGAATTTCTGATCTGCCCAGTGGCTACCATCTGAATAAGGGGAATGATCTCACTCAGGAATAAGAGATCTGGGGGTGAGGGAGTTCTTGAGGTTCCCTGATGGCTCAGTGGTAAAAAACAAACAAACACGCCTGCAATTCAGGAGACACAGGTGCAATCCCTGAGAATCCCATGGACAGAGGAGAGGAGCCTGGTGGGCTACAGTCCATGGGGTTGCAAAGAGTTGAACATGAAAAATGGACTGAACTCACAGGCATGGGGAAGGAGTTTTTAGCTGGGGCAGCTCTCATCTGGGACAAGCTGTCCCAGAAATAGTTCTCCCTTGGGAATAGGAGCTCTTAGAGAGTGACCACTTACCTGGGGGAAAGTTTTCACCTGCCAGGGAACTTCTGATCAGGAGGGACTTCTCACTTAAGGTAAGCTCTGAGTGGGGAAAGCTCTCACCTAGGAAGGGATCTCAGAGGCGGAAAGCTTACCTGGAAAGAAGCTCCCCTCTTCTGGGGGAAAGCCTTCACCTGTCAGGAAATTTCTGACCTGTGAAAAGCTCTGACCTACGGTAAGGTTCCCAGCTGGCGGGCAGGAGCTCACCTGGAAAGGGCCTCTAACCTGGAAGTCCCGGTGGAAGGACGGAGTGGAGTGGGTGCAAGGACGATCCTGAGACTATTGGTATCGCCGACTCACAGAGATCTTTGAGCCCCCTCGCCCCTCCTCCGTGAGTCACTAGAGGTCTTAAAGGGCGCCCACTCCCGCCCCCTCGCCCCCCGCCCCCCAACCCGCGCTTGGAGGGCGGGGCCTAGCTCCTTGGCCCCTCCCTTTAGAGGGCCCGGCACCCAGAAGGGCCGGAGCTCTCATTCCCGGACCAGTTGCATCGCTGGGCGGACTCAAGCCCTCGCTATGGACACTCTGGCAGCCACGTCCAGGGCCCCAACGCGCCTCACCGGCGCACCTCCTGGGCCGGAGCTCCTCCTCATACAGCCGCCTCCTGGCGGCTCCCGGCTAGCCCTCGGACTGCGCTGGAGCGGCTTTCCTCGCAGCCCATAGGGGCTGGGGTCACGCGGGCTCCAGCCCCATCCCTCGCTATTGTTGGGCAGCCGCCTGCAGAAAATCCACAAAGCGGTAAACAGAGGCGCGGCAGGCGGGAAATGCCTACTCAGAACTCGGTGGTACTCCCACCCCTTTCCTAGCTAACCCAAGCCGGGCGCCTGCTCGGGGGCCAAGGGGTGGTTCGCCCCTCGGGCACTAGAACACGAGGAACCGAGGCTGCGCCCTTCACTCACCCTGGCGCTTCCGATAGCCCCATGGCGGGTGGGCATCCGAGAGGCGGTAGCTCTCAAGCTCGGGCAAGAGGCCGCTACGGCCCGAGAGGCGGGGCCGGGAGGGAGGAGAGGCCCGAGGCTCACTCCCAGCGGCCAATCCCCGGGCAGAACAGGGAAGGCTTGGGCCATTCAGCGTGCTGGGGCGGGGCCTACAGGTCGCTCCGCAGGCTCAGCGAACCCCAAGGAGGGAGATTTAACCCCTTCCTTCCCCTGTGGCTTGGCTCTGGCTCCTCCTCGTGGCTCGCTAACTCTCTTGCCTGAGCGGGTTGTGGGACTCAGCGGGGTTAAGGACCCGAGCTGGTTTCTGAGTGGAATGGGGCTGACACCAGGTCCTGCTTCTTGCGGAGGGTGCCCTCGGGGTGGGGAGCAGGATATCTAGGGGCGCGGCTGATGACCAGAGCCTTAGCTCTCCGTGGGGTGGCCTGGTCTGTCAGGGCCTCTGTACATCCATGAGGGCACCACCCTCAGGCTTTGCCCCTGAGGTCTGGCATGTCTCTAAGACCCGAGGGGCTCAAGGGCTCACTTCAACGCTGGACACAGACCTGAAAGTTTGCGAGCCTTCCCCACAACCCTCCCCAAAGGAAGCACATGATGCTGAAAGGCTTCTGCCTGGGTTCCTAATGAACTGATGTCCAGACAGCTAGGGATCAGTGGTGTCGATGGACTGAGGGCAGTTCCTAGGGTCGGCTTAACAGCCAGAGCAAATGCCAGGTCAGGGCCGCAGGCCCTCCAGACTTGGGAAGCCATCAAGTTGCTGCCTTGACGGAGGCCTTACCCTGTGTTCATACCTCAAGCCCAGCTTAAAGGCGAAGGGACAGAATTCAGGAAGAGATCACAACCTGGTCCAGATCGTCAATGAAATGAGCTAAAAATAGTCGCATATTCTTGGCCAGGAGGAGGGGGCAGTGCTCAGATTTCTCCCAAAGGTCAACCCCGCAAAGTCATTCATAGCCACCCTCCCACCCCATCCCCCACCCTCAAACAAAATGAGGCAATAACCATTTTCTATAGAAGTTTATTCCCAAAACAGAGCGCGGCTTCACGGAACAATTTACACAGACAGGAAAAGGAGCCACTGGGCTGGAGGGGGGACTCCCCCTCCTGGAGAGGGGCAACTACAGAACCTAGGACATAGCAAGGACAACCCCCTCTCCCTGCAGCAGACCCTTCAACCCTTCAAGGGCTGGGGTCACTCTGGGTAAGGAGAGCTGGGGTCCTGGCTGGCGGGATTTGGCACCAGTCAGTAAAGTAGAACTTTTAATCTCCTTGAAAACTGCCTCCCAAGAGTATGAGTGAAGGAGGTGGGTGTCTGCACAGACCCTCCACAGCCCTGCACGGGAGCTGTTCCTAGTGGTAACAACATGCCTACTCTTACCACTGGGCCTTCTGGGCCTGCTCTTCAACAGGGGACTCAGGGCTGACCTTTGGCCTGGGACAACTAGGGAGTTAGAAACCCCACCAGATGACCAGGTTCCGGGTCCTCACAGGTGGGTCCTCCAAGCCCCTCTCCCACTTTCTCTACCTTTCACTTGTAAACAAAGGGGAAAAAAAAAAAACTCAACAGTAAACAAAGTGTAAAAGTTCACAAAGTTTTAAACTGTAAACAAAGTGTAAAAATTGTTTTAAAATCTTGACCTGTAAACAAAGTAATAAAATGTCAAAGCCCCCAGTTCTGGACATCAGACGAAGTAATAAAAGTGAGAGTTTGTGAACTGGGTCCTAACAGTCGTTTTTCCCTTTACAAGGGAATCAAGGAGCGATGGAACTGAGTCACTTCCTGCAGCCCGGGTGCCTGGGGCCAGGGAGGCTCCTGTAAACATGGGAGGCAGTGGCACCTACATTCTGAGTCTTTAATTCCCTTGTTTTTGCTCCCTTTGCTCCCCCTCGGACATCACCCTTCAGAATAAATTCTAGCAGGGTGCAGTGTCAGGGAACCGAATGGCACCACACATTTGTACACAGCAGGGGCAGGGGCTGTGAGGACTCCATCCACCCTCTGCAGGAATTTCTGAATAGAGGCCTGAGCCCCTCCCTGTGGGAAAAAGGGAAGCCTAGATCTGTAAACATGACATCTGCTGATCCACCAGCGCCCCACAGCATCAGTCCTGGGACATAAGGCAGTAAGTGGCAGGACTCCACATAATAAACACATACATCCATGGGGAGGGGCAGCATGAGCGAGCCCCTGTGAGGTCAGAGGACCCCTGTTTTCAAGACCAACCCCCTGAGTCCCCAAAGTGTGCCCTGTGGGACATCCAAGAAAAAGCAAAGATTAATTCTGCACTTGGGGCCCCGACAGTATGCAGATCAACCAGGGAATAAGGGGGTGGGGGTGCATTCATCCCTCCTGTCTGAATCCTCCCTGTTAAGATGAGAGGAAAGGGCCAATAATTTGCCGGGGACCCAGATGGGCCCAAACTCTGCACCTCTTTCCCCTCTGTCCCCCTCCCCCTCCCAGCCCAGCCTCAGAAACCCGGGAGACAGAAAAGCTGAAAAATAACATAAGCATATCTCTCTGGTTACAAAGGTACAAAACGTATAAAAGTCCTTCCTCCACCTCCCTCGCTCCCTGCGCCTGTTACACGCTTGCACACGCTCACAGATGAGCTGGGACAGGACAGTCAGCACTACAGCAACAGGGAGAGTTGGGGGTGGAGCTGTGGGAGCCTGCCCCGGGATTGGCCCCCAAGTCCCGGAGTCTCTTTTGTTAGCCCAGGTCCCCCTCCTCCGCTGGTCCTCTTCTGCTCAGCCGCTCCTCAGGAGTGACCCTCACTTCTGGGAACTCTGCGGAATTGAATGTAGAGACTGAAGGTGGTGGCTAAGAGTCAGCTTCCCCTGGACACTCCACCATACCTGACCCGGGCCTCCTCCCCCATCACCTTTGCCTCCAGTCCCCAGCCTCCTTATGTCCACTCTGCGGTCCTTAGAGCCCTTCACCCATTCTGGAACCCAAACTCACCAGCAAGGCCTTTTGACTGGCCACCTATGTCTTTTCTCTAAGCACTGGGTGAGCACCTACTATGTACAGGTTCTGTTAAACACGTAACCAAAAAAAAACAACCTCCCAGATCTCCACACCTCAACAACTTTGCCACCACAGGCCTGTTTTGCAGATGATGAGAAACAGGCTCAGAGAGGTCAAGTGTGAGTTCAGAGCCTGAGCTCCTGCTCAGTCCTCCCAGCCCTCTCCAACAGTCAGACCCCAAGGCTAGGCTGCAGGAGGGCCCAGGGGGTGCTCCCAGCTCCCTCATCCCCACCCCAGCATCCTTCGAGAGCTTTGGGCACCTCAGATCTCCTCCTGCACCCTCTCCTTTCTGTCTTCTCCCCTACCTGTGCTCAGGTTCTGATGGTCTCCTTCCCTCCAAAGCCTTTTGTCACCCTACGGACCTCCACAGAACCTGGCCTAGTTGTTCCTCCTCCTTAAAACTCAGCTCCGCCTTTGGCTTCCAAGGCCTGGTCCTTTCTGGTTCCTCCCACTCCCTCTCTGACTCCTGTACCCAGCTTCATCCCCTACCCTGCAGATGTCCCCTACCCCACAAATGCTTGAGATGTCCCAGCTCAATTCCTGTGTAACCCACCCCACAGTGCCTACAGACAGGAGGGATTTCATATCAACTGAATGAGTAAGAGAATGAATGATTCACTCTCAAACTGAAGTTCCACAGCCTGACCCTATGTCTGACCGCTCCTTACCCACACTCCACCCTAAGCAAAGCTCCCAAGCAGAGACTCCTCCTCTCCTCCCATCCCCTTCCACATTCCAGTCTACCTCCTGCCCTGCCCACTCCATGAGCTCAGGCCTTTGGGAGGCACCTCACTCTCCTCCTGAATCCAGGAGGTGCAGGCCAGGTCACACAGCCACTCGCCGCCAGACTTCTGCTCTCAGGCTGTGGCTTCCTGATGGTGCCAAGCCTGGGGCAGACCACACTCTCTGCCAAACCCCACCCCATCTGGTGGCAGAATATAGGGCAGAGTGCATGGGAGCTTGCCCTAAACCGACGGGAGTGTGAGCAGGTGGCTGGGTGCCACTTACTCTGAGTCGGGCGACAGCTCCGAGATGCTGTGGGAGGTGGCAGAGCGTGGCGTGGAGGGTCCAAGCACAGAGGCAGTGGCAGAAGGGGTGGCAGTGGTGTGAGGGCCCGAGGGTGTGCTTGAGGACTGCACAGAGGAGGAGAGAGCCGAGGAGTTGAAGGAGGCGAGGATGGAGGAGAGGATGTCCAGCTGCTCTGTGGAGGGGCCGTGGCTAGGGCCACTGGGGGGGTCTTCCCGAACTCTGAGCAGCTGCGGGGGTGGCCCAAGGCCTTCTCGTGAGGGGTGCCGGCTAGGCGCGTGGTCCAGCCGCTCCCCTGAGTTCGAGCGCTTGGACGGGGAGTCCAGGGGCCGGGATGGCAAGAGGGGGTCCCTTGAGAGTTGCCGCTGGGGAGACAGGGGCAGAGGCGGGGGCTGTGGGTCAAGGTCCCGGGCACCACAGGGCGGGGGCAACGTGCTCAGCCACTCGCAGGGCACCCCTCGGTCCAGCGCATCCCGCGACCTGAAGCGGCCCACCATGGCACCAGGGTGGTCCCTGGGTGCCTGCCGCCGTGGTAGGGTGCTTCCCCGATTCCTGGGCTCTGGGCGGCCTGGCACGGCATCCAGGTGTTCCTGGGAACCTGGCCGGCTCAGGGGACGCAGGACCGGGGCGGGGGCCTCCTCCAGCCGCTCGCGGCTCAGCTGCCGCCGCAGGAGCAAATCCAGCTGTTCTCGGGAAGAGTAGCGGCTGGCAGGCTGCGACAGGCTGCCAGTGCCCCCGCCAGCACAGATGCGACCGTAGGAGGCAGCAGGCACGGCACGGTGGCCCAAAGTGGCAGCACGGCACCAGGACAATTCAGGGGCGCCCCGGGTCTGTGGCACCAGTGGGTACTGCAACCGGTTCTTCAGGATGCCTGCAGGAGGAACACGCAGGGCAGAGTGTATATCTGGTGGCCAGGAACTCCTCTGGGGCTAGGGATGCGGCAGCCTATGAGATCGCTGGGACACAGACTTGGGGGCAGAAACTGTTTGGGGAGAGGGTACAGAGGCCGCTCCTGGGAATCGCAGAGAGGTTGCAGGACAGGGCTAAGAGTGAGGTGGCAGTAATCCACGGTCTCGGGAGAGGGCTGGGCCCCATGCTGTGGAGGCAGGGGCAAACCACCTCCCAAGATCAGAAAAGGAGCAGCTGCCAGGTCATGGCAATGACCCAGCACCCAGGTCAGGGTCAAAGGGACAGGGATCCCCAGGGTTGCGGCAGGAGTAGTCCCTGGGGTGACGCAGGAGTGGAGGCAGAGAAACTCCCCTTGAGCTGGGACAGGGACAAACCCTTGGGGCTCCTGGTAAGCATAACCAGGGGAAAGAAACCTTCCAGGAGGATAGGGAGGAATCCCTTGAGATAAGGCAAGAGTGGCCCCTGGGGTCTCTGTGGGGCAAGCAAGTCTCAGGCCAAAATGGGGCTGTCCCATGGGACTGTGAAGCAGCATAGAGGAGCAGAACCCTCTAGATGAGGGAGACAAGCCCTCAGGGTCGCTGTGAGGCTGTTTGGATTAAGAGGATGAAATCCTCTGGCTCAGGGCTTGGCCACTTCCCAGGGTCCCTGGAGCACAGGCTAAAGTCAGTCTTCTGTTCTGTGTTTTGGTTTTTCGGCCGAGGCATGTAGGATCTTAGCTCTCCCAACCAGGGATCAAACCTGCACACTCCCTACAATGGAAGGCGAAGTCTTAACCACTGGACCCCCAGGGAAACCCTGAGGGTTCCATACCTTTTCTCTGGCGTTGGGCCCCTCCCAAGGAGGTTTCATCGCCACTGGTCAGGGCCAGGTCCGGCTGGTTATTGTTGGCTGCGTCCTTGCTGGTGTCCAGCCCCAGGCGCCTTTCGGAGCCCCAGGTCTGTAGGGCACAGGGAGCAGCTTCGCACTCCCCCAGGGCTGGCCAGTAGGACAGGAGGTCATTGCCATCCACGTCTGCGGAGCCGGGGTAGATTACAAGAGTCACCTCAGGGTCTCACAACTCCTGAGATCCAGACTCAGTGGCACCCTAGCCCTAATGATGCCTGAGATCTGGGCTTTTCTCATGCAGCAGCAGTAGAAATGGGAGGGTGTCTCTCAGAGAGCCATGGAACCATCCAGGGAGTGAGGTACTGATAAGCTCCCCCTACTCTTGACTGGAGGCAGACAGAGACTGGTGGAGGGGAAACCTGATGGCTGAGGGGTCAGGAAGACCAGGCTGAAACCCAACCCTCAGGGAAGAGGAGGGGTGACAGGTCACCCTGTAACATCGCTAACCTCGCTTGTCTGTTGCCTGGCCCCTCCTGGGTCTCTAGCCAGCAGAGCTCTGCTGGGAGGCTAGACGGGGAGAAGTGTGGGGGCACCCCACGATGACCCCAAAGTCAGTCCCAGGAATCTTCAGGGGCTAGTGGGGCTCCTGGGTTCACACCCAAGTGGAATATGGGGTATCTCTTGGTCACCCATGGGGTCAGAGGGATCCTATCACCTTTGGGGTGGGTAAGGAGCCTCTCGCTCTGGGCTGCCCGGCGGAGTGGACGCTGGAAGCGGCCCCGTGTCCGGCCATTGTCCTCACTTTCTGAGGATGGGATGGACAGACTTCTCTCCTCCTCCAAGGATAGGTCACTGTCAGAGTCGGAGTCTGCGCCTGGAATGGGGAAGGTCAGGAGGAACACACGGCAGTGGCCCGGGGAGATGAGGGATGTGGGGGTCTTGAGGAAGGCTCTGGGAACTCGGGGCAAGCTTGGAGTAGGGGGCAGGAACAGGAGGGCTGGGACTTGCCAGGAGAACCAGGGCTGGGAGGGTAGATGCTTCCTGGAACTGGGACCTTGGGGGAGCTTGCCCCAGCCCTGTCAGCTGCTGCTCCCAACTTGGGGCAAAGGAAAGGGGAATGGGGGAGAGGCCCTCTGTGTCCCTCCTCCCTGGCCTGGGCCCCCACCTCCACCAGCATCTCGATGGAACATGGCCACGTCCAGGTCAGTGGGGCCAGTGTGAGCCTGAAGGCCATGGTCGGTGTGGTCAGCAGCCGAGCCGTGTCGAACCAGGACGTTGTCCCTGGAAATGCAGGAGCCCTCATCAAAGAGGGGTGCTCTGGAGGCGGGGCACATGTGAGTACCCAGCCAGCCGCACACGGGATGGCTCTGAAGGTGTCCCTGGGTGTGTGGCAGAAGACACTGGGGCAGAGGCAGCAGAGCAGAAGCCCAGATGGCCAAGACCAGTGGAGCCAGCCCGAGGACCCGGTAATGCCAGCCCTGGGCCGTGTGCTCCCTCACGAGGCAGCCCCTGCCCTCACCTGAGGTAGCTGCGGCCCCGCTGGCTGTCTTGGTCCTGGGTCCGGCCGGACCGGGCGCTGCTCACCGAGGAGACAGTGGAGGCGCCAAGGGTGATGCGGATGAGGCCACTCTCCTCGAAGAGGGCTGTGTTGTTGTATGCGCCAGGCCCCTGGGTGGTGGAGGGGACAGGCGCGTGAGCCAGCCTGGGAAAGCCTCCAGCGCTGGCCTCCCGGGGCCCCCACCCCGACTCCTCCACCTAGAGGGCCCCTCACCGTCCCAGGCGCTGGCCTGGCCTCACCGGGCGCTGCCTTCCTGCCCAGACAGGCCGGTGTCCAGGCAGCTCGCGCGTCTGCATTCAGGACACAGAAGAGCAGCAATACCACCAGGCCCTGCAGGGCAGCGGGGATCAGAGAGGGGACAGTGAGGGTCCTCAAGAGGTCAGAGCAGGGTCGTGAGGGGGTCAGCGAGGGCCAGCGGAGGTCACTGAGGGTCAGCAAGTGGGATCAGTCATTGCAGATGAGAGTGAGGCAGTGGGGAGTCCCCAGGGGGACCCAGTAAAGGAGTCAGGGAGAGTCAACAGAAGTACTGAGAAGTCATGAGTGACTGGAGTCAGCAAAGGTCATTGGACCAGCAAGCAGCCAGGAGCCTCAGCACTGAAGGTCAGTCCAGGCTCAGCAGCAGTCAGCTGCAGTCATCAGGTGGGCATCAGCTCCAGGCCTGGGGCCTCACCCTACTGAAGCCCCATCTGGTCCAGAGTCAGGGAGGGGGTGCCAGGGTTACCTGGAGCCCACAGAGTCCAGCGTGGAGGTAGTGGAAGGCCAGGATGCTGTGGTTGACCGCCAGGAGGCCAAAGAGCCAGGAGGCAGTGATCAGTAGAAGGAGCAGAAAGGAGCTGCGAAGGGTCCTGCCGCAAACGTGAAAGGACACAGGACACGCGAGGTTCACGCAGGGCTCATGTGGGAGACGTGGGAGGACACACAGGGGACATGGAGGGAAGGAAAAGCACACAGAAATGTGGGGGTCTCAGGAGGACACTAGAGGAATCTGGAGTTCACGGACGGAATCAGGAGAGTACTCAGGGAGCCACGAGGGGACATGGGAAAGCTGACTGGAATTGGGAGGCAGGGCATGAGAGAAAGCATGGAAGGCACATTGGAAACACGCAAGGCAAAGGGCCAAGTGAGCCATCCAGGCCTTGGGAGACTGGAGAGACAGCAGGGTGGAGACAGACGTGTGGGGCCAGAGTAAGGCAAGGGTACCAGAGAGGGACCACTGGCTAGGGGATGAAGGGTGACTTCATCCCCCTACCCAGAATCTGGAGCCTAGCCTGAACCAGGGTGCTCTGGGAAGCCCCCTAAACCCACCCAGGAGAGGGCTGCCATTCTGAGAATCCCCCACTCCCCCAGCCAGCTAACTCACAGCACAGAGGTCTTCTTGGCCTCCCTCTGCCCAGTGGAACAGGACATGCGGGCCGCGAGGAGAAACATGGTCCCGTTCATCTGGACCCACGGCCAGACATGTGGATCAGGGGCAGGGCAGAGAGAGACAGAGAGAGTGAGAGACAGACAGAGAGACAGGGACAGAAGATATTAAGACTCACAGAGAGAGAGGCAGAACCCATGAGAAATATATACAGATAGACACAGACACACACACACAATACATAGATCAAAACCAAGGAGAAACAGAGGAGCTTAGAATCATAGGAAAAGTCAGAGATAGGGAAGCAGTTCAGTTCAGTTGCTCAGGCGTGTCCAACTCTTTGCAACTCCATGGACTATAGCACGCCAGGCCTCCCTGTCCATCACCAACTCCTGGAGTTTACTCAAACTCATGTCCATTGAGATGGTGATGCCATCCAACCATCTCATCTTCCGTTGTCCCCTTCTCCTCCCGCCTTCAATCTTCCCAGCATCAGGGTCTTTTCAAATGAGTCAGCTCTTCGCATCAGGTGGCCAAAGTATTGGAGTTTCAACTTCAGCATCAGTCCTTCCAAAGAATATTCAGGACTGATTTCCTTTAGGATGGACTGGTTGGATCTGCTTGCAGTCCAAGGGACTCTGAAGAGTCTTCTTCAACACCACAGTTCAAAAGCATTAGTTCTTCAGCACTCAGCTTTCTTTATAGTCCAACTCTCACATCCATACATGACTACCAGAAAAATCATAACCTTGACTAGATGGACCTTTGTTGGCAAAGTCCAATAAAGGGAAGTCCATCAAAGGGAAGCAGAGAGGGATGGAAAGATAGAGATGGGGAGAGAGACAGGGAGGGAGAGCAACCAAGTCTGTGACCCCACATCTCCCATCTCCTTGCCAGCCGGGCAGGAACAAAAGAGGAGGCCGAGCCCAGGGAGTCTGCAGACTGCCACCTGGCACCCCTTGGCCGATACCACCACACCCGCTGCAGGGCCACCTCCCACCCCATCCCACTGAGGGGAGCACAAGGCGGCACTGAGTAGGGGGTACTCACCACGAGCACAAGGATGACAGGGCCTGCAAAGCTCCAGATGAGGGGCTCGTGGATCGAGATCCAGCAGAAGTCAGGGTTCCCGTAGCCCTCGGGATCCAGGCCAACAGCCAGGCCTGTAGGGGAGAAGGGACAGGACGGAGGGGGTGTGTTCCAGAGCTGCTGACCAACCATCTCACATACCGGGGAAGAAGCTGGGGTGGGGGCAGGGCAGGCTCCTCCCTGAACAAGTGCCACGGGGGACTGAGGTTGGGGTCACGATTAGGGGCAGGGGTCAGCCCACGTGATGGACGGAGGTCAGGGGTCACAGGCCTGGACGGGCCAGGAAGTGGGGCCCTCACCCAGCAGCACGGCAGGCACGCCCCAGCCCAGGGTGTGATAGAAGCGCATGGCGCCACGGTCCACATTGCGGGGCTCCATCTGCATGCGGTAGAGGTGTAGCCCCTGCACGAGGAGCCACGCGAAGGTGCCCAGGAAGAAGTAGTGCAGGAGGATGGCAACTGCGGTGCACAGCAGCTGGTGGGGGTCAGGGGGGCATCAGGACCTCTGAACCCCTAACCACCGCACCCTACCCCAGCATCCCACCCCAAAGTGACTGAGCACCCTGATCTCTGACCCTGCACTTGGGCCCCCCCCACCTTCCTGGGCCACATGAGGTCAGCAGGACACAGGTCTCCCGACTCGGCCCCTGCACCTGGTTTTGGGTCCTGTGGATCCCCAGCAGGAACAGGAGCTCAGCCACCCCCAGGGCAGCAGCCACGTTGGCATGGATCCCCCGCATGTTGGACTTAATGCTGCGCAGGCTCAGCAGGATGGCCGCAGTCAGCAGCAGTGCGGCCACGGATACCGCCATGACCACGTGTGTGAACACCGCCAACAGCTCCAGGTCACCCTCCAGCCGCTGCGGGGACAGGGAGGGTCACAGGGGCTGCCAGGCACCCCTGCCCTCTGACCCTCCCACTCCCTCAGCTCCCTGAACCCAGCCCCACCTCACGGGGAGAGGCATCCATGAGGACCCCGAAGGTGCCCGTCCGGCTGCAGCGACACCGTGCGTGGGACCCGTTCCTGTGCACCAGCTCACAGTCCCGTGCGGTCCACAAGCCGTGCTGGTCTGCCCTGTGGCCACAGCGCAGTCAGACCGACCATCCCCTCGGGGGAGAGCCCCGTCACCAGGCAGGGGTTTGTGAGAGGCACTGGGAGGGGCCACGGGTGCCTGGAGTTGGGGAACCACATTCCTCATGGGTCTGGGTGTACAGGGGCATGGGTGGGGGCCCCAGGGGCAGGCTGGGCCTCCCAGGGGCCACCAGGGGGACCAAGGGTTTCCAGAGTGGAGGTCCTCACGGGCCAGGAGGGTCCCACTGCACGCAGATGGCCTTGCTGCGATTCGCTGTTTGTAGCAGGCGGAACTCCAAGCTGATCGGGGACTCCAGGACACCCCGTAGGAAGTTGCGTCCATGGAACACAGCCACGCTGACCACCGGGGAGTTCATAACTGGGTTCTGGGGAACCCTGAGGAGACACCCCACCTGGGCTTGGATGCTGCCGGCCTTCCCAAGCTCTGGCTACCCACCTCCCTGTCTTCCCTTGCCCAGAGCTTGGGGCGGCCTGGGCTGGGTGTTGTTTCTGAGAACCCGGTCAGCCTCCATTGAGTGGCTTCAGCACCAGGAGTCCACGGCCTGGTTCTGCAGAATTACAGCTGAGGGGCTTTGGACCCATCGTGCACACTGGAGCCTGCAGCCTAAGTAGCCATAGACCGTGTGTCTCCCTGCACGCCCCTGGCTGGCCCCCTTCAGTCATCCCATCTCCATCAGCCAGTCTGCCTGCCTGGCTGGCTCCTGTATCCTTTTTGTGACTGGCCCAGCTGTGGCCCTGTGTCTATCTATTCCCCCAAACACATTGACATGGTGGAGCCCAGCACGAGACTCGCAGAGCAGGAGTGTGGCCAGGCGCGTCTCTGGATGATGGTGAATCTGCTCGTTGGTCCCCCATAAATGGCTGGGTCAGAGCATGCGGGCAGCCCAGGGGTGAGGGGCCTGGGGGTAACTCTACTTGTACCTGGCACCCCGGCGCTCGGCCTGGAACTGGGCAGGGAGCAGCCCCCCAAGGGTGCGGTAAACCAGGAGGATGACAATGGAGATCCCAGGCTCAGGCTCGGGCTCTGGAGGGGCTGGTGGGGGGGCCACGCTTGTGGTGGTGGCGTTTTCCATGCTGTTGCCACTGGCGGACAGAACTGCCAGAGAAGGGGGAGGAGCCACTGTCAGTGACCTCTGACCCCCAAGCACCCACAGACCCAGCTCTGACCCGGAGCCAGCATCAAGCATGGGAATCTCTTCCCTGAGGGTCCTGAACCAGGGAGTGCAGGGAGCAGGCACCAGTGAAGAACTCACGGCCCCAGGGCTGAATCCTGAGTATCCAGGCCTGTCAGAGGTCACTGGTGGTGAGGGGGAGGGTCTGGGCAAGGGGATAAGTGACAGGAGGGCCACACAGGGTCCAGCTTTGGGCGGGGGTGGGGCAGGGAAATGGGACCTGGACTGGGGGCGACCTCTCACCTTCAGCAGGGAACAGCCGTGGAGCCTGGGAAGGCAGCAACACATGTGTGTGAGGGTCCCAGGCATCCTGGCCCCGGAAAAGGTTGCTGTGGTAACGAGGGTAGCGACGGGTCCCCCGAGTGGGACTGGGGTGCTCCATGCGGTCGATGCTGAGCACTGCCCCGGAGGAAAAGGGGTGAGACCCAGCAAGGATCTCTGCCCTGTTATGAGGGATCTCCCCCTCCTGCCTCCCCCGACCCTGGACCCAAGCCCCACCACCCATATGGCTCCTGGCTACCAGCGCAGAGCCTGTGTCCCTGCCAAGCACAGTCTCTAGCCACTAATGTTGCCATCCATAGCCCCCACCCCTCGGACCTCCAGGTCTGAGTTCACAGCCCCCTGCCCCAGCCCACCCTCCACATACTGATGTTGGGTGTCACCAGCCCCACAGGGTTCAGGTACGTGAGTTCCATGTTCCTCGCAAGCGTGGCTGCGTACTCTTCCAGGTGCTGCACTAGCCCAGCGCTGCCTGGGGAGCCCCCAGGGGCCCGCTGCCCCAGCGCGGCCCACAAGTCCCCGGTCTCTGGAGCAAGCAGTGCAGAGCCGGCCCACAGCAGATTCTGGGAGGAGGGAGGTGAAAGAAGGCCCAGCCAGGTGAGGACACATGAGGGCGTGCCTGAGGGGTCTGGCCAGGTGCTGGGCGGGGGGGCCAGTAGGCAGGGGGTAGGTCTGGAGCGGACAAGGTGGGAGAAAGAGCCCGTGAGCTTCACTTCCCGGGGATCAGGAAGGGCCTGAGCAGAGGGGTGGGGGTCCAGGGCCAGGGGCTCGGGAGCCCCGGGTGCAGCCCCACCTCATTGAAGTGGGCATCCTGTGTGGCTGTCAGCCCAAAGCCCTGCTGGTGGCTCTCAAAGGCCAGCAGGTGGGCCAGGAGGCGGGCAGTGACTCGGACGTCCTGGCTGAAGTAGCGGTCAGTGTGGCCAGTCACATCCCGCAGCCTCTGAGCCAGCTTCTTGGCCTCCACCGTGTCCAGGACTGTCTTATTCAGCTCCAGGCCATCCAGCTGCCGGGTAAAGCAGAGGGGGTCACTCTCAAAAGCCTCATGGGAAGAAGGGTTTGGTCAGATTAAAGGGCCACACGGAAAAGCCCAGGATGTCAAGGGGTGGGGCATGACTTGTGGGGCCCACCATGGGGCTGGGGAGATGGGCCAGGGCCACTGCTGGGGCCAGTCTTGTGTGCAGGACAAAGTCCAGGCAGTCTCACCAGCAGATTGAGTTCTCGGAAGGCGGGGGAGGTACAGTTGAAGAGGTCAGGCTCCAGCCAACCCCGGTCCTCGTCACACAGCCGCACGGCCGCACCTGAAGGCAGGTGACCCTCGATCAGTCCTGGGGCCCGGACCCCTTCACTGGGGAGGCAAACACAGCACTCTCCTCTACCCCAGGGGAAGCTCTGATGCAGGGACCAGGTAGGAGGCAACCATGGCTGCACCGCTGGATGGAGAAGACCCAATCCCCAGCCCAGATGGGCCCCAGGCACTTATCAGTCAATTCCTAGAGGTCTGGGGACCATTTTGAACAGCCATGACTTAAAGAAGAACACAAGGGTAGGACTGTGTGTGTGTGCTATGCTGCACTTAGTCGCTCAGTCATGCCTGACTCTTTGTGACTCCATGGACTGCAGGCCACCGGGCCCCTCTGTCCTTGGGGATTTTTCCAGGCCAGAATACTGGAGTTGGTTTCCATGCCCTCCTCCAGAGGATCTTTCCCACTCAGGGATCGAACCCAGGTCTCCCGCATTGCAGGCAGATTCTTTACAACTGAACCACCAGGGAAGCCCAAGAATATTGGAGTGGGTAGCTTATCCCTTCTCCAGGGGATCTTCCCCACCCAGGGATTGAACCCAGGTCTCCCAAATTGCAGCGGATTCTTTACTGACTGAACCACCAGGGAAGCCGAAGAATACCGGAGTGGGTAGCTTATCCTTTCTCCAGGGGATCTTCCCAACCCAGAAATCAAACCGGGTGTCTTGCATTGCAGGCGGATTCTTTACCAGGGAAACCCTGGGTGTGTGTATGTGTGTGTGCGCGCATGTGCACCCAAACACACAAGCCAATGCTCACACCTACACACAAGTAGATGCTGCGTGACCCAGGACAAACAGGCACACAATGCTCCCTCTCTCTCTTTCTCACACACACACACACACACACACACACACACAGACATGGACCAGGTTTTCCAGTAGAATTTTGTGACCAAAATAGGGTGGGGATCAAAATTCTCACACAAAATTTAACTGCCCCAAGGACTTTGCTGCCATCTCTCCCTAATCTGTGAGATTGGAATGAGAGTTGAATGAAAAGTGACCCGGCCCTTAAGAGAGCTTGTCGCCACCACCAGCAAGAGGGACATTGACTTACATACAGAGACCCCGCCCCAAGTAGACACGTGCAAAGGCGCAGGAACACACACAAGAGCATGCGCACGCACACAGCTTTGGTCCAGCCATGGCGGAGACCTCGAGCAGCGGGGAGGGTTCTGTGGGGACCTCCAGTGGAGCGCAGAGGTCTTTCAAGACCTCGGGCAATAGAAAGAGGCCTGCAGGAAGCTGAGGAACTGAGCAGGAATCTACAAGGACCTTAGGAAGTGTGTGTGGTGGGGGGAAGGGCCTCCAGGGACTTCAAGCAGTTGGGAGGAGCTTTTAGAGACCTCAGGCAGTGGGGAGGGGTCTGCAGGGACTTCAGGCAGCAGGAGGGGTCTGCAAAAGCTCTGGCAGTGGGAGGGGGCAGCGCACCTGAGCAAACACGTACCCCTTACCTGCACCCCGCAATCCTGCCCAGAAGCCAAGAAAAACAGACGGAGGCTCAGTGAGGGTCGGAGGGAGGGAGCCAGAGACCCAAAGAGGTAATGAGGGACCAATGTCGCACCCCCACCCCACTCCCACCTTTTGGCAGGAACAAGGCCAACCAACTCAGGAAAAGAGGTGGTTCTAGAGGTCAGAGGACAGGCTGATCGGTACCCTCAGCAATGTGCCTGTCCCCCATGTACTCACCTAGGGCCCCCCGAGGACAGGGCACTGAGGCTAAGACGCCAAACTTGGTCTGTGGCCACCACACACCGGATTTCAGGGACTTGGGGCAGGCGTCATAGAGCACTAGGGAGGAAGAAGACAGTGAGGCAGGCAGCCAGGGGCTGGGGCCAGGGAGGGCCACGTCTGCTGACCCCTCACCTACCCCAGGCCCACTGCCTACCACTCTGCTGCTGGCCTCAGGGAAGCTGGCCCATCAGATTCTGTGACAGCCCATCAAAATACTTGGGGCCAATGTGGGAGTCTCTGGGCAGCGTAAGAAGCAGCCCAGAGCTCCTACCCAGAGAGCCAAGCCTGCCATGGGACTTGGTGGCAACATGCCAGAGCCAGCCTGTTGCATGTGGAGCCTGCTCACCCCGGCAGCCGCTGGCTGTCACCTCTGCAAAAGGACTGTCACAGCTGTTGCACTGGCGGCCAAGGGCTCCTGGGCGACAGGGGCACTGCCCGCTGTGAGGGGCGCAGGAACGTGAGGTGGAGCCCACTGGGTAACAGTCACATGGCAGGCATGAGTCGCTGCCCCGCGGTCGGTAGTGGAACTCCTGTTTGAGAAAGGGTCCGGGGCCGGAGGTCAGAGGTCAGGGCTTAAGGTGAAGATTTCAGGTCAGGGCTTGGGGAGTGGGTGGAATCGGGCCTCAAGGGAAACATAAGGGAGGGGTCAGATGTCAAGGACAAGAGGTGGCAGTTAGGTCACAGGGTAGGGGTAAGAGGTCAGGAGCTGAGTCAGGTGGCAGAGGTCAGCAAGCTGGATAAGAATCACAGAATATCTACGGCAGAGTTAAAAGGTCAGGGCCAGGCGCACCTTGCAGTGACACTGCCCATCTGTCTTGTTGCAGTTGGGGTCAAAGCCCTTGTGAACATCGCAGTTGCAAGGGCCACACGTTGGGCTCCCCCACCAGCCCCGTGGGCACTGCTGGTCCATCCTGGGATGGAGAACCAGGTGAGATGTCTCCACCATATCTCAGTGACCCTCCCTAACCCTCTCCAGCTTTTTCCATCACCTCAGCCCCTAGCTCCTTACCTGTGTTCACAGTGGTGCCCGAAATAACCACCTACGCAGTCGCAGGTATAGCCATGGGGGGCCCCCGGGAGATGCCGGCATGACCCCTGGTTCTGACAGGGGTTCAAGAGGCAGGCGTCCACACAGCCCGGGCCATAGTAACCTGCGGGTTGGGTCGGGAGTGAGGACACTGGCCACAGAGCCCGGGAGGAAGCAGGCACCTGTCCTTCTCGGCCCCTGCTTCCTCGGGGCTCTCCAGGTCCCCCAGTCTTCACCATGAGCCCCAGATCACCCTGTCCCCACCCAGGCCCCACCTGGCCAGCAGGTACAGGAAAAGGTTTGCCAGAGGTCTCGGCAGTCAGCACGGGGAGGGCAGGGCCCAGAGGCACAGGCGTTGGTCACAACACAGCCAGGTTCCACGTTCACTCGGTGGCTTGGGGGCAGCAGGGCTGGGGACCCCGAAGGCGTGGATCCAAGCCATACTCCCTAGGGGCAGAGCCGGCAAGAGTGAGACCCATGTCAGAGCACCTCAGCCCCGAGTCCAGCAGAGCCACCCACATGGTCTGATGGCCCCTGACATGCAATCTCCCTACAAACCCGAGTGTGCTTAGTCGCTCAGTTGTGTCCGACTCTTTGTGACTCTATGGACTGTAGCCCGCCAGGCCCCTCTGTCCATGGAATTCTCCACGCAAGAATGCTGGAGTGGGTACCCTAAACCCTGCCCCAATACTTCCATTTAGTGCACCCTTAAGACCCCTAATTATGCTCTCCCTGATCTAGGCCTCTAGTGACCCTCGATAATCTACGCTGGACTCTCACCTGGATACAGCCAACCAGACCATGAGGAGCCTCCTCTTCAGCGCCATGGGGCAAGCCTCCCACATGGAGTCGCTTTACCTTCAGGCCCTGCAGCTCACTCCCCACCGCCAAAGTGTCCTGGGGGAAGGGGACAGTCAGCACTGGGGGTGAAGAGGGGACCAATAAACCCCTTCCCTACCCCAGTGTCAGCCTTGGCCTTATCCTAGCCCTGAATCACCATGCTCTGGCCCTCTGGACCAGGGGGCTGGTCTGGGCATGAGATGCTCCCGAGTACAGAGGACCTGCTGGAGCACAGGGGATGAGTGACAGGAAGGTTTAGTCAAGAACTGGGCTCTGGACTGGGCCCTCTCTCCTGGACCCCAAACAGACCCTGAAATTCCATGATTTTGAGCTGGGAAGATTGGGAGACCAGAAGAGGTTTGGCAAAGTGCTGGCTGCAGAGGTACCCCAAGACCAGGCCAGAAATCTGCATAGACTCCTGACATGAGGAGGGCAGAGCAGGGTGGGCTTAGAGCAAGGACATGAGGAGGGGGACTCGGGGGACAACATCAGACTATGTGCAGTGGAGGGAAGAGGAGTTGGACTGAGGGGGATTCCGATGAGGTGGGTCTGGTCAGAAGGCTGAGAACAGACCACCCCAGGATTAGAAGTCAGACCTGGAAGAGGCTGAAGTCCAGTGAGACCATGAGGACATGGTGGCCCCGCCGGCCACCTGGCTCCTCCTGCAACTCCAGCCGCAGATCGTGCCACCGGCCGTCGCTGACTATCACCTGCTCCAGGAGGAGGTGGGCAGCCCGGCCTGAGGCCCTGGTCACTGTTACAGACAGCAACCCCTGATCCAGCTGCAAGCAGAGAGGCAGAGCCTGGGGTCAGAGCCCCACACTGGGGTGGGGCCGGGAGTGTCAGGAGGTGGGGTTTGGGGCTTCAAAGGTCACAAAGAGCAGAGGTAGGTACAAGAGGGACAGGTTATATTTGGCATGGAGGGCCCTGTGCCTGGGCACTCTATGATTCTGAGAGTGAAGTTAAGGGGCAGGGGTCATAGATTAGTGCAGTTGGTATGGGAGAGCTAGGCTGGGATGCTGCACCTACAGAGGATACGATAGTGGGGAAGAGGGTCAAGGGCCAAGGTTGACAGCAGGCTCAAGTATGATCAGTGCTCCTAGCAGAGAAGTATGCTTTGTGTGTGTGTGTGCATGCATGCACTTAGTCGCTCAGTCGTGTCCTACTATTTGCAACCCTATGGACTGTAGCCTGCCAGGCTCCTCTCTCCATGGGGTTCTCCAGGCAAGAATACTAGAGTGGGTTGCAATTTCCTTCTCCAGGGGATCTTCCCAACCCAGGATCAAATGCAGGTCTCCTGAATTGCAAGCAGATGTTTTATCATCTGAGCCACCAGGGACCAGGCCTGAAACCACAGGAATGGTGCTGGTGGCCTCAAAGAGAGCTGAGGGTCTAGGGAAGGGCTCAGGAAGACAGACACACCTGACAGAGAAGTGTGCTATGTGGCCCAGCCTGGACTTGCATCAGGACCCCCTGCTTCGCCCGCGTCCGAAACGCTAGCCCCAGGTACCATGGCACAGACACGGCCACGTCGTTTCCAAAGTCCCAGCTCAGTGTGCCATTGCCACGGAAATGGTGGGGATGGGCCATAGCTGGTGGGATAAAAGGAGCAGAGTCACAGGCCTCACCTCAAGAATAGAAGCTATACCCTGAAAGCCCTTCTGCCCCGACTGCCCACTCACTCAGCCGACAGTCTTTGCCTCCAAAGCCCACCGGGCAGTCGCAGCTGAAACCACCCCAGCGCTCTGAGCAGATGCCGTTGTTCTTGCAGGGGCCCGAGTCACAAAAGTGCAGCTTGGCCTGGCAGCCTGGGAGAGGAAAGCACATGGAGGACATGCAAACGCGAGAGAGGGCATGAGTGCGGGACAAAACACAGGGCCCAGAGGGGCTGAAAGTGCCCAAGATCTCAGCCCCAAGTTCTCGCAGGGGGTGGAATTGGTAGGACTCAGGTCCTAAAGGCCAGACTACAGCAGAGTGCTTGCCAGAAAAGGAGACGAGGAGGTCAGAGTTTGAGTCCATCGATAGAGAGACTTCCACCCTTTCCCTATGATGGGGACGTGGCCTACCTGCCATGGTGCCATTGTTTGCGACAAAGGACGCCATGTCCACCCGGCGGCCATCGATATGCAGGTCCCGCATGCAGCCAACGAAGTCCTTGTGGGACACGGGGAAGTTCTCGGGAAGGTTGGGGACACCGCCCAGGAGCAGAGGGCCTGTCAGGTCCAGGGACCTGGGGGTCAGGGGTCCAGGTCATTGGTGGGACTGGGGCCAGGGTAGGTTTGCTCCTGGCTTTGTGGGGGGATAGGAAATGGAGGGAGTAGGACTCAGAAGGTAAGGTGATCGAATGGGGAGGGTAAGATCAGGCTTAGGAAGGAACTGGGGCCTGACTTCAGTTGTGGGGGTGTAAAGGAGAGTTTCTGATAGACAGATGGTCTGGGGAAAGGTGAAAGAGGCTGGGATTGAGGATGAGGATGAAAAAGGGAGGCGGAAGTGTGGCTGGGGAGGGTGATGGGGGTCAGATGGGGCTGTGGGGCATTAGAGAGGCCGAGAGTAGAGAATTTGGGGGAGTGGGTGCCTAGGGGAATGTGTACAAGTGGGGAGTCCAAGGTAGAACACAGAGATGAGGGCTAAGGTAGGGTGGGGTTTCAGCGTTCTAATGGGGAAAGGAAACTCTGGTGGTTTGGGGAAGGATGGGGAGTTTGGAGGCAGTATTGGAAGGGTGGGGATGGGCTCTGGCAGGCAAAGGGTTTGGGGCTCAGGGGCTGAGGAGCTCACTTTTTAGAGCTTGTTTGTGTGCCAGCAGCCGCGCATGAGTAGTTGCCAATCTCAGCCCCAAATTGCAGAGCCACAGCCACATCGCAGTCATCCACGCTCAGCACAGCCACTTTGTCCTTGGAGGGGCCCTGAGCACCCCCCAGGGCATCTGTCCGGGGCTAGAGACCTGGCATGTCACTCAACAGGACCCCCAGGGGTCACCTGGTATCCCAGAACCTGGTATCCCAGCTCCTTCCCCGCACTCCCAGGCCAAGAGCGGTGCCCACCTTGTTGTAGTATCTCAGATGCACTGTGTGCCACTGGCCGTCACTGAGGCCCCCTGGAACTGTGGGGCTGACCACTGTGTTGGACTCACCTGCAGGGCAGATGTGTATGGAGGCTGGTCTGGAGGTGCAAGGCCTCCCCTCTCCCTACCCAGTCATGCAAGCACATCTACTCCCAGGGTGAACCTGGATGTATCAGATCCATTTCCCCCTGCTGGTGGCCACACTGGCTGGACCAGAGTGCCTCTGGACAGGTGGGAGAAGCACACACTTCATGGAGAGAAAGTGGTCTGTTGGGCATGGGTGGAGGGACGTGTTCAGGTGGGCCTGGGAGGCTCACATCCCCCAGCCAACTGACCCACACATGCACCCCCTCGCCCCTACACTGATTCGCAGGGGCACCCACCGGTGGAATATGTGAGCCTCACTTGCCCAGCCACGAGCTCCAAGGCCAGAAAGTCGTGCTTCTCGTTCAGGCGTCCGTTGTAGAAGAGCAGCCCATTGGGCTGCACCGTGGCGAACCTGGGGTCGGGGAGGGCCAGTCACAAGCAAGACCCCCTCCTCACACCCACCGTCCCTGTGACAAGGTCTGAGGGCGCCCACCCAGGCTCGGTGAGGGAGGAAGTGATGGGAGAGGGAAGGGAGGGGCGGTGTGCCCTGGGACGCCAGGATGGAGGCAGTCAGGAACCCGGGTCTTGGAGGCGGTGGGGACCCTGTGTGGGAGCCAGATGCGGGTGAGCACCTACGAGAGGGACAGCGTGAGGTGGAAGCGCTGTCGAAGGCCGCGGAACATGACGAAAGAGCTGGGCGGGAAGGAGCGCGCCGCCACTTCGCAGCGCGGACCCTCGAAGGCGCCGCCCGCCGGGCACTGGCAGCGGAAGCCGCCGTCCGGCCCGTTGGCGCAGGTGCCCCCGTTGCGGCAGACGCCTGGGACGCAGCGTCCGGCCTCCGTGTCCAGCTCGCAGTCTTCGCCTAAGGGTCAAGTCGGCGGCCGAGGCGGGGTCAGACTGCGCCCCGCCCCCGGCTCCAGCGGGCCCCACCCCTCCGAAGGCCAGGATCTCCAGGAGAGAGCCAAGAAGATGAAAAAGTCCGGCTCGCTATGAGCACGCCCCTATTTACCGGACCCCGCCCTCTCCTCTTCCGACAACGCCCCTGCCCATGGCCACGCCCCCTCCTCTTCCTCTGCCCAGTTAAACTGTCAGTTGCTCAGTGGTGTCTGACTTTGTGACTCCACGAACTGTAGCCTGCCAGGCTCCTCTGTCTATGGGATTCTCCAGATAAGAATACTGGAGTGGGTTGCCACGCCCTTCTCCAGGAGATCTTCCCCACCCAGGTCTCCTGCACTGCAGACAGATTCTTTACCGTCTGAGCCACCAGGGGGTTGGCCCAGCCAAGCCCTCCAGTTCTTCACGGCCTTAGGCTCCCTCTCTGCCAGGTTCTACAGCTTCTGGACTAACCGCGCCCAACTCGACCCCGGGTGGCTCAAGAGTGATGCCCAGTGCTCACTTGCACTGTAGTTCCGCCCCCCACTCTGCCTGATGTTCACCCAGCCCCGCGCCCCGCTCACCCGTGAAGCGCGGCCTGCAAACGCAGGTGTAGCCGCCCTCGCGCCGCGAGCAGGCGCCGCCGTTGCGGCAGGGGTTGGAGTAGCAGAGGTCGAGCTCTGTCTCGCAGAAGTCTCCCGTGAAGCCGGGAGGGCAGCGGCAGCGCAGACCTGCGATGGGCTGGATGGGCCTGAAGAGCGTAGAGGCGGAGGCCAGGAAGGGCGCAGAGGAGTCAAAGCGCAGCACCGACACGCATTTCATGTAGTTCTCGCAGGGCTCTCGCAGGCACACGTTGTCGTCGAAGGGCAGCACCTCCAGCAGCGAGCGGGCGGCCAGGGCAGCGCGGCGCACGTACAGCTGCTCCTGCAGCTCCTCGGAGCTGAACCAGGGGCCCGCAGAACCGGCTCCGGCCCCGCGGGGAGCCAGCGCAGAGAAGCTCACGTTGAGCACAGTGCCCCCCACGTCCGTGTCGTTCTGGATGTTGAAGATGAAGACGTCCTCGGCGGGAGTGGCAAGTACCGCAGCCACGCCTTCCAGAAAGTGGCCCAGCAGCGGTGACAGGAAGCGTTCCTGCCACATGTTCTCCAGGCGCACAGTCAGGCTGTTGGCCAGCAGCTCCTCGGTTATGATGACCACGCGCAGCACGCACTGGGCGGTCACACTGTGCAGCCCATCTGCCGGCGGAAGTGGGAGAAGAGGTCAGTCTGGGGTCAGCGGCTGCCCCTCCCAGGGACAGAGGAGCATTACTGGCCCACTCCCCCAGCACCTCTGTGTTAGCAGGCTGACCTTGCCAGGACACAAGGGGATCTGGGCTTGTGATCACCAACTCTCTCATCACCAAGGTGTCAGTGAGGTACTGCTTCCTGTCCCCTCCCTCCAGCAAGGGGAAGGGCCTGAGCCAGGGATCAACCCACCCACTCTCTGCCCCCTAATAGTGCCCATGGGTTAGCAGGTCATTCCTCCAACAGCACACAGAAGGTCCCTCAGTGATCAGTAATCCACCCTTCCCCAGGTTATCATGGTCAGAAGGCCAATCAGGACAGAAAGAGGAGCCAAGACCACCGATGACCGACTTTCTTTCCTTCCATCCCCCAGCACTGCAGAATGAGCAAAACATGCCCTCCAAGAATATCCTCCAGGTGAGGGATCACCTATACCCTATCTCTGGTTAGCCAACTGCTTTCCCAGTTCACTAGAAGGGTCCCTAGCCCTGAGACCACTCAACAGCATCTCCCAGAACCCTGGGTCAGCCAGCTCCTTCTCGCCAAGAGAATCTTGAACCCTGACCACCTCCTCAGCATCCTTGGATCAGCAAGCTGCCCATCACCCCACACCTGGGTCCTGCAATGTCAGTGGCCACCCTCAGAAATGAGGATGAGGTACTTATATGCCTTGTCTCCACACTCTGGGTGGCTGACAGGGTTTTTTGTCCAGGGAATTGAGAGATGAATGAAGACATGCCTTCTTTGGCAATGCCAGGAGTCCTATGCTCCAGAATTGGAGAATAAGCACCAGTAAAGCCTGTCCCAACCTCTGCAGCCTCCAGTATTTAGGCCTGCAAGAGCTTTTCCTGCCTGTGCTGTCCTTTGAGGGAACAGTTTGTGAAAGCCTCGGTCCACAGCTGCAGAAGAGAAGTGGATCTCCGGACTTTCTCCCAAAGGGCAGAGGCTTAGTCAGCCCCATCGATAGCAGCCAGGCTAATATGGGTCTGCTCTCTGTCTGAAACTGCCAAAGGAAGATGCTGTTCCTGACCACTAAATGATTGGCCTCCCTCTTCTCCACAGGCTGAGGGTCAGAATGGACCCAGAGTAACCCTTCATCTGAACAGGGGTATGATGCTGGCTTTTCCTGGGACATTCAGAGTCTTACTCCAGCCTTTCAGAAGGAGGGGAGCAATCCCTAGACTAACAAGCAGATGGTTCTTGGGCTTCCCTGGTGGTTCAGTGGTAAAGAATCCTCATGCCTATGCAGGAGACAAATGGGATTTGATCCCTGATCCGGGAAGAGCCCATGTGCCACAGAGCAACTAAGTGCATTATTGAGCTGTGCTCTAGAGCCCGGGAACCACAACTACTGAAGTTCAAGTGCCCCAGAGCCCACGCACCACAACAAGAGAAACGATTGCAATGGGAAGCCCGCATGCTGCAACTAGAGAGTGGCCTCTGTTTGCCACAACTAGAAGAAAGCCAGCACAGCCAACAAGAAATAAAAAAATAATTATTTAAATAAAGCAGACAGTTCTTTAAGAGTCTTCATGAAGTCTGCTGATGCCCTAGAATCTTTGGGGTTCTGTGGAGACTGTTCAAGACCCTAAGCAGAGACTATATTATGATCCTAACCTGAGAGGTCTATAGCAGATCCTGTGGGGTGCAGGAATTCAGCGATCAAGGGATTCTTGGAAAGCCTGGAAACCCCTCTTTGGTTTGCAGTGCCTTGTGGGGGGCCCTGAGGACCTGACAAGCTAAGGTCACTGGCTCACTTGATTAATCCCCACCTCTCACCTGTGACAGTCACCAACATGGAGGCCACCAATGGGCGGTTGTTGTCCAGCTTGCGGCTGAGTCGGAGCTCCCCGCTGGTCTGGTTGACCACCAGCAGCTGTAGCTCATTGCCCCGCTCAAAGGAGTAGAAGAGGTGGTCAGAGACATCTGGGTCGTAAGCTGGGATGCGCCCAATGATGCCTGAGGGGAAGGTGTCTGAGCGATTGGATACATAGTTGTTGAAGAGGATCTGGAAGTTGTTGAGCACAGGGCTGTTGTCATTCTGATCAACCAAGCGGACGTGTACCGTGGCTCGACTCACCAGAGGGGCCGATGTGGCCTGCACGACAATTACATATTCCTGGCGAGCCTCGTAGTCCAGGTCAATGAGTGCCGTCAACTCTCCTGAGAAGATGTCCATTTGGAACAGCTCAGGGATGTTCCCCTCCACGATCTGGTACATTATATGAGCATTGGGGCCTTCATCTGGATCCACTGCAGTGATCTGGGCCACCACCGAGCCCACAATGCTGTTCTCCTTCACTCGCACCTCAAACTCCTCAGCTGGGAAGACCGGTGCATTGTCATTGACATCCTGCACCGTCACCTGGATACTGACTGGAGTCCGGAGTGGGGGCACACCTCGGTCCACTGCATAGGCAGTCAGTTCATACACTGGCACTGCCTCCCGATCCAGCCGCCTCACGGTGCGAACAATGCCAGAGGTGGGTTCAATGGTAAAATCTCCATCCCCATCTTCCCCGTTCTGGAAAGTGTATTGGACCCGGCCATTGGCATGAGCATCCCGGTCAGTGGCTGAGATCTGCAGGACACTGGTGAAAGGCGGGGCATCCTCGGAGACCAGTCCTGTGTAGTGGGAGGCCACAAACTGCGGAGCATTGTCATTCACATCATTGACCATCACCTCCACATAAGTAGTGTCTGCCTTCTGTGGGATGCCATTGTCCCGAGCTGTAATAGCCAGTGTATAAGTCACCTGGTCTTCATAGTCCAGGGGGGCCTGCAGTGTAATGGCCCCCGAGTCCGCGTCAATGCGGAACTGGGGCAGGTTGTCTTCCAGGAGATAAGTGATGCGAGCGTTCTCACCCACATCATCATCAGAGGCACTGATGACCACCACAGTGCTACCCACTGGCCGATCCTCATTCACACTCACTGAGTAGTGGGCACTTTGAAAGACAGGCCGGTGAGTGTTGGCATCTGTGATGTTAATATGCACATAGCAGTGATCATGAAGGGCACGGTCAGATGCAGTTAGCACCAGCTTGAAGTAGCGTTCCTGTTTGTAGTCCAGGGGCAGGGCCAGTGTCACCAGACCTACACCCCCCTGGGTGCTTATGGCAAAACGATTACGAGTGTTGCCTCCTGTAATCTGGTAGCTGATGGCACTGTTGGCATCACGGTCTACAGCAGTCACACTGACCACACTGGTGCCCACGGTCGCATCCTCATTCAGTCGGAGGTGGTACTCCTTCATGGTGAACTCAGGTCGATTGTCATTAACATCCAGCACAGTCACTGTGACGCTGGCTGAGGCTGAGAGTGGGGGCGAGCCATGGTCTCGGGCCTCCACACCAAAGAAGTAATGTTCCACAGACTCACGGTCCAAGGGACCGCTGACAGAGACCCAGCCAGTGGCACTGTTTATCACAAAGGGTGTATCGGATGCCACACCGGTTAGGGAATACTCCAGTCTGGCATTCTCTCCATGGTCTGCATCCACTGCCTGAATGTGAATGACTGAGTGGCCCAGGGGTGCATTTTCCAGGACAGAGACCTGGAAGGGCGTGCTGACAAAAATAGGAGTGTGGTCATTGATGTCCACCACCTGGATGCTGGCCAGCCCGGTGTTGTTGGACAGCGGGGGGCGGCCTGCATCCTGAGCCCGGATGCGCAAGGCATACTCTCGCTCTGCTTCAAAATCCAGAGGGGCCACCACCTGGATCTCGCCTGTGAGACTGTCAATGGCAAAGTGGCCGCGGCTGTTACCACTGATGATGTTGTAGTGCACTAGTCCATTGGCGTCCTTATCCCGGTCTGTGGCTGTGACGCGAAGCACCACCGTATGGGGGCGCACATCCTCGCGCACCTGTGCCACGTAGCGTTTCTCGCTAAACTGGGGCGCGTTGTCGTTCTCGTCCAGCACGGTTATGTGCACACGCACGGTGGCAGAGCGCGGCCCGGGCTCTTGGCCCTGGTCGCTGGCCTCCACCACCAGCTCGTAACTTTCCATGTGCTCGCGGTCCACGCGACCGCTGGTGCTGATGAGGCCTGAGCGAGGATCAATTTCAAAGGCAGCGGCTGCCGCGGCGCGCGCAGCTGGCGGCCCCACAAAGCGGTAACGCAGGTTGGCGTTGGGGGGCGCGTCACCATCTGTGGCACGCAGCTGCAGGATGGGGTAGCCCTCTTCCACGTTCTCGCGAAGCGTCTCCCGGTATTGCGCCTGCTCAAATACCGGCGCGTGGTCATTGCGGTCGGCCACTGTAACGGCCACCATGGTGGTGGCAGAGAGGCGCGGCGAGCCGTGATCCTGCGCCGTGACGCGCAGGTAGTGGCGATCCATGCTCTCGCGATCCAGAGCGGCCTCTGTGCGGATAAGGCCGCTCTGCGGATCGATGCTGAACAGCTCCAGCGAGCGGCTGTTCATGAGCGCAGCCAACGAGTAAACTAGGCGCCCAGCCTCTCCGGTGTCCGGGTCCTGCGCCACTACGCGTAGCACCGCGGTACCCGCTGCCTCATTCTCCGGCACTAGTGCCTGGTAGTTGTACTGCGGAAACTGTGGGTGGCTGTTCGCGGCGCGACGGGGGCGGGCCCGGCCCTCTACGGGTATTCTCCAAGCTCCAGGCCGGGCCGGGGCCCCAGGGGGGCGCGGCCCGGGGCGCTGCGGGAGGAAGCGGCGGCGGAAGAGACCTCGGGAGCGCATGCGCTCGGGCGTCGGCTCGGGAGCTGTCCGAGACTCGCGCGGTGCTGAACCAGACGCGGGAGCTGTCCTCGCTGTGCGAGGTGCTGAATCCAGCCCGGGGCCAGATCCCAAGGCACCGGGAGGGCGGTCCGACCGGGGGCCTGTCCTTCTCGCTCGGGATGTCACGGTTCTCTCGCTCTGACCCCTGCGCCCTGGTCCCCACAGTTCCCCGCAGCAGCGCGTGGTTCCCACTTTTGGGGAGGAGCCTCTCCCAGTATTCCTCTGAGAGGACACCGGCTGAGAACCACGGGGCCGAATCAGAAGGTCCGAAGGGAAGGGAGAGTTGTTCTCCGGGCCTGGGACCCCTGGGGACAAACCCTCTGGTGACAGACTATCTCTTCTCAAGGGCCCTGACCGCCTGCAAGAGGAGACCTCTGGGCGCCAGCATAACAGAGACCCTGGTCCTTGTCCAGTCTCCCGCCCGCGGCTGCCAAATGTCTTGACCCCATATTTCGCTCCCAGCCCCGGCTGCTCCGGGGGCCCTCGATCGCTTTGGGCGCTTTGCCTTTCCCCTCGGAGCCCCACGAAGACAGGTTCCCTGATTCCCAGGCCAGGCTCTCCATCCTCTCGGACCCCAGGCGGCTCGGGACAAAGAGCTAAGGCTCCGTTGCCGATCCGCGCCCCTGGTCCCGTAGCAGCAGCTACCCCCGGATCCCAGCCGTGGCCCCCACCGCCCCCCAGCTCCTCCCGGCTAAGAGGGAACAAAGAGAGGAGGAAAACGAGCAGGAGTAGCGGGGTCGTCGGCCCCCTGAGACCCCACCACGGCTGCCGCCTCGCCATCACCCCCCACTTCCCCACACTGCCTCCACTGTCCTCCGCCCGGGTCCAGGCCTTGGGCCCGCCTCGCTGCTCGGACCCCCACCCGGACCCTGCCGCCACCCCAGTCCCCTGCCTCTAGGCCTGTCGCTCCACGCCGCCGCCACCCTCTGGGCACCATCTACTTCGCGGCCAGAGCCCCTTTGGCGAGCGGCCCCGGCTTTTGCCGCCCCCACCACAGCATCCCTGACGCTGCTGCCGCCTCCCGCCGCTCCAACATGGCTCCCGGCCGCTGCGATGGTTCATTCCATCTCCGCCCCGGAGCTCCAAATCCGATGGTACAGGCCATCGCGCATGGTAGCTGCCGACATAGAAGTCATGATCGCCATCTTTATTGAGGGCAGAACTCAAGTGCTGCCCATGGTGTTGAACCGGGCAGGGAGATTCACCGCCTCTGGTTCCACCCTCCTCTTGGTGGCCACCGCCCTCACCCGCCTCCCTCCTTCTAGGGCGCTGTCTCAGCTCTGTCTTCGGCCTTCTGCTTGCGGATCTCTTATGCCCCGCCTTCCTGACCATTAGTTCCGAACCCTGTCCAGGATTTTGCCCTGAAATTTTGGTGCCTACGATGCGCAGAGTTTTCTCTCAAATCTTGGGTGGGGATACCATCATGGGGTCGGAAGTGGCTAGGGGTACCAGCAGCCAGAACAGCCTTAACCGTTCGATCAGCGAGTTTTAATTCATGAAACACGTCGCGACCATCTGCTTGTTTGGAGCGCCCCAACCGAGCAGGGACCAGAGGTGACCCTCCCGAAGCCGGAGCAGAGGCGAAACTTCCCTGCTTTTTCGGCACAGTTTTCCGGGCTGGGTGCTCGTCCACTGGAAATTACAGCCCTCTCTTCAGGTAGCGGGGGGCTTCCCTGCTGGCTACAATGCGGGAGACCAGAGTTCGATCCCTGGGTCGGGAAGATTCCCTGGAGAAGGAAATGGCAACCCATTCCAGTATTCTTGCCTGGGAAATCCCATGGACGGAGAAGCCTGGTAGGCTACAGTCCACGGCCGTCGCAAAGAGCAACTTCACTTCAGGTAGCGGGTCTCCAGTGCTCTGGAATGCCACGTGCAACCCGGCCTTGCCGCAGGACTGAGGCTCGGATTCCTCAGATCCTCTCCCTCGCCGGCTACGACTGCGTCCCTTAACCCCTTGAAGGAACTAAGGGAAAGCTCAGTTTTGCCCGCGCTGTTCTACTCCCAGTGCAAGTAAGACCAGTGTATCCAATGGGCAGACGCCGGGGAATAAACGTCACCGAAGACGAGCGGGGGCGTGGGGCCCGAACACCGAGCGTTCCAATCAGAAAGTCACTGTTTCTATTGGGACAATGGGTGGCTCCACCCCCACGGCAGACTCATTGTCTGGGGGAGGAGGCTCCGCTGGTTCCAGAATAGCCGGGAGAGACAATTAAGGAGGTGTTCCATGGCCCAGGCTGCAAAGCAACGCCACGGGCAGACGGCCTCGGCGTCCCTGGACCGAGGAGGGGTTTAGGGCTGAGGGCCCAAACGCTCCAAGGCGCGCGACTCCTGCTTGGAACCAGCGGAAAACTCCGGCTACTGCCTCTGGCCCGCCCCAAGCGGTACCTATGACATCACCACCAACCAATCAAATGGCGCATTCTTAAGCCCCCATTGACTTTTTCGCTTCTGGGAGGCGGGATTCCTCTTTCCAGCACCTCATGTGACTACGGAGAGCCGATGGGTGGGCTCCAGTGGTGCCCTCCGATGTCTCCGAATCTGAGGACTTCCTAAGGTCAGAGCCGAGAAAGTACGGTCTGGGTCGCTATGGGCGTTGGAGAGGTGCTGAAGGCATACCTTGGTTGGATGGGGGCTCGGTGCAGGGGCTGGAGGAGGGAAGCCAAAGACATGGTTTCCATCGCACTTCCGCCCTCCGGGTTCACGATCTAGCGAGTGGAGGGCAGAAAGCTTTGCACTAACGAAGGAGGGCGATAGGTGGGACGCTAGGGAGAGGGATGCTGGATTCCAGAGGAGGTGCCTGAGACAGCGTAACCATCTGCCTGAGTAGATCTTTGAATAACCAAACGATGGAGGAGCCACCCTAGGTCTTGGAGTCTGCGTGGGCAAATGTTCTGAGGTTTAAAGGGATCGTGGCCGTGTTATGTCCTGCTCCCTTACTAGGGCTAGAACTGCCCTCAACTGGTGCTCCTTGTGGGTAGCAAGACTGGAACCTCTCCTTAACACCCTTGGTGACTGCAGAGGACTCTCTGTTTCCTCCCTGAAGTTCTGCCTCCACTGCTTCCTCTCTTTGTGGCTGCTTTTCCATAGAAGCCTGTCCCTCTCCCTCTGCCCTCACCTCCATTCCCCACCCCCGGCACCCCCCACGCCGTGGCAGCTTCTCATACTCCCTGTAAAGACAAAGCAAGTAGTGTTCCTCTTTCCACTGCCCTCTAGGCCATTTCAGATTCCTCTCCTTGTGCCTTTTCCTCTCTACCCAGTATTTGCCCTTGTCACCTGCATTGCAGGTGAATTCTTTTATCACGAAGCCACCTGGGAAGTCCTTAGTTTAACCATTAGCCAGTCTGATAATAATTCTCCTACCCTGGCTCTTCTTAGACAAAGTCACTGGGCTAAAATCTAACCCCAGTTAAAACAGACTATTTGTGAATTCCTTACCTCTGGAGCAGCAGAGCATTACTAGAGAAAAACATTTTCAATTCTTGACCTTAAGCCTTAATATTATATTGGAGGGCTTCAACGGTGCAGTAAGGTAAAAAAAGAAAAAAAAAGTAAAAAGGTATAAGGATTAGAAAGGGGAAAAAAAAGTATTCACAGGCAACAGGAATGTGTATGTAAAAAACCCAAAGGAACTTACAAATAAGTTATTAGAGTTTAGCAAAGTCACTGGGTGCAAGGTCAATATATAAAAATCAGTTGTAATTTCTATATATCAACTAGTGAGATGCAATTTACAGTAGTATCATGCAACATAAAATGCCAGGAATAAATATAATGCAGTATGTGCAATGACATAAAACATATTGACACTGGAGACTATCATAATCATTTCATGATGTATGTAAGTCAAATCATTATGTTGTATACCTTAAACTATATAGTCAATTATATCTCAATAAATACTGAAAGAAAAGATAGAGACATAAAGATATAAATGGAGTACAAAACTATGTTCAAAGATTGGAAGATTTAATATAGGCATACCTTAGAGATACTGTGGGTTTGGTTTCAGACCACTGCAATAAAACAAGTATCACAGTAAAGTGAATTATACAAATGTTTTGGCTTCCCAGGGAATAAAAAACTTATGTTTAGACTACAGTCTGTTAAGTGTACAACAGTACTATGTCTAAAAAAAAATGTACATACCTTAATTAAAAATACCTTATTGCTGGGACTTCCCTGTTGGTCCAGTAGTTAAGACTCTGCCTTTCACTGCAGGAGGCACAGGTTTGATCCCTGCTCAGGGAACTAAGATCCCTCATGACAAATGGCTGAAAAAGAAAAAAAAAACACCTTATTGCTAAAAAAATGCTAACCATCATCTGAGCCTCCAGTGAATCATAATTTTTTTTTTTTTGGGCATTCTTGGGTGGGCCTAAACATCATCTTTTTAAAAGTAACATCAAGGCATTCCCTCGGAGTCCAGTGTTTAGGACCCTGCACTTCCACTGCAGAGGGCCAAGTTTGATCCCTGGTTGGGGATCTAAGATCCCACATGCTTCCTGGTACAGCGAAAAATAAATAATATAAAAGATCACTGACCACAGATCAGCATAACAGGTAAAATAATGATGATAAAGTTTGAAATATGAGAATTACCAAAATGTGACAGAGACATGAAGTAAGAAAATGCTGTTGGAAGACTGGTGACAATGGACTGTCTATTATCTGTTGAAGTTTGCCACAAACCTTCAAAACCTTAAAATTTGTTGTAAAAGATGCAGTATCAGTGAGGTGCAATAAAATGTGGTATACCTGTATTGTGCAGATGCTAATTCTTCCCAAATGATACATGGATTCAATGCAGCCTCAGAAACCTCAGTAAAGACTGTGTAGTGTACGTGTGCATGTAAACTGACAAACTGGATTCTAAAATGTATGAGGGCCAAGAACACCCAAGACAGTCCAAAGGAAACCCAAGAAGGAGAACAACTTCCTCTACTAGAGATCAAGAAAGCTACAGTGACAAAACCAAGACTGTATGATGCTGGTACAGGAATAGACAGACAAACGGAACAAAAGCCAGAGAGGGGCCCACAGGTACATGAAGACTTGAATGTTTACAAGAGTGGCTCTTAAGAGGCAACACAAGCAAAGGATGAGCTTTCCAGTAAACGATGCCACATCAATTGGACTTCCATGTAGACAAAAATGAGACCCCCCCCTACATACTACCCACATAATCAATTCTAGATAGCTCTGACATCTGAATGTGAAAGGAAAGATAACACATCTTTTAGAAGAGAACATAAAAGTTCATGACTTTTACGCAAATATTTTTTAAGAGGACACAAAATACTTCAGGAAAATACTGAAAAATTGGGTTACATTACAATTAAGAACACCTTTCATACAAAGACCTTAAGAATGGGAGAAGATAGGTTAAGATACACAATCCAAGGACTCATATCCTGAATACATACTATAAACCAATAAAAGATACACATCCCAGTCAATGAATGGGCAAGAGATGTGAAGAGGTGCTTCACAAGAGAAGATTCAAATAGCCAGTAAACTGATGAAAAAAATGCTCAACCTCTTTAGTCATCAGGGAAATCCAAATGTGAAAGTAAGTACTAATATCCTCCACCAGAAATGACTAAAATAAAAATGACTGACAATACCAGGTTTGGGGAAAGATACAGAGGAGCTGGCATTCAGACACCAGTGGAAGATCATACACTGGTGCAACTACTCAGGAAAACTATTTGGCATTTTCTGCTGTGACCCTGTAATTCCACTCTTGAGTATATATCCCCCCCACACAATATAATGCATAGGAGCAACCAAAAGATGAGTACAACAGTGCTCCTGACAGCATGATTTGTAATAGACAAAAACTGGAAACTGAAAGATTGTCAACGTGGATAAATAAATGAGGGTGCATGATACACGACACTGGGAATGAACAAACTGCAACCACATACTATGGCAAACCGTGAAATCTGATGGTGAGTGAAGAAGCCAGTGCTTATATGATTCCATTTATGTGAAGTTGGAAAACAGGCAAAACTCCTGAGTAATTTCCTCTAGGGAGGAGGTCTGGAGAGAAGAGAGGAGTTGATGATTAAGGGGGCTGCATGCTGGGCTTTGGGAGCTGGTGATACCGGGTGGTGATGAGATTAGCATCTTGTCCTAATTCATGTTTGCGTACTGCAGTTTTCACAGTATGTTCTTCCATTAAACAGGAAAAAAGGAAAGGTTGTCCTCACCGACTTGGAGCCTCAGTCTGTATCTTTTGGGGGCTGAGCAGGCAGGTGGTCTTCACCTGACTCCCTTACCCTGGAGTTGTTTATGCACTTGCTGCTTGTTGTCCTCAGCTGTGTCGCACAGACGTGTCCCCCACCTGTAGGGACCCACTTCTAGCCTAGAGATTGGCCCAGATCCCCAGCCTGCAGGGCCGCTCAAAATTGTGAGTTTTCCTCAGCCCCACCCAAACACCCCTCTTTCCTTGAGTGGCTTGTTTCTCCATCTCTGCCCTTTCGCCTGCCTAACCACATCCACGTCTACCATCAAGCAGGCAGAGCTGTTCTCCCAGATAGTTCCCTCCCTGAGGCATTCTCTGGCTGTCTTCGCTGGTGGTTGTAATTTTGTGCGGTGAGACCACCATCAAGGTGTTTGCTGAGGGGTCCTAGAGTCCTGGCCTCTGCTTGCTGCTCGGAGCTGGCATTTCTTTGAATTTGTCAGCTGGAACTCAAGTACCCCTGATGAATACGTGCAAGGACCCCCTGGACACTCATGCAGAAGTGGGCAGGGGCCCTGACCACCCCGCCACAGCGCTGCGCTTTGTTCCTCACGGGGGCCAGCACGGGGACAGATGGCAGAGCCCAGCCCTGCTCTTCCCACGAGGTCAGTGTGTGCAGCCTAGGAGTGAACAGAGCAAAGCACAGAGGCCACCGAATGTCTCTGTCGCAGTTTCCTGAGGGCCTGTGCTCATCCCTGAATTACACTCTCTCAGGAGGAGAACAGTGGGACTCTGCCTTCAGCTCTCCAATGAGAAAGGACTTGTACCTGGAAGTCAGCAGTGTTGATTCTGGCTGTGAAAGGGAGGCAGAGGCCTCCAGGATGAGGTGACTGTGCTGTACCACATGGAGCTTTCCTGCCGGCCCTGTGTCAGCTCCTCCTTGGGTCCAGGTAAACCTGTGCACTTAACCTTCTAGAAGAGTCAACAGTTCAGGAAGGATGTCTCCTTGTTGTCTTCCTGTGCTTTGCACCCACGGACCTGTTTTCCTGGGCCCCCACCCCAAAGACTGGCCTTCTTTGCTTCATTACACTCATTCATTATGCTGGGAGAGTAACAGCCCCCTGCCTTCAGCATCCCATTAAGAAAGGAAAAGTCATGGCCAGAAGTCACAGTATCTGACTTTGAAATGGGGAATCCGATGAGAATCATCTTGAGTAAAAAAATGAAGGGAACTGTTGGAAACCACTGCTGTCTGCTGTCTGCCTGTGGGTTCTGACTCTCCTCCCCGACTTACAGCGACAAGCCCTCGCTAACTCAGTAGGCCACAAGGAAAAAGTGTTTGCCCAATGTTGGCCTCGGATTCCCCTCAGACAGTAGTGTGCATCTAACTCCATATTCGTTGAGATACTCTTTTGGTCCTACCGTAATTACCAAATCTCTGCTAAGGCTGCAAGACGAGGGGATCTTACTGGGTCCAGTGGAAGACAAATGAGGAAGGGAAACAGCTGGGCAGGCCGAGGAGTTCAGGGAGGCTGGGGCTGGGGGCTCGGGGGAGATGCTTCCTTTGAGAATAGCTATAAAGGATTATAGGGGTTTTAATGGGGGAGAGAGACACGGCATTCAAGGCAGAGAGAGGTATAAGTGAAGTCCGGAGGGGCAGTCACCTGCAGATGGACCACGGGGCTCCCGGTGGCTGTGGCAGTGACCCAGGAGAAGTGGGAACCCAGGGAAGACGTGGGAACTCGAGGGACCTCGATGGAGGGGCCTGTCAGGGACCACCTGATAGGTGGTCCTCAGGTCCTGACAGACCACCTTTAGTCCTCAGGCTGGAGAGGGCTAGTGGTAAGGTCCTGAGGTTCCTGCACCCCTGCCCACCCTCTCCCACCAGCCCTCAGGATCATACAGGGAGGCCTGTTTCCAGATGCCTTGTGATTTATTTCCAAAGGTGAGCTGCAGCACATAGGAAAATACACATGGCTTCTCAGCCTACGTTTTTCCAGAGAAAATAGATTCTGTCATTGGCTTTATCAGTGCTGTCCCCTCCTAAACCACCCCGTTCTGTGAGGCTTCAGGAGGGATGGCCTGTCTCTAAGATTCTGCTCTCAAAGCAGCAGCTTGGCCAAGACCTCTGGGGGCAGAGTAAGGGGCAGCGAGCTCCCCACGGGGCGGGAGTTGGGGGTGGGCAGAGCACATGAGCGGCACTCACTGCAAAGCTAAGGCAAAGAACAAAGCTGGCGGAGGATGCCCCCTTTCACCCCAGGGACACGGCTTGCCGAAGCCCAGGACACAGACCAGGTGGGCACGGGGGCTGAGGGCTCAGGCCCAGCCTGGAGCAGCAGCAGGACTGTGTGTGTGAGGGCGGGGGTGGGGGCATGCTGAAGAGGCAGCCTACCAGGAGATGGAGGGGCTTCAGTTCACACACTCCCCATGCCCCAGCAGAGCTCCCGGCGCGTGGTCCCCAATTCTGTGCTTGGCCCCTGGCGTTAGCTCTATGTCAGGTGGGGGAGGTGCTGCTCAGGTCCCTTCTACCATCACCTCCCCTCACACTGTCTGTGCAAAACATTCTTAGGGCCAAGCCTCTGAGTCCCCTGCACCCTGCCCAGGGCTGCAGGGAAGGGAGGAGAGGAAGGTGCTAGCTGGGGGCCTCGCCCAGCACCGGGAACTCCTTGCACATCTCCTGGACGATCATGCGGTCCATCTGGCACTGGGGCGAGGCTTCCTCCTCGGTCAGGATGCGTCGCAGTGTGGCCTGCAGGTCGGGGAGCCGGTGGCGGTGCTGTAGGTAGGGCGTGGAGCGGACCACGGCGTGCATCAGGGAGAGGTACTCCATGCGCAGCTGTGGGGAGAGCAGGCAAGCTCAGGGATCCCAGGGAGGTGCCGCATGCCGCTGCCACCAGACAGGGACACTACTGCCTTCTGGCGGCCAAAGGGATGTGACCACCTGACACCACTGAAGATCAGGGCTGCACCCCAGCACCTAGCATGTAACCTGGCACCGAGCTGGCCTTGGATAGTCATTGAGTGAGGAAATAAGTGAATCGTCTCAGACCACACACAGTCCCAGAATGTGGCTGGCCCATGAAGTCCTGGCTCAGAGAGGCGGCAGGAGGAAGCGGGGAGCCCCTACCTGTCTCTAATGCTGGGCCCTTGTGGGGCCGCTGTCTGTCTGTTGGAGACCCTCTGCTTCTCTCCTCTCACCCTGGGAGATTTCATTCACTCCCACAGCTTCAAACAGGGACTCACACTCAGACCTCTTTCCTGGACTCTCCAGGGAGCTGCAGATGAGAATTTCAGCTGCCTACTGGTCATGCCCTGCTTATCTGAGAATTCGATCTCCTGTGTCTACCATCAAACTCACGGTCGCCCCCATCTGCCCAAAGCTGAAGGCTTTTCCTGTGTTACCTTAATAAAGAACACTGCTGTCTGTTCAAATGCCTGAGTCAAAACTACAGGTTTTCTGAGTCCTTTCTCCCCACATCCTGAACCCAACCCATCCCTGAGACCTGGTATCTTATCTGCCTGCCCTGAATCCATCTCCAACCCTCCCTCCCTACCCACCCTCCCAGCACCTCTGGCTTTAACAGCTCTAACAGCCCCTCCAGTGTGACAGCCCAGCTGCTCCTCATCCTCACTAGACCCTGATCCGCTGACCTGGCCCCAGTACTACTACTCCATCTGCCCCCTTACCATCATCTCTCATGTCTCCGCCTCTGCTCAGAGAAGTCAATACCCAAACTTTTCTTAGGCAGTATCACCCTGCTAGCTCCCCACCTTGGTCAGGCCAAAAGGCACCTGCCCATCAAATTTTAGTATGAACAGCTAAGCAGCAGACCATTACGGAGCCGTGCAAAAGCCTGAACACCATCCCCACCACAAACCACATTGCCCACTGCCACTGGAGCACACTGCCACTTTTCTCCACCATGTTCACTGCTCCTTAAAGGACCACTGCCCACCTTCTCTGCATTTTCCAAATCTAAACTCCCTGACCAGCTGGCCTTGTGCTTCATGGAAAAAACAAGCATGCTTTCAGAAACTCCTGGTCTTCCCCCGGCACCCTCACCTCAACTACTGTCTCGCTACTGAATGGACTGCCCGGTTCCTGCCAAGGGCCATCTCTCGACGGGGGCCTGAGCTCTCACCAGTCGCCTGACCTACTTTTGACTCCCACAGTGGCTGACTCTCCCAACACTTCAGCCTCTTCTCCACAGCTGGCTTGCTGGATCAGTCCCTCTGGCTTAGACTTGCATCAGCATCTCCTATCTTTAAAAGACTTTCTCTTGGAGTTGGTGGTCCAGTGGTTGGGAATCTGCCTGTCAATGCTGGAGACACTTGATCCCTGGTCCAGGAATATCAAACATGCCTCAGAGCAACTAAGCCTGTGCACCACAACTATTGAGCCTGTGCTCTAGAGCCTGGGAACTGCAACCACTGAGCCCCCATGCCAAGAGTCCATGTTCCAAAATAAGAGAAGCCACTACAATGAGAAACCTGTGCAGCAACCAAGACTTAGCACAGCCAAAAAGAATATATAAATAAACTTACAAAAAAAGACTTTCCCTTGATCCCATGTCTCCCACCAGTGATCCCCCACCTTTTTCTGCTCCCATTCACATAGACAGAACAGAAGCAAAAGAGATTAAGAAGAGGTGACAAGAATACACAGAACTATACAAAAAAAGAATTTAATGACCTAGATAGCCATGATGATGTGGTCACGCATCTAGAGCCAAAGATCCTAGAGTGTGAAGTCAAGAGAGCCTTAGAAGCATTACTATCAACAAAGCTGGTGGAGGTGATGGAATTCCAACCATGCTGTTTAAAATCCTAAAACGTTGATGCAAAGTGCTGCACTCAATATGTCAGCTAATTTGGAAAACTAAGCAGTGGCTACAGGACTGGAAAAAATTTTTCATGCCAATCCAAAGAATGTTGAAACTACCGCACAACTGCACTCATTTCACATGCTAGCAAGGTAATGCTCAAAATCCTTCAAGCTAGGCTTCAGCGTACATGAACTGAGAACTTCCAGATGTACAAACTGGGTTTAAAAAGGAGAGGAATGAGAGATCAAATTGCCAACATTCGATGGATCACAGAGAAAGCAAAGGAATATCACAAAAACATCTACTTCTGCTTCACTGACTATGTTAAAGTCTTAGACTGTGTGGATCACAACAAACTGTGGAAAATTCTTAAACAGATGGGAATACCAGACCACCTGACCTGTCTCTTGAGAAACCTGTACGTGAGTCAAGAAGCAATAGCTAGAACCAGACATGGAACAACAGACTGGTTTCAAATTGGGAAAGGAGTATGACAAGGCAATATACAATTGTCACCCTGCTTATTTAACTTCTATTCAGGGTACATCATGCAAAATGCCAGGCTGGATGAATCACAAGCTGGAATCAAGATTTCCAGGAGAAATATCAACAACCTCAGATATGCAGATGATATCACTCTAATTGCAGAAAGTGAAGAGGAACTAGAGACTCTTGATGAGGGTGAAAGAGGAAAGTCAAAAAGCTGCCTTAAAACTCAACATTCAAAAAACTAGGATCATGCCATCTGGTCCCATCACTACATGGCAAATAGGAAGTGGAAATAGTGATAGATTTTATTTTCTTGAGCTCCAAAATCACTGAGGAAGTCATGAAATTAAAAGACTCTTGCTTTTTGGAAACAAAGCTGTGACAAACCTAGACAGACACTGTGTTAAAAAGCAGAGACATCACTTTGCCAACAAAGGTCCATATAGTCAAAGCTCTGGTTTTTCCACAAAGAAAAACCATTAAGAAGGCTGAGTGCCGAAGCATGCTTTTGAACTGTGGTGTTGGAGAAGATTCTTGAGAGTTCCTTGGACAGCAACGAGATCACACCAGTCAATCCTAAAGGAAATCAGTCCTGAATATTCATTGGAAGGACTGATGCTGAAGCAGAAGCTCCAATACTTTGGCCACCTAATGCAAAGAGCTGACTCACTGGAAAAGACCCTGATACTGGGAAAGATTGAGGGCAGGAGGAGAAGCAGGTGACAGGATGAGATGGTTGGATGGCATCACTGACTCAGTGGACAACCTCTGGGAGATTGTGAAGGACAGGGATGCCTGGCGTGCTACAGTCCATGGGGTCGCAAAGAGTTGGACATGACTGAGTAACAAGTTCAAGTTCACATAAAAACATATGAAAGTTGTTTCCATTCAGTGCTCCCACCCTGGCCCTCTTTCCACTCCCCTCCAACATCAAATCTTCTCTTCAGCTTCCCACTTGGACTCTTTCCCCTCCACTCCACTGACACTGCTGGTCGTCACACCTGACCTCTGTGTGGCAAATCCTGTGGCTCCTTCTCAGGCCTCGTCTCACTGAGACTTCTAACTGTGGCAACAGCTCATCCCCTCCTCTTTCACACACAAATCTTTGGGCTCCTGCTTGCCTCGTTTTTCCTCCTGAGTGTCTCCTGTGTGCCCCGACTGACGCCTAAGCTTCCCTCTGACCCCTGCATCCCACACCCAAGACGGCCGCCCTGTTACAGGCTTCCCAGCACAGGTATGCACAGTGCCTCCCAAGTGGCTCTTCCCAGTCGCCACTCACACTCCAGTGCCTCCCTGACGTCCTCTGTACCTGGATGCCCAGCAGCTACCTTTGCAATCTTGACCCATCAAAACACAACTCTATTCAAAAGGTCTTCCCCACCTGAGTGATCAGCACTTCCTCCACCAGGCTGGTCCAGACCAATTGAGCAGCGAGTCCTGCCAACCCACCTCCAACATACCCAGGCCTGACCTCCTCTCCCACTCCACGTGTGCCACCTGAAAGGCGGCGGCCGCTTCCCCACCAGCCTCCCGCTTCCGCTGAGCTCTCATAGTCCCCATTTCATTCAGGATGGTAATCGGATCACTTCCCCTACAAGGTGACCACCTCCTGCCGCAGCCCCCAAGGCTTTGTGCAAACCCTATTTGCTCTTCTCACCTCCTGCCACTCCTGCTGTCTCCAGATAGCGCGCCTCTGATCACCACACAACGGGCTCCCTTGGGTCCTGGCACAGCTGTCTTGGCTGGGCAGCCTCCCCCACTTACCAGCTCCAGCAGTGCCCCTCACCCCAGATTCAGGTCCCCCCGGTTTGTGACAGCTTCCACCCCACTGCAGCCACGTCCAGGCACCTTGTCTCCGGGTGACAAGTCTGCGATGTGTCGCACGGTGATGTCGATGAGCGCCATCATGTCCGTGTGGTAGAAGATGGCAGCCGTGGCGGGGCTGGCGAACACGTCCTGCAGGAACTTGAGGATGGAGTGTGGTGGCTGCGGCTCGTGCTTGAAGATGCGCACGGGGTCATCTAGAAGGTGGGGAAGAGGGCTCAGGGCAGTCCTCCAGGGAGGGCCAATGGGCGTCACAGGGGCCGGTCACAGGACATCCAAGTGGCCCCATGCAGATTCCTGGGCGCTCACCCCCTCTGTTCAGGAGCAACAGCAGCTTCTCGGAGAAGATCTTGACGTTGGCGTGTTTGCTCAGGGCAGCCATAATGATGTTCTGGTCCGGGGCTAAGGAAGGACATGGGTGTGCATGAGGGCAGTGGTGCTGAGCCTGGCGGGGGGTCCTCCTCCACCCTCACAGTGCGAGGCAGCCACCCCGTGCCCCCCAACAGGCCCCACCCTCACCTGGCAGGTGCAGATTGAGGGCCAGAAGGAGATTCACACAGAGATCGGGCAGCTGCTCCGTGGTGTCCAAGGGCAGCCCGTCCTCAACGATGCTCAGCAGGAACTGGGCGAAGGGTGTGCCCAGGTGCTCTAGGAGAGGGGCACACCGAGGTCTGCAGCCCAGCGCCACCGCCCACCCCGCCCAGCCTCCCTGGGTTCCCGTGAGCCCTGGGGACGCTCTATGAGACCACAGTCAGTGGGTCCCCAGCCCTCAGGCCGCGGGTTCCATATCCAGCTGGCGGTGGGCTCCTGCGGTCAGCTGGGCCGCGACCCGCCTTCTTACCATAGTGTGCGTAGGGCACTGCCTCCCCCATGGAGAAGACCATGGCCAGGATGAGGGCGGAGTAACAGAGCTTCTGGTGGTCTGGAGGGGCACAGAGCAGGCAGTCAGAGCCCCTGCAGGTGGCGGGAACCCCCTCGGGGGGGCAGGAAGCTGCCCTCGCTTGCTCACCCTGCGTGTCTGTCTGCATGTCCCGCGCCAGCTCCACGGGCAGCACGGACGACACGAGTGTGGAGATGATGGCCGCGTCCAGGCTGCACATGGCGCCGAAGCACTTGAGCAGCAGCAGCCGCAATGACACCCGGTGCTCCTGGCAGGGGAGCCCGTGTGCGCTCAGTGCCCGATGCCCACCTCTGCCAGGGCCCCTCCAGGCCCCCTCCCCTCATCCCCACACACACACACCATTTGGTAGTAGGCCACCAAGGCCAGGACAGACTCGAACTCATTCCGCTTGCACATTTTCTTGCAAACTTCAGGGTCTGCGTCTGTCTGCGGGCGAGGGGAGGAGGTGTGAGCGTGCTGAGGATGGGTAGGGGAGACTCCCGAGCACGGTGGAGGGGTGGGGACAGCCGGGGGCCCCCAGCCCACACCAGAATGTGCAGCAGCTCCTCCAGGTAGCAGCGGATGACGCCCTCGTCCTCATACAGGGCCCAGCTGCGCTGCTGGGCATCATCCTTCCTCCGGGCCAGGTCTGCAAAGATCACCTCCAGCCGCTGCTGGTCATGGCAGACCTGCCCTGAGGGCAGGGCGGTGCTCAGATCCTGTGGGGAGAGGGTGAGGCGGGGCTCAGCACATCTGCCCCTCACCATCTCCAGGAGGCCCGCCAGGCCTGGGGCTCAACCCAGACCTTGAGGTCATGGCACGTGCTCCCGGCCTGTGTCAGACCAGGGTCCCCGGGCCTCACCGACAAGGCCTGCCTGGAGCCAGTGTCCTCTCAGGATGGGTGAGGGGACCAGCCCCCGGTTCTCTTCCCTCCTCCCTGCTGCTCTCCATCAACTTCCACGGCCTATCCCTCAACATCAAGGCCCCCAAGGGTGCCAGCCTTGTTCTGCACACCCTCTCCAAGGAATTCCACTGCCTCCAAGTCTTCCCTCCATGTTCCCCCCCACCCCCGCAATAAACGAGCAGCTTATAAATGATCTTGTTTTCCTGACCAGGGATTGAACCCTTGGCAGTGAAAGCAAGGACTCCTAACCACTGGACTGACTGCAAAGAGTATCCGGGCCCTTGAGTCTTAATAACCTCCTGAGACAGGATTCTGGACGAGACATGTCTGCAGGGTATTTTCCAACAACCTGCCTCCTGTCCCTGGATAAACATCCTCTGTGAGGAAGGCCACAGACTTCTCACGGCCTGCATGTGACTTGAGAGTCTACCCTCTGATTCTACACAAAGCGGGGGCAGGCCTGTCGCCCGCCTCCCATGTTCCTCTTGACCCTGCTGGCCTGTGGCCTCACTGCTCCCCACACCCCGAACCAGCGCTGCAGCTCCCGAGGAAGAAGGCACTTCCGGCCCATCTGGCCCCCAGTCCTGCTCCCTGATCACTGGCCCCCCCTTGGCAAAGGATGCCACCCATTCTACGACGCCCACACCCCCCCATCTGAGTCAGCACTCAGGCCTCCATCATAGCTCTTGAAGCACCCAGTGCTCTCCGCTGCCAAGGCCAGCATGGCACCGCCCTCTTCCAGGCCCTCCGTCCATTCCTTCCCCACAGCCTAAGAGAACCCCTGGCCACCCACAGCTGTCTCCTCTGTCCCCTGCCCAAGGTCTCACTTCCAACCACACCTCTTGCTCCCGCCCTCCCTCACTGGTGGTGTTCCAGCCATGCTGGCCTCGTTCCAGTGCCTCCTGTGAGCTGAGCACGAGCTGCTGCCTTATGGCCCTCATCCAGGCTGAGCCTCTGTCTGCAGTATCTTCCTCCCTTTCTCCTTCACAGATTGTCCCCAGAAGTCCCCAATACCCAGCACAAGGAAGCCGCGAGCTCGAGCTCAACAAATACCTGTCAGGTAAAGGCTGGATACATGTGCGGGCGGGAAGGGGCAGGGGTGGCGGGGCGGCCCCTGGCCCTGGCCCTGGCCCACCCTCACCTTGCCCTCCACCAGCGAGAGGAGGACCTGCTCCATGACAGGCGAGCTGGCCGGCACGGAGGCCTGGATGTGGCCCACCACGACGCCAATGGCCACGCGGCAGAGCTCGTGGCTCAGGCCGGTGTTCCTCCGCACGAGCTCCATCAGCTCTGCCCCGATGGTCCTGGGCACTGCGGGCTCAGCCGCCACCTTCTCTGTGGCCCCCAGGCTCAGTGCCCCCAGGGCCTCTAGCTCATCGGGAGCCGGGGGCAGGGCTGTCTCCACCGCCACAGCCTCCTCCTCTGCAGGGGGCTCCGGATTTGGCACCTTGCAGGGAGGGGGCTGAGCTTGGGACATGGCAGTAAGCGCGCCTCGGCGGGGTACAGGCGGGGGCGTGGGTGAGCAGCTGGGGCCCGGCTCAGATGAGCTGGAGCCAGTATAGAGCGTGTCAAGGGAGGTGCTGCTGACGGAGCCGCTGCTGGACATAGAACTGCCCCCGGAGGGTGTGGTGTTGCGGCCGCCTGTGGGCAGAGAGGGGACGCTGTGCTGGGGCAGCCTCCTGGAGACCCATATCCCCCCAACCCCAGAGCCCCCAGCCGTCCCAAAATGTGCCCTGCCTTTGCCCCCCAAAGCCTGAAGCCCCCAGTTTTCTGACATAGGCAAAGCAACCGTTCTAAGCACAAGGTGCCCCAATTCCCCCATCCCCGCCTTCTCACCACTCCCTGAGACCACCAGGGCATCGCGGTCTCGGCGCTTCACGGGCGGGGGTGGCATGGTTGGTGCTGCTCGGCGAGGCTGTGGTGGGATCTGGGAGGACAAGAAGTTGGATCTGAGGGCATAGACTGCCATCTGGGGTGTGGCCTGAGCTTGGCAGGGGCAGGACCGAGGCTCCAGGCGGCACCACTGACCGGGGTGGACGCTTGGAGCCTCCGGACAAAGCCTTACGCCCCCTGCCACCTCCCTTGCCCAGGCTGCTCTCACCATGTACCTGGTAGAGGCCTCCATCCGGCCCAAGATACTCAGAACTGGGCAAGCTGTGCTGCCGCTCAAACCCAGCTCGACACGTGCCATTGGGCTGCCTGGTGGCAGCGGCATCCAGATGGTGGTCACTGGTGGACGAGGTCATAGCCGCAGGGCTGGGGGCAGAGGGTCCTCTGCGGGACAGTGTCTCTTTCCGGTGGTGGATCAGCTTCCTGAGGCAGGGGCAGGAGGTTACTGGGGGAGTCACCTTACAACTCCCCAAGTCTGCCCGTGCTCCCTGAAGGACACTGCCCACCCTAGCCCAGGCCCCCCACCTCCCATCACCCTCATGCCGCAACCCTTCCCTCTAGAGTCCCTGAAGGACCCCATTCCCCAGGGCTCACCAGGAGGTCCCCCCCCCACACACTCACTGGAGGATCCCACGCTGCTCCAGGCTGTATTTGCCACCATCCCGCATGGCTGCGTTGTGAACAGCTTCAATGGCTCGGTCAATGGCTTGGAGGACATCCTGCTCCAGGCCCTGTGGGGGGACAGGAGTGGGCTCTTAGCCCTGGGGGCCAGGTGAGGGTACTGAGGCCAGAGCCAGCCCTAGGGGGAGCCTGGAGCGAGCAGAGGACCACAGCTGCTCTTAAAGCCTGGAATGCTAGAGGCCACCACAGCAAGATGAACTAGAATATCAATCAGGGTTCTCAAAATGCGTCACTCGGGAAGCTGGGCCACAGGGAGGGGCCCGGGCTGCTGCTTTATTTATCGGGCCCCCGCTCAGGATTTTACCTATGGTGAGGCTCTCGGCTAAGTCATCTCTGAAAGTCTGGGCTCTGAAGCAAAAACACAGCCCACGGACCCCCAGTTTGAGGCCAGGAGTGCACACTTACTCTCTCCCCAGGCTTGGCTCAGATCCCAGGCTGAGATGCCAAGCAGGGAGCCTCTAGGGTCTGGAGCTCTGAACAAATCCCTCTGGATCTTGCTGACCCGTCACAAAACCAAGGCCACACTCCAGGACAGCCCTGTCCTCAGAGAGCCTTCTGCAGGCCCTGGTAGCTGAGGACAGGCCAAAGGGATCTCCTCTTTGCACTCGTGTTGCCAGCCCTCATCCCCTCTAGCTGTGAGAAAGGAATCCTCCAGAGCTGCACTGGGAAACAGCAGTTCTGGGTTTCTGGCAGAAGACAGACGTAAGCACGGAACCTGGCCCCTGCCCCAGATTTTGTGTCACCACCCACAGCAACTCAGGGGTCCCCTCGACCCAGCCTGGCTAGCATGGGGTTGGGGGAGTAGAGGGCTGGCAACTGCGGGACCAGTCACTCCCACCCCTCCCTTGCCCTTGGCACCCACGGTCCATCAGGCACAGGGGGTGCCTCAGAACTAAGGTGAGATCACACCAGAGTGGGTTGGAGAGGCTTCTCGGATAGGGACAGACAGATGGACTCAGAGGTTAGCACAGCCCCCCAGGTAACAGGGGGCGTGTCATAGTGCAGGAGATAGCAGACAGAAAAGGGGACAGAGAACAGCAGACGATGCACAGAAAGCAAGAAAGATGGAGAGAGAGGGAGGGAGAGAGAGAGAGAAAAAGAGAGAAGCAGAGGGAGACAACGCAGAAAGAAATGGAGATTCAGAGACAGGGAAGGGGAGAGAGTTGGAGGATGTGGACACATACAAGGGGAGAGTCAGGATGACACAGGGACACAGAGACAGCCAGGGAGACCGAGATGGAGGGAGATATGCAGCAAGAAACCAAGAGACAGAGGAGATGGTACCCTCTGTGCCCTCCCCAAACACCAGCCCCAATAGCCAAGGCAGGGGAGGGGCCTCATAGACCCTGGGGGAAAGTGGGGGACTTTCCTTGGAGGCCTCCAACAAGCCCCCAGCCCCAGAGAGACTGGCTCTGACATGCTCACTTCCAGACCCAGCAGCCCTGGTGTCCAGGGCTTCCACTCTCACCCAGACACTCCTGAATGCCATGAGGCCAAGGGTCCAGGGCCCCAGGCCCATCCCCTCTGGTAAAGGCCACAGATGACATCTCCAAATTTATCCTGTTATTTCTGTCCTGAACTGGGCCGGCTTGGGATGCTTCCTACAGGCCTGAGACTAGGATGGGGCGGGGGTGTCTGGCACAGGGCAGGCCTGGAGGCTCTGGGCGCTCCTTCCCCCTGGGATCAGAATAGACCAGCTGGAGACAATGCAGCCCAACCCCCACACCAGGACTATTCTGGGGGAAACAGGAACTGGGGCTGTACCTCCAGTGGAAGGAAACAGGGGGGCCATGGCTACCCAAGGGGAAGCGTGGGGAAGTCCCCCACCCCAGGCTGGGGACAAGGAGGGCTCAGGCTTCTTCACTTTCCAGGAAAGGAAGTCTGAAAAGTCAGGGCCTGAGGCTTGTGAAAGGGGAGAGGAAGAATAAGTGCCAGGGAGTGTCAGCAGGAGCTGGGAACCCGGGCTCAAAGTAGATTGACGAAGGTGTTTTTGGAAGAGCTTAGGGGCTAACTGAGTAAACGACATCAAAAGATAGTGGGGTCTCAGGGCTTGGGAGGTCACTTAGGGGATGGGGGTGTCCACGGCTCCCAGGTCCAAGTGCGGGGGGTGGGATGGGAGGGTGAAGACGTAGAAGATTGCTGGGGAAACAGAAAGTGCCCAGGGTTGTCGGGGGTCTGCAGAAAAGGAGGCAAGAGTGTGGATCTGGTGACCCAGGCGAGGGGCCGATTAAGTCAGGGGTCTCAGTGACCTGGGGAACTGCTCAGAATCTGGTGTACTGGAATCTCGGGGCTGACTCTTGAATCGTATTAGGCTGGGGATTCAGATGTTGGGTCTGGGGTCTGGGTCCCAGAGTTAGGCTTTAGGCAGGTCTGGAGTCCTCAAGAGTTGGCTGTCAAGGGCCTGGTCCTCTCTGGGGGGAGCGGGCTCTCAGGGTCCCAGTCCTCGCGGGGTCTCTCGGTCAGGTTCTCAAAGTCCTCATCTGCTGGAGGTCACGACCGGGTGGTGATGGAGCTCAGTCTGGAGCGGCGGAGGCCGGGCCGGGGAGGGGCACTCACCTGCAGGCGGCGCAGGTAGGCGGGCGGCACGTAGCCGGTCTCACCGCTGCGCGCCCGCGCCGCCAGCCACCAGTGCGCGCTGCTGCGCTCCAGCACCAGGAAGGTCTCGCCCGCGGCGAACGCCAGCGCGTTGGGCTCCGCCGAGCGGAACGCGTACAGCGCGCGGTACATGAGGCCGAGTCGCGCCGGGGCAGGGGAGACGGCGGGGGGCCGAGGAACCAGGTCGCCAGGCCGGCAGCTCCTCGCCGCGCTCGCCCTGCCCCGTGACACACGGCGCGTGCGCGCGCGCGCCCGCCCGCCCGCCGCAGTCCCGCCCCGGGAGTGTGTCGGCTCCTGCGCGGGAGCGCGGCGCCCCCTGGCGGCACCAAGAGGCGCGGCCCGGCGCGGCTCCCGAGAATCCGCCGCCCTTTCCGGTGACTTGGGCGTCTCCAAGCGCCAGACTCCCTGACCCGGCACCCCGCCTAGAGCCCCCAGCCCCAGCTTCTCCTGCCCGGCCCTCCACTCCTTTTACCGGCTCAAGCCCTAGTACTGCGGCCCCCACCCTACTTCACAAAGGAGAGCTCCGCCCGCAGCCCAAAGGCAGAGCCTGCGTCCTGTGCTGATAAGCCTCTTGCGTCTATGCCACCCCAGGGAAGTGGATCCTGACCTACTAAGTTAAGGACAGCGACCCCGGGTCTCCTCTGTGTCTCGAAGTGTGCTGACCTCGCTTCTTTAAGCTCCAGAGGTGGGCAACGGGGAGCAAGACTGGAGAGGGGGCTGCAGAAATAAAAACCAGGTCAGGCCATTTTGCTGTCCATAGTCCTCCTGTCCTCGATCGCCATTTCTCTTCTGCCACTAACTTCTCTCTTCCTCTCTAACGTGGGTCCTTGCATATCCATTCCTCTGTCTGGGTCGCTATTCCCCTCCTCACAGTATAAGGTCACGCTCCCACCCTTATCAATGGCTTTCACATCACTGTCTTCTGTTTTCTTTGGAGACTTGACAATTCCCGGTTATCTTATTTCTCATGCTTCCTTCTGAGAGCAGATAGAAGGGCTGGTGGATGAGGAGTGGGGGTACTATGTGGCGTTAAGAGCCTGTTTGGCCCTCTTTCCAGTCAGCTCTGACCTGGTGAGGTCATTGACTACAGGGAAGAGGAGAGTGGGGAGTGAGCTCGCTGGCCGAGAAAACCAAGAAGGGAAAACCAAGAAGACCTCCCATCCCCATCTAGAGGCTGGTCCAGCCACATTCTTCTCTGGAAACCTGGACCCAGGGAGCAGGTAGGCACAACCCGGCCAGTGTATGCAGTTGGGTGATTTTGGCTATACTGGAAATAGGCAGAGCAGACCTGGGAGAGAAGGTGCTGAGGCTCAGGCAGGAGGTGGGGCTGTTAGACCTGGACATCCAGATCCTACTTTCTTGGCACTAGTTCTCTGTCCTTCTCCCTCGTGCCTGTGTCAGCAGTTCAAGATCTCCTGCCACACTTCTCCCTGAAACCCTCTGAGAACAGAGCAGAAACAGCTCTCTTGGAGGCTGCCCAGGCTGGAACTACATGAAAGATGGCACTGACGTAGCAGCAGTGGGCTCCAGGGCTGGGTAGGAGTGCTGGCAGATGGTGTGGCGAAGAGGACCACACGGCCCAGAAGACCCCCTCCCATCAAACCCCCACCTCCTGGGACCTTGACCACAGAGCCAATGGCTGCCAACAGATCAAAGACCGGTGGCCACCTAAGGTCCCAGGATTGGCTCCAGGATGCCTGACATCACAATGTCCGGCCAATTAGCTGCTGCCAGTGGCACAGGAGCTGGACACAAGGCCAGGGACACCTGCGGTCCAACTCTGGCTGAAGCCACGTGAGGCCAGGAAAAGACCTGTGTCAAGAGTCAAGTGCAGATCTCTGCATAAGGGTGCTGGGATGGACCCATTTGGAACTTAGCCAAGAGGCTATGGTGACTTCAGGACCCATGGGTGGGGGCAGTGGCAAGGAGGACACTGCTGGACCAGGGTGGAGGTCATGGCATGTGTGATATTTCCAAGGGTTGGGAGGGGGGCTGGCTGCTGGCCCCCTGTCCCTGGCAAGAACGACAGCAGCACTGTTACAATTAACAAAAAGATTTGTATTAGAACATTTACACTCAGGGAAGAAAGAGGTATCTGCATCATCAAATGTGGAATGTGGAAGAAATAGTTAAAATAAATAAAGACTCCGAGTGTGGCTGGGGCTGGCTCAGGCTGGGACTCCCAGAGGCCTCCGCGCATCAGCTCCAGGCTGCAGGGCCACCTCCGGGCCTACTGGCCGCCTCCCCGACGCAGCACAGCTGTGCCTGGGACACAGAGAGTCTGTCTGGTGCTGGTGCGGCCAGCGAGCTCACTCCCCACTCTCCTCACTTATCTCTGTGACAATGTCTATCAGGCTCTGCAGCCCAAAGATATAGCCGGCATCCTGGCCTTCGTGGACCACGCTGTCCTCGCCGTACAGCCTGCACGTGGTGTGCGCGAAGTCGATCATGCGCACGTCCACCGAGCTGGTGCCGATGGGCTTGTAGGCATAGGCGCCTGCCGACTCGTCAGCGGACTCCTCCGACAGGTCCTCCAAGTCCTCCGCGTCTGAGTCCAGGGCCACTTCTGGCCGCTCCTTGCCGTCATAGATGATCAGCAGGGAGCTTGAGTAGAAGCGGTAGGATTCTTGTCGCTCCAGCACGCCCTTGAGTTCAGTCAGCTTCCTGAGCACCGGGCCCAGGAGCTCCCGGCGCAGGTACCGGCCATTGTGGAAAAACTGGAAAAGTGCCTCCTTGAAGCCCTGTACGGACAGCTTCCGTCCGTGGTACTTGTTCATGAACATGAGCTGCCCACTGCCCGCCTGGTACACCTGTGGGAGGGAGACCAGCAGGTCAGGGACTGACAGGCATCTCAGGGCCCGGCCCCAGAGAAATGGCAGTAAGATGACAGCCCTGGACCTGATACTTTAACTTGTTAAGTACACCAATCACAAGAGGCCCTGTCCCTGCCAATCAACACCCACTCAGATACAGCCCTCTGCTCGGTGTGCGGGCTGGTGCCGAGTGCCCAATGTCTCCCCTTTCTCCCTCTCCATCCACAGCCTCTGAACCAGTGAGTCCGGCCAGTCCCAGAGAGCATTACCCACACATATAGGCTTTCCTTTCTCACCAGAGAGCAACAGGATCAGTCAAATCTGGAATCTTTTGAGAAAATGGGGCTCTGCCCCAGCCAGCCCATGCCTGCCACGCGCTGACACTCACCTGCATGCCACACACACGCACGCCGATGACTGCCGACGTGCTCTGCTGGCACTTGCGGATCTGATTAGCTGCCTTCTCCTCTGAAGCATCGTCACCATGCTGGCGCGTCCCCATTTTGAGGTCCAGGACACAAGGCACCTCGTAACGGGAAGTCAGGTTCTCTAGTAAGATAAATTCTGAGTGGTTAAGGACAAGGCACCTCTAAAGTAAAGCTGCTGCCCCACAGCACTCCCAGGTTGCAGGGCCTGCACACGGCGTCCCAGAAGTCTGGCTCTGTCTCCCAGGCGGGCAGCCCAGGGCTGACCAGAGGCTAAAAGGCACCTGCAATTCTTGCCAGGGAACTGGCGTGAGAGCAGCATGGGAGACACACACACCATTTCCTGAACTCAGCAAGATGTGGGACCACAGTCCAACAACATCCTGTCCTAAATCACAGACACAGAACATCAGTAAGTTCAGTAATCCCAATCTTAAATAACTAGAAATATCACTTAGGAACTCATTAGATTTTCTCTTTTCAAGTGAATATGTATTTTCCAGATGGGGACACTGAAAAGGCTGAGAAACAATGACCAGATGTATGAGTTCCCTTTGGGCTTCCCAGGTGGCGCTAGTGGTGAAGAACTTGCCTGCCAAGTCAGGGGACATAAGAGACGCCGGTTTGATCCCTGCATCAGGAAGATCCCCTGGAGGAGGGCATGGCAACCCACCCCAGTATTCTTGCCTGAAGAATCCCATGGGCATACGGGCCTGGTAGGCTCTGGTCCACAGGGTGGTGAAAAATTGGACATGACTGGAGACTTAGCACAATGCCCAGACCAGTGCTCCTAGAGCGCGGACTGGTGTACCACGGCCCCCTGCTCACTGCTTTACAGCGGATAATTATGTTAGGAACAAATGGTTCTTATAAATGAATTTTTTTCTTTTTCTGATCACATGGGCTGTGGGATCTTAGTTCCCTGGCTAAGGATTGAGCCCAGGCTGTCGGCAGTGAGAACATGGCATCCTAAGCACTGGACCACCAGGGAATTTTCAGTTTTTATATTTTTAAGAGGTCAAAAAGTATATATTTCATGACACATGAAAGTCAAGTCTCAGCAATCATAAATATGAATTTAACTGGAATACAGCTACATTCATTCATTTATATCATCTATGGCTGCTTTTATACTACAAATGACATTTAGCTGCAAAGTCTAAAATATTTACAATCTAGCCCTTTACTGAAAAAGCTTGTAACCCCTGCCTTAGAGGAATGACTGAATTCACATCTGGAGTACGAAACATACCTGACCTTGTACCATCTCTTCATTCCATAAACGTAAGGCAGCTATCACAGACGACTGTGCTTGTGTAAAAATGACTCAGGAGCCTATTTTAAAAGACTCCCACTCACCAAGCGTGGGACAATTTGAGCACCAGAGATAACTGCAATGAACTTAAAACACGTCAAGTATGTTTAGGGAATTCCCTGGCAGTCCAGTGGTTAGGACTTTCTACTTCCACTGCAGGGAGTACACGTTTGATCCCTGGTTGGGGAACTAAGATCCTACATGCCGTATTCAACTGGTCACCTTTGGAGGATGTTAAGAAACCATCTCATTATTTCAAATAGTAAACTAAGGAAAATAAACATTTAACCTGCCTTTTCTATTTGAACTATACTTCTTAATAAGCACATAGTTGATGGGGAAAAGTTTCTCTTTACAGCAGGATTCCCGCTCATGAATGAAAAATGGATCTAAGACAATGGCAATACAAAAGAGGACAATGAAACTCTGCTTCCCAATCAACAGGTAAATGTCGTCTCTGAAGGAGTCTTGTCCCCGCTCCCCCAAACTGACCCTGAGTCTGATCAAGCCTGTAGATCAAATTATCAACTTAATGGAAACAGGATGTAATCAGTAAAATCCAAAGGGTGGGTAACTCTAGAAGACAGTTTCTCTCTGACAAGAAATTTCCAAGAAAAAAACAGAAAGACATTTTAAAACACTTAAATGTTTCAACTGAATGCAACATGTGAATGTCATTTGGACCCACAGTCAAGCAAACCATCAATATAACATTTATGAGACAATTAGGAAAATGGGAAAACAAATTAGATATTTGACAGTAAGGAATTACTGTCCACTTTTCAAGGAGTAATGATAGTATTAATGTTTTAAAATACCTTTATCTTTTAGAGATACATGCTGAAGTGTGTACAGATGAATTACCTGACACTTGCTTCAGAAAGAGCTCAACTAGGGGTGCCAGGTGTACGGACGGGAGACTGACCTGAGTGGGTTAGCCAACTGCTGACCCTAGGTGACGGGTACTGTTAGGTCCAAGGCATTACTCTACAGTGTACATCCAGGGTCCCTGATTGAAAAAAAGAAAGGAACCTTTCCCTTGTGATTTCTTCATGTGGCAGCCTGGTAAACCAGACAAAGATCAGTCCAACCCCACCGCAGACCCTGGCAATTAAGCACTACTCGGGGACTTCTGCAAGCATGTGAAAACATAAACCAGCTCCTTGCACTCCACGGTAAAGCAAGTGGGGCCCTCCATGAGGTGACCCTCACCCCCAGGAACCCATCCAACTTCCTCCCCAGCACCTGCATTCCCAGACCAGCCCTCAGCCCAGAGGGAAGTGACATCTGCCCAGTTATCACCCCAGGGCGTCCTGGCACAACCATGACTTAAAAAAATCCAGTTTCTCTCTCCAAGCCTGAAGGGTCTCTTCCCTTGTCCTCCCCTCTCCTCAACGCAGAGATGCCCTACGAGCAAAGGATACTGTACTGGTTCCGGTGTTTCGCATTCTCCTTCATTCTCTGTAACTGCTGCTGGTGACACTTCATGCTCCAAGGGTTGTAGTGTTTAAGCTGAGAACTTACATTCCCCTTTTTCTCTACACTGTAGTACAAAACTTCAGATTTCTTCAGCCACTCAAATTCTTCTTCTAACTTATGGCTATAAAGAGACAAGAAGCTGATAAATCATAACATCTCATCAGAAGTCAGGGGCAATGAGGCATGAAGGAACTTTCTGCAGTGATAGGAAGTTTGATACTTGGATGTGGTGGCTGTTTCAGTGGACAAACTGAACATTTCAAATGGGTACATTCTACTGTAGTATATCATACCTCAAGACAGGTGATTTAAAAAAAAATTAAGGGGTTAGCTTGCTGCTTTAGGAAAACCTAAGATGCAAGAACAGCCCCTGCCTCCAGCCCACATCCCGCGAAGCAGCCTTCCCTGCTCCCATCTTCTAGGCAGTATCAACCCCTGGCTTCTAGTACATCCAAGTTCCCTAATTCAGGACGCTGGAGACAGAGACTAAAGTGAAATTCCATGAGTAAGTCAATCTACTGGCTACACTGAAAAGAGAAATTATCTTTGGCTGTGCTCTGTGGGCTTTTCTCTGGCTGTGACAGCGGGGGCTACTGTCCAGCTGCAGCACTGAGGCTTCTCCTTGCACAGTGCTGGCTCTAGGGCACGCAGGCTCGTTAGCTGTGGGGCACTGGGCTCAGCTGCCAGACCAGGGATTGAACCTGTGGCTCCTACACTGGCAGGCAGATTCTTTATCACTGAGCCACCAGGGAAGTCCTTAGCTATGTTTTAAATACATATACATACTTATCTTTTCATAAGTTCTGTCAAGGTGTGCCACTTGGGAGGGCTCTGCCTAGGGGATCCCCAAGATGTGTCCATTTTGTCTCCTACTATCAGGGAACAACCTGCGGTAATGGGATGGCTTCTGTCTGGGTGATTGCTACATCCCTAGATGCCACGCAGGGCCTGGCACCGGACAGTTGCAGGAGGAATGAGTGACTGGAATCCTCTTACAGCTGTCACAACAGTTGTTTTACCCGAAATGGCACAATCTAACTCAAAGTCAAGCAAAGAGAAGCTGGGCACACACACCATGTGGGAACTGACCCGAGTGACAAGGCACCTACCAAGTCCATCACCTGAGTCCCCAGCCCCAGGGGACTGGGCTGTAGCTGAGATCCCCCCTCCTCCCGCCCAGTCCCCTCTCAAGGCTATACCCACCTCTTCACCTTTTCCTCTTTCCGGTGTTGCCGTACCCAGTCCTTAGAGGTCTTGTCCGTTTCTAGAACGTGATGTTTTTTGTTCGTCCACCTGAGCAGCTTACTTTTTGGTTCACAGTCTGAATTATCTACACTGTCCACAGTTCCGTGGTCCCCTTTTAATGGATATGCTATTAAACACAAGTTCCTGTCTTCATCTTCTTCGAAGCTCACGGATACCACACCTAGAAGGAGGGTGAGGAACATGGAAGACTTTCAGTTCCACAGGAATATGTGTTACAAATAGCATGATTGGAACATTTATTTTTTTCTTACCCTCTTCCTTAGTCTCTTATGTTGCCAGAGGCCCCAAACTCATCTGCAAACCTAACAAATATCAAAACAGCTAGAAAAGATGACACCATACAAGACAAGCAATTCAGGAGCAAACATGGCCAAGAGTCTTCCTCTATGATTCACTCAACGAGGCAAGAGCCAAAGAATTACAAGACACACTTTTCCATCATTGAAAATGTTTATTAATTTTTACGTAATTCTTCTAATCCTAAGAGAGACATGAGGACATTTGCTTCTTAAATCTTGTGGGATTTTTTTACTACCTTAAACAGAATCTCCGACGGCCTTGAGGCTTGCTTTAAAGCAGAGCCTGAACAGAGATTTGCCTGAGGGGTAAGAAGTGTCCAAGGGTAAGGGAAGACTGGGCAAGCAAAACAAAATAAAGGAGCAAACAAAACAAATCACACAGCACAAGACACCCTGGCAAAGGCTTCTTGCAGCGCCCCCACATGGTGGGCACCCAAAGCCTTTTGTCCTTCTCAAATATATTCCTTTATTGGTCTTTGCGGTCTCATGTCACAAAAGAACAAGATGAACACGAGGCAAATGGGGCTGGGCTGGGAGCACAGACGCGTAGTGGCCTTGAAAGCAGCTCTCCCCGAGTCTCTAGAACCTGCCATGTGTAATGCGACAGTCTTTGAGGAGGGGGCTGTCGGGTGGGAGGGTTTCAGCAGGTGCCGATGAGTGCCTTAAAACCGACTGGCTGAACACCTTTCCTCCCAGGCCTCTCTGGCCTGGCATCACTCAATTTGCTCAGTTCTTGCTGCCCGCCCGCTTGCTCGCTCGCTGCAAGGGAATGTGTGCTAGAGAGACGACGCTTCTGTGGTGGTACCCGGCTCTGGGCGCAGAGGAGCTGGGGTGGGGAATTCAGGGGACCACACTTTCCTGTGGCAGGAAAGAACCAGGGAAAAAATGGGGGCAAGGGCAGCCAGCTAACAAGGGACCTTTGGCTCTGTCCTGGAAAAAACAACAGAGAGGACCAAGTGAGGGCCCCCAACCCCCCGACCCCCACCACAGCACGCATGCATATTCAGAGTACAGAGAGATGAGACTATAACATTCTATCCTCAAAGAATTTGTTTCAACAGTCCCAGAAGAACCCAAGTTATTCAAGAGTCTTTGCATAAGCAGGCAATACAGCTTTAGAAATAATTTCCTTAAAGGATTCTTCCTTGATTTACAAAGGATCCCCCCTCCCCAGCAAAGACCACACCATGCTGATTCCCCCCATTATAAAAAGGAAGAAAGAGTCACCATATGATCAAAGGGTTGCTGTAATACAGCAATTTCGGGGACATTTCGTAATAGCAAAGGGCTTCAACTAATCAGCACAAGCCTCCCACTCCTGCGTTCCATCTGACTCAACCCTGCTCCCAGCCTACCTAATCACCCGGCTTCTGGTTTCCTGGAGGACAAAAAGCAGGCGGCAAGTATTCTGGGTAAAATCCTCTCAAAGTCTTCCCCAATGTCCCCTCATGGGGGACTACGGGTTACCGTGATCAAGAGACACCTGAACACAAAACACAACTACACTTCCACCAAATAAACTCAAAACAAACCCACAAAACAGATTTGAGCGATCTTACCAGGGCTTGAAAACTGAGGGTGTGAGGTGCTGGGCAGAGGGCCCAGAGGAGGAGGGGGGAGAACACAGAGTGGGTGGGAGGGGTGAAGGCTCCAGAGACTGCTGCCCCAACCTCCTCTGGCCAGGCGCTGGCGAACCCTAAGGCAGCTGGGGGCTCACCTTTGTACTGGGGAGTGAATTTGCGCATCTCAGCTGGGAGAGTCTCGTAGAACTGGTGCTCCCTGGGGACCAGGGGCTTGCACAGGGTCGTCTCGTTGAAGCGGAGCACGCACGAGTGCCCCCCGACCTGGTGGACAAAGGGCTCCAGCAGGATGCCCTTGTCGCGGGGCTCCACGTCCATGGCCCTGAAGGCTGGGCTCATCCTCCAGGTGCAGACAGCAGGGAGAAGCGGGGGCAGCGGGGTCCAGCGGCCAGCGCGTCCTCCGTCTGTCGTCTGTCCGTGCGTCCGTCTCTCTGGCCTCAGCTCCGCGGCCGTGTGGGCCAGGACGCTCTGCGGAAGAGTAACAACGGAGCTGGAAACGGCCGGGCACCGCCTTAAAGGCGCTGGCCGTTCTCTTCCAGCAGAAAGACAAAACAGCCTGAGCGCCGAGGATTCCCGCCCACGCCGCCCCTCGGCCCCGCCCCCTCCCGCAGAAACAAACAGCCGCCGATCCCCCGGGCGGGGCCGGGCCGGATGCCGACTCGCGGGGCCTGGCTGGGAGCCCCAAGCAGCTCCAATCACCCCCACCAGGCCTTAGGAGGCCACTACCGCGAAGCCACGACGAGATAAAATCACCATTTCAAACCTAACAGTCGCATTAAATCTTACCATTTTCTACTACAATTGTTAGACTTGCAGTAATTGACATCCAAGGCTCTCCGTTAATTAATATATTTTAATAGACTTTATATTTTACAGCAGTTTTAGGTTCATGGCAAAACTGAAGACAATACAGAGGGTTCCCCACATACCCATCTGCCCCACACATGCACAGCCAGCCTTCTCCATTATTACTATCCTCAGTTAGAGTGGTGCACTGGTTATATGATGATGGATCTACACTAACACAGCATAGTTTACACGGTGATAACACGGTTCCCTATTGGTCGCTATTTCTGTTTTTATAAAATGCATTTAAAGGGAAACCTGCTTATGCACCACCTAGTAAGATTACTCACCATCCGCCCCCCACGGTGTACGGCACGCCCCTGCTCAAGGCCAAAGACAAGCCCCATTAACCTTATTAGCAGTGGAGCTTGGGCCCAGCTTTAATGATTAACCTAACCTCTGTATCTAAAAACAACAGATCACGGCTGGCTAACTCCTTTAAAAAAGATACACAGTGTTCTAGGTCACAGACTATTTTTATTGGTTCTCTCCCTATCTCCAAAAGCTGGGGCACACCTTTAAACCAAAGCTGCATTCTTGGGGCACTCGTCCACTGAGGTCCAGGAACTTTGGATCCCCAAGCACACTGGATCTCAGCAAAGCACACCTCCACGCGTTAGTGAACCGCTTCAGGGTATGTCAGGTTCATTCTGTTTTCTGTTTAGAATTTACAGACTACACAGGTGCTACTAGCAATACTAACAGGGGGGCTTGGGCTATATTTCAGTATCTGTAAGGGGTTCTTACTGGGAAGTCCTCCAATTCACATGACTCCAAATGAGATGGTAGTGGTGGTGAGAATGGGTCAGATGGAGGTTTGCCCACTGTCCTCTAAGGTGGGTAAAGCACCCATTCTGTGCTAGGCTCACTGCAGGGTCTTAATTTGATTCTCTGGATATTTTCTATGAGGGAGACATTACTCTCCCTGTGGAAAACAAGGAAGTTGGTTTGGGGAGCTGAGGAAGCTCATCCAGGGCTAGAGTCAAGAAGCCGGAGTTCCCAAACAAACCTCAATTTGTTGGATGTCCCTCCACAGCTGCCTCTGGGGCCCAGGGTCTCTGGCACATATGCTTTGGTACAGTACTCAGACGTACAAGGGACACTTAGCTTGTCCTGTGATAGTGTTTTCAACGTGTTTTTATATTTTCTATTTATAAAGCAGCCTCTTTCAAAGAATTTAGCTGGTGTTTCCCTTTTCCTTTCAGAGAGAACAGTGGGCTCCCACTGGACTCAGGGATTAAAAATCAATAAGCTTTCCTATACGCAAAGAGCAGAAAATCAAAGTTCTGATTTCTCACACCCGGCACTACCTTCTCATTACAGAAGCCCTCAGGAGGGCAGGTGCTGAGAAGCGTCCCAAGACACAACACAGGCGATCAGCTCGAAGGATGAGTACCTTCCAGCCATTCCAGACTCTCTACAGAAGGTGGAGCTCTGAGATGCATGGCCACACAAGCCCTTTAGGTTTAGAGACCCATTCACACCAGCTTTTCAGGAATGAAAAAGACCTTTGGAGTAACAGCAACCCCAAAGGAAAGCTACTGACTCATGATCGGTCTGCCGGTACCCAAGAAAGAACTAGGTACCATAATTATTAAATTGCATAAGTACGAGATGTTCTTCATCAAGCCAGGCTTTAGAAAGACAGTTCAAACCTTTCATAAATGTGAAAACTCCTTTTGTTGTCACAGCAATGCTAACACCAAATGCCTAACACTCTTTGTAATAACTCTATTCAAGATTCCTTAAAAGTATTCAATTAAAAAAAGAAATCTCTCTCCAGGCATCCCTCTTACTCATTCCCCACCTCCAGTGAAAAATCTCATACAGTAACTGGTCCTTCATGGCAGCTCTCTGGAGTATGGTTCATGGTGTAGCTAGAGGCGTAAAAGCCCAGCGAGGGTCTCCACCTTCTCCCAGGTCTCCCAGGTGTTCATTAGTGGCTGGAACCTTGGCATGGGACCATGCCACCCTCCCCCCAGCACCCAACTCTGGCACTTCACAGAACACTGCTCCCTGGAGAAGAATCATCACCTTACGTAGAGGCAAGAAAACTAAGGCCCTTTCCCGCCTCTGCCAAGTCTGATGATGGAGGAAACTCCTAAATGGCAGAACTGGGGAGAAAACTGATCCTGTATAGGTGGAGCCAGATTCTAGCCCCAGTTCTGCCATTTCATTGCTTGGAGAAAGACTCCCAAGTCACTGGCTCCCTTCGGGTTCCAGTTTTCTGGTCTGTAAGGTGGGGAGGAAAGACCTGGGGTAGACATCTGCTCTGAGGGCTTCCCTGGTGGCTCAATTGGTAAAGAATCTGCCTGCAGCGCAGGAGATGCAGGATCAACCCCTGGGTCAGGAAGATCCCTTGGAGAAGGAAATGACAACCCACTCCCGTATTCTTGCCTGGAAAATTCTATGGACAGAGGAGCCTGGTGGGCTGTGTAGCAAAACACGAAGTCGCAAAAGTCGGACACGAGTCAGCAACTAAGCCAGCACCACCAGGCATCTCCTCCAAGGGTGGTACAATCCAACTAGTGAGTGGCAACCAGCAGTCTGTTTAATCAAATAGGAAAAAAAAAAAGACCAAAACCCACTGCATCGCAGATAAGGTAAGTCTTGTTTTGTGATTCTTTTATTTCAATTATGTTCAGTCTCTCAATTTGAAGATAACTATGGCTTCACTGTACAACATTATTTCTCACATTTGGGGATGCAGAGAAATGGAGCATTTGTTCTAGGGTCCCTTAAAGATTGCATGCCTATGGGAAAATGAAGGAGCAATTTCCCAATGAATATACCATAGATCAGCTTCCTCTCTAGTGGCTTCAGCCTGGTCAGAGGATAGAAAAATGCCCCAAGAACCTGCTGCATTTCACAGCTAATCTTTTCCCATGTGTGGTTTGAGCAGTTGGGTCTCTCAAAGGTTTTTCAACATCTGAGTAGTCTAAGGCCTGGTTTCCCAGGAATCCTAAAACATTAATGGTTACTAAGAAGTCCATGTGATGGACCCTGAACCTAGTGTGAAAGGGAATAATTGGAAAATAATGACTTAACATTTAGCATCTATTTTAGCTTTCCACATTGCCTCACATTTGTCCACGAAACTATCAATCGGTGAGAAACGCAGAACATGATTCATCCTAGGATACGACGCATATTTCCCCCACAGCTCATGCCTCTAAACCTGTTTAAGGTTCTGCTAGAAACAATGCCTTAAAGTCTTAACCTTTAAAATACTGAAAATAAAACAACTATGACCCTTGGGCCCTTAGCTCACACGTCTAGAATTTGGTTAATGAGGGAAGTTACAGACGGGATCTGCTGGGGCCACTTACTCTGCCTTAGGAAAAGCCCCAGGGTTGAGCAGTCACAGGGGATGGCGACAAAACAGCCTTTACCAGCTGAACCTCCTCCATGAGCCTCAGAGCCAGGGCCCACATCCATACACAACCCATGACTATATCACCAGGGTCAGTCACTTAATTCTCAAACACTGCTGTAGGAAAAAAGAAGTACAGCCACCATGGAAAACAGTTTGGCAGTTTCTTATGAAGTTAAACATATACTTATTATATGACTCAGTAATCCTACTCATAAGTACTGACCTAAGAGAAATGACAACAAATGTCCACATAAGGACTTGTACTCGAATGTTCACAGTGGCACTATTCACAACAACCAAAAGATGGGGAAAACCCCAGTGTCCATCAAATGGGGGAATGAATAAACCAACTGTGATGTATCCATATAATGGAATATTATTCAGCAATAAAAGGAATGTACCAATACACACAACAACAAAGATTAATCACAAAAGCATTATGATTAACTGAAAAAAAGCCAACCACAAAAGATTGTATGCTGTATGGTTCCATTTACATGACATCCAAGAAAAAGCAATAGCAGTAAGCAGATAAGCAGTTGCCAGGGGGCAGAGAGTAGGGGAACAGGACTGCCTGCAAAGAGCCCCAAGAGAACATTCAGGGGTAATGAAAACGTTTTATGCTGTGACTGAACAGTGATTATAGGGCTGCATAAGTTTGTCAAAGCTCATCAAATTACAGACTTAATGTCAATGAATCTTACTGTATATAAACTATATTTCAATAAAGAGCTTGAATTTTTCCTTATACTTTTTTACTTTACAAACATTTCATAACAAGTACAAATTAAAATAATCAGAAAAGATTGCAGTTGAAAGATCCTATCAGCTGACAAATAGTTTCTACATGCAAAGCACTGGGTGGAATTCACCCCCTATCTATCCTCCTATCTATTCTAACTGGGCTCACTTGCCTCCACTGAGCATCTTGAGTCACTCATGCCAAGCAAGGTAAGCCTGGGTTACCATCTTGGTCAAAGTAAGGGCTTTGCCCTTTCTGTGATGGCGCTCTCTGATGTTAGAGACTTTCATGGACAGCCACGTTCTCTCTTAAATCCACAACACCCACTGCTAATCCTGAAGCCATCTGCTCACCTTCAAAGCTTAGTTTTCAGCAGGGTTTTTATTCTTAATACTAAGAGTGGAAAAGGAAATGGCAACCCACTCCAGTATTCTTGCCTGGAGCGTCCCATGGACAAAGGAGCCCGGCAAGCTACAGTCCATAGAGTCACAGAGAATTGGACTGGACTGAGCACACACACAGCTAATACTAGGAGACCTATACCAGTTGCATGGTTATCTTTTTTAATTCTTGTAAAGTCAAAGCAAAAGCATCCTTTACACACAAATAAGAAGAGACGCAAAATGGTCCAATAAGCCTTTCAGTAAAACACCCATCATGAAAGAAAGATCAACAGCAAATCTGCTTCAATTATCCTGGCTTTCTTGTTATTTCTCAAACATGCCTGATAAACACCTACCTCAGGGCCTCTTTTCTTGCCGTTCCCTCTGCATGGCACACTCTTTCCCAGCTATCCCCCTGGCCCACTCTCTTACCTCCTTCAGCTCTCTACGCAAACATCACCTCTTTAATGAAGTCCTCCTTAGCCCCCCATCTGAAAGTGCCGTATCTCCCCATCACACACCTTTATCCTCCTCGGCACTTATCACCATCTAACATACTGTATATGTTTTCTTTGTCCTGTTCATTTTCTGTCTCCTCCGCTCTGCCCCCACCAGAAAACCAAGTCCATAAAGTTGGAGATTTTTGACTGCTCTGTTTACTGCTGAATCTCCAGAGCCCAGAAGAGCACCAGCACAGAGTCAGCACTCCACAGGAGGTGCCTCAGATCACTTCTGCATCATGAGTATCTGCTGCACACAGATCAACAGAGAACTCGAAAGGCACCTTCGGCAATGATCCAAACCCACCCCAACCATACAGGGAGTACAACCATTAAATAGCCACACACTTTACCAAATGCACTCTCGGCATCGACTAGGTGCTAATTCTGCATTTATAATCTCCCACGGTATTAAGTCTGCATTAACCGGGGCGTATAAATACAGGGCCCTGCAGCTGAACACTCACCTGCTGCTTTGGAACCGTTTCATGTCAACAAAGCCTAAGCTCTTAATCTAACAAGAGTTAGCCTCTTGGAAAATTCTCTCTCTGTAGAAAACCAGGCAAAAGCATGGGCATTGAAGAATAAAACTTTAAAAAGTGGATACAAGATTAAAATCCTCTCACCGTTTACAAATACACTAATTCAGAAATTCTGCGTTAGCACTGAGCTGACATCCCAAAGACCCAGCTTTCAGGTTGCTAAGTTATCACTTAAAAAGTAACACTGACTCACAGGGGTCATGGCTGTTCATCCCCTTCCAAGGCCCTGGAGTCACTGCATAATAAAAAAAAATATTAAATTTTTAACCACCGGATCACCAGGGAAATCCCTATGTGACCTTTTTATAGAAAAATTATGACACTGCTGTCATAAAATGAGGCAGTCAACACACTGCCCAGAAAGGTAGGGGGAAAAGTACTGTGGTATTAGGACTGCCCTAGAGGTCCAGTTGTTAAGACTCCACACTTCCACTGCAGGGCACATGGGTTCGATTCCTGTTCAGGGAACTAAGATCCCACATGCCGCTCAGCACAGCAGAAAAAAAAGTAGTACTGATTTTTAAAATGTATGACTTTTTTTTTTGGTCTTCTTTTTTCAATGCAAATTTACTATTTTACCTTACTGAGTTTATTTTCCTTTTTTTATTGGCGTATAACTGATTTACAATGTTGGGTTAGTTTCAGATGTACAGCACAGTGAATCAGTTATACATATAGACATATCCACTCTTTTTCAGATTCTTTTACCATACAGGCCACTACAGGTTACTATGCAGAGCTCCCTGTGCATACAGCAGGCCCTTATTACTTATCTATCTTACATACAGTATTGTATATATAAGGCGATCCCAGTCTCCCAGTTTATTCCTCCCTTCTCCTGACCCTTGGTAAATCTAAGTTTGTTTTCTGCATCTGTAACCCTATTTCTGTTCTGCAGGTAAGTTCACTTTCTTACCTTCTGTTTTCATAACTGTAAATTCTTTTGTTTAAAGATGGATGATACTTACATATTTATATAAATCAATTATATATGTTTATGTTACATTATATAAACCTCAGCCACCAGAAAAGCTGGATCTGCCCTGTACTAAGTGGTAAGATCATTATTCCCTTTTCTTCAGTTTGCTGAATGTTCCAAACTTCTTGAAATTTTCTCAAACTCAGAGCATGTCTATTACCTTTATAACTGAGACTGAAAACATTAGAAGAACAAAAGAATTCACTATAACCGAAACAGAAAAATGCAGATGGCTGCTCAGGTCTTGAAGGTTATGAACTCATCCACAAAAAACCACTGATGCCACCCACACTGCAAGCTCACAGCTCTACTCCACGATGGAGACAGTGGGAGACCGACCATATGTAAACAAGTGAGGATAATAACCCCAATAATCCTGCCCCCAAAGTGTGTACAAGGTGCTGAAAGGTCAGAGGAGGAAGTGACCAACTCAGCCTTCAGTGACAATGGGATACAACCATGCCAGAGACAAGAGCTACTGTTTACCAAGCCCTCAGTCTGTTCTGTAACTCCTTCCCTCCTACAATAGCCTTCTGGATTCTGGAGTAAATACTAACATCATCCCCCTACACATGGCTGCACTGAGGCACCACCACCTAGGCCTCATCATGGAAAACAAGATGTTCTTTGAGATAAACAAGTCACTGCTAAGAAGCTGGAAGGGTCACCCTCATGTCACAGCAAGTGGTGGCTCCACCAAAGAACGCAGCAGAGCTGGAGAGACAACACAGAAGCTCCACAACTGACTTAACACAGATGCCTGGGGTCCAACACCAGGTGTTCATTTCCCCCCTCATTAGCATCTTCTTCTAGTTTTAATAAAGGAGAAACTACAAGTTGTAAGTGTATTTCATGACAGTCACAACAATGCAGATCCTTCCACCAATTCTGAGGAGCAAATAAAACAGCAGATTCTGTTCCAAAAATGCAGACAAACTTTTCCATAAGCAGCCTCTCAGAGGCTTCCCTGAGGATCACAGTGGTCCATTTCTTTGCCTCATCAGACCAGACTTCTGGAATTAAAGACTTGAGGGCCCCAAGATGGAGGGGGGACAGGGAGAAGGAGCTTTCAGCCAACCTAGAGATAGGTTTATCAGTTACAATGCTTGAATGACAGAGTCTGAGCAATTTAAAAAGTTTTTCAAGCTAAAACTGGAGCACTGCTCCTTCAAGAAAATCTAAATTATTGATTCTAAGGTGTCACATGACCCTTTTACCAGAATATCAAATTCACTTATAAATACCTAAATGTATTCCATACACAGACCAAGAATTCTCAGTCCTCCTTAAATAGCCTGTTACCCCTCTTCAAGGGCCATTTTCCATCTGGCACCTCCTCCTCCTTGATGCGACTACAACTCCCACCACCGTGTAGGCAACATACCCAACAGGAACAACACAAGTGATGCTTGAAGAGTGGCCAAAACCGGTCTTGATCTATGGGGGACTTTCCTACCCTGACTCATGGTGCTCTCTTGTGCCGGTAAAGCAACAGTCCATTAGCCTCAGGCAAGATCATATGCTCCCTGCCTGCGGTCAGTGTTTACCCTGCTCATTTCTCAGCAGCTCCCAAACCAGATGACACATGAATCCATTCTCTGAAACAAATGGTGCCAAAAATGATTCAGTCCTCATGGGCAGCCACAGAACCCAGGCAGCCCCAACCTGTGCAGGCCAGCACAATGAGTGCTGGACCTGCTGGCGGAGGAACCAAGGCGTGCACAGATCCCGTGCTTGGAGGGCACAGTTTCCTCTGGGTCCTCACAACACCGCGTTCAGATAAACGCTCCCCTCAAGGGTATGCAAAGCGTCCCATGCTAACAGGATCAATATAGCAGCTTTGGATGTTGCTGGGTCCAGTGATTAAGAATCCACCTGCCTTGCAGCTAACTCTTACTGAGTAAATGGCAGTCCTCAGCCTCCAATCTCTCATATGGAAAATGGCAAAATGGTAGAGGGCTACAGCCTCCCTGGTCACAATGCAACTGTCTCTGGAAGATACCACCACAACTGACAGCAGGGCTAGCTGGGCAGCGCTGACTTGCTTTCTCTCTCCACTTCCAGGGTGGGAGGCGGTGCAGCGGTGTCCTTTCAGACAAGCCAGTGTGCGAGGCCTCTCAGGAAGGTGGATGGGTCAGCGGGGAGGGAGCAACACTGCGGGTGGAGGATACAGGGTATCTTTGGGGATGAATCACACGGGATACAAACTGTATCTTAATAAGGCTATTATTTTAAAACATCAACACAATAAAAGGGCTGCACTACGGAGGTCACAACCAGCTTGGGAGAAAGGTTCCAGTGACAATGTCACATCTCTAACACTGAGAGGAGTGGACAGTATTTAAGAGGAGAGCACCTCCAAATGTGGCCACGGGAATGGCAAAAATGCACACAGGCAACTTGGAGAACCAATTCATGACCAGTCAGTGAAGCTGCTCAGTCGTGTCCGACTCTTTGCGATCCCACGGACCATAGCCTACCAGGCTCCTCCATCCATGGAATTTTCCAAGCAAGAGTACTGGAGTGGGTTGTCATTTCCTGTGTGGATAAAACGCGTAACTTCTAAAGGAAGTTATTTATTCATAAAGAGATAATAACTAAACATGTGCAATTAAAAATAAATATTACAAGAAATCCAACTTTCAATACCTCTCTGTAAGTCTGCACACTTAAGTTGTACCAAAAAATTATTTTTAAAATCTCCCTGACATACTGGGGCCTGTCTGATACTTGGGTGTAAATGGTGCTTCACCTACTCTCCGTGCCCATCTGTATCTATAAACCAGGCATGGTAATTTTAAGGAGGTGCCGTGAGATGCGAACAAGATTACAAATCTAGCCTCCTGCCTGGCTTACGGGTGGATAACGCACTCCTCAAACGTGAGCTGTCCTCTGTCCACTGTCCCAGTGCCTACAGAAAGTCCAACACGAGGTGAGGTCAGAGGGTGGACTTGACAGTGTGAGTGGATAAGGGCATATTAAGCCTGCACTGGTGGAGGGGGAGGTGAGGAAAGGGGTAACAGGTAAAGGAACAGAGTGCCAAAGGACATCCTGTTCACTCCTTACAAAAGAGCCTTTCAAACCGTTACAAGTGTGCTGAGATGACCACCATTGTCAGTTTGCGGTCTCCTCATCCTGTCAATTTTCTTCAGTGCACTTTTCTATTCTCTCCACAAATAAGACCAGGCTATAGGCATTGTTTTGCCTTTCTTCCCACCAGTAAAGTCAGCTTTATTTTTCTCACCTAATGTTTAAAAAATACTGATAAAATACACACAATATAAAATTTACCTTTTTAACTATTTTAGGCTAGACAGTTCTCTGGCGTTAAGTACATTCACAATGTTGTACAATAATCACCACTATCTCCAGAACTTTTGCATTATTTCAAACTGAAATTTTATACATGTTAAGTAGTAACTTCCCACTCTGCCTAGCCCCTGGCCCCTGGAAACCACCATTCAACTCTCTGTCTCTATGATTTTGAGTAAAATTATTCAATATTTGTCTTCTGTTTTGCCACTTTTTTCTCCCCAACTAAACTATATGACTTAGACAGCCTGCTACATCTATCTACATATGATTCCTTTTAAAGGCTGCGTAATAGTCACACAAAATCGTAATGTATTTATCTACTTCCCTACCGACACTATTTCCAACTCTGAAATTACAATAACACAGTGAGCATGCTTGTATCTGTCTTTGCATACCTGTGAAGTATTTCTGTAAGAAAAAGTCCTAGAAATAGAACTGCCACTGGGACAGAGCAGAGATTTTAAAAGATTGCACCTATTCTTTCCCTCTGACCTGATCCACAAGGTAAGTGAGCTACTGGATTCTGGAGTACTGTGGTGACATTTTATATCCGGAAAATTAACCAGGCAGAGAGACAAGGAAAAACCTGGCTTCAGAGAGGTCCAGCCGGTCACTACTACAGTGGCATGAGTGGAGGGATGGGGGCAGCAGGAACCATCATTTACCAGGAGCCTTCTCTGTCTGCATTCGTACCTAATGAACAAAGGAAGAGATACCAATCCTCTTCATATTAGAAGCTCATGTGTAAAAGGGGTTCAAAGGAAGAAAACCCTTAAGCTTTTAAAGAAAAACTGTGAGTGCCTTAGAAAACTCTCTCTCACGCTTCTGTTATGTTTCATACCATAGAAATAGTTCAGGTAACTTTGTAAGCTTATGAATTTAATATCTGGTTACTGAAAGATGTCAAAACTAAAGGTTAAAGAGAAGGAGGTAACACACCCTCCCAGTCCCAAGCTTAGGAGTTCCTTGGAGGGAGGATATGACAGCAGGAATAGCCCCCCTCAACCAATAGAGCTGTGACCCCCAGGAGGCCATCAGAACTACAACCAAGCTGATCTCTCCATCATCTCCCTGCCCAGGCTTTCTCCTCTTATGGGTCCCTCAGCATCTGTTTGTCCCTAGAGGGCAGGTGGGAATACATCCTGACAGCTCCCAGGCTCTAGGGCCACTAAGACATCAGAACTGCTATCTCCAGACACCAGTCTCACCTGGAGTGACCTCATTAACGTCATCTCCCCTACTCAGTGGCACACATGGTAGGGCACAGGGCTTCCTGTCTTCTCCATTGCACCCGTAGAGCCCAGCCCACACAGGAGAATTAAGGAAGGAGAGGGAGAAGATAGAGAAGGATCTGGTGGAGAGTGAGGTGTAGTATGCTGTCCTTAACCCTTGAGGGGGTAGCTGACCCCCGAGAAAATCTGAGACAACTGTAGGCCTCTGTCCTGAAAACACATACCCTCCTCAAACTCTGCATATGATACGTGGAGCTGGCAAGCACAGACCCTCTCTTCAGAACCCCTGATACAGGGAATCAAATTACAGGAATGAGTCAGATACTGAGTCTTCAAAACAAGTCAGAACAAGGATGTTTTTGTTCATAAAATTAGATACAGCTGAGAAGATATGAGTTGACCTGCCAACAATTAAATATAAGGGATGATCAAGCCATCAAGAAGAAATGTACAGCAGGTAATTGGTAAGGTGGGAGTGAGGCCTAAGTGAACATACCTTGAAAACAGATTTGGGAATTAGCTGCAAAGGAAAGAGCAGATGGCACTCCAAGAGTAATGTGCAAAGAAAGAAAAGCACTGGGTCAAGATGCCTGTAAATGAACAGCCTGTGGGCAGAGGGTACAACACTGGTGAGAGGAGGAGATCCATGAGGAGACAAGGAGCAAAATACCTACATTTTCCTGGAGGCCAAGGGTAAGATTCTCTGTTCCACATGGAAAATCTGGTCCATATGACACAGAGTGAGGAGGAGGGCCTTACACTGTGTGGCCCTATAGGTCCTTGACAGTCCTCAAGAGTTCATGGTTTGGGGCTCACTTTTGAATGAGCCCTGGCCACTCCCATCACTTCTTCACTAAAAAGATACACAGGTGTCGTGACCCCTTCAAACCTGGCCTCCACTGTCAAAAGGTCTCAAACACAAGGTGTGATCAGTAAAAGGCAGAATGTGGGAACCCCTACAAGATAAATGACAGTTGTTTCAACAGATAAATTACAAAACAGACCGACCATATACATATCTAAAAGACACTTCATCAAATGCAATTGCAGACTTTATTTGGATCCTAGTTTGAAAAAACAGACTATAAAAAAAACAATGAGACAATCAGGGTCATCTGACCATGACTGAATATTTGAGAAAAATCAAGAAATTATGGCATCACTGACTCAAGGGACATGAGTTCAAGCAAACTCCAGGAGATAGTAAAGGAGAGGGAAGCCTGGTGTGCTGCAGTTCATGGGATGGCAAATAGTCAGACAAGAATTTGTAAGTGAACAACAAACAAAAGGCCTACTGGTGTAGAAACTGTGGGTAGCTCCTTATCTTAATGATATGCAATGAAATACTTATGTATATTATAGTTTGGGGATAGGACTCCTAAAATTTCAACTTTTTTTTTTAAGGGGAGGGGAGGGAGGCAAGAGTAAAGATCAAATAGGAGTTCCTAACTGCAGAGGCTGGTGATGGATGGACGGTTAACAGACCTAAACCACTGTATCCATCATTTTTGGAGACTCTTTTCCTTCAAGTTGAGGTAAGCACTTAACTCAATTTTGGGGGGAAAGGCCTCTTTCTTGCTACTAGAATATACTGCAAACACTAGAACTGCTTATTGCTACTTAGTACGCAAAAATATAATTTATTTAAAAAACAAAAATATGCTTTAAAATGTAATCACATGGAAGCAATCATTTACTATACAAAAATGTGTTCAATGTCTTTAAGGTGATTACCCCAAGAGGTAAAATAACTTCACTTGAAGGAAAAATTCATCCCCAGCGCATCCTCTTTGAGCCAAACAATGGAAAATTTTCACCTCAGCAATCTGGCCTTGGGGAGGCTCAGTCTCAGCCCTGTTGCCTAGCGACGGGTGACATCTTCAGTGCTTACAGAAGTCTCTGGCACCCCTTGCACCCCTGTGCAAAAAAGACTGGCTACAGTTATGTCAGTACTTGTGCTTTCCTCACACCTTCCACTGCTCAGATAGGGCTGGTGGATGTCACCTGCAAAGCCTTGAAACGAAAAGAAGTTTATTACATCTGCTAAACTGGCTTTTACAACTGTATCAACTCCAGTCCTAGCTCTCATCCATCCAATTCCTAACAATTCCTGAGAATTCTACTCTAAAGTCTAAAGTTACAAAGCAGGTAAACCAAGCAGAATACCAGCTAACCATTCAACTGACTTTTTCCTCCACAAAAATCTACCAAGTGATCAACTGGTCTGTTACATCAATATGATAACGTATTCATTACACCAATTTGATAAAAGTATTCATCTTGCTAGGTTTCTAATTCTGGTAGTGGTTAAAGTTAGAACAATAACAATACCAGCCTGAAACTTCTCTTTAAATCCTAAACACCAGGTTACAGGATAAAATTACACAAACTCCACAAGAGCAACCTATGTAAATAAGCATTTTAGTTCACTTAAAATGTTACCCTGCTAAAAATGCAAATACAGCAAATAATTAAACAGTAGAATTCATCAAAACTACTATAATCATGGTGCTTTATACAAAGTATCATAAAACTCGTGATCTGCAACATTTTTTGTTACCACTTTTCAGAACTTTCAGTGCTTAAAACTATTCTTTCAGATGATTTTATCTTATTCTTGTTCTATGTACATTTCACTACCAAAATGTTTCATTACAAGCAGTGATTAGTTTTACTTCCCCGTTATCTAAGAGCACTAGATTTTACTGGTTTCTACGTTTTCTTTTCACAACATTTGGACTCATTTTTCTGTAATTCGGGTATAAGAAATTGAATAAAATCCAAAAACGAAACTAATCACTTGGATGTAAGAGACAAAAAGCAGTCTGCTATCAACCCAACGTGAAAGATCTGCAAGCTCCATCCATGGTGAAGCTTATCACTATGAAGAAGACGTCCCCGGATCCATTTTAGGGCTTTGGAGGATAAGACGGTGAAGTGTGCAAACACCACTCCCCCCCACTCCGCTGACACCAGCTGACAAACCCAACTGACATTCAACACTCAAAATGGCTGCACAGCTGCCGGCCTCAGGTAACCGTACCTGAGGCACTGGGCTGAGTTCTCCAGCAGAAGACTTTGGGAGACCCCCATCAATAACCCGAGATATCGTGGACGCCAAGTCCTGGGGAGACCCCCCTCAACGACCCAGAGATCGTGCCCTCTTCCAAAGAGTGGAGACTCTCAATGACCAACAGAGACCCCGCATCACCAAAATATTCGGGAGACCCTCCCGCCGCCAATGACCAGGGAAGATTCTGCCCCTCAAAACCAGGGGAGATCTTCTCTCCCCAATAACCTGAAGAAATAATGCCTCTCTCAAATGACCGGGCGAAATCTGGCCCCAAAGAGACCCTGAGAGATCTCTCTTACACCCATAATCGGGGGAGAACCCCTCCCCCAAAACCTGAGGACACCCCTAATGACCAGAGACTTCGCTCCCTAAAGACCCAGAGAAACCCTCCTCCAAAGTCCCCGGGGAGGCAGGGCCGTAGGCCGAGGAAAGCGGGCGTTACCTGCTGCCTCAGCCCGGTGCCGCGGAGCTTCCTTCCTATTGTTTCTCTCCCACCAAGATGGCGGCCGCCGCGCCGAGCCCCGCCCCCTGCGCCTCACTCCCTGAGCCCCTCACTATTGGCTCGCACTGGGAGCCCAGCTCGCGGACTGGGCGGCCCAAAAAGCGCTGTTGCTAGGGCGCTCTGATTCGTTGTAGCCGCTTCCGGAAGGGGCGTGGCGTGGGCGGGGTTAGGAAGAGGGGTGGAGTCATGTCTGCCTTCAAGGGAGAGGTTGGCCAAGGAGGTCAGGGTGGGTGGACAGATGGGCTTCAAGTCCATGGGTGCAATGAGGGATGCCAGGGATACAGATGGATGAGCCAACTGTATCATTTTTCCTGGGACCGAGGAGTTTCCTGGGATGCAGGACTTCAGTGTTAACATCGAGAGTGTGTGCAGCAATTTGGGAAGCTGGTCACCCTAGTAGACGGATGGACAGAGGACTGGATGTGGTTGGACAGAAAGGTGGCTGTAGACGGGAGACAAAGGGCAGTTGTGTGCATAGGTGGACAGGGGACCGGATGTAGATGGATGGACAAATGACTAGATAACAGAGGGGTAAACAAAGGAAGGGCTGTATAGTCCCTTTGTGGACAGGTGGGTGATCCAGTGTTCAACCCAGGTTCCACCAAGCTTCACCCTTCAGTGCTTTTCTGAAGCTTGCCCTATGCCCTGTGTTGGCAAGAAGGGCTCCCACCTGAGTGAATGTCAATGTGGCTGGCAAAGGCAAGGCAGGACAAGGATGCTACTGAGAGTGGGCAAGGCCTCCTACCTGTTCTGTGCTCTTAAAAAAAAAAAAAAATCAAAATCACCTGTGTGCTGGGAGTTTATAGACGTGTGGATTCATGAACACACCCATTCATTCAACAAGTATTTATGGAGCACCTACGCTCCATACTGGAAATACAGCAGTGAACAAAAGCAGTAGGGGAAAAAAGAAAAAGCCTGCCCTTATGATGACAGGCTGGAAAGATTTCCTGTGACCAGCTGATCTCTCTTCTCTTGGAAGCACTTTCCCTGTGTGGCTCCCAGAGCTCCATGCCTCTTGGTTTCCTCTGCCACCAATGGTTTCTCCTCTTCATCTTCTCTTTGTCTACACTATTGCTCTTATAATCTTACTCAGGGTCATGGCTTCAAATTCCACCTACATGTCAATTAGTCCCAAAAGTGTATGTCCAGTCAGACCTTTTCTGAGTGCCAGACTCAATCAATGATCAGCTGTGGACTAGGCATCTCACTCTGGCTTTCTTCTTGGCATCTCAAACTCAACTTGTGCCACCCTAGCTCCAGCTCATCCCCCAAACCTACTCCACCCTGGCTGCACCAGCACAAGTGATGGCAGCTCTCTCCTTCCTACTGCTCAGGCCAGTCACCTCAGAGTACGTCTTGATTACTTTCTTTCCCACTTAGATTCAATGCATGAGGAAGTCCCATTGTTTCCATAGAATCATCTACCCAGAATGAAACCACTTCTTGCCAGGTCCACGGCTTCCACCTAGTCCAAGCCACCACCATCTCTTCCCAGGACAATGACTCAGTCATGTCCCAATTTCTTCCTACTGTCCTTGCCACCTTCAGTTTGTTCTCCTCACATCAGCCAACGTATATATAAGTCAGAACCTCTCCTACCATGCTCAGAACCCTACAATAGCAACTCCCCCAAAGAAAAGCCAGAGCTGGAAGGGGCTCCATTTTTCTCTATCACCCCTCTGCCTTCATCTCCTTTTTTGCCTCTGGCACCATGGCTCACCTCCTAAAGTTTCTAACATCTCATGTTCTGTGCACTCTTGTGGCTCAGATGAAAATCTGTTTTGCTCAAGGATGTATCCTGTCCCTTCCTCTGCCCACCCAATCTCCCATTCCAGTGCTCCTATGTGTGGAGAGGAGGCTGGACAGTGTGAGGCCTCCCTGAGGGCCGTTCAGTTTTAATTCACTCTTCCATTCCTTCCATAAGTGCTTAATGAAGGCTTCCCTAGGCTAGACACTGGGTACGTGGCAAGAATGGACACAGCAGGAATTCAAATGATTTACCAAATCCTTACCCTCTCTTTAGTTAATGCAATGATTGTAAATATAGAAAACTACTACATAGTTTTCTTGAAAACTATTACAATAGATAAGAGAAAATGTTAAGGTGATAAATACAAGAAAAATATATTTAAAATAAGAGCATTTACTAAAAATAAGCAAAAAAAATTCAGTTAACTATAAAATATTCAGGAATAAAATTATCACGAAAAGTATAGGAACTATATAGGTGAGAAACCTATAAAATCTTATTAAAAGACATGAAAGTTATAGAACATTATTAAAGGGTAAGATAAGACCAAGTGGAAAGATACTAAATTCCTGATGTGTGTGGTCCAGATCTCAACTTTGAGCTCTCTCTCTGAGGATGGTCCTTGGCAGAAGGCAAACACCTCACCCAAGGTATTACCACCCTGAAGGTAACCCCCTGGCGTCCTCATTACTAATTCTCTTGCAGAGGTAACCACTATTCTGATTTTCATTACTGTAGACAAATTTTGTCCATCGAAAATTTCATATAGATTGACTTATACAATATGTACTTTTCATATGTCTGGCTTTTTTATTCAACATTATATCTTGTGAGTTTCATCCATACTGTATTGCTTTAGTTTTTCTTTTTCATGTCTATATAGTATTCTACTACATGGCTATATATACCACCATCATCCTTAGCTTATTGACTTTTGTCTTCATGCTTGTGGACTCAGCTTTGCAAGGTGGTAGTTGTCTCTCCAGACATCATATTAGTATGCAAAGCAGAAGAAAATCCTGCTGTTGGCACCACTCACATCTTTCCCCTTTTATCAGGTAAGCAAACACCTTTCCAGAACTCCCAGTAAACTTGTATTTATTTCCCAATGATTAAAACTGGGCCATCTGTGGCCACTCCTAGATATAAGGAGATTAATAGATGAGGGAATGGGGTCAGGGAATCACCTGGGACTGGACACTTGCTGCTCTGGACAAAATTCAGGTTTGTTAGCAAAGATGAAGGGAAAAGGGTATTGTGAGGCAACCAAAAAACCTTACAAAGTGGAAAGATGTTCAAATTCATCAGAGAGCAAGTAATGCAAATCGAAGTGAAAACTTTAACTATGGCAAAATTATGGAGACAGTAAAAAGATCAGTGGTTTCCAGGTGTTTAGGGGGGAGGGAGAGATAGGTGGAGTGCAAGTAATTTTTTAGGGCAGTGAAAATATACCGTATGATACTATTGATATAATGGTGGTGGTTGTTTAGTCGCTGTAAGTCATGTCTGACTCTTTTGCCATCCCATGGGCTGCAGCCTGCCGGTCTCCTCTGTCTAGGGGGTTCTCCAGGCAAGAAAACTGGAGTGGATTGCCATTTCCTTCTCTAGGGGATCTTGCAGACCCAGGGATCCAGCCTGCAACTCTTGCATTGCAGGCGGATTCTTTACCCCTGAGCCACCTAGGAAGCCCTGAAATAATGGTAGATACATGTTATTAGGTATTTGTAAAAACCCATGAAATGTACAACACAAAGAACAAACTCTGTTGAAACTATGGACTTTGGTTGATGATGTGTTAACACTGGGTCACTGACTGGAATAAACTATGACATTAGTGCAGGGTGTTGATGGTGAGCAAAGCTGTATGTTGCAGGAGAAGGGGTTATATGGGGACTCTTGGTACTTTCTGCTCAATTTTGCTGTGAACCTAAAACTGATCTTAAAAAGTCTATTTTTTTTTTTGAAGAGTAATAATGAGAATAAGTCACTTTAAACTGCAGCAGGAACAGGTTCAATTCCTGGCTAGGGAACTAAGATCCCACATGACGCGTGACATGGACAATAAGAAAAAACAAAGGAAAAAGAGAAAAAGAGCTACACCAGGTCTGGCTTTCAGAGATGTGAGGAAATGTATTTGTCCAAACACTGTTACTAAAGGTAAGATCAGTTATAGCCTTTTTGGAAAGCAATTGTGTGTGTGTGTGTGTGTGTGTGTGACGCCCAGGCTTAGTTCCTCCGTGGCATGTGAGATCTTTCTGGACCAGGAATTGAACCTGTATCTCCTGCATTGGCGGGTGGATCCTTTACCATTGAACCACCAGGGAAGCCCTGGAAAGCAATTTGACAAACTCCAATAAAATAAAAATACATATGCTTTTGGACTCTAATCCCAGTGTTAAGATTCTCACTTATAGAAATAAGTGTAGTAAAAAGAAATTTGCAAAACGATGGCCTCTATGGGGCACCTTCGGGACATTTTGGTATCTCCATACTGTTCTGGTTACTGTGTTGTGTAATATATTACCCAAATTTAGTGGCTTAAAACAGCAATATTTTAATTTTGCTCACAAACCTGCCCTGTGTGAAGAATTCAGTGGAGACTGCGCTTCTCTGCTGCATCTTAAAAACTAGGGCTGGAATCATCTGAAGGCTCCTCATTTGAAGTCTGGTGTTTGATGTTGGCTATCGGTGAAGACTGCTTTCCTTCTGGCCACGCTGAGTGACTTGTGGGATCTCAGTTCCCTGACCAGGGATTGAACCTGGGCCCTCAGCAGTGAGCACCAGAAGTCCTAACCTCTGGACTACCAGGGAATTCCCTGTCATTTAAGACTTTACCTGGGGCTGGAACACCCACACGTGGCCCCTCCATGTGCCCTGGGCTTCCCCACAACAGGGTGGCTAGGTTCCAAGGATGATTGTCCCGAGAGAGAGAGGAAAGGAAGCCAGATAAAAGCTGTATCATCTTTCTAACCTAGACTCAGAAGTCAGAGTCGTTTCTGTCTCATTCTTTTCCTGAGAGTGAAAGTCACTAAGACCAGGCCTTATCCAAGGAGCGGGAAATTAGACTCCACGTTTTGTGGGAGAAGTATCAAAAAGTGTGGGGACCTGTTTTAAGTCACCATCAAAAAGGAGGACTTGGAATAAATAATACCACTTGATTTAGGGGACCTACCACAAAGTTGGGATGAGAAAAGTACGATGAAGAAAAAGGCTTCATACAGTCTTCAGGCAGTATACAGAAATGATCTAAATATAAAACAAAGACAAACCACTCTGTGGAAATGTGTAAATGTGTGTATATATGTATAGTATATATATATATACACACACTATATGTGTATACTTATGATTATATAAGCAAGGAGAAATATGGAGAACATATTCTGGTAACCATGGGTTCCATAGAGTAGTGATGATAGAAGGGAGAGGCAGAGGAAACAAAAGAGAGAAAGACAAGACTGTTCAAAACTAGCAGCGAAGATGGCTTTTCCCTTCTGCATTTAATTACAGGCTTATATTTCACTGTATGAGGAAAGTGATTCCTTAGATGTGTCTGGGTGGTAAAAACGATCAAGTGATGACCACCTTACCTTAAAACTCAGGATAGAGCAGGAGGGAATGACTGGTGGGCCACCAGAGGGGCTGCAGGGCCCTGACAGTGTCTTCATCTGGGCTGCACCCCGAGTTTCTGGCCTATGGGAAATCATTGAGTGGAATGTCTTTGTCTTGCACACTTTTGGTATCTCCCACACTTAAAAAAAATTTTCATTTAAAAATTAAAGCGGGGGTGGGAGGGAGGCTCAAAGAGGGAGGGGATATATGTATGCTTATAGCCGATTCATATTGTACAGTGGAAACTCTCACAACACTGTAAAGCAATTAGCCTCCAATTAAAAATTTTTTAAAGAATAAAATTTTAAAAAAAAGAAAGAAAAGCAAACTTTTCAGCAAGTTCCCAGGGAGAGTGAAGAGACAGGAGGGGAACTCTGGCCTGGGGCCACTAGACCCTCAGCTCAGTGGATGTCCCAGGTGGAGATGTAAATCTGAGGTGTTCAACAGGGAGGTAACACCCCAAGGCTGTCCCTGAGGAAACCTCCCAAGGTGGGAGAGAGCAGGATCCATAGTGGAGCCCTGGGTCATTTCAACCTTTAACTATAGTCTGGGTTACACCTGGCAACGGAGGTGGAAAGAAAACCACGAGACCTGGATGCTCCTGGGAAGGTGGTTCTTGAGGTAGAGGGGAGAAGTCCACCATGGTGGATCGGGCTGAGACTCCAGAGACTTGGCTCTGTCTGCAGCTGTGCAGCAGCTCTGTCCGCCCTGCTAGCCACTGGGAAGCACAGGGCAGGGCTGGGCTGGGCTGGGAGGGATGGGAGGTGAGGGCGCAACTGCTGGCAAGTTTGAGGGCTTTTGCCAGTGAAGGGAGAACAGTGGGGCAGGAGGGAGCAGAGCACGTGGCGATCAGAGGAGGAGCCCAGCGCTCATGACCCATCACTTCTCTTTTCTGCCTGAAAACCAGATGAGGCTATTGCTGAGGGAGGGGGAGCAGGGATTGCAAGAGGTTAAAGGACAGGGCTGGACTGTGAGCAGCGCAAGGGGCCTGGAGGTGAAGGATGGCGGAGAGGTGCTGAGCAGAGACCTCATCTCAGGGGTGTAGAAGTAACCAGGCCTCAGGCAGGAATGGGCTGTGAGGTGAACGAGGCCATCCAAAGGTGCAGGGGACCGGAGTTGGACCAGGAGATCAAGGCAGCCCTTCTGTGCTGGAGACGATGGCAGGGGAGAGCTTGAGGTATCTGTGTGAACAGCTGTGGTGCCTTGTCCTCCCTCCAGTCCTGGGCTGGGGCTGGGAGTGAGGTAGTGCTCTTCTCTGCCAGGGCCTGGGCCAGGAGAGGGCTGGGGCTGGGAGTACATAGGGTTGTTCTGGAATCAGATGTCTTTTGGAATTCCTCTCCCTTCCGGTTTCTCAAACCAAGCTGGCCATCCTCACTCAATCCCATCTCCTGCCTGAAGTCCTCCCAGGGCCCCCAGTGCTCAATGGTTAGATGAGCATCTCTGAGTAGGGAACATGATGTTCCCACCCAGGCAGGGGAGGGACTCAAATCCCAGATGTCCCCCCCTCACCCCTGGCCAGCCCTGGGATTGGGCCATGGGGGGAGGGACTGGCTGCAGATCATTCCTAAGATTATTTTTTTCCCCTCAACACATACATCCTTGACACATACACCCTTGTCACCAGCTCGTGTGGGGAATAGAGTCTAGAGAGGCAGCTGGAAGAATTTCCATTGTGCTGGAAGCCAGGCTGGTCTCGGCAGGCCCTGCATCTGTGCTGTTACAGTACTTTCACCTGCATGTCATCAACCTGGCACTTCAACCTCGTTCTGGATGTGAGGCTCACCCTCTGTTACAAACTAGTTTCACCCATGGATCAGGGATGAGGATAACTCACCCTAGTCTGAAATTTTGAGGTCAGCTCTGTCAGGGAGTAGGGGCTGCTTTTTCTGTGAGCTAGTGATGTCCAGCTTAAAGTGAGCACAGCGCGAGAGACTGCACCAGCCACCAGGCCCCAGCCCCTGACAGTAGTGTGCCTTGGCCCAGCCCAGGCAGGTGAGAGGCAAGGCTGGGAACCTCTTGGATTGTTGCCTGTGGGCAAAGCCAAGGACAGGGGCTTGTGGATGCTTTCCCATGAGTCTACCTCTTTCTCTACAGTGGAGCGAGCCAAGGCCCTAGATGAGAGCTCCAACTCATCGTTGTCTGGTGGGGCCTTGGGCAGGAGTTGTCAGCCGGGTAGAATCATTGTGAGTTCTCAGGCAGACGCAGTACCTGAGTTTGGGGTCTGCGGGAGTCATATACCTCTGTACCCCAGCTCCATCCTGTTTGGGGAAGTGTTCAGGCTTCCAGAGCTGCCAGAGGGCAGAGCCCCTCATCTGGGGTCCAGGCCAGTTCCTGGGGGCCTTTGAGCCCATGCATGACCCCATTTCTCACCCCAGGCCAGCTGCGCAGCTCTGGGACAGGACACCCAGGGGCCAAGGGGTCTCCTGCAGGATTCCGACTTGCCTGGGATTAACGTACATGTGCCTCAAGAGGCCTCTTCCCCACCTGCTCCACAGGCCTGAGGCTCAGTTGGGTCCCTTGCTCCTTCAGCTGCCTGGGATGGGCTGAGGGCAGGCCTGGGAATGTGTACTAACTACAGGTGTCCCTTCATGCCCAGAAGAAAAACGTCCAATTTAACTATGCTTGAATGTTATGCTTGAAAGTGCTGTTTTTGCTTATCGGGTAGGTCTGGACTTTAGGTCTTCCTTTTCAGTTGTATGTTAAAACAAACAAACAAACAAACAAACAAATCCTAGTGCACACCCATCTCTCCTCTTTCTGGGGGTGGAGGGCCTGGCCAGAGAGGAGAGTGCTAGATCCTCGCTCTCTGCAGCACACACAGTGACCTCTGACCCTTGCCTCCGTGCGGTTCTCCCAAGGGAGGAAGGGCCGTGGAGATCTGGCTGGTGCCAGCTGCTTCCACTGCCTTCTCCCGAGTGGCCTGGCATACACCCATTCTTCCGCCTGTGGGGATGGATTGACCTGTGAAGAGTCAGGTCCTGCTGGCTTCCAAGTGTCGGGACAGCTCCCAGGCCCCCCTTGCTTTCATGTTCCAGTCTGGTCTGGGCACTGCTTGACCCTGCGTACTTAAAGACAAGCCAGATGACCAGTTTTAGAGAGTAGAAGGAAGTGCCAGGATGGAGGATTCTGTTCGGGAAGAAGTCAAAGAGGAAGGGGAAGAAATGTCACATACAAGAGACACAGAAGCAACCAGGTCAGCAAGGTGTCTCCGGCCAAATTTAATCTGGATATTTAGAGTGACTAGAATGAAGATGACAATTTCTGAGAAGTCCTTTCCCGGAGGGAGCCTTTCTTAAAAATCTTAAATCTTGTCTTTCTCTTTTGTTAGCTCCCCAGATGCTTCAGGAACCATGATCATGTGATGCAAGTCAAAGCAGTGAGGGATGCTGCGTGCTTGTGTGTCCAAAGTGCTCACTTTAAGAGGCAAAGGGAGGGAGTTAACTGGTGGTCCAGTGGCTAAGACTTCACACTCCCAATGCGGAGCACCTGGGTTTGATCCCTGGTCAGGGAATTAGATCTCACATGACACAACCAACACCTAGCATAGCCAAACAAATAAACAAATAAAGTATTAAAAAAAATAAGTCTCTGTTGCTGCAACAGAGACCTGGTATATAAAAATAAATATATAAATTAAAAAATTTAAATAACTATTTAAAAAAAAGAAAAGGCAGTTAGAGCAATATACAGAAGAGGAGCATGACCAAGGGCAACCACAGGCTCTGGGAGCGTGATCATCCTTGAAGCAGGAGACTGGGGCTGCTCTTCATGTGAGTCCAGAAACATGAGGATAAGCTCCAGAGCACTGGAGGAAAGGTCCAGGAATGCCCTTCAGACCCCAGTATCATAACTCTTGATAATTTCTGGAATTTAAGCAGTGTCAGGAATATCCACAGCAGGTAATCAAGATTTTGTTCAATGAGCAAATGAGCTGAGTCAGACCTAACTGTTGTTTGTTGTTCAGTCACCAGTCGTGTCTGACTCTTCGCGACCTCATGGACTGCAGCACGCCAGGCTTCCCTGTCCTCCACTACCCCCTGGACTTTGCTCAAACTCATGTGTATTGAGTCAGTGATGGCATCCAACCATCTCATCCTCTGTCGCCCCCTTCTCCTCCTGCCCTCAATCTTTCCCAGCATCAGGGTCTTTTCAAATGAGTCAGCTCTTCGCATCAGGTGGCCAAAGTATTGGAGCTTCAGCTTTAGCATCAGTCCTTCCATTGAATATGAACAACTGATTTCCTTTAAGATTGACTGGTTTGATCTCCTTGCTGTTCAAGGGGCTCTCAAGAGTCTTTTCCAGCACGACAGTTCAAAAGCACCAGTGCTTCGGTGCTTGGCCTTCTTTATGGTCCAACTCTCCTGTACATGACTACTGGAAAAACCATTGCTTTGACTAGATGGACCGTATTGGCAAAGTGACGTCTTTGCTTTTTCATATGCTGTCTAGGTTTGTCATAGCTTTCCTTTCAAGGAGCAAGTGTCTTTTAATCTCATGGCTTCTGTCACCATTGATAGTGGTTTTGGAGCCCAAGAATAAATACAGTCTGTCACTGTTTTCATTTTTCCCCATCTATTTGTCATGAAGCTATGGGACCTGATGCTATCATCTAAGGCTTTTTTTTTTTTTTTTTTTTACTTTATTTTGGTTGGGCCAGGTCTTAGTTGCGGCACTTGGAATCTTGGATCTTAGTTGCAGCATGTACAATTTTGTTGCAGCATGTGGGATCTAGTTCCCTGACCAGGGATCCAACCCAGTCGCCCTGCACTGGGAGCACATAGTCGTAGCCACTGGACCACCAGTTAAGTCCCGATTTTAGTTTTTTGAATGTTGAATTTTAAGCCAGCTTTTTGACTCTCCTATTTCTTTATCAAGAGTCTCTTTAGTTCCTCTTCACTTTCTGCCCTATGGTGGTATCATCTGCATATCTGAGGTTATTGATATTTGTCCTGGCAATCTTGATTCCAGCTTGTGCGGCATCCAGCCTGGCATTTTGCATGATGTACTCTGCACAGAAGTTAAATAAGCAGGGTGACAATATACAGCCTTGATGTACGCCTTTCCCAATTTGAAACCAGTCCATTGTTCCAAATGCTGCTTACTGACCTGCATACAGACTTCTCAGGAGGCAGGTAAGGTGATTTGGTATCCCTATCTTTTTAAGAATTTTCCATAGTTGTGATCCACACTGTCAAAGGCTTTAGCGATGTCAATGAGGCAGTAGTAGATATTTTTCTGGAATTCCCTTGCATTTCCTATGATCCAATCGATGTTGGCAACTTGATCTCTGGTTCTTCTCTTTTCCAGACCCATCTTGTACATCTGGAAGTTCTTGGTTCACAAACTGCTGAAGCCTAGCTTTAAGAATTTTGAGTGTTACCTTGCTAGCATGTGAAATGAGTGCAATTGTGTGGCAGTTTGAACATTTTTTGGCATTGCCTTTCTTTGGGATTGGAATGTAAACTGACATTTTCCAGTCCTGTGGCCACTGCTGTGTTTTCCAAATATTTTGGCATGTTGAGTGCAGCACTTTAATAGCATCACCTTTCAGGATTTGAAATAGCTCAGCTGAAATCCCATCATCTTCACTAGCTTTGTTCATAGTGAAGCTTCCTATGACCCACTTGACTTCACATTCCAGGATGTCTGGCTCTAGGTGAGTGATCACACTATCATGGTTATCTGGGTCATAAAGACCTTTTCTGCACAGTTCTTCTGTGTATTCTTGCCGACTCTTAATATCTTCTGCTTCTGTTAGGTCCATACCATTTCTGTCCTTTATTGTGCCCATCTTTGCCCTTCATATCTCTCATTTCCTAATATATATAAAATATCTTCTAATTTTCTTGAAGAGATCTCTAGTCTCCTATTCTATTGTTTTCCACTATTTGCATTGTTCACTTAACAAGGCTTTCTTATCTCTCCTTGTTGTTCTTTGGAAGTCTACATTCGAATGGGTTTATCTTTCCTTTTCTCCTTTGCCTTTCACTTCTCTTCTTTTCTCAGCTATCTGTAAGGCCTCCTCAGACAACCATTTTGCCTTTTTGCATTTCTTTTTCTTTGGGATGGTTTTGATCACTGCCTCCTGTACAATGTTACGAACCTGCATCCATAGTTCTTCAGGTACTCTATCAGATCTAATCCCTTGAATTTATTTGTCACTTCCATTGCATGAATCATAAGGGATTTGATGTAGGTCATACCTGAATGAACTAGTGGTTTTCCCTACTTTCTTCAATTTAAGTCTGAATTTTGCAATAAGGAGTTCATGACCTGAGCCACAGTCAGCTCCCAGACTTCTTTTTGCTGACTGTATAGAGCTAATTCTACTGGACATGGAACAACAGACTGGTTCCAAATCAGGAAAGGAGTACATCAGGGCTGTCTATTGTCACCCTGCTTATTTAACTTACATGCAAAGGACATCATGTGAAATGCCAGGCTGGATGAAGCACAAGCTGGAATCAAGTTTGCCAGGAGAAATATCGATAACCTCAGGTATGCAGATGACACGACCCTTATGGCAGAAAGCAAAGAAGAACTAAAGAGCCCCTTGATGAAAGTGAAAGAGGCGAGTGAAACAGTTGGCTTAGAACTCAACATTCAGAAAACTAAGATCATGGCATCCGGTCCCATCACTTCATGAGGAATAGATGGGGAAACAATGGAAACAGTGGCTTTATTTTTTTGGGCTCCAAAATCACTGCAGATGGTGATTGCAGCCATGAAATTAAAAGATGCTTGCTCCTTGGAAGAAATGCTATGACCAACCTAGATAGCATATTAAAAAGCAAAGACATTACTTTGCCAACAAAGGTCTGTCTAGTCAAAGCTATGATTTTTCCAGTAGTCATGTATGGATGTGAGAGTTGGACTATAAAGAAAGCTGAGCACTGAAGAATTGATGCTTTTGAACTGTGATGTTGGAGAAGACTCTTGAGAGTCCCTTGGACTGCAAGGAGATCCAACCAATCTATCCTAAAGGAAATCAGTTCTGAATATTCAGTGAAAGGACTGATGCTGAAGCTGAAACTCCAATATTTTGGCCACTTGATTCGACGAACTAACTCACTGGAAAAGACCCTAATGCTGGGAAAGTTTGAAGGAGGGAGGAGAAGGGGACGACAGAGGATGAGTTGGTTGGATGGCATCACTGACTTGACGGACATGAGTTTGAGTAAGTTCCGAGAGTTGGTGACAGACAGGTAAGCCTGACATGCTGCAGTCCATGAGGTTGAAAAGAGTTGGACATGACTGAGCAACTGAATGGACTGATAGAGCTTCTTCATCTTCAGCTGCAAAGAAGATAATCTGATTTCAGTATTGACCATCTTGTGATATCCATGTTTGTTGGAAGAGTATTTGCTATGACCAGTTTGTTCCCTTGGCAAAACTCTGTAACCTTCACCCTGCTTCATTTTGTACTCTAAGGCCAAACTTGCCTGTTACTCCAGGTATCTCTTGACTTCCTACTTCTGCATTCCAGTCCCCTACAAGGAAAAGGACATCTTTTTTGATGTTAGTTCTAGAAGGTCTTGTAGGTTTTCATAGAACTGTTCAGTTTCTTCGGCATTAGTGGTTGGGGCACAGACTTGGGTTACTGTTATACTGAATGATTTGCCTTGGAAATGAACCAAAATCATTTGTGTCATTTTTGAGATTGCAACTAAGTACTGAATTTCAGACTCTTGTTGACTATGAGGGCTACTCCACTTCTTCTAGGGGATTCTTGCCCACAGTAGTATATATAATGATCATTTGAATTAAATTTACCCATTCCCATCTATTTTAGTTCACTGATTCCTAAAATGTCGATATTCACTCCTGCCATCTTCTGTTTGACCACTTCCAATTTTACCTTCATTCATGGACCTAACATTTTAGGTTCCTCTGCAGTATTGTTTGCTACAGCTTTACTTTCAAACACATCCACAACTGGGTTTTGTTTCTGCTTTGGCTCAGCCTCTTCATCCGTTTTGGATCTGTTTCTCCGCTCTTCTCCAGTAGCATATTGGACACCTACCAACCTGGGGGATTCATCTTTAAGTGTCATTTTTTTATGCCTTTTCACACTGTTCATGGGGTTCCCTGGTGGCTCAGATGGTACAGAATCTGCCTGCAATGCAGGAGACCCAGGTTTGATCCCTGGGTCGGGAGGATCCCCTGGAAAAGGGAATGGCTGCCCACTCTAGTATTCTTGCCTGGAGAATTCCATGGACAAAGGAACCTCGTGGGCTACAGTCCATGGGGTTGCAAAGAGTTGGACACAACTGAGCAACTAACAATTTCAGACCTAATTACTGACATTCTAATTCAGAACTTAGATAATACTCATCTGAATTCACAAATGATTATTTAATATGTTCCTGGCTGATGCTCTGCATTTCCCCAAACAGATAATGGTATGTACTGCTGGCCATCATCTGTGATTGGACATTTGTCTTTAGAGAGGATGTATAAAGGAAGCAAAATCCATATTTAACATGAATGATGTGAAACAACTCTAATTTCCTTTATCATATTATAAGTAATAGTTTCAATTCTGTTAAAAAGTTGATGCACTAAAATCGCTAAAGATATATTCAGTTAATTTGATGGCACAACTTTCTAGCTTCCTTTTAGAACATATATAGAAAGCAAAGTCCTCATATAAAGTTTCTTCAAGGCTATCTGTGGACCATATGATCTTGTCATTGTCCTGGCACTTCTTACCTGTTCATAGTAGTACCACCACCAAAACCACAAAGGCCAAACCATATTTAATTTTTAAAACCTTGAAACAAGGCCAATTTGGCTTTGAGTAGTTCAACAACCAGTTTCTCAGGCCCCTGTCACATGGGTGTTTTGTATATTCACCTATTATTTAGCCCTTTTGTAATGTCGGGTAAAGGCAAGATCAAAGTGGAACAGGATTTTGTTATAGAATGAGCTTCCTTTGGTCACGGGGAAGAAACTGTAAATAAAGTGGGCTATTACAGAGGCATGGCTAGTTCTGTCTATAACAACGTTGTTGTTTAGTCGCTGTGTCTGACTCTTTGTGATCCTACTGACTCTAACCTGCCAGGCTCCTCTGTCTATGGGATTTCCCCAGCAAGAATACTGGACTGGGTGCCATTTCCTTCGCTAGGGCATCTTCCCGACCAGGGATAGAAACTGTGTCTCCTGCATTGGCAGGCAGATTTTGTATCACTGAGCCACCAGGGAAGCCAATAACTTTGCTACAGAGAAGGAAATTGTCCTGGAAAAACTGTATGTCTGTGTATTCCTTTTGGAGTTGGAATTCTTTCTCAATAAGATCGTTTTACTAATTTAAAAGTGCAGAGACGTTTCAAAAAGTAAAAAGGTATTTCCTTCTCCAGAAGGGAATACAGATCTCATCTGCGATTTGCCGTTTATTCAAATAGAGAGAAGACAGCCGAGCCTCAGTGCTTCCTTCAGAACAATGGCTGAATACATGAACTACACTTCAAGTCAGTGTGGGAAATATTACTCATCTGCATCAGAAGAAGGAGGGGCAGCCCACGTCTCCCGCTATCACAGAGGGACATCGGAGCTGCACCTGTGCTCTGATGCGGGGAGTGGTCAGAGAAAAGACACAGGCCTTAGTGTTGGAGGCGTGCATCAGGCATCAGAATGTGTGCTGAAGGCATCCCAGTCTGCGGAGAACATCTCTAAGGACCTCTACATAGAAGTATATCCAGGGACCTATTCCGTCACTGTGGGTGCAGGTGACTTGACCAAAAAGACTCACGTGGTTGCAGTTGATTCCGGACAAAGTGTGGACTTGGTCTTCCCCATATGATGTTGACCATCACAGGCATCACATCACCTTTCTTTGAGTATCAAGAAGAATAAAGCTACTGTATATTTTTAATATGTACACATTAATCCTGCCTTTAGTACTTGTAGAGGGTCAGCCTTCCTAGGAACTGGAGTGTGTCTCTTTCAGTGCCTATTTTAACTTGAAAGTCCCCTCACCCTCTTCTGCCTGAAAGTAATAATGTAATGATGCTGTCTGAATAGTTTTTACAAATTGCTTTCCAAGCAAAGGTTAATTATGATAATAAAGGGAGAGATTTGGAAATGAAAAAAAAAAATACTGTCAGACAGGAGATGTTCTCTACTGGGCTTTATTAGTGACTATTATATCATTCCCCAGCAAGAGATATACTGGATGCTCTTGTATACCATCCCTAAACAATTCAAATACCATGCTGTGGTGGTTTATTTTATGTGCCAATTTATGGGCCATGAGGTGCCCAGGTATTTGGTCAAACACTGTTCGGAGAGTTTCTGTAAAGGTGGTTTTGGATGACATTAACATTGAAATCAGGCTTCCCAGGTGGCGCTAGTGGTAAAGAACCTGCCTGCCAAGGCAGAAGACAGAAGAGACTCAGATTCGAACCCTGGGTTGGGAAGATCCCCTGGAAGAGGGCATGGCAACCCACCCCAGTATTCTTGCCTGGAGAATCCCATGGACAGAGGAGCCTGGTGGTTTATAGTCCATAGGGTTGCAAAGAATCGGATACTACTGAAGCAACTTAACATGCATGTACACATTTAAATCAATGAACTCAATACAGCAGATTACCCTCTCTAATGTGAGCAGGCCTCATCCAATCAGTTGAAAGCCTGAATGTAACAAAAAGCCTGACTCTCCCAAGACAGAGAGGATTATCCTGCCTGACTGCCTTCATACTGGGATGTGTCTCTTCCTGAGTCTTTAGCCTGCTTGTCTTTGGATAAGAACTATGCTATTGACTCTCTCAGTTCTCAGGTCTTCAGACTCAGCCTGGAATTGAACTATCAGCATTTCTAGGTCTATAACTTGCCAACTCGCCCTGCATATCTAGGGACTTCCCTGTCTCCATAGCTGTGTGAGTCAATTCTCTATAATCTCTACCTGTCTCCCCTTTTGGCTGCAGGTTCTTAGTTCCCTGACCAGGGATTGAACCTGTGCCCCCGGCAGTGGAAGCGCTGAGTCCTAACCACTGAACCACAAGGGAAGTCCCCTCCTTTCTAATTTTCAAGAGTTCACACCCCAATCTCAATAATGTATCTGCCAGATGAAAGCTGTGATGGCCTAGAGTCCTGAAATGAGAGGACAAAAACAGAACACAAGGGCTGCACCAAAGATTCAGACATGATTTGTCAGCCTTTATTAACCAAGAGCAAAGCCGAGCCCTAGAGTTTCCTTTTAAAAAACCCAACCTTCTTTATGGCAAACAATGATTTTAAGTATATGTTCAATACTACAGAGCAAGAATTGATTACTTTCTAATCACTTATTCTTCAGAGATTAAAATACACATGTAAAACAGGTTAAAACAAGATTCTCCCCCATGATTTAAAAATAATTTCAATTGAAAGACATTTCAAACACTGTGTGTAGAACTCAGGACCAAAAAGACCTTACAACATTTTTACCTTTGAGGTAGCACAATAATGCTGAATTAGATTTCTTTTACTACCGTGAGCTCAGGAAAACAACGAGGAATCTACCGTTCACTCAAGGTGGCCTAAATGGTTTTCTGCAAATCCCCCATGAGTTTGGTGACAGTTATCTCCCCCCCCTTTTTTTTCTTGAAGTATAAAGATAGCCCTGCAGTATGTAAAAGGAAACCCACGGGAAGGCTGCTTCCCATAAAATAGACATTAGAATCATTGAGCAACGTCAGCAGTCAAGACAGGAGGAACAAGAGGTAATTGTAGTGAAAAGCCAAAACAACTTGTATCTTGGCGAGATTGGTTTACAAGTGCATGTCAAGGACAAAAATTCCAACATTGGCCAACTTAAAACAAACTATAAAAGATGACATTCATGGGTCTTTTTCCTTTTGCTCTGTGCAAAAATGCTCTTTTAATTTCCATAAATGAGAGGATTGTTTGTACACTGTGACAGGACACGGAGATGCTGTGTGTCCAGGGGCTGCTGGGTGCCAGTGGCACCTCACTGACTATAGTACCATTGTGACTGGAGAATCTGGGCAGTAAGAGGATGAAAAGGACCTCTCCTGGCTGGAGAATCATCTCTTGACACTTCGCTGCTGAATTCACTCATTAAACCATTCAAAGAAAAGCTCCACCCTGATTTCTGAGATTACTGCAATCATACATGACACTTTTATATATAAGGATGATGGATTAAGAGGACAGGGAAGAGGAATTCTTCCTTCAGAGAACAACCAAGAGGGCAGGGGGTGTGATAAACTGTGGCCAGTGGGAAAAATAATACTGCAGGTTAGACCTTAAGGTTCTCAGGAACAACCTCCACCATGCAAAATCAATAGCAAAGCCAGAATGGAAGGCATCAAGCTCTAACCCATCCTAGAAGAGAACAATATAAAACAACAATCAGAAAGATTTCTTCCCAATAGACGCTCCTCCCTGTGAGGCTCAGCTCTCAGCGCAGGGCTTGCGCAGCACGGTGTGGACAGTAGAGTCTGGAGTCAAACTTGGTCTGCTGCCTTTGACTCCCCATGCTGTAAGGAGAAACTGGAACAATGTCAGGCTCCTGGTGCCTTGGTAACAGCTGTGTCCTTTTCACTCACACTGGTCCCTTGACTCCCTTCCTCAAGTCAGACCCTAGAGGGGCCCTATAGCCAGTGAAGGTCTGGACTGATGATCCATATGTCAATCCGCAGTTAGAGCAGGAAGACTTAAACCTGATGAATTCTACTATGTAAAACAGAAACTGTCAGTACGCTGGGGGTGTCACAGAGCTTCTATGAAGGGGAAGACTGAACTGGGATGTGAAAGAGGGCAGGATGAGAAGTCCTACCCCTAGTAGCCTACAGGAGTGACTGGCTCGTAATTCACAGCCGGCCCTAACTAATGCTGGCATGGGGATAGGGTTGGAGATGTAAGGGGGCGCGTGTTCACACAGAGTCCTTACACAGTCTGGGGGTGAGATCTCTGAGTCACTCCTGAAGCCCAATGTACCTGTTACCTGCGTGAGAGACAGGTATGGCTCTTGTCTGCTAAAGTGCAATGTCTGCTTTCTTAATTTATGTGATAATAAAGCAATGACATACAAAAGAACCTTGGAAAATCATGGGGAAAACCACACAGGCTTTCCCAGTGCTAGCTGCCAGTTCTGGAGTATTAGTTACAACCTTTCCCAATTCTGAGAGCTGCAATGCAGGCTACCAACTGAGAGTCTTTCTGCTTTCACTTCATGGAGAACAAGGAAAAGGGAGAACTGAGCAAGGCGATGATGAGTCACCAACTATAAAATCTAAAAATCTCTCAACTATACTGTTGGTGGCAAAAGCAGACAGCCTGGTTTAAGAGGGCAATGGTAACTGCATGGGCTCCATCACTGTCTACAACAGGGATGACTCGAGTCCCAGCATGTTAATCTCCTAGGGATTCACTGAGATATACAAGTTTAAAAAATTCGTATCAGAAAGGGCCTCTTGATTTAATATAAATGTGGCTATGACATCCAAATTTATCTTTAGGTAAATGTCACACTGCTCTTAGGATCTCTCGTAACATCTGATTCTAGGTCATTATGAAGAAAAAAATTTTCATTCTGAAATATGTCTAATTACGATAATTCATCGACCTCTACCTGACATAATCAAAAGGTTAAAAAAAAGCTAAGTTACTTTCCTGTGGGATTAACAACTGGAACTCCAAATATCCCAATATCTCAATTAGAAAGGTCTTTGCAGTAATTCTATGAAATTGTACATGATACCAATTTTTTTTAAAACTAACAGAAAGAGCTGATCTTTAGGATGAATGCTTGAGTCAGCTGACAAACTGATATAAAGGAGTACATGCAGGGGGAATTCTCTAAATAGAGGGAAAAAATTTTTTTCTCCACAAAGATAGCTGCTTTTTCTTTAGAGTTTAAAAACTGATGTTTCAACAGCAAAGCTACGTAACCACTCTGGAGAAGGGAAGGGCTCTGCCAGCACACTGCCATCAGCTGGTAGAAGTGACTGGAAACGAGACAGGCAGGAGTGGCCCAGGAATATATTTAGGTCAGACAGAACAATGGCATTCCGAGACCCTGGCTCCTTATAGATGGACAGCAATCCACTCATGCACACTGCACAGAGATTAAACAAAATGAAACGAAATGTACTAAGACCAAAGAAAACAACCCCCCACCCCAACCCAGAAAACCTTCCCTGGCTCTCTGCTACCTGAAGAATGTGCCAAACCCCAGTTTTCTGCTCTAACGTGGATTCTGATGACCGATCAGTGAGCTCTGGGGTGCTGACCTGCTGGGCCCTGGGCAGGGCCTCTCCCTAAGCATCACTGAGAAGTGGGGGACAGCTGTCATGTGCCACTGTCAGCAGACAGTACAGTGCTACAAGCCCACAGACCTCCATCACATCTCCCACCATTTTCAACGGTAAAACCAAAGGCTACAATTGGGAACAAATCCACATTTCTCCAAAGACAGATGAGGAGACGGAAGGCTACAACATGTCCCTCCTGGAGAGAGGTTGGGGGAGGGTGTCTACAGTTATACCATAGGTTTGTGCCAACCTGTGGTAACTTTCAAAAGCTATAGTAGCAGCAAGAGAGGAAAGGAATATGTTTACACTTTGGACTTTGTATCAGGCACTTAAATTGTTGGAGAGACATGCCATTTGGAACCAAAGATGTGAAGACTGGGTTGGAGTGATCGTGACGAGTGGTCTAACAATGGGCTTTCAGAAGCAAAGTGGAGGTGTGGGTTGAACCTCTCCCATCTTTTAGTGCTGACTTTCAAGTTTTCTAAGTGCCCCCGGCCGTGGCCGTGGCAGCGGCGGTGGCAACAGCAGGAACGGTTCTGTCATGTCTTCTGCATGTGTTCTGTGGCTGACCGGAAGTTTCTGGTGTCACACTGAGAAGGCTCTGGGGTGGCACACCTACTGCCCGGGATCGATCAGATCCATGCTGGAGCCAAATATCTTCACCAGCTGTTCCTTGTAGTGCGAGATGTTCCTCTTCATGATGTCCATGCAGGGCCCCAGCAGCCTCTCGAATGCTTGCACATCCATAACTGTGTTGTTAGAAAGAGGTGAGAGAGAGAATGAGTTCTCCACACCAGCAAGTCAAAGCCGCTTCCCTCATGTAAACCTTTCCTTAAACGTGTCCATTCCTGTTGGAGGAATCAGACTACTGGATACGGGACACTTGAAAAAGAGAGGGTGTTACGTGGACACAGCGGGGCTATGTCATCTAAGTTTGAGACTTCAGAGAGCGTAGCAGCACCCACTCTCTCTGTCCCCACACAGCCCTGGATACCAGTTTCCATCTCGGCTCTTTCCACACAGGCTGGGGGCTTCTATGCCCGTCTTATTCACAGGCTATTGTCAGTGCTCAGAAATGTTTGCTAAAAGAATACATTCACCCATTTCTGGTTGGTCACACAAACTGTGCAAGCCTAGATGTGAGAGCTGGTGGAGTAAGTCAAGGCATGTTGATGGGGAAAAAGTACTGCGTAATAGGAAAAAAAAAATATTAACGCACAAAGCATCTTTCTTACCTAAGCATTTCACATCTCCCACTGCATAAGCCGAAGCAGCTCTGGGTTTGTTGGTGACCAGTGCAAGCTCTCCAAAGTACTGCCCCTTGTGGCAGCGCGCAATCTCGACCTCCTGGTTCCCACCATCCTTGTTGACTTTAGTCTAGAACAGGTAGAGAACACAAATGATTCCAGAATCACAAGCAGGCACGTCCAGTTGCACACCCTTGCAGTCCCTTCTCAGTACACTTACCACAATTACCTAGAGATTCATGCTGCAGAGGCTGATTACACTGTGTAAACTGCATGGGCTACTCTCAGGGGCCTGGTTTAACCAAAGGAGCTGGCTTTTACCAAGAGGTGAGGTGTGTGTGTATTCAGTTCAGTTCAGTTCAGTCACTCAGTCATGTCCGACTTTTTGGACCTCATGAACCGCAGCACGCCAGGCCTCCCTGTCCATCACCGGCTCCCGGAGTCCACCCAAACCCATGTCCATTAAGTTGGTGATGCCATCCAGCCATCTCATCCCCTGTTGTCCCCTTCTCCTCCTTCCCCAAATCCTTCCCAGCATCAGGGTCTTTTCCAATGAGTCAGCTCTTCGCATGAGGTGGCCAAAGTATTGGGGTTTCAGCTTCAACATCAGTCCTTCCAATGAACACCCAGGACTGATCTCCTTTAGGATGAACTTGTTGGATCTCCTTGCAGTCCAAGGTACTCTCAAGGGTCTTCTCCAACACCACAGTTCAAAAGCATCAATTCTTTGGCGCTCAGCCTTTTTCACTGTCCAACTCTCACATCCATACATGACTACTGGAAAAACCATATCCTTGACTAGACGGACCTTTGTTGGCAAAGTAATGTCCCTGCTTTTCAATATGCTATCCAGGTTGGCCATAACTTTCCTTCCAAGGAGTAGGCGTCTTTTGATTTCATGGCTGCAAACACCATCTGCAGTGATTTTCGAGCCCCTCAAAATAAAGTCTGACACTTTTTCCATTGTTTCCCCATCTATTTCCCATGAAGTGATGGGACCAGGTGCCATGATCTTAGTTTTCTTAATGTTGAGCCTTAAGCCAACTTTTTCACTCTCCTCTTTCACCTTCAGCAAGAGGCTCTTTAGTTCCCCTTCACTTTCTGCCTTAAGGGTGGTGTCATCTGCTTATCTGAGGTTATTGATATTTCTCCCAGCAATCTTGATTCCAGCTTGTGCTTCTTCCAGCCCAGTGTTTCTCATGATGTACTCTGCATATAAGTTAAATAAGCAGGGGAACAATATACAGCCTTGACGTACTCCTTTTCCTATTTGGAACCAGTCCATTGTTCCATATCCAGTTCTAACTGTTGCTTCCTGACCTGCATACAGGTTTCTCTAGAGACAGGTCAGATGGTCTGGTATTCCCATCTCTTTCAGAATTTTCCACAGTTTATTGTGACCTACACAGTCAAAGGCTTTGGCATAGTCAATAAAGCAGAAGTAGATGTTATTCTGTCGAGGTTCACTCTTGCCATCTCGTTTGACCACTTCCAATTTGCCTTGATTCATGGACCTAACATTCCAGATTCCTAAGGAATATTGCTCTTTACAACATCGGACCTTGGTTCTATCACCAGTCACATCCATAACTGGGCATCGATTTTGCTTTGGCTCCATCCCTTCATTCCTTCTGGAAATACTTCTCCACTGATCTCCAGTAGCATATTGAGCACCTACCAACCTGGGGAGTTCATCTTTTAGTTTCCTATCTTTTTGCCTTTTCATACTATTCATGGGATTCTCAAGGCAAGAATACTGAAGTGGTTTGCCATTCCCTTCTCCAGTGGTGTGTGTGTATATATATATAAATATTATTGTAGTATATATTATATACTAATATTACATATTAATGTAATATAATATATAAAACAATATATAATATTATGCTAATATACTTTAACATATATTAAATATATGGAATATTTACTATATTACATGTACATTTAAATATACTATATATATAAATACAATCTGTTTGGTAGATGCTGACTTCTGAGATGAGACACAAGGGAAATGACAAGGTCTTTTGCTAATTCTTCCTAAATAATGCCAATGCTTCTCTTGGTTGGAGTCACAATTCAGAGCTACTTCTTTCTGATTTAAGGCCCAGCAGGACTCAGACAATACATTACAGAGACCAATTTTATTTTTATGGACTCTCTGCATCTTAAACTAGTGGTCCCACTATGTCTGTTTAGAAGAGTTAAGTAACTAAAAATTTTTTTATAGTAATTTGAATTTTGAAACAATAGTTTAAGAAATCAAATAGGTTATATTTTGTGCTTTTTGAATTACCGAAAATAATGTACTATATTTTACTTACTCTGTAGTTTTTTTTTTTTTTTAACAAATCAATCTGCTAAGCTAAGTAATAACTTGTTTAAATAAAAAAATTCTTATAACTTATTAGTAAGAATTAGTTTCAATCTGTAAGAGCCACTTTATGGTAGGGGCAGATAAATAATTTTTTGAAGGTTAATTTAGCAAAATAAATAAAAGCAGCACACTCACTTACATGGTTTGATTTTCCCTCCTTCCACACTTCTGCCCTGACCTGTTTGCTCTGAGGCTGACCTGCCCCTTCCGAGCCAATGCTCTCTCTCTCTAGTCTTTGTCACATCCTCTGGGGCTGCAGACATGCTCATGTCCGCCTAGTCCCTTCTCTGGAGGAGCACTTCGCCCACTGTATTGTGAACACCAGCCCCCTGCAGGTTTTGATATAATGCAGATTCTGATTCGGTAGGTCTGGGGCAGAGAACAAGACTGAATCTCTGACAAGCTCCCCTTCTTTCCCAATCCAGTGCCACAGTTGCTGTTGGACCTACAAACACAATACTATGCTGTGATCAGTAGGTGTCAATGAATATGAGAAATGTACAAACATATTATCAGTAGTCCAAAAACTCTAAGTAAAAAAATTTTAATTAGGAATCAAGCCATCTTATTGACAGTAATCATATTTGTCTTTCTCCATTGTTGCTGTTTAGTTGCTCAGTCGTGTCCGACTCTTTGCGACCTCATGGACTGTGGCATGCCAAGCTCCTCTGTCTATGGGATTATTCAGGCAAGAATACTGGACTGGGTTGCCATTTCCTTCTCCAAGGGATCTTCCTGATCCAGGGATCCAACCCGTGTCTCTTGCAGTGGCCAGCAGATTCTTTACCACTGAGTCACTGGGGAAGTTCTCTTTCTCCACATTTAACTTTTACATGATGAATTTATGGTAAGAATCACTCTTTCCACCTATAGGTCATTGTGTTTTCTAGGTCTCCCTATCCACCAAATGGCCACAGTAAAAACTGTTCTAGAGATTCCCTTCCTAGCATGCTAAAAAAGGAAGCTTTTTTATAACCAACACTCACAAATCATTCTTTGTTATATATTCAATAATCTTCCCATTTTCTATTAGGGTATACCGCTTTTCTTATTGATTTATAGGCCAATACTTCCCATATCCTTGATTACATAACAGAGGTAAAAGCAACAAAAAAGATACATATATTAAATCTTTATCAATGAATGGGCTTAAACCCTAGTCTTTATCAGTCACATGTCTCACATAACAGTGATGGTTCCGGCACATGAAACACACCTCACACTATTAAGGCAAACATTACGTTTTATGCATACAGCTGGCATCTGGATCTCCCCTGGCACAACTCACATCATGACACATAAACTCACCTTGCTTTTGATCAAGATGCTCACTTCACCAGACTCTATAATGTAAAAGCTATCAGCCTTTTCACCCTGAAAAGGGAGAGGAGGTGAGGTCAGAGCCATACATATGTGCTGAGGGACATAGAAATAGACAATCTTCACATTTCCTGAACTCCAATTTTATTTATTTTCCAAACCTACAAACCAATCAATGGCTAACAAATTCAGAGGATCTAACAAAAACGGGAGGATCCTGATCACCCGGGATGTCAGTCCAACTACGGCTGACAAACATCTCTCCTTCCTAACATGGAATATTCCCATCTGTCTCTGTGAATATGCCCAGGCTGGTAAGTGCACAGATCATATTCTTACAGCTCATGTTGGTCAGCTAACAAGACCTATGATAAGGGGTAAGTAGCCAAGTCAGCTGCAGGCAGTATCAAGGTGACTCCTGGCTAACCCTGGGTCATGAAGCCCAGAGATGATCTCCATCATCAACTATAGCCCTCCAGAGGACAGCGTGGAGGTGGAGAAAGCACTGTCTTGGTGAGGCAGGTGTCTTCATGGGGGCTGATGTCACTCTTATAAGCCTCAGGCTTTGCTTTGCTTGTTTTGATGTTAAATCACTTAGCTGAACCAGTTATTCAGGTAATTCAACAAATAATTATTATGTGTCAGGCATGAGAGATAAATCAGTGGATAAACAATATCCCTACCCTTGTGTAAATTACAGTCTGGTAGAATAAACAAACTGTAAATGACCAACATAATGAATCAGTAAATTACGCTGCTGTACTGGAAGGCAATAGGGGCCATAGGAAAAAAGTAGAGCAGTGAATGTGGGATCTGGAGCGGTGAGGGAAGAGATGTTATACAGCATACAGGAGCACTTCAGTGAGAAGGTGAGATGTGAGCGAAGCCTAGAGGGAGCTGAGAGGTAGGCAAGCAGATACGGAAGAGGAGGCTTTCAGGCACACATCAGTCTCTGACTTCTCACTTAACTTCTGAAGCAAAGGCCATCTACATTGAATAATTCAATACTAATCATGTGCTCTCACTCCATGTGACGGGTTGTATGTCTTCATAAGACTTCATGTCCTTCACGCACCACACAGGGAGCACACATAGCTGAGGCTGAAATTCCTGAGTTAATCTAGTCCCAGGTTACCACATAATAATCACTGCTCCACAGTCTTCTAAGGGGCTGTCTGTGGATTTCTGTGTTGCTATGTTGGGTAGGTACCCTACATCCTTTGGTAGATAGATCAAACCAGTCAATCCTAAAGGAAATCAGTCCTGAATATTCATTGGAAGGACAGATGCTGAAGCTGAAGCTTCGAAGAACTGACTCCTTGGAAGAGACCCTGATGCTGGGAAAGACTGAAGGCAGGAGGAGAAGGGGACGACTGAGGATGGGATGGTTGGATGGCATCACCAATTTGATGGACATGAGTTTGTGCAAGCTCTGGAAGCTGGTGATGGACAAAGACGCCTCGTGTGCTGCAGGCCATAGGGTCACAAAGAGTCGGACATGACTGAGCAACTGAACTGACCCTACATCCAGCAGAACCAAATCATCAGTAAGTTCTATTCATGTAATACAAATAGCTTTAGGATATAAGTTGATGAAGGATGGGAAGCCATGAAGAGAGTGGTAAAGGGTGGTGTCTGAGCCCTTTGTTTAGAAAGATATATAACAATCATAATTTAAAGTGCTCGTTTCAATGCTACAGCTTGATGGATTTTTACACTTGTATATACCTATGTAACCACCCCTAGATCAAATGAAAACTGCCTGAATGACCCCACTTTTACATTCTTGTGCCTAAATTCCTACTCTTATGTTTGTGTGTATGCGTTAGTCGCTCAGTTGTGTCTGACTTTGTGACCCCATGGACTGTAGCCCACCAGGCTCCTCTGTCCATGGGATTTTCCAGGCAAGAAGACTGGAGTGGGTTGTCATTTCCTTCTCCAGAGGATCTTCCCAACCCAGGGATCGAACCCGGGTCTCCCGTATTGCAGACTCTTTACCATCTGAGCCACCAGGGAAGATACTCTTATGTTTGAGGGATACCAATAAGGAGTAAACCTCCAAAAGCCTGGGCACCGCAAGCACCATCATCCCCAGTAGAGGCAATTCCAGGTCACTATATGTGCATGTATGGACTTTCCCCTGTGAACTCACTGTGTGGCTCTGGGCCTGGCCCTCAGAACCTGTGAGTAATAAATCTTGTTTTTTCAAAGTTCCCAGATGGTTGTTGCTCAAGGTGCATCTTGCAATCATAATAAGAACCAGAAGGGCTGGTCCAGCTATGGCGTTGGTTCTGCCAGGGTAATTGTTTGTGAAGGTTCACCACAAGTATTAACAGTATGGGCACTGCTGAGTGCCCCAGGCATTCCTAGCCAACAGCATCACTTTCAATAGGCTGACACTCTCACAAAAGACTCACTATTAAGATGTCAACTACTCCCTGAACTTATCTATAGATTCAATGAAATCCCAATAAAAAAGCTCAGCGGGGGGTTTTTTGGTAGAAGTTGATAAGCTAGTTGCAAAATGTATACAGAAATGCAAAAAGCATAGCACAGACAAAATAATTAAGACAAAGAACAAAAAATTTGGAGGGCTTTAAGCTATCTGATTGAAAGATTTACTATATAAAGCTATTGTAATCAAGACAGTACAGCACTAACTGAGAGACAGGCGTAGATCAGTGGAACAAAAGAGACCAGACATAGACCCAAACATATATGGGCAACTGATTCTCATTGCAAGTGTCCAGGCAATGGAATAGGAAAATGGTGCTGAAGTAACTGGACATCCATATGAAAAGTTCTATCTTGTAATTAATTCAAAATGGATCACAGATCTTAATGTAAGATCTAAAACTATGAGACTAGAATTGCATGGCTCAGTACAGCAGCCCCTAATCACATGTCACTACTGGGCACCTGAACTGTGGCTTGTACAGATTCACAGGTGCTGTAAATGTAAAATATACATTGAATTTTAAAGAATGAATATCCTCCAAATGTAAAATATCTCATAATTAAATTGTTATATCACTTAGATTTTGAAATGTAATATTTCAGATAGAGTAGGTTAAAATACCCTACTAAAATTAAAGTTCACCTGTTTTTTAATTTGGCTACTAAAATACTTTAAATTGTATGTGACTCACATAATATTTCTACTGAAAAGTGCTTGCCTAGAAGTTAAATAAGAGAAAATCTTATTGATTATGCAACTTTTTTTTTTTTTTAAGTAGGACACAAACAGTGAATTACAAGAGGAAAAAATGACAAACTGGACTTGTCAAAATTTAAAACTTTTGTTTTTAAAAGGTATTACTATTAAAATGAAGAGACAAGCCTCACAGCCACATTCTGGGAGAAATATTTACAAATCATTTGCCCGGTAAAGGATTTGTTCTCAGAGTACATAAAGAATTCTTACAACTCAGGGGATTCCCTGGTGGCTCAGTGGTAAAAAATTCACTTGCCAGTCCAGGGGACACAGGTTCAATCCCTGGTCAGGGAAATCCCGCAAGTTGAGACTAAGCCCGTGGGCCACAACTACCGAGCCAGTGATCCAGAGCCGGTGCTCTGCAACAAGAGAAACCACTGCAATGAGACACCAGGGCACCACAACTAGAGAGTAGCCTCCGCAACTGCAGAGGGCCTGTATGTAGCAATGAAGATCCAGCACAGCCATAAATAAATAAATACATACATATATTTTTAAAGAATTCTTACAACTCAATATATTAAGAAGCTGAATGACCTAATTTAAAATAGGGCAAAAGGTGTACTTCACCAAAGAAAATATATGGATGAAAATCAATCATAGGAAAAGATGCTCACCATCATTAGACATTAGGTAGATGTAAAATAAAAACAAAATGAGATAGTCACACTAGGATGGCTAACATTAAAGACCTGATACTAAGTGCTGATGTGGATGCACAGCAACTGGAACTCTTGAACACTGTTGAGGGAATTCACAATTGTACAAACATCTTAAAAAACATTTTGACAACCTGTGAAACAAATGTTTACTATATGACTCAGCAAGTCCATAAAAACACATATCCATGCAAAGACTTGTATGTGAATGCTTATTGCTTTATTCATAACAGCCCAAAATTGGAAAGACCTCAAATGGCTCTCAACTGGTGAGTGGAAAGACAAGTTATGGTACATCTGTGTACTGGAATATATTCTCCAATAAAAAGGAATGATCCTCTGAAACATACAATACAGATAAACCTCAAAAAAATTATGCTAAGAGAAAGATGTCAGACACAAAAACTACACATTATATGGCTTCATTTGTATGAAATTCTAGAAAAGGAATTTCTAAAGTGATATAAAGCAGATCAGTGGTTTTCAGGAATAAGGGGGTGGGTGAGGGGATTTACTTAAAATACAAACAAGCAGCTTTTTGAGGTGATTAGAAAAGCTCTACACTATGATTATAGGGGTGGTTATAAAACTCTCAAATTGTATGCTTAAACTTGGTAATTTTATTGTAACAAAGCTGACCAAACAAACAAGCAGACAAACAAAACAACATAAAGTATGGTTTTTGCAGTTGCTCTGGCATGGGGCCCAGGAACCAGAATTCCTAACAATTTCTAACATTCTGATATAATGCTAATACTGCTAGTGCTTAGAGAAGTCTTGGTCAAGAGACACTGCCAAAAGGTGTCTATAATAAGGTGGGTATCATCTTAATTTGTGTCCATTCTGCACCATCACCTAGCACTCCTAACTTCAAGAACACACCTATCCCAGAAAACACCGTGGGTTTTTATACCTCTTGATATACCTCCTGAAGGCCTGGGGCTTTCAGAACAAAGTGGAGGTCCTCTGGGGGTAAATTAAAGCACTGCAGGTTCAGAAACAAAGGTAGGCCAGTCAACACACTCCATCTCTGCAACTCAGCCACCCGTTCTTCCCATACCAGGACACCTGGCCTGGAACACAGCTCACACCCACGGCCTTTGCTTATACTGCTCTCTTGCCCTGGAAGATCTTTCCCTGACCTCGACTGCTGAAAATGCACTTGTTCTTTCAGCTTAGTTCAAAGGTTGGTTCCTCCGTGAAACCAAATGGAATACTTCCTTTTCTACATTCTCATTGTCATTCTTTCCCCTTTCATTATAGCACTTAAATCTGGTCCTACTTGTCTGTCTTAACAAATACTTACTGAGTCAAACCAACTTCTAAGTAAAAGAATTATTAACAGTGGGGCTATCTGGAAAACAAAGGCATTTGGAGATGCCACTTAGACACCATTTATTCATTAGTCCTTTTTCTCTGGGAGCATCTCTCTCTCCTTCTGTGATCAGCCTGATTAATTTCTGTGGCACTGGTTGAGTCAACTCCACCTCCAGGCCCCAAGGGTGGTCTGGGGATTTAGGCTTGTCCACTCTGAGTCTTCCTTCTAGTCCCAAGTTGAGGTTCAAGGAGGGCACATTCCTCAACCCATATCAACCAGACAACTCCCCAGTGCTCCTTTTGTTTTTTCAATTAAAAATTTTTTTTGGCAGCAGTGTGGGGCTTGTGAGATCTTAGCTCCCAGCCTGACCAGGGATTGAACTTGTGACTCTTGCAGTGGAAGCATGGAGTCCTAACCAGCAGACTTCCAGGGAAGTCCCATTCCCAGTGATCTTGCCAGAACCACTCACAGAGAAGTTTATAATATGGAAATGGACATATAAAATGGAAAAATCTATATTACCTTTTACATATAATTAAAAAAGCAAACACAGTAGATAAGCAAAATTATTACACAGCACTCATCATAATGTTCAAGTCCACTGTGTGGTGATCCTTACAGTACCCAAAGTAGCATGACAGAAAGGCACAAAGGAAACACGAAAGGCACCTTACAAATCTGGTCAATCACTGAAGACTGCTGTGTACTGGGTTAGCTAAGAGAGACTTAGGGCCAAACAGAGAGAGAAACTACACAACCCTCTGACCTCCAGGCTTTAACAGTGATGAAAGAGGCTTACTCAGGGTTAAAAGAAAACTGTATCCAAAAGAACAAAACCAGAAGCCAAGGAAAGGTGAACAGAGGCCAGAGATGAACATCAATGGGCTTCAGAAGATTCTGCAGGAAGTGTGCCTGAGTACCTCGCAACCTGAGTTCCCCAGGATGAGTGAACAAATGACACACCAGTCCTTCAGAGGTGGTTTCCGAGAAAGGAGCTGCCCAAGGTCCCCCACTCACCTGAGTGATTATGCGCTCTCCATCCTTATAGGCCTTTTCTCCTATTACATCCACGATCTTCATTCGTTCTGACACCTGAAACAATAAACACACAAATTCTAAGGAAAGGATCTTAAATAAAAGTCACAAATACTGACAGTATCTATACAACACTGAAATGGGCTAGAATAGTATGAGTTAAGAAACCTAACAAGAGATTTGTTTTAACAGCTTTTCTTAGGCCCCCATATACAGACTTATTAAAATAGGCTTTACCTCTAGTGATTTAAGAAGCGGCACAGATTCAATAAATGATTCAAACATCTTCCTCTTTTTTGCATTGTTTTTCACTATGATTCTTCTAAATGTCACACGGTCCTGTAAGAAAGAATGTGAAACTTCTGGTGAATGTCTGTATAAGAGAGCATCTGTGATTTAATTACAGCTATGCCACAGCAAAGACTAGAGGTCTTTGGAAGGTACTGGATCAACTGAGTGTTTAATGATATTTCAATCTGAGTCATCATTAGAAGAAAAAGTTCTGCAGCCTGGACAAGACAGATGTCTCATGCTGTCACTTATTGTCAAGTGCTCAATGAGTGCCACCTATGGGTCATAAATAAAATAAAAAATTAAAACATCCCAAACATTTGTGAACTCACAGTCACTGTTCAAGGTGAAAAGATAAACCTTCAAAAAAAAAAAAGGAGATAAAACAGTAAGATGGTTCTTGCCCTCAAGGACTTTATAATTTCAATGGGAAAGTAACACAAAATTTATAATAAAAAAACCACAGTTCAAGACTGCATATGAAATTTGCTAGATGAACTATAGAGACAAAGCAAATCCCACAAGAATTCCGAGCAGAGAGAGCATTCACAACAGCCTGGAGTGATGAAGGGAAATTTTGTTGCAAAAATATAAATTTGTCTGGTATCTGAAGGAGAGGCAGGTTTTATAAATTAATGGAGAGATAAAGTAGGAAACTCAAGATCGAAGGCAGGTATGTGAAACATATCTTGACCCCAGCAAGTCAGGGATTCAAACTTGAGACAGTTAACCAGAGTTATGGTCAAGTACTTCTCAAATACATGTATGCGTGTGTGGGGAGGGACTTGCAGCCAGGAGAATGTTAATTGCTGAGGCTCCTACATGGTTAGGCAGTTTTTTGTCCCTAAGTTAATTGCACCTTTCTTCTACCTTGGGCTCTCAGGAATAGAAAGTTGTTTTTTTTTTAAGTATACTAATGACATCCTAAAGGCTGAAAGAATGAAAAACAGTAAGGGGGGTAAGGGCAAATTTAGGTGTAGGTTTGCTATTTTAGTATTCTTGATGATGGGGTGGGAGCTGAGTGGAGAAAACACACAGGAAGACAACTGAGTAGAGATGTCTAAATAGATTTCACTGGCTCACAGGCCATCAGAATTCCCAGGTCCAATCCCAGGCCAAGTTCCATCTGCAGGAGGAATCACCTCCGGTACCCTGTGCTCCTAGTGTAAAACGTGGCAGACTCCTACCCCCCTTCCTAAACTGATGTACAAATAATGTCTGCTCTCTGGCATTAAGCCGGAGTCTGCCCTCATTTTCTTTTCCATCTGTCTGCCTGCAAAGAGCCATGCAATCCCTGACTGCTCTAATGGGCTGCCCCACTTGCCACAATTTTTTTGAAGTCCAAGGCTGGAGATGTATTAATATAATTTAAAATGTTACTGTTGTACTTTGGAATATCACTCCATTATCTTTAGACTTCAGTTTCCATGTGTTTTCTGGGCAATCGAGGCCAAGGGTGCTGTGGAAAGAGAACACTCACGACTGAGACAATGGGAATTATGAAGTTCCCTTCTGTATGTCTGAGTAGACACTGTCGAAAAACCAGTATTTCTAATCCATTTATAATGTTACAAAGTGAAAGTGAAAGTCTGACTCTTAGACCCCATGGACTGTAGCCTGCCAGGTTCCCCTGTTTATACAATTTTCCAGGCAAGAATACTGGAGTGGGTAGCCATTCCAATCTCCAGGGGATCTTCCCAACTCAGGTTTCAAACCTGGGTCTCCCTCACTGCAGGCAGATTCTTAGCCATCTGAGCCACCAATAACATTACAAAGATTACCACAATTGCAGCAATAAACTGTATTTCTAGCTAAAGAGAAAACCACTGATATCTCTTAGAGTGACTTTTCTGTGTTCCAATCTTATCCATGCTCTCACACTTCCCAGAGCTCCTATGCTGAACCAGGCCAGTTCCTGTGACTGTGGAGGGTGTAAAAAAGTACCACCCCAGCTTTCAGGGAGCTTCCAATGGAGCTGTGAAGAGGAAACTCCTACTGTGAAATGGTAGCTCCTTCAGGCAGCAAGGGTTCAGAGTTGGGCACACAGCCCTTAAGTTCAAAAGAGAAAAAGAATGCGACCCTTTCCTTTGACTGCAGAAGTTCCCCAAGAAAGATTCTACTTTCATGCAAGCAAGACAAAGAAGGAGCAGAAACTAAGTGTAGCAGTTGCCCCTGGTAAAACAAGGAATACGGAATCCAATCTGAGAAACTCAGTGGCAACACCAGGTCCTCCCTGCTTCAGCCTCAGAAGGCATTTCTAAGATCTGGGGAGGCACAAGTGAGAAGTCACGCTGTGGAGGACGCTCTGGGGGTCACTCTCCTGAAGGAAGTACTGGAGCGTTGGAAGGGCTTGGACTGTAAAGCAGGAGAAAAAGACATCTAAAAAGATCACTTAGGGCAGCAGAGCGATGAATCTCACTTAGGACAGCAGGAACAGCAAGAAAGACAGCACAGGATGAGGCGAGGAGCTAGAAAGGCAGCACAGGGATCTGAGGAGAGGGGGCTTCAGGAGGAGAAGCGTGGTGAGCAGCCCCACAACCGAGGGGAGCGGGTGCCCCACTCTGGAGCATCCAATATATGCCAGGCACTAAGGAAATGGCTTCTCTGTGTCCTTCTGTGTAATCTCATATCCCAACCAGAAGGCAAGCAGTTATAGAGTTCACCTTTAATAAATTTCTATTGAGACTTTCAGATTACTTAGGAATGGGTTAACTTCCAAGTGTTTGGAGATTTTCCTGTTATCTCTCTGTTACTGAGTTCTGGTTTCACTCCATCGTGGTTAGAGAACACCCTGTCTGATTTCAACTCTTTTGAATTTTCTAACATTTCACATCCCAGGATATATGTAGTTTATCTCAGTGAACATTCATGGGCTTGAAAAGAACGTGTATTCTCTGCCATTATGTGACGTGTGCTATAAATTTCAATTAGACCCTTTTGGCTGATGGTGGCATTAAATCCTCTGACCTTCTTGATTTTCTTTCTGGTTGTTTTATCAATTGTTGAGAAAGGGGTGTTGAAGTCTGCAAATACAGTTGTGGATTTATCTATTTTTTCTTTAAGTCTATCAGTTTTAGCTTTACATATTCTGAAGCTCTGTTGTTTGGTATATACAGATTTAGGGCTTCTATGTCTTCTTGGTAGATTAACTCTTTCATTATTATGAAAATAATAGGGTTAGAGTTTCTGTTGCTTCTGGTAATTTTCTCTGCCATGAAATCTACTTATCTGATACTAACTTAATTTCTCTTGATTTCTTCTGGTTAATGTTTGCATAGTATATCTATTACTATCCTTTTACTTTCAACCTACCTATATTATTATATTTGAGTGAGTTTCTTATAAATAGCATGTTGTTGGGTCATTTAAGATAATCCATTCTACCAGTCTCTGTCATTTCATTGGCATATTTAGATCATCTATAGTAATACATCATATGTTAGGGCCTACATCTACCATTTTATCCAATGGTTCTCCCCTCTGTTTCCTGTTCTATTTCACTTTTCTGCCTTTCTGTAGGTTACCTGAATTACTTTTTAGAATTCCTTTTGATTTGTACAGCTTTTGAGTATATCTCTTTGCAGAGATTACTTTAGTGGCTGCTCTAGGTATTATATTTACATATGTAACTTACTGGTCTACTGGTGTCAACATTTTAGAAGTGTGAGTAAAGTGTAAAGCTTAACTTTCATTTAGGCCCCTTTGAAATATTTCCTCTACATACAGTGAGAACCACATAAGACAATGTTATAACTTTGCTTCGAGCATCTAACCTATTTTAGAAAACTAAAGAGGAGGATAGACTTTTATGTCTATCCATATGTTTACTCTTTTGGTGTCTTTTCTTCATTCTTGATGTTCCAAATCTCCTTTTATCACTTCTTTTCTGTTTATAGAACTTCCTTTAGTCATTCTTTCAGGGTAGGTGTCAAAGTTTCTGTTTTCTTTTATCTGAGAATATCTTCATTTCTGAAGGATATTTTCACGAGGTATAGAATTTTCAGATGACATTTCTTTTCTTTCAGTTCTTGAAAAATGCTGGGATAGATGGCAATTAATAAGAAAACCTGCGGAACTCACTTCTTTTTTTTAATTGGAAAGGAAGAAATTTAATATCCATATCTGTATATAAATAAACAGGTATGCTAAAGAGATAAATTCCTTTTTTAAAGTTGGAATTACATTGCCTTAAGGTTTTTTTATTTATTTATTTTTGGCTGTGTTGGCTCAGTAGTTGCGGTGCCCAGGTTTAGCTGTCCCGCAGCATGTGAGATCCTATTTCCCCAATCAGGGCTTGAAACCTGCATCCTCTGCACCAGAAGGTGGATTCTTTATCACTGGACCATAGATAAATTCTTTGTACACGAGGTATCTGGCCCATACTGATGAAATACAAATAAGGGAATATTCCCGCCTCAGAACCGAAAACTATGGAAAGAGTAAGTCAATGAAACAACACTATGTCAAGTATTATTTAGGACAGCTATGTTATGAGAGATAAAGCATTAGAATCATAAGATTTGTTAAATCCAGATTCTGCCCTTCTGTATAAATTAACTTCTGGATGATAAGATCATATATTCTTGCCCTGTTGGCCAATAAAAAGAGCAGAAGTGAGTACGTTTACATGTAAGTAAAGCTTCAAGAGCTTGTGCAAGTTTTATTGTACTCTTATTTCCTTCTGATATAGTGATCAGCAACATCTCAAGTGGTGAATACTCTGTCCCCAGAGTTCTGTCCTGAAAAAAATGATGCAGAACAGTCTCAGAGCAATCCACCATGGACTTGAATATGAGCAAAAAAATAAACCTTTATCGTCTTAAACCACTGAAAGAGGGTGTGCTGCTTGTTACTGCAGAACAACCTGCTGTTGACTCACTAAGTCCTGTCCAACTCTTTGCGACCCCAGGGACTGTAGCCCGCCAGGCTCCTCTGTCCATGGGATTTCCCAGGCAAGAATACTGGAGTGGGTTGCCATTTCCTCCTCCAGGAACTCACTGTTATATCCTTCTTTAAGTCCTGAAATCCCTAGCCAGTCCACCTTCTCATTTCCCACTCTCAGGGTTGCCTATGTGTGTCTGTTGCATGATATCTAGAGTTTTCTAGCTTTAAGAAGGAAGACTGGGGAGGAATGGGGTGATTCCATGTTGGCCTGGACTAGAAATTGTCATCAATGTATTTTAAAACTGAGTTTATTTCCCCCCATTATTTCTTGATCTATGATCTATGTTGAGTATTTTAAGCACTGGGTTCACAAGTGTGTGATGTATTTTCTTAAGCCAGTGTATTTCTCATCTCTCAGGACCAATTTTTTTTTTGTGGCCGTACCATACCGCATTCAGGATCCTAGTTCACTGTGGGAACTAGGAGTCAAACCTGAGTCCCTTGCTGTGGAAGCAAGGAGTTTTAACCACTGGACTTCCAGGGAAGTCCTGCTCAGGAGCATTCTTAATTCTGCACTAGTATATCTATAATATACTAAAGCAATAAAGTGCTTTAGTATGTCTTTAAAATGTGATTTCATTTGAGGAAATATGTTGATAATTTCAAGGTATACATTTAATTCTGCTTGTAGGGTAAATGAGAACAAATTACCATAGAGGTGAACATTTTAAAAACTAAATCTGGAATTTGTACAAGAGGATGATTCTTTTAACAAGGAAGAGAGTTATATATTTTCAAGGCTTGATACTGAAGGACACAAGGTGGGTCATGTATAATAGAGGATAGGACCTTAGTAGTTTTTGCCTAAGATATTCTGGGAAAGTTCTGTTTCCCAGAATATGGCTGTCAGCCTTTCTGGTCATCTAGATCTAAGACTACTGGCATGGGCCAATGAATAAACAGATGGTCAAACACCATCTGTTAGTGAAAAGTTAGTTCTAAGATAGTTACAGATGGAAAACACTTTTGGCAGAGCTTTCAGTGACACTTCTTTTTCTAGACTGGCCTCTTCTGTAGTTATCCCTTCCTCTCTCTGCTTGTCTGATAAAAACACAAAGAGAAAATGCAGTAAGAGCTGATACAACTGCTAGGTCACAAGACCCAGTCTTTTCCATATAATTTGGAATAAATAGTCTGTTGACAAATCACTTCAGGAAAATGGAAAAACACATCGGCCAGGACCTTCCACAGTGTCTTTCAGATAACCAGCTATAAAATATACCGTTAACCAACAGCCAAGGACAGAGACCCAGAAGTAAGGGGGATTAACGCCATGCTATGCAGAGAACCGTTTCTCTGACTCACCAGTCCCCAAAGGGAGCCTTCTGAAGTGGCGACAATGGTAGCAGCTCTCGGAGTGTTGTACATCAGAGCCAGTTCTCCAAAACTTCCATGGTTGTCATACTGACCGACAGAACGGGTTTGGTTATCTTTTGTTACTAAAATATCATAGGTTCCCCTGAAAATACAATAAGAAACAACTTCATTTACAAAGGGCAGGTAGACATGAATAGAAGGCACATATGATATACAATGTTGTTATTAGGGGAATTCTCCCAATAGATTTTTTTTTTTTGCTAGTATATAGAAATATAGATTTTTGCACTTGACTTAGCATTATGTGACCTTGCTAAACTCATTTATTAATTCCAGTGAGTGAACTTGACATTTTCTAGAGGATTATGTCAGCCGCAAACAAAGACAGCTTTATTTTTCTTCCTTTCCAACCTGTATGCCCTTCCTCCCTCCTGTCAGTTCTTCTTTCCTCACTCCTTCTTTTTCTTTGCTTTATTGCATCAGCTAGGACCTACGGTGTAATACTGCATGAAGAGGTGAAAGCAGATATGCTTCTCTGGTTCTCCATTTTAAAGGGAAAACATTCAGTTTTTCACCATTAAGTATGAAGTTAGCTATATATTTTTTAAAATAAATGCCTTTAATCAGGTTGGATAAAAGTCCCTTCTATTCCTATTTTGCTGAGTTTTTACCATGAAAAGGTGCTAAACTTTGCAAATGCTTTTCCTATAGGTATTGAAATGACTGGTTGGGTTTTCTTTTGTAGTCTGTTGAAAACTAGGATGTAGAACTGATTAAAATTTTTTTACAATACAATTTTCTCTCTATTGATTGTTCATTAACAGTGGCTAAAGAAAAATATTCACAATGGACAGCATTTGGAGAAATAGGCACTCTCAATATACCACTGAAGCAAATGTAAACATTTCCAAATTTCTCCAAGATAATTAACAACAGAACAAATTCTTTGAAGAGACCCTTTTACACAGTAATTCCATTTCTAGGCATTCTAAAGGAGATAATAGAAGATACTGGAAAATATTTAACTGCAAGGATGCTCACAAGGTAATATTTATAACAGCAAAAATCACAATTTAATCTGCTAATAATAAGATGAGTCAAATATATGTCTATATTCATATTATGCAGTCAGTATAAATGATGACATAGAATAATATTGTATCCTATGGCAAACCACTTCAGATTTTTAAAATCAAGCCAATGTATATGAAAGCATATTAAATTTAATAAAGAGTTAACTACATTTTACATGTTTGATTGTTACCAGCTTTGAAGCCCTACCACTCCAATACTTCTTCCTCTTCTGTCTCACATCTGGGAAAATTGATAAGAAAACTTAGGTGCTCCCTCACTTAGAGTTAATGGGAAATCCAAATCACACAAGACCCTGCTCATATACAAAAGTACTCTACCCAAGCTCTACCCTCTAAATACCATGAAATACCACGCCAGTCACCTCTCTATGCTGTCTTAAGTAATTTTTGAACCTCTTGGGAACCTACCCTGTTCACCTTTAAAACACTCATTATGAGAATGATCAGTCTTTTCATATGCTCTTAGTCTGTGTGTGTGGTATGATCAGTCTTGATATCTGAACCAAATCTGTGGTAATGGATCTGACCTAACATAAGGCAAAGGGGAAAAAAAAAGAAAGAATATACTTTGATGATAAAACTAGGGCAAAATTACTTTCTTCCCTGTTTTGCTTGTTTTCCTTAAATTTCCTACAAAGAACCTCCACCTGTCTGATAAAAGTCACTAGATATCATATGTTACACAAGAAGCAAAGAAGTGGTGATATAACTTAAAATTTTTTTCTGCCCCTACTTATAGAATTCTAGAAAGGAAGCCTAACATGACGGATAAAAGCAAAAGGCTCTTTAAGATTATATTATTTGTATCATCTTTCCTCTTTAAATAAAACATTTCCTTCCTAACTCTGGAATCATTTGTCACGGATATCAGGGGCCCAAAGGTCATCCAAGGAATACATTCTTGGATACATTTTTCTGAATGAGCAAAAGGCTTCAATAAGAAAGGGGACAGTTGAATCTAGTACTACAGCTACTTGATACAGATAAAAAGACCCTTAAAAATCAAGAAAACAATTGGAAAAAATTGAATAAGGTCTGCACAGTAGATGAGAGTACTGTATAAAATGTTAATATCTGATTTTTATAACTGGTCTCTGCTTACGTAAGAAAATGTCCTATTTTAGGAAATATATACATATATTTGGAGATAAAAGTGTTTATACCTGCAACTTACTTTCAAACACAAAGCTAATCTGGTAAAACATTAACCTAGGGAACGTAGGTCTCTAAGAATTTTAATTTTACTATTTGTGTAACGATTCTATAACTGTAAAATTACTTGAAAAGAAAAAATGAAAAATAACTAATGGAAGATACTGGTGAAGCAACATCTTATTGATCCTAAACTCTGGTGAGAGTGTTCTTTTCAGGCCTGAAAGGTAGTCAGAGGGAGTCCCCCAGATGATACCAATAGTAATAGCTAAAGAGGTGAGAACACACCAGGGTGAGCAGGTTAAACCCTCACGTTTCATGTCTCCCAAGAGAACTAAACCTGGAACAGAGCCAAAAGGGGCCAGAGGTATGGAGGTTGAGGAAATACACTCAAGTGTAAAATGAGGCTAGGATTGAATGACAATAAAGTGTCATGGAAATTACTTCTCTTGGACACTTGCAAATAACATGTTTATAAAGCGCATCTTGCACAGCTCATCTAATTGTAGATAGTGGCAACCCAAGTATGCGCTGTACTCAGGACTCAGGACAGCAGAAGATAGAGAAGGACAGGCTGTGGACAGAGAGCGGCAAACTTTGAGGAGCTTGTTAACCTGGCTCTAAGTCCTGTCTGGGCTGAACAAGGCACAGGGTAAAGCACTTGCCCTGAACCACGAATTTTACTAAGTACAAGTGTACAATTGCAAAACACCATGTCCTACCGTTCAATGACATAAAAGTTGTCTCCATCATCTCCTTGGTCAATGACATGCTCATCAACTTTGACCGTCCTTTCAAACATGGCATCAAGGACTTGGGATAGCTGTTCCTGTAGGGAACACACAAGGAGAAAAGATGGCTTTTACATTTATGAGGGAAAAAAATAACTGTGTTTATCTCAGGTGGTGACTACATGGGAGAAGTCCTCACATCAGACTATCCCCCACATCCAAGCGGAAACCTAAGGGTCTGAAACAAATGCCTTCCTGTGGCCATTCAGCTTTGCATGTCCATATGCATAGCCCAGTTACCAAGCTCTCTGAGGCAGTATTGTTTTTGGAAAAAACAAAAAACATTCTACAATTTACGTGAAAACAGGCATCTAAACCATAGTGCCTATTCACCTAGCCACACCCACAAGACTGTCACCTGCCTTGATGACACGTGTACAGCCATGGTGGCTCTACTGTATCATGTGTAATGTTGTGACGCCACCTTCCTACAGGTGTTGATCTTAACAGGATCATCAACTCAACAGGCTGAGATGTTTCAGGTTATCTCATGGAGCAGCACAGCTGCCCTTCCTAGTCAAGCACATCACTTAATCTGAGCCTGTTTCTTCATTACAAAAAAGCGTTTAATAAATAGCTTCCAGCTCATCAACTTTCATGACTAAAGGAGAAAAATCGACAGAAAATATTTATCACATAATAGTGAAGTGAAGTCGCTCAGTCGTGTCCGACTCTTTGTGACCCGTTGGACTGTAACCCACCAGGCTCCCCAGTCCATGGGATTTTCCAGGCAAGAATACTCGAGTGGGTGGCCATTTTCTTCTCCAGGAGATCTTCCTGACCCAGGGATTGAACCCAGGTCTCCCACATTGTAGGCAGACGCTTTACCGTCTGAGCCACCAGGGAAGTCCCCTTATCACATAATAGGTACTTAATAAATAAGCTCTACTCAGACACTTAATGTTGCTATAGTTATTTATATACAACACATACAATCACTTACCAATATTACCTGCAATAACCAGAAGGTAACTGTACCAACAAGCATTAAAATAATCAAAACAAAACAGTGCCATTAAATTCTAACAATACAGTGGTCTCAGTCTAGGGCCAGCATCCCTCTGTCAGTGACTGTTGAGCATATGTGCGTGCTACGTCGCTTCAGTCGTGCCCAACTCTGTGTGACCCCATGAACTGCAGCCCACCACCTCCTCTGTCCATGGGATTCTCCAGGCAAGAATGCTGGAGTAGTAGCTGTGCCCTTCTCCAGGGATCTTGCCAACTCAGGGATCAAACTTCATCTCTTATGTCTCCTGCGTTGGCTGGCAGTTTCTTCACCACTAGCACCACCTAGGAAGCCCCAATGACTGTTAGGGAGCACTGAGGATCAGCTTCAACTCACAGAAAGACTTTCACTTTGGAGGAATGTGGATTGAAGGCCTGGCAAGGAAATAATTTCATTGCTGCATAATTCCATATGATTTAGCATTCTGTCATTGTGACTGTGCTACTTGAAACAATGTATCACCAATAAGCAGCTCTTTAGTTCCATAGGTCCATGGGTGTTGAATACTGTACAAGCTGACAGATACTATGAAAGAAGGCTTGCTACTCATGTGTCCTCCACATTCATGTGGACTGTGAGCCCAGTGTTGCCTGAAATCTCATGTTTAAATACAGGTAACAAATTCAAATTTTCACATACAATACAGACCAAACACACACATCTACACCTGGCATGGCTGGCCTGCGGGCTATCCATTGGCAGCCTCATGTTCCAAGTAGCAGATCTTCTTCTGGCCCAGACTCTTCAAAAACATCAGTGTCATGAGATATAGAATAAGGCATGGGGGAAGCACTCTGGGTTAGAGGGGACTAAAGTCATGCCACGACAATCAAAAGCAACATGTGATTCAGAACTGGAAAATGAAACAAAAAAGCTATAGAAAACTTTCCTGGGAAAAGCTTAATATGGACTGTATTTAGGTAATATTATTACAACAGTGTTAAATTTCTTGGGCTTAATAATGATAGTGTGTTAATGGAGGAGAATATCCTTGTTCTTGGAAAACGTACCTTAAGGCATTTAGTGGCTAAGAGCCATGATGTCCTCAGTATGTTTACAAATGGCTCAGGACCTAAAAAAGCAGTTTAAACGTACTATATATGTGTATACATACACACACAAGAGACAGAGTAAACGTGGCAAAATGTTAACAACTGGTCAATCTAGGTAAAGAATACATGCAAGTTTTGATTTTTCCATAAACTTGAAAATTTAAACACAAAAGTTTGAGAAGCAAATTGTTTTTAAAGTGGAAACAAATACACTCACTGGAGTGGCCAAAACTTTAAAAGACAGATAATATCAAAAGTTGGTAAGGATATAGAACAACTGGGAATATCATATATTGTTGGAAGGAATACAAAATGGTAAAATCACTTTGAAAAAGATCCAGCAGTTTTTTGTAAAATAAAAAATACATCTACCCTATGACTCAGCAATTTTTGTCCTCAGGTGTTTTACTGAAGAGCACAAAATGTCCACAGCATTACTCTCAAGTTAAAAACAAGAAATAAACCAGGTATCCATTGTCAGAAAAATGAATAAGCAAACCGGCACCTTCATAGAATGGAATACTACTCAGAAATAAAAGGGAAATGAACTAACATCATGAACAATGACACATGGACAGCATGGATTCCCTCAATCTGATCCTCTGAGAAGGACATAAGTTCTGTAGTAGTCTGGACAAGATACATAACCACGTTTCAGTCATGAAGAAACAGCAGACAAATTCAAATTGAGGTATATTCTATAATGTAACTAACCAGCACTCTTCAAAGTGTCAAGATCATGAAATACTAGAAAGGACTGAAAACTATCACAAACTGGAGGAGACTGTGGAAAATAACAACCAAGTGGACTGGATCATTAAGTATGAGAAAAAAAATTAGTGAGAAAACTGATGAAATCTGAACAAGGTTTTTAGTTTAATTAATGATATTGTAAAAATGCAAATTCCCTGGTTTTGATAACTGTACTGTGGTTACGTAAGATACTAACATTGGGGGAAGTTAGATGAGGGCCATATGGGAACTCTTTCTATGTTTACAACTTTTTTGTGAGGCTAAAACTAGTTCAAAATAAAAAGTGAAAAAAGAAAATGGAATGCTGAACAACATGAAAGAATCTCAAAAATATTGTGCTGAGCAAAAAGAGTTTCTCACAAAGGAAAGAAATCTTGTATGATTTCTTATATGAAATCTTATATGATTTCATACCTTGTATGATTCCACTTACATGAAATTCTAGAAGGCAAAATTAATTTATGATAGAATAAATCAAAATAGAAGTTGCCTCTGTGGGGAGGGAAACAAGAATTGATCATCAAGGGGCATGATGGAAGTTTCTGAAGTGGTAGTAATATTCTGTATTTTTTTTCTGGCTGCATACATTGTGTGACATGCAGAATTTTGGCTCCCTGATAAGGAATTGAACCCATGCCCCTGCACTGGGAGTGCAGTCTCAGTCTTAGCCACTGGACTGCCAGGGAAGTACTAAATCCTATAATCTTTTTTTTTTTTTTAATATTTATTTTTATGTATTTGGCTGTGCTGGGTCTTAACTGCAGCATGAGGGATCTAGTTCCCTGACCAGGGATTGAACACAGGCCCTCTACATTGGGAGTGTGGAGTCTTAGCCATTGAACTACCAGGGAAGTCTCTGAAATTCTATATTCTTGGTAGGGGCTTGGATTACTTAAGTGTATGCATTTGTTAAACCTAAATGAATGTACATTTAAAACTCATGCATGCATTTCATGTAAACTTTATATTAAAAAGCAACAAACAAATACTGAACTCCAGCTCATGATATGAATGTCAAAATATGTAAGGGAACTATACTGAGATTATCCAAAAAAAATAAGACGGGCTAGTGTAGGGCAGCAAACAGCTGACTGCAAACGTTTTACTGGAATATAGCCATATGCTTTCATTTATGCACTGTCTATGGCTGCTTTCCTGCTACAGTAATGAAGTTGAGTAATTGTGACAGAAATGTTTCATATTTGCTGTGGGCTTCCCTGGTGGCTCAGATGGTAAAGAGTTCACTTGCAATGCAAGAGACCTGGGTTCAATCCCTGGGTTGGGAAGATACTCTGGAAGAGGGCATGGCAACCCACTCTGGTATTCTTGCCTGGAGAATCCTCATGAATAGAGAAGCCTGGTGGGCTACAGTCCATGGGGTTCCAAAGAGTCAGACACGACTGAGTGACTAAGCACAGCACACATCTGATTTTTTAAGCAAAAGGGTGCTAACCCTTTTGTTGAGGGTAGATGGTATACAACAACAAGCATAGTAAAATGTTAATGTTAGAATCAAGGCAGAGGATAAATACATGTTCTGTAAAACCCTTCTCACTTCGTTGTATTTGAATATTTTCATGATAAAATGTCAGAGAACAAAATGGCACCCCACTCCAGTACTCTCGCCTGGAAAATCCTATGGACGGAGGAGCCTGGTGGGCTGCAGACCATGGGATTACGAAGAGTCGGACACGACTGAGTAGTGACTTCACTTTCACTTTTCACTTTCATGCACTGGAGAAGGAAATGGCAACCCACTCCAGTGTTCTTGCCTGGAATCCCAGGGATGGCAGAGCCTGGTGGGCTGCCATCTATCGGACACGACTGAAGCGGCTTAGCAACAGCAGCAGCATGATAAAATGTCAGAAAAATATAATTAAATCTGAAAATTTTATTTTTCAATACTGAAACAGTAAAATGATGTTCTTCATCACTAAGAAAAATCTGAATACTAGACTGACTTAGCAACTTCCCTTAGAACATCTGCTAGTATAGCATTTATAAGAGGTTTTATTCACAGTAGATAAAGAAGTAAGTCGGTTTTCTATTGATACAGATGGGTCTTCCAGGGAAAACAGCAGACAGACTAGTATTTCTTGTAACCAGCCTTTCCTTGAACTCACTGTCCTTGTTTTATTCAATCTTGGATTAATAGATTTCTGATTAAAGATCCAGCTATTCCTATAACCACAAAGCTACCAAACAGCCTGGTTTACAGATGCCAAGAACACATCATGGACTCATGTCTGACCAATCCAATTCCCAGAGGGCTGTGGGAATATCTTCAGAAGACTTTATTTACAGGAACTGGGTAGTAGGAAAATTCTATTTCCCATACCTCCTGTCTCTGCACATTCTGGGATTCCCCAGCAGGCCCAGCCCTTCAGTCATCCATGGGCCTTCAGCACATGGCCTTTAAAGTACTGAAGAAACAGGAACTTTGAAGCATCTCTGTGCTCAGGAGGCAGCCCTGTTCTCCATCTTCCAGAAGAGAGGGAAGACAGGCACACACAGGCCTGTGCTGGAGCCCTAGACACATACCACTCTGCGTGTCCCAGGCCTGAGGCCTTCACGACAACAATCACAAGAGATGCCTTACACCAAAGAGGTGAGAAGCAGTCACCCACTTCCAAGTGTGTAAGCACTACTGGTAAGGAGGACACCACACTGGCACTTTTAGAGAAATTACTCTGCAGCATAAAGACCCTCTGAACTAAGCAAGGGTCATGCAGACCTGAGCATTTCCTTTTGACATGACCCAAATGCATGGTCCACAAATGTTACTGCCTTGGGAGAAGTACCAAAGCAGTTCAGAGAAATATTAAAAGTCATCTGAAAAACTGTTTATGGGCTACAGTGCTAAACACAATGCAAAAGAAGAAACTAAGGTTTTATTGCCTCATGTGGTTGTGGCTAAGATGCTAAAAACTGTTTAAATGATGAAAAGCTAAAAGACAAAAATATTTTAAAAAGTCAGTGTTACCTGATCAAGATTTTTGAAAAGAAGAATATCTTTGCAAGCTTCCTGAAGTCTGCACCGCTGTTGATCAGTTTTAGGATGAATCACCTGCCAATCCAAAGAAAACAAGCGAAATTTTAATATTCTATTTTAAAATATTTCTTAAGTTACAAATTAGTATATTTCTTTCTCCTAAAAATGGTAAAAATTAAGAGCACGTTTACCATAATTTTAATTTTATACAAACACCAAGCAGGACCCTGATCGTGGACAGGCAATGGGATGGGGGTAAGGCTGGCAGCAAGTCAGCTATCTGCTGGGAGCCCCAGAGTCCCCATCCATAAAGCAGCAGGCTACATATTCATTCATTCAACAAACATTTGCATCAGCTAGATGCCAGGCACCATCTCAGCTCTGGGGACAGAACAGTGAACACAAGATACAAACACCTCCTCTCACCATCAATAAACACATAAAATATGGTAGAGAGTGACAGGACTAAAGAGAAAAATGAGGTAGGGAAGGGTGATTAAAGTGTGTGTGTACACGCAGGCATGTGCCCAGATGAGGCCTGAGAAGGTGACATTTGTGTCAAGATCCTAAGGACCTGAGGACAACCTGAGGGAGTGAGTCATGTGGACATCTCTGTGAAGAAGATCTCAAGCAGAAGGAACAGCAGATGACAACAATATGGTGTTTGAGAAAAACCAGGAGACAGGTGTGACTGACAAAGATCGAGGGAAAAAGATCAGGAAGAGACCTGGTTTGCGGGCTAGAAGGAGGGCAGCGTGAATCACAGAACTGGAACTTTTTCCTGGTGACATGGGGCAATCTCAGGGTTCTGACTGAGGAAGGAAAGAGATCTGACTGATGACTTTAAAGGCTCAAGTTGGTTCCTAAGTGAAGAACAGCCTTAAGGGACACAGGAGTGGAAGCCAGGAAGCGCCTGTGATTATCCTAGTGGTAAACCGGTGATTAAGACCAGGGTGGTAGCCATGGAAGTGTTGAGAAGTACTGGAATTTCGGATGTGATCTGAAGACCGAGCCCATTGGATTTGCTGAAAAATTGAATGTGGGTATAACAAATTAAGAGGAACTGAGGGTGACCTTAAAATTGTGGACCTGAGCAATATAGGAAGGATGGAGCTGCCATTTAGTGAGCTGGTGAAGACTGTGGGTGAAAAAGAATGTCTCAGTGGAAATCATCAGGAGCTCACTGTAAGCTGTCTATTGAAATCTGAATGGAGATAGCAAGTAAACAACTACTATGTAAGCTGGAAAACATCAACAAACTTAGTATTACCAGTAATATTAGTGGTGCCTACAAAATCAGAGTTGCCATAGAATTAAATGAGCTGATACAGGCAGTGTTTAAAATAGAACCTGGCATTCAGTAGGTGCTCACATTACTACTACCACTAATACTATAGTCAATACATGTTTTTTTCTAAAAAAGAATTATTGCCCAGCATCACTGTTATAATTGAAAAACCTATTAAGTACCACCCTAAGTATTGTCTTCACCCTAAAAAATCTACATGACTTAATTTAGACCAGAAATAACAGATGTCAAAAGTGCTAAGTAATTTAAATTTATAATATTAAATAGTCAGTTGAAAAAGTTTTAACTTTTAAAAGTCTTTTCAAAATTTTATAACATCAAGAATGAAAAATTTAAAAACCTACATGTCTATTATATTCAAACAATGGTAGCATTTTATTATTAGAATAGTTCAGAAATCTTTCCTAGTCTGTGCACTTTAAGGCATATTTGAAAGATCATTAAAGTTTCTTTATAACATCAATCTTTTTTAAAAAAAAATGGTTAAAATTTTCTTTTATAAAAGTAACTTGTTAACTATATAAAAGTTTAAAAATCTGAGTTTTTGAGAAAGTAACCCCCAAATCAACTGTAGTCCTACAACAACTACTGTTAAAATCTGGGATGTATCCTTCCAGGCATAAATTTTTATACAAATAAGTAAACAAGTAAATAGGTATGAAGATGGATAGATATTTTAAATTTTTTTTATATTATAAAATGCTATATAAAATGTACCTCAAATTTACATCATTCTATGTCATTAAATCCAGTCCTGCACCATCATTTCCAATGGCTTCAGATTTTCTTGATTTGAATGTGCCATAATTTAGGCCCTGGAAACCCCTATTTTAGTTCATTTATGTTGCTTCCATCTTTCACTATCATAATACTGCAATAACCTCCTTAGAAAGGATCCTTAGGAAGGATCCAACTGGTAGGCATGAATTCTCCTGCAGGTAACTGCTGAGTCAGTTGGCTTGACTAAGTGTAAAGCTGACAGCTACAGCTAGGCACCCCTTCTTACCATATCCTCAACCAATCGCTTCCTATTCTTAATAATTGTCAGTCTATTAGATAACAGATGGTAACTTGCTGAGATTTTAATCTGTATTTATTTTAAATATCAGCATGATTAGACTTGGTATACAGAGGAGAAGGGGAGTGAGTGGAGACTGAAATTATTCCACCTAATATCTTTGCTGAAGTTCTTACCCTGGGATCAGTATCTTCCTCTTCCTCATCAGGGTTATAGGTCTCAGCACAGACTAAAGTTGGAAAGGAAAAAATAAAGAGAAAAATGAATAAAACAGATGTGTATTTTACTGGAAAATAGGAAGTAAACATAATTTCCTTTTGTTCATTGTTTTCTAAAGCTACAATGCACTCTGCAACTCCTTCCTTCAATTAACAAATATACTAAGTACCCAGTAATGTCAGGCATTCTGTTATCGATGAGAAGTCAGCTATCCAGCGATTGGTAGTCCAAATAGGAGAGAAACCATAAAAAAAACGTCATCTACTAAACTCTACTAATTCTTATCTTGCAGTGGCAAGGATAAGCAAGGAAGGATAAGTTGTCTCTGCTGAGCTATGAAGCAGGAACAGAAAACCACCAAGCACAATACAAGCAATTTAGACATATGGACATGGAATTGGAGTACTCACAAAAAAAAAAAAAAATATCTCAACTTCATTATGTATCAGAATGACTTAAAAGAAAGAATTTTAACAAAACAAATATAATACTACTTGTCAGGCTTTGTTATAAATACAATATTATATCATTTAAAGCCAACTCGGTTTTCTTTGCAGGTAATCTGTGTTTGCACCAGTGGGCTGCAGGACTTGTCTTTACCATAATTCAAAGATTTAAAAACTGTTAGCCAAAAAAAAAAAAAAAAAAGCTAACCAAACAATTGTTTACAATACCAGAATATCATAAATGATGTAAGTATGCATTTGGATAATTCAACTGTGAGAAAGATTGAGAAAGACCCTCATAGGCTAATACACAGTTCTATGGGAAAAAAAGGCAAAAGGAGGAGGAGAAGAATACACTATTAATACATAGCAGACTGTCCTTCCACAAAGAAAGACTTCCATGAGAAAAAAGGAAAGCTAAAAATGGTGGGGAGAGAGAATAAATAAGTATGAATATATATACATATGAGAGAGAGATACATACACACACACACACATAAGCAAAAGTGAAAGTGAAAGTCGCTCAGTCGTGTCCAACTCTTTGCGACCCACGGACTATACAGTCCATGGGATTCTCCAGGCCAGAATACTGGAGTGGGTAGCTTTTGCTTTCTCCAGGGGATCCTTCCCAACCCAGGGATAGAACCCAGGCCTCCCACACTACATTCTTCATCAGCTTAGCCACCAGGAAAGCCCATACAAAAAATTTTAATGTATTTATTTTTCCAAAAGGAAACAAGAGAAAGAGAAACCAAAAAGTAATAAAATTGTTTCCTAGAAGGTAGGCAGAAACAAAGAAGGGACAGGGTAGGGAAAGGAATGAAACTTCTCTAAGAACAAAATTTTCTATAGTTTTGACATGTAAGCCCTGTTATAATGTTTTATATATTTTTAAAAATAAATTTGATAAGGATGGAGGGACCTGAAAACTGGATACAAAGAGAAACAAATGAACCTAACCATGTATCAGGTTGATAACATAACCACAGAAAAGGAAAGGAGAATGATTTTAAGTAGCCTCTGAACATAATACTCTGACCATCCACCCTCAGTGGGATGTATCCAACAACAAAACAGAATTGATGTTGGCAGGAGTACAATAATTCCAAAACTCCTCTGTGTACTACCATTGTGAGTAAATAAATATACACATAGTTTTTCACTAGAGAAAAAGGGAATATTAATACAAACACAGAACACAAGATGAGTTAGAATTGGAGATGTCAATACAAGTCATGCTTTTTTTTTTGAGTAAATCATGCTTTTAAAATCTTACCTTTAGGAATGACAACAGTAGACACAATGAATTATGTAGTGAATAAAAAAGTTAGTGTACTTACAAAACTATTATGCCAGCAATGTCTAGATGTGATCACTGTTGTTACCCAGAAAGCAACAAACCTGTTCCTTCTTCACAACAGCTTTAGTAAAGGTCATTATAGCCAAGGAAAAGTTTTTCTTCTAAAAAATCCTCAATTATTTGCAATAACTGTGTGACCTGGCTTGGTTTACTTCAAATCTCCACCTTCTCTTCTGCACACTGGAGCTAACATAGTGATTCCCCTCTGAGGACTGTTGTAAGGATTCAAGTAAACAAGCGCCTGTCACACAGTAAGGAGGCAGTAAATGTCAACTCATTGAACTACTGCTATTATCACGTTTCATTTGTTCTGATTTTCTGGAACTTTAATTACCATTATCTAGGTTCTATTCTCTATCCAAGCTCTTCTAACAGTTGTCCTTTCTTCAAGGCTGTCTTGTATTACAGATTTTGCCCTTAAAAATTTTACTTCTCTTGCTCTCTCATGCAACTACGCCAAAGCCTTTGATTGTGTGGATCACAACAAACCGTGGAAAATTCTTCAAGAAATGGGAATACCAGGCCACCTGACCTGCCTCCTGAGAAATCTGTACGCAGAAGAAGCAACAGTTAGAACTGGACATGGAACAATGGACTGGTTCCAAATTGGGAAAGGAGTATGTTGAGGCTGTATATTGTCACCCTGGTTATTTAACTTATATGCAGAGTATATCATGTGAAACGCTGGGGTGGATGAAGCAAAACTGGAATCAAGATTTCCGGGAGAAATATCAATAATCTCAGATATACAGATGACACCACTCTTATGGCAGAAAGTGAAGAGGAACTAGAGAGCCTCTTGATAAAAGTGAAAGAGTAGAGTGAAAAAGCTGGCTTAAAACTCAACATTCAAAAAACTAAGCTCATGGCATCTGGACCCATCACTTCATGGCAAATAGATGGATAAATAATGGAAACAGTGAGAGACTTTATTTTTCTGGGCTCCAAAATCACTGCAGATGGTGACTACAGCCATGAAATTAAAAGACGCTTGCTCCTTGAAAGGAATGTTATGACCAACCTAGACAGCATATTAAAAAGCAGAGGCATTACTTTGCTGACAAAGGTCTGTCTAGTCAAAGCTATGGTTTTTCCAGCGGTCATATATGGATGTGAGAGTTGGACCATAAAGAAAGCTGAAAGCCAAAGAATTGATGCTTTTGAACTGTGGTGTTGGAGAAGACTCTTGAGAGGCCCTTGGACTGCAAGATCAAACCAGTCAATCCTAAAGGAAATCAACTCTGAATACTCACTGGAAAGACTGATGCTGAAGCTGAAGCTCCAATACTTTGGCCACCTGATGTGAAGAACTGACTCACTAGAAAAGACCCTGATGCTGGGAAAGACTAAAGGCAGAAGAAGGGGACAACAGAGGACAAGATGGTTGGATAGCATCACCAACTCGATGGACGTAAGTCTGAACAAACTCCAGGAGATGGTGAAGGACAGGGAAGCCTGGCATACTGCAGTCCATGGGGTTGCAAAGAGTCGAGCACGACTGAGCAACTGAACAACAAATCAGCATTTTGTAGTGGACCCTTCTAATCTCCATTCCTCTATATCCTTAATCCACCAAATTCATTCATAAGCCTTATATTGTTTGTTAGGGTTTACGTCTTATTTGTGAGCAGGAAAGGAGTATAACTGGTTCTTGACCCTACACTCCATTCTTCTGTATGATGGCTAAAAGTCTCTATATATCTACAATGAAAGGATGAGATGATACATACCACTCTCAATTCCTGATTTCTTAGAGATATTTACTCACTGCAGTGCTGGTCTAGCTGCCCTCCAGCTGCCTCCTCCTCACTGATTTTCCGAACTAATGGAATACCTGAGAAATGGTGACTCCCCACATGACCTGTAGACAGGATGCCCTTTCTCGTCCAGCCCATAGGTGTGGCCCATGCCTTCTGTGCTGTAATGCCATCAATACTCTGCCTAACAGGAACCCAGCACCCTTAAACAGATGGAGAAAAACTCGGGAGAAGGGAGTAAGAGGACAGACATCACTCTAACCCTCAAGTAGCATCAAGTAATGTTCTGTATAGAGCACTGCCCAACCCCTGGTAGCACAGGTTTTTGGAGGTGAGCCAGGGAAGGGGTGGAATATAGATAATGATTCCCTACCTTTTGCCAAGCCATTCCTGTTTCCACAGGGAAACAAGTTTATCTCAGGCCTGCCCTAAAGGTTAAGGCAGACACATTCCTGAGTTCCTAGATGTTACTGCTGTCACTTTTCACAGATATTTGGGTAGGGGGCTGAGGAAGCTGTGTTGAAGGCAGCTCATCAGACACTATGTTAAACTGCAAACCTCTCAGTTCTCCATGCTCTTGATTAATGTTGTCGTTGTCGGCCCAGTTTTCTAAACTAGAAATTTGGAACTCACCATTACTGCCTTCTTTCCACCTGTTACCTAATGAATACATCAAATTCTGCCTCAGAGATAGTCTCAGATTTGACCTTTATTCAGTCTTCCCTGTTACTCTTTGGTCCAGGATTTCAAAATGTCTTCTTTGAAAAATGCATTTTAAAAACCCTCATTTTGGAGATAGGTGGGTACACGGGGATTATTATACTAACTTTCTTTACTTTTGCATATGTATGGAAAATTTTCATTTAAAAAGTTGAAAATAATAAGTCTTTAATGATGAGACTGACAGGATTTTACTGATAATGACACTTAGTCTTGAGCTCACTTATTTTCAGGCTTGCTCTTCTGATTTTGGAGAAAAGTACTGTAGCACCTTAGCTCATTTTTGTATTTTTAGACATTAATGTAACTGAGGCAACAAATGTTACACCTTGAAGTCTTAAGACACAGCACTATGATTTAAACAAAAGCAGCTATTTTCATTAAAATTATTAACATGTTTCCTATTTGTGAAAAATGGAGAAGGAAGTAGCAACCCACTCCAGTATTCTTGCCTGAGAAATCCCATAGACAGAGAAGCTGGTGGGCTACAGTCTATGGGGTCACAAAGAGTTGGACACGACTGAGCACACACAGACATTAGTGGAAAAACAGTGTATCTTTATTTTTTTTAACTGGTTTGGATGTTTTCAATTTTCTTTTGAACATCAGACTCAGATCCTTTTTCTTCTTCCTCTGTTTACCTCAAGCTCTCTACTTCTTCCTGGTCCTGATCCCAAATTACTTTTCTCATTTTCTATATAAAAATCTATTTTTAGGTCTCTATGATTGCTGTCCCTTATGGTTCTAAATATCAGGAAGCTTATTTCAGTGTACAAGTTACCTGGGGAGTCCCAGGGTCAGTGTTATCCCCTCTGTGGCCTCAAGAACTACACTGAATGTCATGAGATGGATGCTCCAGACCCATTGAAGACAAAAGCTACACGAGCTGCACAGTCCCTCACTTGAAGGAATTAATTTTGCCACCACTGTCCAGCAGATGTCACTAGTTAGTAACAGGAAACTGTACAAAGTAACAATAGATTATCCAGCATAACTTCTTCCTTTAGATTTTAACTGCTGCTTTCTTCATCCAGAAATGTGAATCACTAAAATGTATTTGTGAGAGAAAACTTCTTCATTTCTACCAGGCCTGGTCACTGGCTTCAGGCCCTATGCTGTCCTGCTAGTTCCCGTGAAGAGCTGATACAGCCTGGTATATGAGAGAGCTAGGGTACCGTAACAAAACACTACTGACTGGGTGCCTTTTTAAACAGCAGTGATCCATAAAACAAAAAGGGTTTGTTTTTCCTTTTTTAAGTTTTTAAATTAACAGAATCAAACTAATGTTTCAAACTTAAGGACAGTTAATGCTAATCCAGGACAAATTCAAGAAATCTGCCTTTAAAGAATTTATGGACTCTCTTCAATTGATGTATTCATCACTTGATGTAGAGGGGCTGTTCTGCAGAACGGAGGATTTGGAAGGTGCAGTTTTTCAATTCCAGTAGTTTGCAGGGGAGAGGCAGCATCAAAGAGGGGAAGGCCTCAAGTCTGAAGCTACACACACTACAGTCTGGAGTGGATCCATTATTCCACAATCACTATTTCTCTACGTCCCCAGTTCTTGGTCTCTTCAACGGTATGAGGGTATAACAATACTAGAATCCTGTTAAAGGGTTAATAATGGGAGGAGGCATTTAAACATAAGGTCTGCTCACAAGAGACACTTAAGAACTGCGAGCTCTTCTCTGCTGCTTTACCTTCCAGGTTGTTATTCAGTCAGACATCCTGAGTAGTTGAATTCTCTTCTGCAGTGTCTGGCAAAGCATGTGTACTCACACAAATAGTTTAGCTGAGATCCTTGCATCACATCAGGAGCCTATTCCCTAACTCTCTCTCCAATTTATTTTATTAAAAAATCTTTTTTTCCTTTGGCTGTACCTCACGGCACATGTAGATCTTCCCTGACCCGGAGATGAACCCATGTCCTCTGCAGTGGAAACAGAGTCTTAGCCACTGGACCACCAGAGAAGCTCCTTCTCTACACAGTCAGAGGAGCTGGGTCCATTTATCCTCCTTCAAGTCTGAAGACATTCTTCTACCTGGAATGCATCCTTCTTGTTACTAGCCCAAGAGTAACCACATTTTTCAACTTCCAGTGCAATTTCTGCCTCCCTCTAAGAAGCGCTTCTTGATTTTTTTTTCTGCCTACAGTAATTTCTCTTCCTGATTCTTGATTTTTCCTTTGTTCCTTCCATCTATCCATCCATCCATATTTACTGACACTGTTTCAAATGTGATCTGAAACATCACCGCCTCGATGGACATGGGTTTGGGTGGACTCCGGGAGTTGGTGATGGACAGGGAGGCCTGGCGTGCTGTGGTTCATGGGGTCGCAAAGAGTCGGACACAACTGAGCGACTGAACTGAACCGAACAGTTTCAAATGTTAACTATACACCAGTGAACAAAACTGATGAAATTCCCTGCCTGTTTGGCGTTTATACCCTTGCATAGTGAACTAGATGGTCAATAGGATAAGTAAGTTAAAAGAGGAAGGGCACTAGGAGAAAATAAAGCGGGGAGATAGGCTGTGTCTGTGTGCTAGGGAGGGGCGAGGGTTTTAAATAGGCCTTACTTAAGGCTTGAGAAGATATCCTTCAAATGGAGGTCTGAATAATGTGAGTGAGTAACCCACAAAGGTAGCTTTAGTGAGATATGGGAACAAAAGTCTGACAAGAATGGGCTCAAGAGAGAACAGAATAAAAACTGGAAGTATGTACCGACCACTCTTTCAAGAGGTTTTGCTAGAAAGATAGGCAGAGAGAAAGAGTGGCAGCTGGAGAGGGAAGAGTGATTTGTAAAAGTTTTAAGAAGGGAGAGCCAATGACACGCTGCTGACAAAAACCAGCTGAAGGATGAAGATTATGCAGGGTAGAGAAGAGGTAACTGCTGGGAGGATGACAGGTTGAGATCTAGTGTACAGGTGGACAACTGGACTCACAGGCAGGTGGGGAAGGACAGATGTGGTGGGAGTCTATGGAAATTCTCCCATAGAAATTATTTGCGTTTCTTTAGTTAAACTGAGAAGATTATCTGCTAGGAATAGGAACAGGAGGAGGTGTTATAGGTTTAGGGAGAAAAAAGGTATGAAAGACTTATTTAGGAGAACAAGAGAGTGAAAGAAGTATAGAAACAGTATGATTGTGGTCACCAAGAGTGTACTAGAGGTTAATGATCATGACCTGAGAGTAAGATCAGTCAGCAGGGCTGCATGTTTTCCCCCGACCAGGTATAGATGCGGGGCAGACACAGAATATGTGGAGAATGGGTTTAACCAGAATGTGGCTTACCCAAGCAAATATAAAAGGAAAAGACAACTGAGGGAAGTGGTTATAATCACTGATCAAGAAATTTAAGGTTAGTAAAGATGAACTGAGAAAGAGTGAAGAGGAGACAGGAGCAATGAGCTATGAGAGCTGGAGGAGGACAGGAAAGGAGCTGCTAGAAGACAGCAGGCGGTGGTGGGAGGCCGGGATCCCTGACTGAGAATGTGGAGCGCTGGGATGCTGGTCCTAGCACAGGACAACCATGGCAGTGAGTGGCTGAAGCAGGTGGAGACCAGAACCCTGGAGGAGAAGAGGTCAGGGAATGGAAGGAGCAGACACTTCAAGGATTATCTATGTGGAAATAAGAAGGAACCCGGGGTTTTTAGAAGACTAAAACAAGGAGGGGCGATGGCTGGGAGAATATAATGTGAGCTTTGAGGCTGAGGACTTAAGGGAGGAGAGAGAGAGGTCTAGAAGCAACAGTGAGGAACCACAGAGACATTCACACATCTGCTATTGGTGTCACAAACAAAGTGAAGGAGAAGTGAGCATTCAGGGCAAGCCAAGCTTCAGCTAGATCAGGAAGATGAAGACCAAACTCAGAGTATGGGCTAAGAAATTTAGGGGATTTAGCTGAAGACTGCGCAAGTTTCAGAGGGTACAAGAATGGGTACTTAGGGATGGGAAGGTTAGTACTTAGGAATTAAGCTATCTTTGGGCATTTTATCACCTTGACAGTTTCAAGTTATGTAACCCCAGTTTCCCCACCTGTATAATGGGGTAATCATAGCATATAACTCATAGTGTTAGTGTGAGGATTATATTCAACAACCCAGGCAGGCATTTAGGAAGACCTTAAAAATATCTCCCAAGTACAAAGCCTGCACTCAAAAAACATTAGCTCTTGCTAACAACCTATTTTCTCTACTGCATAATCATTTTTGGTTCTGTTAAGAATTCTTTCTTTTCATTTAACATTTGAGTGATATTAACAAGTTTTAATTTTTCAATAAGACTGTAAGAGCTTAGGGTGAGGGATAATATCAAGCACTTGTCTGAGTTCTGCAGAGTTCAAGGACTGAGCCACACTGACAGAGAGCCTACGCAGCAATTCATCTGTGACCCTCTGTGACCTCTGGAGGAGGTATCACTGCAGTCTCCATTTCCCAGGCCTGTCCCACAGATGTCAACAGTTATTATTACGAAACTGTGGGTAAAACGAGGTGCAGGGAAGAACAGAAATGGAAGACAGCAGCTCATAAGTCTCATACTAGCCTTAATTCCTACTCTATTTCCTCTCTGTAAATGACTTCTTTTTTTCTTTTTTAGCTGCACCTCGAGGCATAGGGGATCTTAGTCCCTTTTCACCTCCAACCAGGGATCAAACCCGTGCCCCCTGCAGTGGAAGCTCAGTCCTAACCACAGGACCACCAAGAAATTTCTATCTCTGTAAATGACTTTTTATAGGAAGCAACACATTTTTCCATCTCCTTTCAACAGACTTTGGTGTACAGCCTTAGCTAAAATTTTCTGAAAACATAAATGAGCAGATTCTCTCAAAGAAAAGGACTGAGGAGTAGAAAAGGGATTTGAAGCCTTACTAGATGTTAGGTCACATGACCATTTAAAATCAAGAAACTTTCCCAAACCAGGAGATATGAAAGAATGACAGGACACATACAGCTCACATAGCAATTTTGAAACACATTAACATCCCAACTGTACGACCAAGTAAGCTAGATATATCCAGAAGCTCAGCATTTTAATTGTAAGAAAAACTTTCAGAAAACATATTTATTAGCTCTACGAAAAAAGAGGGACCTTCTCAGCTTAAGAACAGTCATGAAATAAAGAGAGACGTATATAGTCAATACATATTTACTGAGTACCTGCTGTGTGCCAGGAAGTATTCAATGTACCAGTCACAGATCAAAATTTTTGAGTCAATTAAAAAAGAGCAAAATTAAATTATCTAGATCACAACAGTTAAATGGGAAAAGTATTATTAAACTAGTCGCATATAAAAAAATAAAAAGAGACTTCCTGTATTTGGAAAATATTCATTTTTTGTTAATAATCAAAGGAATGCCAAGTAAAACAATCTGAGGCACTATTTTACTTCTAAATAAAAGAAGTACATTTTGTAAGTCAAGAATATAAAAATATATTTAAAAAATAAATGAAAGGAGTCAGCACCGCCTATATTAGTGAGATGGAGGTGAAGAACAGGTCTTGGCAGGGCGTCTTTCTCCCTGTAGCTTATTTTCTAGACTGACTCTTGAAAGTAGAGCAAAGAAGCAGCCACGGAAATGCTCAGTCTCTGACCAGAGACTACTACTCCCAGTGCTACAGCTGAGGAAGTAATTTAAGGGGCTCAACAGCGTAAGCAAGAAGTTAATGGCTGACTTCCCTGGTGGTCCAGTGGTTGAGAATCTGCCTGCCAACCCAGGAGACACGGATTCAGTCTCTGCTCTGGAAGCTGGCACATGCCACGCCCATGCTCCACAACTACTGAGCCCAGGCTCCAGAGCCCCCAAACTGCCACTACTTCTGAAGGCCTCACACCCTAGAGGCTGAGCCTCACAAGAGAAACCACCACAGTGAAAGGCCCGGGCACCACAACAGAGCAGCCCCCTCGCCTCAACCAGAGAGAGCCCATGTGCAGCGACAAAGACCCACCACAGCCAAGAAACAAAAAGAAATAAACCTTAAAAAAAAAATTAATGGCAAGCGTGATCTAGAGTGCCAGAAACAGTAATACGAAGAGTTGGTTTTAGAAGCCATAATTATGAACATGGAAAAATATTAATGATATAAATGAGACAAACTTACTATAGTAATCTAAAAATAAGCACATATATGTTTAAAACAAAATGAAACAGAACGAAGGCATCACGGGTAATTTTGATAATGTTCTATAATGCTATCAACAAACCTTTTTATTAAAAAGATGAACTTATTTTTATTTAAAGATAATCCCACCCATCTTAATATAGCATTTTAGTAGTATGTTATGAAAAAGAACACATACCTGATACTCGCCGATCAAATCTGCCAGGAATTGGAACTGCAAAACAAAAAAGCAACATTTAGTCATCATTATGTCACACGACCCATCTTTATTTCCCCTTTTTGTAAACATCTTTCACAGCAGAACCAGGAAACTCAATACCAAGTGGTGGGTCAATTCATATTCTTCCATCATCAACCACAGACAGTGGTCCAACATGATCACATAAAGACAACATAAAGAATATATATATGTCTTTGAAAAGAAACTCTTTATAACTTTAACATGAATGGCAATTTTATTTCTGCTCACATTCAAGTTTCATCTAATTTGTATCACACCAGATGTGTAAGAAGTCTACTAGATTTACTGGAAATGTCACGATATCAAACATTTAAATTTTCTTCTGTTAAAAAGAATCACAAGACCTGCTAACTAACAGTAGTTACATTTCCTTTTAAAATAACTTAATGAGTATTACACTAAAAGAAAAAATGAAGCATTAGGTTATACTCTCCTTCAATTTGGATGGGTTTTCTCCACCCATGGTCAGTGTATTAATTAGAAAAATGTATCACATGTCTTTAAGGTAAAACAAATTTTTTGTTTCTTTTTGCTAGTTTTTCCTATTTCTCACCTATCATTCCTTGTGTTTGATGGTTATCTGAATTCTTACTACTGAACTATATCATCTGAACAAGGTGGGTTTTTCTATCTTCGAAAATTAATCTGATTAATTTTAAAAAACACACAGAATATGCCTTATTAGTCTCCAAACAACAGAAATTTGAGGGTTACTGAAAAAGAAATTGAAGATGGCTCTGACAGCCAAACTCTAATGCAAAGTTTCTGAAACAAATACAGACCCAGGAAGGAGGGAAATGCTCATCTTCATAGGATTAGAATTATCGTTTTGCATAGCACAGGGTCAAAGGTATGTCACTGGAACAAATAGGCAAATAATCAAAAGAAAACCCCAGTGGTTCTTGTAAGTACCTACAATAGCCTGTCATTACGTCCTCAATAAAAGAGTGGATTAAAAATATAAGCAGAGTACCTAGAATGTGCCATGCAGTGTAGTAGACAATTTAGGAAACATGAGTGAACAAAATAAAGATCCCTGATTTTATGAAGCTTGAGGGATGTGGGAGTTGCCTTTAATCATTTGAAAATACATCTTATCACTCAGGTAAACAGATGAAAATATACCAGCGTAAGCCCTCAATCCAGGCCTCATGGGCTTTCCATAATTAAAACCCCACCAAATATTAGTATACAACTGAAATAATAAAGCACACAGTGAAACAATTTAGCATGGGTGCTATCAGGGGATACCTCAAAGGGCTAGACAGAAAAATTATAGACCTATCATAAAATAAGAACTGTATGTTTAAAACAAAGACATAAAGAAGGAATAAAAATTTTTAAATGTGAACTTAAAATCACTACTTCTATCATGCAAAAAAAGACAAAATTATTTTTAAAATTCCTAAAGCATTCCCACTAACTGAAAGACTTCAAAAGTGTTACAAAAAAAAAAAAGTTGACTCGCAGTGTAAAATGTAATTAAAAACAAGAGACTTATGGCATTTATCTTGAATGGATGACTGTGTGGATGAAAAGGTAAACAAAATGGGCCCAGACATGCTGCCTGATAAATCTATGTGTTATTTCATTTCAAATTAGTATACATCTTAAAAACTTTTATAGGGTCAGAGGAAACAGCTGCAGTTGCAAGAAGATAACAATGCCAAGGCACACAGAGAATGCAGTCAATAACTACTGCAGTCAGAGACCACCCATTCTAATTTCACCACTGCTTAGAGAGCTCAAAACACAGCAGATCAGACTTTATGTGAATCCAAGCATTCAACCAATGTAAATCTGAGAAAATCTTTCAGCAGAAAATAATGTCTAAAACACTCTCCTTTTCTATCATAAACAAATACTGATAGGGTGTAGGAAAACTTAAAATTTAGGTTATCTGATCTGAAAACATGTGCCTCAAAAATATTAAATGCAGTCTCAATGGAAACTAAAAATCATTATTACTGATAAAATGAACTCCTAAACACAGACATACTCTGAAAATTAAAACATGGTTCTTTGAGCAGGTATAATATTTTATATGGTAAATATTAAGAACATCTGGAGAATCTGAAAACATTTCCCAAAGTCGCTCTTAAATTGAAACATGATAGACAAGATAATAGAATTTTCCTATGGCAGGAAATGGCACAAAAGCCTGGAGAACAAAACCCAAGCATGATTAGGGCAGGGCAGAGCCCTGTAACTCAGATGGTAAAGAATCTACCTGTAATGCAGAAGACTTGGGTTCAATGCCTGGGTCGGGAAGAACCTCTGGAGAAAAGAATAGCAACCCACTCCAGTATTCTTGCCTGGAGAATCCCATGGACAGAGGAGCCTGGCAGGCTACAGTCCGTGGGGTCCCAAAGAGTCGTACACGACAGGCGACTACTACTACTTGAGCCCAGCATGAAAGATTCTATGACTCCTGGGAAGGCCAATAGGCACACCCAAAGCCAGGCTGGTAGGATGTTAGCAGCACCAGCTGTGTACAGAGGCAGAGAACAGAAGCAGGACGTTAACGAGGGCCTTGCGTCTGGGGGACCTCAGCCTAGTATGACATAGCACAGCGTAGCAAATCTCAAAAGTGGAATACAAAGCAGCTGTCAGGGCAGGCCCTTCAGCACGGTTAATCACAACATGGAGACTGCCAGGAATGGCTGCCACCAACGGGTGACAATTGTGCTGGGCCCTCACAGGCCAGGGAGTGAAAGTTCAACTCTGGGCAAAGCTTGAGGAAAGCCCCAAAGGCAAGAAGGTTTTTGGATTGGATACATATCCCAGGGTGCCTGGAAACAGATGAGGGAGAAGCAGAGTATCAGGGGAGGACCACTCAGTGAAGCAAGAGAAGCCCAAGAAAAGTGTTGGGTAATGGAGCCATAAAGAATCCATTTGCAGTGCAGGAGACACAGGAGACCCAGGTTTGATCCCTGAGTTGTGAAGACCCCCTGGAGAAGAAAATGGCAACCCACTCCAGTATCCTTGCCAGGAAAATCCCATGGACAGAGGAGCCTGGCAGGATACAGTCCGTGGAGTCGCAGAGTCGGACGTGACTGAAACAACTGAACACAACCCAATTAGGGTTCTGAGACCCAATCAGTAAACTATAGGACTCACTGCTGGTTCCCAGTTAAGAAAAAAGAGAGGAGAAGGAAAAGAGAAAAGATAAAGTATCTTCTGTGAGTTCACACACAAATTAATTCTGCTTTCTCTGAGGGTCAGAAGAGGGAAAGAATGCTGCTATCCTTTCTTCACTTTTTCTTTCTGTAGAATCTTGTGCTGGCTGAACAAGGTACATGGTCACTGAAGTTTAGAGCAAACACTCCAACAGTATGTTTGTTTACTATTACTGGTATGGTAGTTTCTGCCAGTACCTGTGACTATATGATGATAATGAAGTTCATTCCATTGAGCTATTTCTCTAGTCTATCCATCTTCCCACAACCTACCCACAGAGAACTCCTATCAGACCCTGCAAGGTCCTCTAGCTATATAATGCACATACGTACCTCCAACATCAAACTTCCCAAATGAGCTGTTTTGTGAGCTGACCACTAATTTTTTTTTTTTGAGGCTTTTGCAATCTGGTTTCCAACTATTATTAAAGTAGCCTCTTCTAAAATCACAATTTTCCTCTATATTATTTTTCTGTATTGATTATTTCTTCTATCCTTGAGCTAAATAAAAATCATTAAATATTGGTTGATGCCAAATATATATTCATTCATTCAACAATAATTACTGAGCCCTTCTATGACAGGCATTGTGTGATCTAGTGGGGAAATATGAATAAAACTGATTCAGATATGGCCCCTGCTCACAAAGATCTTGAAAGTGAAAGTCGCTCAATTGTGTCCTACTCTTTGCGATCCCATGGACTATACAGTCCAAGGAATTCTCCAGGCCAGAATACTGGAGTGGGTAGCCTTTCCTTTTTCTAGGGGATCTTCCCAACCCAGGGATCGAACCCAAGTCTCCTGCATTGCAGGCGGATTCTTTACCAGCTGAACACAAGGGAGGCCCAAAAGAGATCTTAGGAGCTATCTAAAAATGACCAATGATTATCCATCATAATGATGTGCTATCTATTGATACTACAACAAAGGCAAGTACAGAGTTCCCTGTGAGCACATAGGAAGAGTGCCTACAGAAAGCCCAGGAAGGTCTGGGTCTACAGAGTCAGGTCTAGGCATGGTGGGATGGAAGCTGAGTGAACTTAGGATTTGGGGAAATGAAAGACATATGATATGGCATAAGCAATGTGGGAAAGGAACACAGAGATGAGGGAGAAGAGGTGAGCAAGGGTCATTTAGGAAGCCATCCTGTGGCAGAGCCATATTCAGAAGTAATCATCTATAGTTATTTCTATGTCTTTTCTTTTTTGTTCAGCTGAGGGAGAAGAGCAGGAACAAAGATATAACATGATGAAGATTCTCTTGGATGTGACTGCAAAACCAGAGGGAAATATATGGAGAAGAGTGACCAAGGCTTAATGAGAGATGAAGTACCAGGTGAGAGAAGAGGAAAGAAAGGATTCTCTATTCCAATACTAGGGAGTGGCAGGAAAGTCTTCTAGTATAGAATATACATCCCTTTGCTCCACTGATTCCCCACCTGAGGGCTCTCTACTTCCTGTCTTGAACATCTGTAAGACCAATGGAAAGAGGATGAGGGCTCAGACACCCCAAGACAAAGTAGAATTGGAGAGAACCACTTGGAAATGATCCCTGTGAGGGGATCAGCTGTGAACACAGTATTTCTGTTCAATATGAAGAAACTGGAGCAAAAGGAGTCATCACAGACTGGATTTTATAAAGATCACTCTTGACTGCAGCTGGTGGAAGGAGGCAGTGCACTGGTCAGATGTGTGGCTGCAGACAGAAGGAAAATAAAAGGAGTCTAGAGATTTACAGATTTAAAATCTAGAATGTTTACTGATAAACTCAATGTATGCTGCATAACAACATCAACTGAAGTTATACACCTACAATTATAAAAGAAACAGTATTCAATATGTGCTTCATTCAATCTATAAATAAGGGTGCTGTCAAGGATCCTCAAGTTATAAAATGTCAGAGTGGCAAAGGATTTATGAATTCATCTAATCTGGTCATGGCAAGCAAGTTTCATCTCACATGACAACTCTAATTGATGTCGTGGGTCCACCTGAATCATCCTGACTCCTTCCTTTCTTTCATTACTCACATCTGCTTCATTAATAATTCCATCTGTTCTCCCACCCACTTTGTTTCTTGAATCAGTCTACCTTTCTCCATATCTACCCTAGTCTGAAGGGCATCATTTCTTGCCAGGATGATTGCAACAGCCTCCAAATCTGTCTTCCCACAGCCCATTTTGCTCTACATCAATCTATTCCCCACACAGTCATCAGACTGATCTCAAAATTTTGGAAGAAAATCTGGCAGTTTCTGTCAAAATTTCTACTGTGAACTGCCTTTGACCTAGCAATAATTCCACTTCTAGGAATATGTTTTAATATGTATATAAAATACTGTATGTAATACTATAATCACTATAGTATCGTAGGTAATAGAAAAAGTGAAAATAAAAGTTGTCTAGAAAAAAAGTTAAGGAAATACTAGTATAGCTAGAATATGAACTTCTATGCAGACATTAAGATTTAGGATGCCACAGACCTACATGAACTTCCAGGGAGTCCTTCAAGATAGATATACTGTTAAGTAAAAAAAAGTTTGACAATCATTATATGAAATAACCCTAATTTTCTAAAAATCTTGTTGTCAAAGTTTAACATGTCACAAATTTAAAAGCCAATTAGTACTATGAGGCTGTAACGAAGAAAACAAAAACATCATCAATAAAATAGAGCCTTCTTCCAATCCATCTCTTTGTACTTGCAATTCCTGCTCCCTAAGGGCAACTGCATCAAGTCTTTTAGCTATTTCTCCTGAGATTTATTTTGCCTTAACACACTTACACTACAAATTCTATGTGTTTTAATTACTCTTTGTCTTTCAACTCTGGAGAAGAATAGGAAAGGCTTGCAAAGTAGCAGGACAGGATGACCTGGACCTCCAACCTCATGAAGCTCCCTGTCCTACTGGTCCTGAACTTCAGGCTGCCGATTTTTTGCCACTTATAGACAAACCTAATCTTTTTAAAACTGTATAGTTGCTTTACAATATTACATTAGTTTCAGCTGTATAATAGGCTTCCCTTGTGGCTCAGCTGGTAAAGAATCCGCCTGCAAAGTGGGAGACCTGGGTTCGATCCCTGGGTTGGGAAGATCCCCTGGAGAAGGGAAAGGCTACCCACTCCAGTATTGTGGCCTGGAGAATTCCATGGACTCGCAGAGTCGGACATGACTGAGCAACTTTCACTTTCAGCTGTATAACACCACAATGATTCAATAAATTTTATAGACTATATCCATTTAAAGTTACTGCAAAACATTGGCTATATTCCTTGTGCCACACATTACAACCTTGTATCTTATTTACTTTATACCTAGTAGTCTGTACCTCTTAATTCTGTTCCCCTCTCCCCTCAGCCCTCTCCCCACTGGTAACCACCAATTCTCTACATATCTGTGAGTCTGTCTCTGTTTTATTTATTCATTTGCTTTATATTTTCGATTCCACATGTAAGTGGAAATACCGTATTTGCCTCTCAGTCTGACTTATTTCACTGAGCATAATACCTTCCAGGTCCATCCATGCTAGTGAAAATGACAAAATTTCATTCATTTTTATAGCTAATATTCCACTGGGGGTGTGTGTGTATATATACATCACATCTTTTTTTTTCTTTTTGGGGGGGCCATGATTCATGGGGGAATCTTAGTTCTCCAACGAAGAATGGAACCTGTGTCCCCTATACAAGAGAATGCAGTCTTAACCTTCAACCAGGGAAGTCCCTGGACCACATCTTGATCTACATCCATTGGCTGATGGACACTTAGGTTGCTTCTGTATCTTGGCTAATGTAAAGAATGCTGCTGTGAACACAAAGGCGTACGGATCTTTCCAAATTAATGTTTCCGTTTTCTTCAGATGTATATCCAAAAGACCTAATCTTAGTCTATACAGAAGCCAAAAGGAAATTCTGCTGATCCAGATAACAAACAATGCTGGAAATTATGGAGATGAAATAAACAAGAACATATAATATTTATGTGCCAGGATAGGACTTCTCTGGTGGTCCAGTGGTTAAGACTCTGAGCTCCCAATGTAGGGGGCACAATTTGATCCCTGGTCAGGGAACTAAGATCCCACATGCATCTTGGTCATAGAAAAAAAAAAAATTATGTGCCAAGATCTGCCCTGAACACTTCACAGTTATTAAGTCACTTAACTCTGATACAAACTGTACGAGGTACTATTATACTTATGGAGTCATTAAGTACATAAACTTATGAGGTACTATTACATTTAGATAAAGAATCCAAGGCAAGAAAGGTTAAATAACTCATTCCACTAACAGAGGTGGAACCAGACTGAGTGCAGGCGCTCTTAGCTTCACGGGTTGTGTAGCTATGGAAAGACAACATCCAAAATCGGCTGGGGATGCCAGCAGGGTAGCCGGGTAGCACTCACATCAATGTTAACTATGTGAAAGCACCTGCTTTCTTGAAATGACTAAAATGTCTTTTTAAGTGACGTTTAAAGCCCCCAGCAGAAATCTGCATCTGGGATCTTGACGTGAGACTAAGTCAGTTTATCAAATGTTAGTACTTAACCAGCTAATCAAAATTTACTGGTGAACCTGGTCCAAAACTGAGTACTCTTCTGAGATCAGCATTAAGTTCTTTTAAAAACCTTTTTTTTTCACTTAAGATCACTCTATGTACAAAGACTGAGTCAACATAAAGAAAAACGGAAGTAACCATAACTGCACTTGGTCATAGCTTAACCTCACAGGAGGGCCTGGGATTGCAATAGCTAGAGATAAGATGGGAAGAAAAAATTAACTTTATTTTTTGTAATGTGATAGCCTTATTGAGATATAATTCACATATCACATAGTTAACCATTTATAGTATACAAAGGTTTTCAGTATATTCAAAGAATTGTGTCTCCATTACTATAATCAATTTTAGATCATTTTCAACATCTCAAAAAGAAATCCTACATCCATCAGCACTCCCTCCCCATTCCCCCCAATCTCCTCAGACCTAGGCAACCAGTAATTTATTGTCTCTATAGATTTGACTTTTCTGGACATTTTGTATAAGTAGAATACAATATGTGGCCTTTCATAGCACCTTTTAGTATCTCATTTTTTTTTGTTGTCAGATAAGTTTCATTGTATGGATATACCACATTCGATATCCATTCATCAGCTGGTGAATGTCTGGGTTTTTTCCACTTTTTGGCTATTAAGAATAACATTACTGTGAATCTTCATGTATACACATTTTACACGTTTTCATTTCTCTTGGGTAGACATCTAGGAGTGAAATTGGTGGGTTGTATGGTGACACCATCGCAGAAGACAATGGCACCCCACTCCAGTACTCTTGCCTGGAAAATCCCATGGATGGAGGAGCCCGGTTGGCTGCAGTCCCTGGGGTTGTGAAGAGTCAGATAAGACTGGGCAACTTCACTTTCACTTTTCACTTTCATGCATTGGAGAAGGAAATGGCAACCCACTCCAGTGTTCTTGCCTGGAGAATCCCAGGGACGGGGGGGCCTGGTGGGCTGCTGTCTATGGGGTCGCACAGAGTTGGACACGACTGATGCGACTTAGCAGCAGCAGCAGCATGGTAACTCCATACTTAAATTTTTGAGGAACTGCCAGACTGTTTTCCATTTTGCACTCCTACTAGCAGGATGCGAGGGTTCCAGTTCTTCCATATCCTGGTCAACACTTGTTAATATCTTTTTTATTGTTGTATCAGTGGGTATAAAGTAGTATCTCATCATGGTTTTGATTTGCATTTCTAATAACTGATGTAAACAGTTCTATTTACTACTGCTAAAAATCCTTATTTTTGAAGAGCTAACAAGATTTTATTCACTATCATCTTAAAAAAAAAAAAAATCCTCTCTCCTCTCCTCTGTGACTTGATGCTGAAAACAGTTCCATGATCAGTAAGCCAGTCTGGACTTCACAATAATTGCTTTCTTGCTGGCCTTGAATCTTTGTTCTTCAAAAGATTATCTGTTATAATTACTGATAATAAGCAGAAGTTACTTTGATCATTTGTTTTTCTTTAGAAACACTAACATTAAAATGTTTATCTAAATATTTGTGAAAACATTTGCAGGGGCATATTCATTATCACTGATTAAATAATGGCTTATCCTGAACATCCTCATTTGCTTTGAAAAATGTATCACATATCCAGTAGGAGGACATGTAACAAAAACCACCATCTGACAAGAAAATATAATTCATTGTTCAACTGGTTCATTAGCTTGCACTCTGCTACAATTTCTTTCCATTCCTTCAAGGTCAGAATTAGTGTGCAGGCTACTTAGACCCTCGGAGCAAAATCTGAGATACAGGAAATTTTTAAGACCTGGCTTATAAAACTGTAGCCCAAAAGAATCAAACTTGATTCCCCATGCCATTCTTAGTATAATGGTGATGTATCTCTGCTTCTATTTCCTTCTCTCCCCGCATCACCAAATACTTTTCTTGAAGACAAATGTTTAGGTAAACAGCGTTGGAGGAAGAACCATAAAGAAGGTTTGCTGCTGCTGCTGCTGCTAAGTCACTTCAGTCATGTCTGACTCTGTGCGACTCCACAGACGGCAGCCCACCAGGCTCCTGTGTCCCTGGGATTCTTCAGGCAAGAATACTGGAGTGGGTTGCCATTTCCTTCTCCAAGGGTTTAATTAGATAAAAAGGTCTTTATCATATGAAATTGGGCAGTTGAAAATTATGTGAAAACAGAAAGGCACCATAGTACTCTCAATCTACCCTGTTCAATTTGTTCAAATACTCTGCTGCTGCTAAGTTGCTTCAGTCATGTCCGACTCTGTGCGACCCCATAGACAACAGCCCACCAGGCTCCCCCGTCCCTGGGATTCTCCAGGCAAGAACACTGGAGTGGGTTGCCATTTCCTTCTTCATCAAATACTCTATTAAGTAGAATTTCTATATAAGATCAACAAACACTCCTCCATAAACAATAAAATCTAATTGAGTTGATTCCCAGGCCTACTTGGTGAAGAAATGAAAAACTGCAGTGAGGGCACAGGACATCCAACTTTCTAGCCTGGATACCACTGAGATGGACAATGAAGGAAGTGCTGAGGCTAGGGATGTTGACCAAAAATGGAGTTGGATCAGAGCAGATGTGTTCTATTTTTTTTTACAGACATGATCTATTTAATCTTTTTTCTTGAAGACTCTCATCTCCAATGACCAGCTTCACTTCTCTTTCATTTAATAGAAAAAAAAATTACATGGAATGAGCTTTTTAAAAAGTATTAACTACTTTATAACTGTTTATACCACTTTGCCACTTTTGTGATTGAGCTCATTTTGATTTTGTGGGGTGAAATTATAACACATTTAATGAACTAAAGGAAGTCAACTCAAAAGGAAGCAGGAAAATTTGGAACATTTATATTTTTCCAAAGCAAGAAGTCTAAAAAGTATTCATGCTGACCACCTGTAGAAACTAAGTAACATGAAGAAGATGGTAACTCTCTGAATAGTGAGGCTTTATAAGAAACAAAATAAAGAGATGTTTCTAAGTATTTGAGGTCAGCAAATTCAGAAATAAATGTTCTTCATGATCAACGCAGTTTGTCTGATCAAGCACTGTGGAGGTATCCATTGGATAGTAAAATTTTCTCCCGAGTAGAACTCAGACACCAGACACCGTTTGGTGAGGGCCGCGCTCCTCACTCCATGGGAGGCTGGCGGCTCACCTTTACTCTCTGTCCCTTCCTCATGCTACTGCATCTCCCTGACACCTACCGTTGTTGGTGAGGGTAAGGCAATGAGATGGGCAAGGGACAAACCTGAATCTGATCAAGCTGACGCAGCAACGGTTCTCAAACTTTAGGAGACATCAGAATCCTTGAGAAGACTGAAGGCCTCATCTTCAGAGTTTCTGATTCAACAGGCCTGGAGTGAAGCTAGGAATCTGTATTTCTAGAAAGTTTCCAAGATGATGCTGATGTTACTGATCCTGGAACTTCATTTGAAAACCACTGCTCTAGTGCCAATTGTGAAGAGAGGAAAAATGGGGGAAGGGGAACTTTGATGCAAACATTATGGGGATGCAATCAGCAAAACTCTACAAAATAAATTTTATTCTACAAATAATCTTCAAAGGAAACAAGAGAGAGATCAAGAAAGATCCTACAGACTAAAAGAGGCTTAAGAGATATGGCAGTGAAATGTAATTCTTGACCTTATTTGAAGATGTGTGGAGAAGTGTGAACATAGATTGAATATTTGATACCAAGAAATCATTGTTAATTATTTTAGATATAATAAAAGTTTTGTGGATATATTTTTAAAACTAATCCTGAGGGACATAAACCTAAATACTTATGGATAAAATTATTTTTGATATTTAAAGAGGAAGGTGGTTTGAGTCATGAACTGGGGTCAGGAGAGCTGATTCTGAAAATCTTTATCTAACTTCTTGTTCAGTGAAATTGTGTAATAGCTTGATACTGGTATAGTAAATACATGGGTAAAGATTCCCCAAGAGAAATAAGCAAACACTATCAATCAAGTCACCAGCCAAGAGTTAACAGAGTTGGGGATAAATAGATGAGGGGGTTATTACATTATTCATTTTACTGTTGTCACTCATCAACATTTTCCATCATTTAAAAAAAGGTAGAAAAGAAAACTAGCATTCCTGGGAGGGGATGGGGGAACCAGGGGACAAAGAAATTCTGATACAGTGGTCCATTTACCCTCTCTGCAAAAAACATTGCCCTAACACACACATCCAGCCAGTAAACAGAGTCATTTATTCTGAAATAGCCATTGGCACCTACAACCCCCTGTCCCCATCCACGGGACATCTCTCTGGTCCTACAGTACCCACTGCCTAGAAAACCCATCTCTAACCCAGCCCCAATGTCCTGTCAAAGAATGAAAATGACATTCCAAGAGCTGAGATTCCTTCTCTACCACAGAATGCAAAAATTCTGTGTGTCTACTACATTACATTAAAACTCCTAAGGAACAAGTATGGGGACGTACCTACCACTTTTTGTCTGGCACAGACCTTATCATACACAGACACTAAATGTAGATGGACTGAATGAATGAGGCCCTAAAAAGAGGGCCAGAAACGACTAAAAGCCACGCCCCCCTTCTTGAGTCTATCACCTCATCAACTCACATCTGGCCACTACTTTAAGTTGGATTAAAACAGGTATATAAAACTATTCTGACACCAACTGGTAAACTTCAATACAATTCTGATACTAAGCACTCAGAGCAGCACCAGTGTCCACAAGTCAGGGACATGGTCCCCAACAAGACTGCCCTTACTCCAGCTGCTAGCTGTACTTTGGGGGTCCTGGGCATCAACATGTCCAACCAACTGGCTACAAATTCACAGGTTTCCACAACTCTCAGGTTTGACTTGCTAAAACAACTCACAGGACTTTAGGAAATGGCAAGCCACTCCAGTATTCTTGCCTGAAAAACTCCATGGACAGGGGAACCTGGCAGGCCATGGCCGGTCGTACATGGGGTCACAAAGAATCAGATACAACTGAGCATGCACTCACACATACCTATCCCTGGGGGTTTCCCTGATAGTTCAGCAGGCAAAGAATGCAGTTGAGAATGCAGGAGACACAGGAGATATGGGTTCGATCCCTGGGTTGGGATGATCTCCTGGAGAAGGAAATGGCAACCCACTCCAGTAGTCTTGCCTGGGAAATCCCATGGACAGAGGAGCCTGGTGGGCTACAGCTGATGGGGTCGGAAAGAGTCGGATGACTGAACACAGACAAGCAAGTACATGCCTACTATTACAGTTTTACTATAAAGGATACAAATCAGTATTAGAGCACAGTCTGGGAGGGTCCTGAACAGAGGCTCCCTGTCTCTTCTCATAGAATTGGGGTGCCTCACCTTCCCCGCATATCATCAACCAGGAAGTTCTGCCAAGCTTTGATGCTCAGAGCTTTATTGGGGTTTCATTCCATAGACACGACTGACTGAATCATGGGCTACAACATTAAATTCAATCTCCAGTCCCTCAACTTTCTCAGAGGTCAGATTAGCTCAAAGCTCCAATGTTCTAATTACATGGTTGGTTTTTCTGGTGACCAGGCCCCATCTTGAATCATCTCATTAACATAAACTCAAGTCTGATCCAAGGGGGCTTATGTATAACAAAAATATTTCCATCACTTGGGATATTCTAAGAGTTTTAGAAGTTCTGTGCCAGGAATCTGGGACAAAGGCCAGACATTTTCTTTATTATTCAACAAAAACAAACTGTGAAAACTCCCTAGCCAACTTACAAAAATAAAGCATGAAAAAAGCTATACAAGACCACTCATTTTAGGGTGTTAAATCCCTCTCTCACTTGTTGGCATTTCAGATACCAATCATCTGCTAGACCTGCACAACACTTAAAAATTTGGTATGCATTAAATTGAACCGTACTCTGAGAATTATCTATGGATCACTATCAATAGGAAAAAAAAAAAAAAAAAAACACAACTTGGAGCACCACCAATCAGAGACATGGCTTCTCTGTGAGTAGAGAAACCAACCCATTAGTTTGACTCTTGGTTTGGTAACAGTAAGACAGAGCACTTGCCCTGTTAATGATCACGGAGTCACCAAACAAAAAGCTTTAATAATCTTTCCGAAGAGAGTCATCAAGCATTTACAGCATGAAGCAAATTCTCCTCTAATCATCCATTTTACTTTTCTTTAAAAATAATGGATGTCTGAAAAGAAAAGAAAGGTTTAATAATAACATTGCAAACTGAACAATAATTCTCCAGCCACTGGTTTACGAAAAAAATCTTCATCCAAATCTTGACATCTTTAGACACTGTCTTCACATACAATATCTTGTGAGTATCACATCTTAAAACTGTTGTTAACAAACTCCCTGGCAGATATCAGGGCTTGGACTAAAAAACTCAAGCCATCTATTTTTTAATCTTAAATTCACTTAAATAGAATCTCAATGCAAAAGAAATAATGTAAGATAAACATGCCTGTTTGCTTTTTGTTTTTCCTGGCCTCAACTGCAGTAGAAGCATGGAGTCTTAACCACTGGATCACCAGGGAAGCCCCATGGTTACCTTTTTTTAATTCCAAAGAGTCATATGCTAAATTTTACACTAAACAGGAAAATATACATGAAAAAACATTATTGTGACGATACAAGATGCAAGAACAGCCCTAGAAGATCATGCTATCTTTTTTTATTTGAAATATAATTGACTTTCAATATTATATTAGTTTCAGATGTATAACATATAATTTAATATTTTTATATGCTACAAAATGATCACCACAGTAACTTGCTACCAATTGTCACCATAAAACATGATGATCATCTTATTACCTATATTCCCTACGCTGTACGTTACATCCTTGTGACTTGTTTTATTATTGGAAGTGTGAACCTCTTAATCTCCCTCACCAATTTCACGCTTCCCCTGACTTCACTCCCCTATAGTAACCACCAGTTTGTTCTCTGTATCTCTTAGTCTGTTTCTGTTTTAATACGTTTGTAAATTTGTTTTATTTTTTAAATTCCACATACAAGTGAAACCATGCAGTATTTGTCTTTCTCTGTCTGACCTATTTCATTCAGCATCATGCCCTCTAGGTCCATCCATGTTTACATAAGTGGCAAGATGTCATTCTCTTTTTTAGCTGAGTAATATTCCACCTGTAAATATATACCGCATCTTTATCCATTCACCTAACACTGGGCACTCAGGTTGCATCCTTATCTTGCTTCTGTAAATAATGCTGCCTTGAGCACAGTGGCGTGTTTATTTTTTTGAATTAGTGTTTTTGTTTTCTTTTGGAAAAAACCCAGAACTAGGACTGCTCAGTCATACAGTAGTTCGCTTTGGAAAACCTCCCTATTGTTTCCCCTTAGCTTAGATGTTCACCTCTGATATTCAACTAAGTAAAAGACAAGGCCTTGAATTAAGAGCACAAAGAAGTAACATCTTAAGTTATCTTTTAAATTAAATAACAGCTAAAGCAAATAACACTCCTCTCCCATTTCTGAACATGAGCTGTCCCCACTTTCCCTCCATTCTAATCCACCTTGCCACCCCCGATCCTAGGACCTTGCTCCAGACATTGCCTCTCCACGGGCTCCTTTCCCTCTGCATGTGAACATGCTTATGGTGACTCTAACTTAACAAAACAAAGTCAGAGACCTGCCCTCATACCTGTACTTTTTCAAGCTACCACCAAGTCCTTTCTTCTTCAAAATATACTCACCATTTTTTTTATCTGAATCTTCTGCAGGCTCTGTCTTCTTTCCTTCTTTTTTCCCCTCCCTCGCTCGCTCTCTCTCACTCACACACACACACACACACACACACACACACACACACACACACACACACACACTCCCTGACCCGCTGGCACCTGACGTCTTCCACCACAATCCCACTGGAGCCTCTATCTCCAAGAATCACAGCTGAGTCAATCATTTCAACACTGGCTTTATCCAACTTGACCTCTTCACTGCTTCCAACACCACTGATGTTTCAGTCACCTTTATTCAGCATAGTACTGAAAGCCCTACCAGAGCAATAAGGCAAGATAAATAAACAAAAGGGCATTCAAATCAAAAAGGAATAATAAAACTATTCGCAAATTACATGATTGTATATTTAGAAAATCCTAAAGAATCCACAAGTTGCAGGGTACAAGATCAACATACAAAAATCAGTTGTAGCTGTATATATTCACAATCAACAAACTGAATATGAAATTTAAGAAAACAAGTTTTGTGTTTTTGTTTTGCAGAAATGGAAAACCTGATCCTAAAATTCATATAGAATTGCAAGGAGTCCTGAAAACTCAAAGCAATCTTGAAAAAGAAGAACAAAATAGTGGTGACAGTTCCACAAAATAATGAATGTACTGAATGCCCCTGAACTGTATACTTTAAAATGCTAACATAGTAAATGTTATGTATATTCCACCACAATAAAAAATGCATTATGACAGCTCTGTAAAGAAAGCCTTTTCTATATAAATAAATAAATAAGGCAAGAAAAAAATGAGAGGCAGTTCAGGCATGAAATAAAATGAACAGTATAATGGCATTAAATCCAGCCTAAAGTCAAACCCTGCTTATATTTATTATATGGTCTTGGACAGTTTCTGGGTCTCAATTTCCTTATCTGTGGGGTGGAGATAATTATAGCCCCTACCTTTTTTAAATGATCAGGAGGATTCAATGAGATGATGCATAATAACTGAGCACTGAGACTAATAAAGAATAAAGGCTTAATAAATGCAAACTGTTCTAATCGCAGAACAGTATTTATGAGTAAATTATGTAAAAAAAAAAAAGTCTCCTCCAGCTGATATTTCCAGAGCAAGTTGAAGGAATACACAGTGTGTACACTTAATGAACAATCTCACGGCTCCTCTGTGATTTGTGCACCTTTTTGCACATATGTTTTACTTCAAAAAAAGTTTACCTGACTGAAAAAGGAAGGTGAGTGCACAATCTTGTGAATGCACTGTACTGATGGCACTAACTGTACACTTAGAATGGTTAAAATGGCAAATTTTACATTGCATACAGTTTACCACAATTCTTTACAGGGAGGTAAAAGGAAAGAAAGGTGATTTTTGGTGACGAAGTGTAGCTGGGTGGAAGACAGATGAGTGGGAGACCTACATGATGCATCCAGTTTAGAAGCAATATAAGGATTTCCCTGGGGGTCCACTGGCTAAGATGCCACGCTCCCAATGCAGGGGGCCTGGGTTCAATTACTGGACAATGAACTAGATTCCACATGCTGCAACTGAAAGTTCACATGCCACAACTAAGACCTGGTGCACTCAAATTTTTCTTTTTTAAGAAGTAATAAAAAGCAAACCCAAGGCAGGGAAGGGACAGTAGAGAACGAGAAGATGGGGGAACCCAGAGATCAAAATAAACGAAAGTGAAAGAGTGCAAAAGAGAGAAGAAAGTGATGGATTTCTGGGTTTCCTGCTGAAGAAATCAGAAAAAGGTGGCTGCAGAGAAAACAGAGCTGTGTGACAGGTAAGCTGACAACATTAGTTTTAGGCACCATGAGTTTGAGAGATGAATGAGAGGTGACCAGCTGACAAGATGATCATAAATAGGGTGTGTGTCTGACAGCAAGTTTTGATTCTCAAGGTTCAGGTTCAAGGCATGTTCAACGCTTAGGAAGAGAACTGTCAGTGAGGGAGAAACAGTAAACGAACCAAACTCCTGGGATCATCAACAGACATTTAAAGGACAGAGGTGAGAGAGTGAAGACACAGGGGAATAAAGACACCAATGCCAAGGAGGGAGAAAGTTTCAAAGGGTTGGTTCAACTGCGTCAAAATCCTCCTGTGAGACCCAGATATGTGAACTGCAGAAATCTTGTTATTATTAAGCAAGTCTCAAAAAAGTTCCAATATGGTCATTTAAACCAACTCCAATTGTTATGTGGTATATACTGTGCAATAAAAAATGCTGGGGAAATATCCTAAGGAATCCACTAAAAACTAGAGAACTAATAAACAAGTTCAGCAAGACTGCAACATACAAGGTCAATATCTTAAAAATTAACTGTATTTCTATATATTTGCAATGATCAATCTGAAAATGAAATTAAGAAAACAATTTCATTTATAGTCACATCAAGAGAAATAAATTACCTAGGAATAAATTTAATAAAAGAAGTGCAAACCTTATATTCTAAAAACTATAAGACACTTGCGGTTCTTTAATTTAGAAATTATAGAAGATCTAAATAAGTGAAAAGACATTCTATATTCACAGATCTGAAGACTTAACATTGTTAAAAGGCAATACTCGCCAAATTAATCTACAAATTCAATGCAATTTCTGTCCAAATCCCAGTTGGCCTCATTGCAGAAATTGAAAAGTTAAGCCTACAATTCATATGGAAATGCAAATAGGCAAAACAACTCGGAAAAAGAACAAAGTTGGAAAATTCACATTTCCTGATTCCAAAACTACTACAAATCTACAGTAGTCAAAGAATGCAGTAGTGGCACACAGTCAGATTTACAGATCAGTGGAATAGAACTGAGAGTTCAAAACAGACTCTCGCGTTTACAGTCAATTAATTTTCAAGATAATTAAATGGGGAAAGGATGGTCTTTTTAATAAGTGCTGCTGGGGACTTTTCTGGTGGTGCAGTGACTGAGACTCTGTGCTCCTAACGCAGGGGGCCCAGGTTCAATCCCTGATCAGGGTACTGGATCCCATGTGCTGCAACTAAGTTGCAAAATGGTGCAAATAAGATCTGGTGTAGCCATATAAATAAATATTAAAAAAAAAAAAGTGGTGCTGGAAAAACCACATATAAAATAACGAAGTACCTTACTTCTTAAACAAAAAATAATAAAAATGTACTACAACCTAGGGACGTCCCTGGCAGTCCAGTGCTTAAGATTCCACACTTCCACTGTATGGGGCACAGGTATGATCCTTGCTTGGGTAACTAAGATCTCCTTGTTGTGCGGCCAAAAAACCCCCAAAGTACTACAATCTAAATGTAAAGCTAAAACTGTAAAACTCATACAAGAAAACAGAGAGGTTAATCTTCATGACCTTGGGTCTGGCAATGGCTTCTTAAATAAGATACCTAAGGCACAAACAACAAAAGAAGATGATAGACTGGACTTGATAAAGGACTTGTTTAGAATATACAAAGAACTCTTAGAATTTAACCATGAATAGACAAACCAAGTTTTAAAAATGGACTAAGGACCTGAACAGACATTTCTTCAAAGATACACAAATGACCAACAAACACATGGAAAGATGCTCATTAGGAAACTGCAAAGAAAAGCTAAAATGAGGTAGCTACTACTTCCTACCCACTAGGCTGGTTATAATAAAAAAGAGAAAAACTGCTGACGAGAATGGGGAGGAATTAGAACTCTCAATACACTGCTGGTTAGAAAATGTAAAATGGCACAGCCACTTTTGGAAAACAATTAGTTCCTTAAAATATGAAGTATAAGAGTTACCATACAGTATAAGAATTCTACTACTGTGTATATGCCAGAAAGAATGAAAACCTGTCTCTACACAGGAACTTATACACAGGAGTATTCACAACAGCATTATTTGTGATAATAAAAAAGTGGAAACAGCCTAAATGCCCATCAACTGCTGAATGGATAAACAAAATGTGATAGATTCATACAATGGAACAGAATTCAGCAATAAAAAGGAATGAAGCACTAATATATGCTACAGTATTGATGAGTTTTTAAAACATTATGCTAAGTGAAAGAAGCCAGAAGCAAAAAGACCATATATTTTATGATTACATTTAAATTAAATGGCCAGGATAGGCGCATTCAGAGAGACAGAAAGGAAATCAGTAATTACCTAAAACTGAGGGGAATAGGGATGTGGGCAGGTGATGGTGAAAGTGTAAGGGGTGTCTTTTGGGGGGTGACAAAAATGTTCTAAAACTGACTGTGATGACAGTTGTATATATCTGTAGATACAATAAACCAATGAACTATACACTTTAAATATGTTAATTATGTGGTATATGGATTATGTCTCCATAAGCCAAAAGAAAAAAATGCCGAGACCCACAAATATGAATGTTTTACTGTAATTACAAAAGTGAAGCAAGTCTAGATGCCAAGTTATTGTTCTTATGAAGATGCAGTCAGAGTAACTTATTAATAAGTCAGTAAGTCTGAACTCTTCAGGCTTTCCCAAGAATGAAATACTCATTCTAGTACTTCATATTTGACGTGTTGTTTGGTATCAAACTGTTGTCAAACTAAATCAATAGCAATTAACTAAGCTTTTTGAGTGTTTCTAGTAGCATACAGTTTTATAAACTGAATTGGTGGTTAGCCATTCAGGACCTTACTAAGTAAAGTGAAAGTCCCTCAGTCGTGTCTGACTCTTTGTGGCCCCATAGACTATACAGTCCTTGGAATTTTCTAGACCAGAATACTGGAGTGGGTAGCCTTTCCCTTGTCCAGGGGGATCTTCCCAACCCAGGAATCGAACCCAGGTCTCCAGCACTGCAGGTGGATTCTTTACCAGCTGAGCCACAAGGGAAGCCCAGGAATACTGGAGTCGGTAGCCTATCCCTTCTCCAGGAAATCATCCCAACCCAGGAATCGAATCTGGGGTCTCCTACATTGCAGGTGGATTCCTTACCAACTGACATTGCAGGCAGAGTCTTTACCAACTGAGCTATCAGGGAAGCCCTACTAAGTAAAGTCTCTCTGATATATTATGGCTCTAACATTATATACCCTATTTCTAATTTTAGGTACTGTGGACTTATTAACCTAATGTTCCTAATAACTGGATATGCAATGTGTTCTGTATGATGTTATGGAAAAGCCTGAATGAACTTTTCAGTCATCCTTATATTTCTTATCTTTTCAAAAACATGCTTTTGCATAACATAAAATTTACCATTTCAACCATTTAAGTGTACAATTCCTGGCATTAAGCACATTCGCAACATTGTGCAACCATCACCCCTATCCAATCTCAGAACTCTGCCCTCATTAAACAGTAACTCCCCACTGTTCACTCTCCCAGCTCCTAGTAATCTCTATTCTGCTGTCTCCATGAATCTGCCAATTCCAGGTACCTCAGATAAATGGATTCATACAATATTTGTCCTTTTGTGTCTAGCATATTATACTAGCATAACGTCCTCAAGAATCATTCATGCTCCTCCTCTTTTCTCTTCTCCACCATCCTATGTGTAGCTGAGTTCTCTCCTCATCATGTCTTCTCACAAGACTTTCAGGATCAAGCGATTCCTGGCCAAGAAACAAAAACAGAATTGTCCCATTCCTCAATGGATTCGAATGAAAACTGGCAATAAGATCAGGTACAATTCCAAGAGAAGACACTGGAGAGGAACCAAGCTGAGTCTATAAGAAGCCTCACATAAAAAGTGGCACACATGTTAAGACCACTTTTTTTAACCAGCCAAATCACAGCGAGAACACCAATGCTGTAATGCTTGGTTCCTGATGGTCCTTGTTTCCTCACTATCAATCTATGAGACTCAGTAACAAATATGAAACATTGTTGGGAAAAAAAAAAGAATCATCCATGCTGTAGTATACATCAGAATTTCATTCCTTTTTAAGGATGAATAGTGTCCCATTGTACACATATACCACATTTTATATACATACCACATTTATCCATTCACCTGTCTATGAACACTTGGGCTATTTTTTGGCTACTGTGAATAATACAGCAACGAACACCAGCATACAAGTATCTGTTTGACTCCCTGCTTTCAGTTCTTTGGGGGTATATACATAGCAGGATTGATCAAACAATAATTCTATGTTTAACTTTTTGAGGAAAAGTCAAACAGTTTTCCACAGCAGCCAGGACATTTTACATTCCCATCTGCAGTAAGCAAGAGTTCCAATTTCACTACATCCTCACCAGCACTTGCTCTTCTGGTTTTTTTTTTTTTTTCATAATAGCCAACCACATGGGTATGAAGTGGTATCTCACTGTGTGCAGTGTATTTTTAGTCTATTATCTGTAAACCGAAGTTCACCTTATGTTGACTTCTATAATTATACTTAGCACAGCCACTGAAGAGATATAAACAAAAAAATTAAATACCATTAAAATAAAGCACAGGATTACAAAGATTTAAGTCAATTCAACTTTGAAAAATATATTAAAAAATGACCTAAAAATGAAGACATGACACAAAACTTGGAAATTCTGTTTTACTCACTTGGGACTAATAGCTAAAATAATAATGTTTTGGATACATAAAGATTGTTGCAAAGCAAGTTACAACTTTGTGATTTATTGTTATGACAGTGAAACAAATGCAGAAGTCACTCCGAAATAAATCTTCTAAAAATACATTTATTCCTGGGAGATTGTGGTCACTCACCCTATTTTAAAGATAAGCAAATTTGAAATCAGACAAGTTCCATGGCTTGTGTTAGACCACAAAGCAATTCTGTGGCAGGGATTTGTGAAATAGTTGCTGATTTCTAGGTGTAAGGTGAAAAACCCATCATTTAATGTGTATTAAAGCCAGGGTAACACAGATGAACAATTACCACTCTTATCGTGAATAAACTAAGGGAAGTTGTCCACAGCACTGAACCTTACAACTGCCAATAGCAATGACTAATAATTAACTCCCCGCCAGCCTAACTTAAATCTGGATTCAACTCAAAACTAGGTTGAAAAAAAAAAAAAAACTAGGTTGTTGGGGGTTTTTTCAGTTTGAGCTAGTAAACACTAAGTCTCTAACTTTGTCTCTCAAATGCCTTCATTGTTTGGTTAAATTCTGGCTGTTCAAAACTAGGGTAATTCTATCGTTAAACTGACAAAGCCTATGTTGAAGCCATCAAGGAAAATGGAATTGCTTTTTGACAATCTTGCTTAAATCAGATATAGAGGTGTTACTAGTCTTCTTCCCTGCACCACATACGAGGGGGTAAAAAATGTATTGTTGACTCTCATCACATTTGATCCAATCATTTTAGGAAAATTAAATATATCTTTATACATATATTTCCTGGGTCCACATGAAGAAATGCATACTGAAGTATCCAAGGCTGAAAGAAGGTGAAATGCTGGGACTTACTTTAAAATACTTCAGCAAAGGAGAAAAAAAAAAGTACAGATGAAACATTTGTGACAGATATTTCAACTGTGTAACGTGGGTGACGGCATATAGGGAGTTCATGTCACCTTTTCTATTTCTGTCTACGCTTAAAGTTTTGCACGATAACTTTTCACAAAATGAGTTCTTTCCCAAGTTACCGTCCTGGTTAGGAAACCCGAGTCGGTGGAGGCGGAACGTTCTTGTCTTCGCAACGAAACAGGGCGAAGCTTCTCCAGCCGAGGTGAGGCGGCGGTGGGCTCCACGCCCCTCCGGCCCCGCGCCAGCACGCGGGCCGAAAGAGCGCACGTTTCCCCGGAGCTGAATCTGACAACTCGCTCGCTGCTTTCCGGGGCTGCCGGGACCGCCGAGCTCAGTTTGGAAGGGGCGCACGCGGGCTCCGGCCGGCGGCTCGGGGAACCGGACGAACTCCCCTGGCGGGCTCCGAGGTCCCGGCCCCGGGCGGCGCGGCCGGCCCCTCGCGGCCCCTCTCCGATCTCGAGAGACCCCCGCCCCCCGGCACCGCGCCCCGCGCCCCCCCACCGCGAACCCCCGCCCCGCCCGCCGCCTACCGTCCAAGTCCTCCTCGTCCTCCGACTCGCTGTCCGCCACCGCGTCGGCGACCAGGCCAGCGCCGGGATCGAAATCCTGGGAGCCGGAAGGCGGGGCGGCGGGCGGGGTGGAGGCTCTGGAGCGGGCCTCGCGCAGGCGGGTGAAGTAGTCCACCGCGAAGTCGACGAGGTCTGGGGGCTGCCGCCGCAGCACCTCCACGGTGTAGCCCTGCAGCAGCTCCGTGAGCCCGGGCGGGATCTGAATGTGGCTCATGCCGGCGGCGGCAGGCGGCACCGGGCCGCCGGCGGCCACCGCCTGGGCGGGCGCTCTCTCAGCCGGCCTCTCGCCCGGCGCCCGCGAGGTCTCCTCACGCGCGACCCGGGGCGGGCCTGCTCGCGCCACGCCGCCCGTTGGCCGGGTGTGTGTCTCTCCGGGCCCCACCACCCTCCGCTACTCCGGCCGGCCTGGCGCCGCCGCCGCTGTCACTGGGCAGCCGCCGCCGCCGCCGCCGCGGGCACCGACGAGCGGGCGAGCGGGACGGGCGGGGCGGGAGCCCGGGTTGTGACGCACGCGGCCGCGAGCGTGCGCGCTCCCGCCGAGCGCCGGCCCTAGTGCGCTTGCGCCGAGGAGCCGTCTGCTCGCCGCGCTACCCTGGCGGTCTTCAGTCCGGGCGCAAGGACGAGAGGTGTACCCGCTAAGCGGAGTGGTAGTGCCTCTTATCCTTCATTTCTTCTTTCAGCACACGCTGAGTCCAACTATCTGCCCACCCTTACTGGGTACCAGGGACATAGCTGAGAGCCAGACGCAAGAATGCCACTTTACCATCTCGGTGTTTCTAGATATGGTGGAGAACAAGGGGAACCTCTTTAGGGGGTGGCATTCAAGCTGACTCCGAGGCCTGGGCATGATCTAACCACAGGAAGAGCCAGAGGAAAGCCATATGGGCATAGAGAAGAGCAAGAGTAAAGACCTGGGAAAGTCACAACCACCCTGACTGTTGGATGGCATGATCATAGGATCCTTCGAAGTCTGGCAGGAGGTCTGTGAGATGTCAAAGAAGGAAGGCCTTGTAGGCAGTAGGAGTTTCTATGATATAATAATTTGGGAGCCACAGGCAGATAAATAAATCTGGAAGAATGAGTTCAAAATATGTTCCTTGAGAAAAGGGAATAAAGCCTAGGGCAGGAATGACCACTGTGCCTAGGATTCCCATCAGGATTCCCAGGACTAGGTCTGCACACCCCTTTCTCCCCATACTCTGTCCTGGACTCTGGGCCCTGGGCCAGCATTGCTTGATGATGTTTGAGCAGGCGGCAAGGGACTGTTATTCTTTTTCCCTAGGAAGGGGCCTAGGCAAACTGGAGAGGCCATGCTATTCCCCAAGCTGCACCTTCACCTACAGTAGATTGGAAAGGAAGAGAAAAAAGTGGAAACCTTCCCACTGTGTCCATAACACAGCCCAGGTGCTGACTGAAGTCCCAGTAGGCATGGGACATCATCCTCTTGTCTCTTCGTTGGGCTAAGTCAGAAAGTGACTAGATGTAGCCTTGGGAATCTGAAAGGCATTTGGGATGGTTAAGCTCCACCTGGTAATTACCCAGTATTAATTAAATCCTCACTAGGTCCTCTCATTTTGTCTTGGCACACACCCAGGAGCTCAGTGCTGCTGGGAATTGAGCATCTAGAAGCAGGAATACCTGATCCCCACTGATACAGAAGCCACCCAGGCCCCAGGCCAGGCAAGTCTGTGATTCCAAAGAGCAGTGTCTCTCCGGACAAGCGTCTTGACTCCTGGGAAAAGTCCCGGACCATCAGCTTTGTTAAGGGATGGGTAGTGTCCAGCTCGTACCCTGCTCGGGCCCTTATGGCACAGTCTTGCAAAAGATTTACTGAATAAGTGAATAATAAATTTTCACACAGCAAGAGCCAGTGAGACTGCTCTCCTGACCTCAGTCTCAGAACTAGGATCCTTTGATTCAAAGCTATGTATCTGATCTCAGAATATAAAGACTTCAGTAAGGACTGGGCAACAAGAAGCTGGAGGGGCAGGGTTCCTCAACTCTTCTCTGCTCCTGCATAGACTGACCCTTCCAGGAGTCAGCCCATACCCAGGAAACCTAGGTGGGACTCCCACTGCCTTGCCACAGCTGGGGATCTGACCCACTTCAAGAAATCCTACCACTAACCTCTTAGAAAGGCAAATTCACAACTTCATTCTCTAGTTTGCCCACTTGTCAAGTTTTATACATTTGAAAGGGGGACAGGCAGGTGTACAATTAGGATTCCAACTTCAGCTGCAAACAGGGTAGGAGGAACCTACTCCAGGACTGTTGATAGAGCTGGCTGTGGGCAGGTTCTCCAAGTCACTCCAAGGACCCCCCTTTCAGCCTCTGCCTGAAGGAGGTTGGTCCTCCTGGCTTAGTCTCAGATACCCTAGCTTGTCCAGCCAGCCAGCCAGCCAGCCAGCCAACATGGCATTCAAAGGCATCCTCAGACCTGGAGGAAATGAGAGCCACAGAAATCAGGAACTGCATAGCTGCTCTTCACCTATCTCCAAAGACCAGCTTCAGAGGAAGGATGGAGAGCCAGCCTCCAGGTCCAGCTTGCCTCTCCTCCCCTTGCATCTGGTCCTCAGAGCAGAGATCCATCTCTGCCCCTTCAGGGAAACCCTTCAATAGCGAGGGGAGTTCCCAGGGCCTTCATGAGGGCCCAGCTGAGCTGGCAAAAGAACAGGGCCTTGGAACAAGAGAGAATATGAGAGGCCCAAGCCCCACATCTTCTATCCTCACCCTTCTAGGACTGCCTTCATTCAAGCCTGTCCATTGGCACCACTGGGGGTTACCATGGCAACTGAACCCACAGGCAGCCAGTGACTGGAAAACAGCTGACAACAGCCAGTAATGGTGGGTGGGAAAGGTCAAGAGCAGAGACCCTCGAAAGCAAGAGAAAGACAGAGACCATGGTAGACAGAAGAGGGGGCCTCAGAGTCCTACGAGATGCTCTACTCAACCCAGATATACTCACCATCCAGAAGGTAGTCATCATTTTGCACAGGCTGCCACACCACCAACCTCAGAACAGACATGGACACCATAGGGCCAGTTCTCAGAGTTGTTTACAACCATGCTTACTCAAGTGGGGCACCTGGGTAGTCTAACAGCAGTGAGTCTGGTGATAATGAACATGAGTAGGGTATCAACTGCTGTTTCCAATGGAACAGTTATTTCCTGTACTCTTGACAGGTTCACAATTTAAAAGGCTTTTTTCTGACTCTTTCCAGGAAGAAGGGACATGCTCATAGTCCCCTAGACCTCTCTGGAGGACACCCTGCTCTTGGCCCAGACCCCCTGGTTAACTGTCTGCCCTCTGATGCCCTCCGCCTGCTCTGGGGGACTTACCCCAGCAGGAACACCTCCCTCTCCTCTGCCCCAAGGGGCTGCTTCTCTAAGCCTAGCCCAGCCCCCACCCATCTCCTGGGACTTGTTCATCTGACCAGCTCTACATGCCAGTCCCCTGGCCCAGTCTCCCTGCATACTTAGTATCTACCACGACCTGTTTCTGTTTTGCACTGAAGTGTCCATGAGCCTCCAGTGGCCAGAGGGGAGTGAGGAAGTGCACTGTTTCCTCTGCCCTCACCCAAGCCTCCATAGTGCCTCCCCCATGAAGCCACTGCCTTTGGTCCAGTTATTTTAATAAGCATCCATGCTCAAGGGAGCAGTTAATTTTTGGGCTGCTTATTTCTGCACTTGTGAGCTGTTTATGACTACCACTCCCCACCCTCCACCCCAGCAACTGTCCCAAGAAAGTGTCAGTCTCTACTGTGGACCGAGGGTCTGCCTCTGAGACATCTCAGAGCAAGGACAGAGTCTGGGAAGCAAAGGAGAGCCCTGGCTGGAGAGCCACAGGCCTGCACGCCAACTAGAGCAAAGAAGGTAGAAAAAAGGAGCCCTGGGGGAGCCCATGACCTTCCTTGTGTCTGCTGGGACTCTGTGTGCTGTCCCTGGCGTGACTCACAGGCCAGCTGCCTGCGCTTTGATCCTGCAGTACAGGCAGGCTCTTGGCGTTTGGGTCAAGCAATCCCAGGACTGCTGATAATGTCACAAGCCTTTCTTCAGGCCTGTGGACACGGAGACACCACTCTGTCAGTCACACTCTGATATCCACTTGGCGATGATCTTGGTAGATTAGTTTACCCTATCTGAGCTTTGGCTTCCACATCTGAAAATGGAGGTTTAAATCCCTACCCGTTAAACGCTGAGTTTGTTGCTGTTGTTGAGTTGCTAGGTTGTGTCTGACTCTTTGCGACCCCATGGACTGTAGCCCATCAGGCTCCTCTGTTCATGGGATTTCCCAGGCAAGAATACTGGAGTGGGTTGCCAGTTCCTTTTCAGGGGATCTTTCCAACCCAGAGATCAAATATGTATCTCTATTGACTCTGCATTGGCAGGCAGATTCTTTGCCACTGAGCCACTAGGGAAGTCCAGACACTGAGTTACATAGGGTAAAGAGATGAGAATGAATCCCTGAAGAGGTTAGGAAAAGAATAGGGGGCTTGAGCCTAAAAGAACTGTGGTGAAAGAACTGTGGGTAGAGATGCTATGACCTTACAGCAGAAATGGTGCTGCTGTTGCTTCTAACGGGCTGAGGCTGGAACAACCTCCCCTCTGTCCTTTACCTTTGACCCAGTTATACTCCTCTTTGAGCTTGGATAAGGCTGTTCTCACTGGCTGATTGTTTTAACCATTACTGGCTTCTACTTCTACTTAAGGCTGTCTGTAGCAGTCTAAGAAATTCTTGAAGGGGGCCCCAATCTCTCCCCCACCCTTACCCCCATCAAGGAGAGAAGAGATATATCAGGAACAGGTGGCATTTCAAAGTGCATCATAAACAGGAAGTGCCAGCCAGAAGGGAGTTACTCACCATCTGCTCTGCTCCCTTCACACATATGTCTCCACGGGCTTCCCTTTTTTTGACTTCACATCTCTTGAATCCTCAGAGGAGTAAAAGAATCCACCAGCACTAGCATCAAAGAATCAAAATATTCCACTTTCAAATAGAAGCTGTTTCAAAGGGCAAATTATTCAGAAGCAGGAGACTGTAAAAGTGATCCCGAGCCATGGGAATGGCTGGCATTTAGCTAGAATGCAATCGCACTCCAAGGTCTCCTGGGAAAACATTGAGGTCTCAGCACTGTCTCAAGGACTGAGCACTGCTGAGGAGAGCTTCAGGAGACACCTCGGAGGCCATCTCCCTATCATTGAGAGATTAAACAAAGCTATCCTGCAGCATGAGATTGGAAAGTGTAACACTGAATTAATTAATCTTCCCAGGAAGAGAGCAAACAATTTTCATCCTTGAAGCAGTTATTTTTTTTTTCATTTGACCATCATCCAGAAATATCTTCCCAGGAATAAAGCTTCCTTCCCTGAACCCCCAAATCTTCAGTTTCTGGCCAAATTGGCCACACCCACTCCCAGATGGGGGTGGGTCCCTTCCCCTCTCACCCATTTATGCTGAGTGATAGCTCTGAAGCCAAAGTCCAAGGATCTCTGTGCGGCTGCAGTGAGGCGGGGAAGTGCCAGCGGAAGTGTGACTGCCAGATGAGACAAAGCCAGAGAAGCCCAGCTCCGGTAGCCTCTCCCTCCCCAGCTAAGGACAGACTGGTGTGTCACTCTCCATTCTGACTGCCTCATCTCCCCTGGCTGCACCCGGTCATCTTCAGCCTGATAAGTAAGGCCAGACATCAGATCATACGGCGACCCCCAAGTGCTATGGGAACAGTTACCAGTCAGGTTGCCTTATCCCACCCCACTGATCTGACCCTCCAGGAGCTGGGGCCGGGGCAGTCAGGGAAGGCCAGGCGGGCCAAGACTTCTTCCTCTTTCTCTTGCTCAAATTTCTGCCAGAATCCCATCCAGGGAAGGCTGCTGGATGCCTAACAGCCTCCACCAAGGCCCATGGCTGCTTGCTGAAATGACCCAGAATCAAAAGAAAAAAATTTAACACGATGTGAAAATTAGAAATAATATTTATTATTTCCTGTTCAAATAGGGTGCTCTCATGAGAAAAAGAGTGTGCAAAAAGAGTCTTCCTATACCCTGGGCTTTCTCACTTTCTCAATTATCCTAGCAAGCTGGGATGGTCTATTCAAAATTCTCCTCACTGTATAGGAGGGAAAGCTTTCCACCGACTCCTAGGAAATTAGGCTACTCTAGTTTTAATTCTCATAACTTGCATGCATTAAAAAAACAAAACAAAACTCGAGTGTTAACAGGCTCTCTGCCCCTAGGCACATTTGCTCAGTCTGCTTGGACAGACAGATGTGGGCCTCACGTCCACATTCCCATGTAGACCTGGAGCTGTGCAGGCCAGGATTAGAAGCTATCCCATTGTGTGTTCCTGGCTAGGGATCCAGGAAGGCTCCAGCTCCTAGTTAGCTGGCTGAAAACATGCAGAGTGTCTCCAGTGAGAGGTTGACAGTCCCTCTTTCTCAAAGAGTATTCTAGGTATAGGAGGGCCAGTAGTCAACTGGCAGACAGCACCCTGGCCACAGGTGGTATGTGGTCTAGAAGCTACTTACTTCACCTCCAAGTCCTCATGAGATCCCTTAAATTGACAAGAAAGGATTCAAGTTGCAAAATGGCAAATTACACCAGGTAGAGGGTGTGATTAAGACAATGGTCTCGACAGGTCCATGCACAGAGCTCTCATCCCATCATCCCCCTCTCCTCACACCTTAGGACCGCCTAGTCCCGCCCACTGTTCCTCCTGGATGACAGCTTCTGGCATCCTGAAGCCTCAAGCAGCCTTCAGCCTCACAAGTTGGGCACGGCCCAGTTAAGGAACTTCATGGCAACTTCAAAGCCCAGGAAACAGGCCTGAGAAGGGGTGGGAAGGAAGAGAAAAGCCAACAGGAGTTGTGACCACTCACAGAGACCCCCAGCGTTGTGCTCAGCTGGCCCTGTCAGGACCAAAACCCTTTCCTAATCTTACTCCCCCCTCAAGTCATGGAATCAAGCTGTGCTTTCTCATCCCTAATAGGGAAAGAAAATGCATGCCCCACAACTGGCCACTTCTGATGGCCAGGCCAGGAAGTCAAAGCTCCTCACCTCAGAGAATCACAAAGGTAAATCATCTGACAGCTTCAGGAAAGGGAACAAATAAGGAGGCTCTGGCTGAAGGTGGGACTCCAGAAAAACTGAGACCCCAGTTCAATCTCAGAAGCAAGCAGAAGTCAGTCCACCTGCACTCTGCTCTGAGCTCCAGATGGAAAAAGCATAGCCCCCTGAGTCACTCACCGCATTGGCTGGGAAGGCTCGGATCATCACTGCATTGAAGCCCTTGTACAAGGATGTGATGCCTTCATCCCGGATCAGCTCCCTCAGCACATCTCTGAAACCATTAGGATATTTCCCAGGAGGTGCTGTGGGCAGAACCCAACAGTTAAGGCTTCAGCAAGCTTTCTGACCTGACCATTGTGACCTACATGGGGACAATTTTGTAGTCAAGCCTTCCTGCAGGGCCACAGCACCAGGGAGAGGCTACTGTGTAGGTCACCCAGGACCAGTCCACAGACAACACAGTTCACCTTGGAACAAGCCAATGTCTGGATTATACTAGTGCCAAGGGAATGGGGAAAAGAATGAAGTATGAAACAGTCCTTCTGCTCATGTAGGGGAAGGAAGGCAGACGTGATTTCTTCTCTTACTTTTCTTGGTTGCACTGAGTAGCATGTGGATCTTCATTCCCTCACCAGAGATTGAACCCATGTCTCATCGAGTGGAGTCTTAACCACTGGACCACTAGGGAAGTCCGTCTCTCAGTTACTTTATGTTTAGGCTGACAAGAAAATGAGTCTCACATTCTTAGGACACAAATGACTACAAGGGAGAATGCTGGCCAGACATCATTGAGAGCTGCTGTGGAGACGGAGTGTGCCTAAGACTTTAAGGGCTCCGTATCCCAGGGGCAGCCAGTTTTGGGGCCCACGTCAACCCCATCCACCCCTCTTCTCCCCTACTAACCAGTCTGGAAGCGGGACTTGAGCACGTCTGGGGGGATTGCCACAGCCCAGTTGAAGATCCCTGCAAAACCCCCAGCCACCAGGATCCGAGGCACGCTGAGCTCATTGACACTGCAGAACACCAAACACAGCCCTGGTCACACAAAGGCTGTGAGAGTGGTGTTCAGATCATCCCCCTCTGTGCAGACCTGGCGGCCACAGAGGGGGAGGAACTGACCTGAGGGAGATGGTCCAAGGCCAAGACTCCTGTGACAAGGTAGCTGCCACCCTTTGGAGGAGGTTTCCTGTACTTGTTTCAAACCCTTACTCCACTGGGTGAGGCACAGAGGAAGAGGTATTGGTATTAGCTGGGGCTCAGCAGTAACAAAAGGAAAGTAGACATGGAAACAGAAGCAGGTCCTATTTCTGCCTTCAGACCCACTAATGGGAAAGGGCAACCTACCAGTAATGAGGGAAAGTGGCTTCTTAGCTCTTCTGTTCTCCTCACCTCTTTCCCTCTGGAGTGAAGATATTTTTCAGCCACTCATATGTCATGAAATACATGCCACTGGCTGGAACATCTGTTAGTGGCAAGAAAGATTTAAAATAAATGACAGAAAATCTTCACAGATGTCTTGATCTTAGGGGAGCCAACCTTGGCAGTGGACCCTTGCAGGTTTCCTGAGAAGTTCCTCAGCAACGCTCTGATCACTATCTGCAGTGATCAGAGGTGGCTCTGGGGCCAGCACTGTGTCAGTGAGCACAAACAAGTATGACATTATTTCATCTTCAAAGGCTCTCTGAGTGGTCCCCACTAACATGACCACTCCAAGCAGTTTTAACTGGAGCTAACGTCCAAGCTGCCATCCAAGGAGCTAACCAGAACTAACATCCAAGCTAACATCCCTTCCTCCAAGCTGTCATCTCAGGGCTATCTCTGCTGCCTCTGTCGCCACCCCAGGAGGACATGCCTCTCAAACCAAATAGAGATCCACTGTTACTAAGTCTTTTTTTTTTTTTTTTTTTCCTGGCTGCACCACATGGCACCAGGGATCAAACTGATGCCCTCTGCATTGGAAGCTTGGAGTCTTAACCACTAGACCACCAGGGAAGGCTCCTTCGTTATTCTTTTTTCCCACTCATCCCTCCAGCCATGATTTCCATCTACTTGCTACTGCCACCATCATGATTTCCACCCTTGAGGGCTAGCCTACCAGAAGGATGGAAGGTCCCCCCATTTTCATGTATGTCCATGCTGGCCAGAGGTGAAATGGCCTAAAACCAGGACACAGCATGCCAGCCCTGTCAGGGCTGTGGCATGTATGGTGCCAAGGCTAATCCAGAGATCCAGGCAAGACCTCCCTGTGGCAAATCCAACACAGGTGGAGGGCTCAAAGGTTACCTCGCATGAGCGTGAGTACAGTCCCCTTGTAGATCCCTCGGATCCCAGCCTCCTTGTATAGCTTCTTTGTACAGTCCAAAGGACCAGCGTACTTGGTCTCCCCTGAAGAAGCCTGAATCTGAGAAGCAGGGAAGAATCATCAAGTCAGCAAGAGCAACAGCCAAGTCAAGAGACTCAGCAGGCTACGGAAGATTACATAGTGAGTGTGCCAGTGATCATTATGCATTAGATCAATGAAAGACTTCTCTGTCAAATTGATAGTTGTTTAGAACATATAATATTGGTGGAAGTCACTATGAAATAAGGCTAGGTGAAAATATGAAAAAACATACACACATTGATTAGGAGAAAATAAAAAACAGCAGAAGAATTGAAAAGTAAGTTGAAAAATAAATTCCCAAATACGTTTATCCCCAGTAAAGGTAGCTGGAAATTCTAGAAAGGAGGAGACAAATATTTCAGTCATTTACTTATTCCTTCAACAAATATCCATGGAGTACTGAATCCATTTCAAGCTCTAAGTGATCATGAAGCCTGGTTAAGAGAAGGTGAACTAGAAATTGTATTCAGAGATCTAAGTGCTTGGACAGAGGTCCTGTGCAGAGCCAGGGGACGGCCAAGGAGGGGCCCTCTGTCCCAGTCTCTGGGCTCCTGGGCCTAAGGGCCAAGAGCCTGAGGGCAAGCAGGAGGTAGTCCAGAAAAGATCTGAGAGAAAGAGAGCCTGTACAGGATCCAAAGCAAGTACAGAGTCAAGAAGAATCCAAACATATAAGGGCATCAACCAAAGAGTAATTAGAGTTGAAAAGGGAATTCAGATTTAAGAGTTACCAAGGATAAATGCTTACAAAATATATAAATCCGACAATTTTTGTACATACCAACAACACCTAGTTGAAGAATAATGGAAAAGGATCTCATTCAAAATAACAAAATATATGGGCATCAAGCCACAGGATTGGTATAAATAAAACTCTAAAACCTTTCCAAGGGATATAAAAGAAGAGGTGAATAAAAAGAGAGGAAGAGTTTTGTTGGGCTTCCCTGGTGGCGCACTAGTAAAGAATCTGTCTGCCAATGCAGGAGACGTGGTTTGACCCCTGGGTCAGGAAGATCCCCTGGAGAAGAAAAGAGCAACCCACTGTAGTATTCTTGCCTGGAAAATTCCATAAACAGAGGAGTCTTGAGGATTACAGTCCATGGGGTCTCAAAAGAGTAAGATATGACTTAACAACCGAAGAACAACAGCAGCAGCTCTGGTTACGAAAAGTTTTCAATCAGGAAGATGTCAATTTCTCTAAAAATAGTAAACTTAAGACAATGTCAGTTGAGTATCAGTGGCTTTTAAAAAAATATATAACTTCCCCAGATGATCCTGACACAGGTGAACCTGGTATGTCTGAGGAAGGGCAGGGAGGCCCATGTTATCAGAGGATGCTAGAGTTGACTCACAGTGACCTGCAGAGACAAAGAGGATGGAGCATGGAATTGGCACAGTAACAGAATCCTCTCACTGTTACGTATCATATAGACTATAAACAGGGAAACAAGTGAGGAGGACCTTACAGTCATCCAGTGCAGTGATGAAGGTGACCTGGAGCCATGTGGTTTACAATGGAGGTAGTGGGAAGGAGTAGATTTGGGATACAGTAAAAGCCAGCTTAACTGTTCAACAAATGGGATATGTACAATGAGACAAAAAGAAATCTAGAAGGACTCTGGGGTTTTAGGGCTGAACAACTAGACAGATGGTATTGCCCCTAACGGAGCTGTAGAAGGCTATAAGTGAAGCAAGTACTGAGGAAGACTGGGAGTTCGGCTTCGCACATGGTGACTTTGAGGTGCCTATTAGTGTCCAGTGAGAATGCTGGATGAACTAGTTCGGAGTGCAGGAAAAATCTGAGCTGGTGATACAAACTAGAAAATCATCTAGTTTCATACAGATTGTGTCTAAAAATCATGAGACAAGAAGAAATCATCAGTGAGATGAGTGTAATAGGACTGAGTCTTGTGTATATGAACATTAAAAGATCAAGAAGATGATGATGAACCAACAAAGGACATAGAGAAGGAACAGCCAAGTAGGTAGGAAGTCAGGAGAGAAGCCAAGTGAAAATTGCTCTTTAAGGAAGAGTAGGGGACCAGTTGAGTCCAATTCTGTTGATGAATCAAGATGGATCAATGTCTAGGTCCAAGAACTGAGCACTGGACTTAGTGTAAAAGTCACTAGAGATCTTGATAAAAGTAGTTTTGTTAGAGTTGTGAGGCAAAAGCCAGTCTGATGTATGTTTAACTATTAGAGAAGAGGTACTGGTGACAAAGAGTGGGGAAAAAACAACAAAAATGAAAAACTTTTTCACAGAATTTCAATATAAGAGGGAGTAAAGACGGAGCTTCCCTGATAAAAGGATAAAGAATCTGCCTGCAATGCATGAGACACAGGAGATTCGGGTTTGATCCCTGGGTCGGGAAGATGCCCTGGAGGAGAAAATGGCAACCCATTCCAGTATTCTTGCCTGAAGAATCCCCTGGACAGATAAGCCTGGCAGGCTACAGTCCATGGGGTCACAAAGAGTCAGACATGACTGAGTGACTAAGCACCCGTGCACGAACATGCACAGGGCAAAGACAGGAGGCCCAGAAATGGAGGTGGAAGGTAAAAGAGAGAAGTCTGTATTTTTAAGGTAAAAACAGAAACAGGTTCATGCCTTTATTGCCAAAGAGAACAATCTATTGGAAAGCAAAAACTGATGCCGAAGGAGAGAAAGAAGAACTGCTGAAACAAGGTCTCTGAATGGGCAAGAGGGGTTAGGAGGTGGGGTCAAGCAGAAGTAGAAGCGCGGGCCATTCCTGGTGGAAACAGGCCAGGCAGCCACAGATGTAGTCAACTGCCAGTCGAGGAGTGGAGGGCATTTGGTAAAGTTCTTTTCTGGTGGCTTCAGCTTTCTCTGTGAAAGCCAGGTCATTTGCTGAGAGGGTGGGGGTTTGAGAAGAGAAGAGAGGTACAAAGTAGCCACCCAGAAGAGTGGAGGAGTGCGCAGGGACTGTCTCATCTAGGAGCAGAAATCAGGCGGACTTCCCTGGTGGTCCAATGGTTGAGAGTCGCCTGCTAATGCGGGAGATATGGGTTCAATTCCCGGTCTGGGAACTAAAACCCCACATGTCATGGAGCAAACTGGGTCCGTGGGCCATAATTACTGAAGCTTGCGTGCCTAGAGCCTGTGATCTGCAGCAAGAGAAGCCACTGCAACTAGAGAACGCCCTTGAGCAGCAACGAAGACAAAGCACAGCCAAAACTAACTAAATTGAGCAAAAGGAAAGAAAAGGACTTCAGGCATAAAAGAAAAGGAAGAAGCTATGATGGAAAAGGCTAATGGACAAGGCTACTGAAAATAAGCATTCACTAACTCAAAATCAATATACAGACTTATAGCAAGTCTTTATTCTTCCTGCTAAATGCCAAAGAAAAAAAAAGCCCTAACGTTATTTGTTTTAAAGAAATATAAAAGGGCTCTGAGAATTTGGAGAGGAGAAGCAGACTTGCTAAGGACTTTCTGCCTTGAGCAACAACATCATGGTGAGTTCCCTGTATATTCTCGTTTGACATATCTCAGACTTGAGGCAGAAGATATTGGTGGTCCAGGAATGCCAACAAGCACAGACTAAAAAGAAGCCCCCAACGAAAGCCTACATTCCCTAAACAAAGGATCAGAAAAGGAATAGCCTAGAAAGACAGAACATCTTTAGACAAACAACACTCTACTCCAGCCATACATCATAGAAAAAACTGTAGCCTCACGCTCACCCACATGAGCAAAGACCATGTGGAGAGCCCGGACTTCCTCCTTCAAAGGGCTGAAACGAGACACCAAGCGTGCTGCCTGGGTGGAGTCAGAGAAGACCAAGGGGGGAATGAGGACTTTCATCCCTGACAGCCATAACCAGGGCTCTCCTGTCCTGTGCTGTCAGAGGAGTCAGTAGAACTCCCACACTCGCCCAACAGTAAAAAGAAGTGCCCCACCCTTAAGTGTCAATAGAGGGCAAGTGGGGCCCCTGCACTTGTACTCACTTGGCAGTAACAAGGCGGCAGCCCTTGCTTCCTACTGGCGAGGTGTCAGAGAAAGCCAACAGAAACAGGAAGTTTAAATAGGATCCAAAATCTCAATAAAATATGCAAATATCCAGGTTCCAACTGGAAATTGCACATCATATCCTAAACCAGGAGGATCTCAAACTGAAAGAAAAAAGAAGCAGTAGAGGCCAACACCAAGATGACAGAAATGTATGAATTCATTGACAAACATTTTAGAGCAGGCACTGTAAAAATCCTTCGGTGACAAATCGTGAATATGCTTGAAGTAGATTAAAAAAATTAGAAAGCCACAGCAAAGAAAGAAAATCTTAGCACAGAAATAGAAGATATGAGGAAGAAGCAAATGGAAGTTTTAGAACTGAAAAACACAGCCAAAATAAAAAACTCAGTGGATGGCTCGCTCAACAGCAGACTACAGGGGAGAAATAGAAGGAAAAAAACCCCACAGCATTAGAAGACAAAACACTGGAAAATATCCAATCTGAACAAGACACAAAACAAACTGAAACAAGTGAAACAGAACCTCAGGGACTATAACCCCATGGGGCTACATCAGAACATCTTAATATCTGTGTCCTCAAATCCCAGGAGAAGAGGAGAAAAGAGGGTAGGATTGAAAAAGTGATACTCAAAGAAGTAACTGCTGAAAACTCCCCAAATTTGGCAAAACATAAACATAGAGAGCTTCCCTGATAGCTCAGCTGTTAAAGAATCTGCCTTGGCCTCAGGTAAATAGCAGGGAGGGAATACAGTTCCATCCACCAACAGAAAATTGGATCAAAGATTTACTGAGCATGGCCCCACCCATCAGAACAAGACCCAGTTTCCCCCTTAGTCAGTCTCTCCCATCAGGAAGCTTCCATAAACCTCTTATCCTTCTCCATCAGAGGGCAGACAGACTGAAAATCACAATCACAGAAAACTAACCAATCTGGTTACATGGACCACAGCCTTGTCTAACTCAATGAAATTATGAGCCATGCCGTGTAGGGCCACCCAAGATGGACGGGTCATGGTGGAGAGTTCTAACAAAACGTGGTCCACTGAAGAAGGGAATGGCAAACCACTTCAGTATTCCTGCCTTGAGAACCCCATGAACAGCATGAAAAGGCAAAACGATATGACACTGAAAGATGAACTCAGGTCGGTAGGTGCCCAATATGCTACTGGAGATCAGTGGAGAAATAACTCCAGAAAGAATGAAGAGGCAGAGCCAAAGTAAAAACAACACCCAGCTGTGGATGTGACTGGTGATGGAAGCAAGGTCTGATGTTGTAAAGAGCAATATTGCAAAGGAACCTGGAATATTAGGTCCATGAATCAAGGCAAATTGGAAGTGGTCAAACAGGAGATGGCAAGAGTAAACGTTGATATTTTAGGAATCAGCCAACTAAAATGGATGGGAATGGGTGAATTTAACTCAGATGACCATTATATCTACTACTGTGGGCAAGAATCCCTTAGAAGAAATGGAGTGGCCATGATAGTTAACAAAAGAGTCTGAAATGCAGTACTTGGATGCAGTCTCAAAAATGATAGAATGATCTCTGTTCGTTTCCAAGGCAAACCATTCAATATCATGGTAACCCAAGTCTATGCCCCAGACAGTAATGCTGAAAAAGCTGAAGTTGAATGGTTCTATGAAGACCTACAAGACCTTCTAGAACTAACACCCCCCCAAAAAAAATGTCCTTTTCATTATAGGGGACTGGAATGCAAAAGTAGGAAGTCAAGAAACATCTGCAGTAACAGGCAAATTTAGCCTTGGAGCACAGAATGAAGCAGGGCAAAGGCTAATAGAGTTTTGCCAAGAGAACGCACTGGTCATAGCAAACACCCTCTTCCATCAACACAAGAGAAGACTCTACACATAGACATCACCAGATGGTCAACACCAAAATCAGATTGATTATATTCTTTGCAGCCAAAGATGGAGAAGCTCTATACAGTCAGCAAAAACAAGACTGGGAGCTGACTGTGGCTCAGATCATGACCTCCTTATTGCCAAATTCAGACTTAAACTGAAGAAACCACTAGACCACTCAAGTATGACCTAAATCAAATCCCTAACAATTATACAGTGGAAGTGACAAATAGATTCAAGGGACTAGATCTGATAGACAGAGTACCTGATGAACTATGGATAGAGGTTTGTGACATTGTACAGGAGACAGGGAGCAAGACCATCCCCAAGAAAAAGAAATGCAAAAAAGCAAAATGGCTGTCTGAGGAGGCCTTACAAATAGCTGTGAAAAGATGAGGAGCAAAAAGCAAAGGAGAAAAGGAAAGATATACCCATTTGAATGCAGAGTTCCAAAGAATAGGAAGGAGAGATAAGAAAAGCCTTCCTCAGTGATCAGTGCAAAGAAATAGAGGAAAACAGTAGAATGGGAAAGACTAGAGATCTCTTCAAGAAAATGAGAAATATCAAGGGAATATTTCATGCAAAGATGGGCTTGATAAAGAACAGAAATGGTATGGACCTAACAGAAGCAGAAGATATTCAGAAGAGGTGGCAAGAATACACAGAAGAACTGTACAAAAAAGATCTAATGACCCAGATAAGCACGATGGTGTGATCACTCACCTAGAGCTGGACATCCTGGAATGTGAAGTCAAGTGGGCCTTAGGAAGCATCACTACGAATAAAGCTAGTGGAGGTGATGGAATCCCAGTTTAGGTATTGCAAGTCCTAAAAGATGATGCTGTGAAAGTGCTGTACTCAGTATGCTAGCAAATTTGGAAAACTCAGCCGTGGCCATAGGACTGGAAAAGGTCAGTTTTCATTCCAATCCCAAGAAAGGCAATGCCAAAGAATGTTCAAACTACCGCACAAAGGCACTCACCTCACCTGATAGTAAAGTAATGCTCAAAATTCTCCACGCCAGGCTTCAACAATATGTGAACCATGAACTTCCAGATGTTCAAGCTGGTTTTAGAAAAGGCACAGGAACCAGAGATCAAATTGCCAACATCTGATGGATCATCAGAAAAGCACGAGAGTTACAAAAAAACATCTATTTCTGCTTTATTGACTATGCCAAAGCCTAAAGCTGTGCAGATTACAATAAATTGTGGAAAATTCTGAAAGAGATGGGAATACCGGATCACCTGACCTGCCTCCTGAGAAATCTGTATGCAGGTCAGGAAGCAACAGTCAGAACTGGACATGGAACAACAGATTGGTTCTAAGTAGGAAAAGGAGTACATCAAAGCTGTATATTGTCCCCTTGCTTATTTAACTTATATGCAGAGTACATCATGAGAAATGCTGGGCTGGATGAAGCACAAGCTGGAATCAAGATTGCCAGGAGAAATATCAATAACCTCAGATATGCAGATGACACCACCCTTATGGCAGAAAGTGAAGAAGAACTAAAGAGCCTCTTGCTAAAAGTGAAAGAGGAGAGTGAAAAAGTTGGCTTAAAGCTCAACATTCAGAAAACTAAATCCCAACATTCAGTGTTGGGATCATGGCATCCGGTCCCAACACTTCATGGGAAATAGATGGAGAAACAGTGGAAACAGTGGCAGACTTTATTTTTTTTGGCTCCAAAATCACTGCAGATGGTGACTGCAGCCATGAAATTAAAAGACGCTTACTCCTTGGAAGAAAAGTTATGACCAACCTAGATAGCATATTAAAAAGCAGAGACATTACTTTGCCAACAAAGGTCCATCTAGTCAAAGCTATGGTTTTTTCAGTAGTCATGTATGGATGTGAGACTTGGAGTATAAAGAAAGCTGAGTGCCAAAGAATTTATGCTTTTGAACTGTGGTGTTGGAGAAGACTCTTGAGGGTCCCTTGGACTGCAAGGAGATCCAACCTGTCCATCCTAAAGGAAATCAATCCTGAATATACATTGGAAGGGCTGATGTTGAAGCTGAAACTCCAGTACTTTGGCCACCTGATGCGAAGAGCTGACTCATTTGAAAAGATCCTGATGCTGGGAAATATTGAAGGGGGGAGGAGAAGGGGATGACAGAGGATGAGATGGTTGGATGGCAGGACCAACTCAATGGGCATGAGTTTGAGTAAACTCCAGAAGTTGGTGATGGACAGAGAGACCTGGAGTGCTGCAGTTCATTGGGTCACAAAGAGTTGGACACAACTGAGTGACTGAACTGAACTGAAACAGAGATTTAAGAAGCTGACCAAAACCTAAATAGAATACCCCCAAATAAATCCATGCCAGAGCACATCACAAATGAACTTAGTCAAAAACTGAAAACAAAGAAAAAAGCTTAAGAGTAGCCCGAGAAAAATAATACCTATGGATGTGAGTTGGACCATAAAGAAGACTGAGCACTGACGAATTGACGCTTTTGAACTTTGGTGTTGGAGAAGACTCTTGAGAGCCCCTTGGACTGCAAGAAGATCAAACCAGTCAATCCTAAAGGAAATCAGTCCTGAATATTCACTGGAAGGACTGATGCTGAAGCTGAAGCTCAAATACTTTGGCCACCTAATGTGAAGAGCCAACTCACTGAAAAAGACGTTGATGCTGGGAAAGACTCAAGATAGCAGCAGAAGGGGGCAACAGAGGAGATGTTTCAATAGGATTACTGACTCAATGGACATGAGTTTGAGCAAACTCTGGGGGATGGTGAAGGACAGGAAAGCCTTGTAGTCCATGGGGTAACAAAGAGTTGGACATGACTTAGCAACTGAAGAACAATAATACTGAAATAATTAGAATAACAGCAGAAACCATGGAGGGTAGAAAGGAGTAGCACAGTATCTTTCAGGAGCTGAAAGAAAAGAACTGTCATCCCAGAATCCTATGTCAAGTGAAAACATCCTTCAGGATCAAAGGGAAAATCAGGCATTCTTAGATGAAAGAAAACAAAGAGACTTTGTCATTCACAGATATATCCCAAAAGAATGGCTAAAATTCTTTAAACAGAAAAGAAACTAAAAAGAAGGAACTCTGGAACATCAAGAAGAACACAGTAAGCAAAAATATGAATATTATATAATGGTAATGTGAAGAACATTTACACAGTGATAAAAGGGCCAACCCACCAAAAAGACATAGCAATTCTAAGGGTGTATACATTAAACAAGAAAACTGCAAACTATGTGAAGGGACACTAATAGAATTTAAAGAAACAAACTCACAGTAACAGCTGAAGATTTCAAATTCCTCCATCAACAAACAGAACAACTAGACAGAAAATCATCAAGGATAAAGAACTCAACACCATCAACCACCAGGATATAATCGACATTTATAGATTATGCCACCAAACAACAGCAGCACACACATTCTTTTTAAATGCCCATGGCACACAGACCAAGATAAACCATATCCAAGGCCATAAAGCAAATCTAAATTTAAAAGAATTTAAATTTAAAAGAAATTTAAAGGAATGTAAATAATACAGAATATATTCTTCAACCACAATGGACTCAAACTGGAAATCAATAATTGCTAACACTTGGAAACTGAACAGCACTCTTCAAAGCAATTCAAAAAGGAAATCCCAAAGGAAACTAGAAAACACACTCAACTGACTGAAAACTGAAATATATTGGAATTTGTGGGACATAGCCAAAGCAGTGCTGAGAGGAAAGTTTATAGCACTGACTGCATACTTCAGAGGAGAGGAAAGGCTTCAAGCCAATATTCTAAGCTTGTACTTCAAAAGCTTAAAAGAAAAAGAGGAAAGAAAAGCAAACTAAACCCAAAAACAAGCAGAAGGAAGGAGATCATACAAACAGAAGCAGAAACCAATGGAACTGAAAACAGAAAAATAATAAAGAAAATCCAAGAGGGGAGTTCCTCATTGGTCTAGTGGTTAGGATTATGGGTTTTCACTGCCATGGCCTGGTTTCAATCCCTGGTAGAGGAACTGAGATCCTACAAGCTGTGTTACACAGCTGAAAAAAAAAAGAAAGAGAAGTCACAGATCACTAATACCAAGAATGAAACAGAAGATAATACCACAGACCCTGCAGACATAAAAAAGACAATAAAGGAGTAGTACAAACAACTTTGCACACACATATTTGACAACTGAGATAAAAAAAGAAAAACTATCACAATTTTCCCAATATGAAGTAAGTAATTTGAATAGGCCTGTAACTTTAAAGCTGAATTTATAATTTGAAATTTTCTTCCCTCAAATCTCAAGCCTATATGATTTCAGTATAAAATTCTACCAAATGTTTACAGAAAAATCAACACATATCTATACAGTAGAAGAGGAAACAATTCCTAATTCATTTTATGAAGCTAGTATTACTCTGATATCAAAACTAGGCAAAGACAATACAGAAAAAAAAATGACAGACTAATCTCTCATGACTATAGATGAAAAATCTATAACAAAATATAAGAAAATGGAACTCAGCAATATATAAAGAAAGAGAATCATATACCAGGTTGGGGAGTTTATTCCAGTAATGAAGAATTGGTTTGGTGTTCAAAAATCAATGGAAGTAATTTACTGTAAGAGTTTAGGAGAAAAATCACATGATCACATTAATAAAGGAAGAAAAAACATTTGACAAAAGTCAATATCCATAAAACTCTCAGAAAAAGAGGAAGAGAAGGTAACCTTCTCAAATTGACAAAGAGCATCTAGCAATTCGGGAGACCTGGGTTCAATCCCTGGGTTGGGAAGATGCTCTGGAGGAGGGCATGGCAACCCACTCCAAAACTACATCTACGTCTCTTGTACAGGCAGGAGGATTCTTTCCCACTGAGCCACTCTGGCTTCCCTGAGATTATATTTAATGGTGAAATACTGAATACTTCCCCACAAGATTGGGAACAATGCAAAAATATCCATTCTCACCAGTCTTATTATTCAACATGGTACTGGAAGTTCTAGCCAGTGAAATAAGGATATAAAAGGTAAACAGATCAGAAATGAAGAAATAAAACTGTTCCTGTTTGCAAATAACAAGATTATCTACACAGGAAATCCCAAAGAATCTACCAAAAAAAAAAAATCTAGAATTAATAAGAACGTTCAGGAAGGTTCATAAAATACAAAATTAACACACAAAAATCAGTTGTATTTGAGGCTTCCCTGGTGGTCCAGTGGTTAAGAATCTGCTTGCCAATGCAAGAGACACTGGTTCAACCCCTGAACTGGGAAGATCCCACATGCCACAGGCAATTAAGCCCACGCGTCACAACTACTGAGCTCATGTGCTGCAACTACTGAAGTCCAAGTGCCCTTGAGCCTGTACTCCACAACGAGAGAAGTCACTGCAATGAGAAGCCGGTGCACTGCACCTAGAGACTAGACCCCACTCACCTCGACTAGAGAAAGCCCTTGAGCAGCAACAAAGACCCAGCACAGCCAAAGACAAAAATAAATAAATATTTTAAAATATCAATTGTATTTCTCCAAACTGGCAATGAACATGCAGACAACAAAATTAAAATTATAATACCATTTACAATGCCACTTTACAAAGGACTTAGGTGTGTAAGAAAACACATTAAGAGCTTATATGTTGAAAACTACACAATGCGGATGAAAGAAATTAAAGTTCTAAATAAATGGAGAAGTGTAACATGTCTGGGTATTGGAAGACTCAAAATAACATATTAATTCTACCCAAGTTGATCTATAGATTCAACATACTCTCAGCAAGAATTTTCTCAGTTTTCTAAATTATCCTAAAATTAACATGGAAATAACAGAGAAATTAGAATATCGAGAACATTTTTTTTTTTTTTTTTTGGCTATGTTGAGTCTTAGTTACAGCATTGGGTCTTAGTTGCAGTGCCTGGGTTCCAGAGTGTGTGGGTTCAGTAGTTGCGTTCTTCAGACTTAGTTGCCCCAAGGCATGTGGGATCTTAGTTCCTGGACCAGGGATGAACCCACATCCCCTGCCTTGGAAGGCAGATTTCTAACTACTAGACCACCAGGGGAGTCCCAAATAATTTTTTTTTTTAAAGAATAAAGTGGGAGGGATCAGTCTATAGACAGTTTTAAGACTTAGCCTATGGCTATATTAATCAAGATTGTGTAATATTAGTGATAGGAAAGATGCATAAATCAATGAAAGAAAACAGAGTACACAGAAGTAAACCCACACAAATATGCTCAACTGATTTTTAACAGAGATGCATACGTACTTCAGTAGAATAAAGGTAAATCTCCAGGAAATGGTATGGTGCAACTGGACAGCCCCAGGGGGGGAAAAAACCCTCTGACCTAATTCTCATACATGATACAAAACTTAACTCAAAATGGACTCACAAACTTACATGGAAAAGGTAAACTATAAATAAAACTTTCAGAAAAAAGCATATAAGAAAATCTTTGGGATTTCAGGCTAGGTAAAGATTCCTTAAGATCTGATGTCCTAAACATTCAAAACCCTACCTTTAAAAGAGAAATGAACAAACTGAACTCCATCAAAATTAGAGAAAATAACAAACTGGACTTCATCAAAATTTAAACATTTGCTCTAAAGACTTTGCTCAGAGGATGAAAAAACAAACTATACACTGGTAGAAAATAATATGCAAACCACATATCTGACAAAGCAATAGTATCTAGAATAAAGGACTCTCAAAACTCAGTAATAATAATTTAAAAAAAAACAAATAATCCAATTAGAAAATGGGCAAAACACATGAACAGACATTTCACCAAATAGGATATACTGATAGCAAATGAGCACATGAAAAGATATTCAACACCTTCAGCTATTACAGGAATACAAATTAAAATGAGGTATCACTACACATCTAACAGAATGGCTAAAATTAAGAATAGTGACAACACCAAATGTTGGTTAGGACTCACAGAAACTGGATCACTCATATCCTGCTTATGAGAATGTAAAATGCTACAGTTACTCTAGAAAAAGACTGGTAGTTTCTTTAAATATGCATGGAATTTCCCTGGAGGTCCAGTGGTTAAGACTCTGCACATTCACTGCAGGGTACATGGGTTCGACCCCTGGTCAGGGAGCTAAGATTACACATGCCATGTGGTGTGCCCATAAGAAACAAAAAAAGAAAACTAAACATGTAACCACCATATGACTCAGCAATTATACCTCTGGGCATTTATCCCAGAGGAATGAAGATTGATTTTCCCAGAAAGATCTCTGTACATGAATGTTTATAGCATCTTTATTTATAACAGCCCTAAACTGGAAACAACCCAGATGTCCTTCAATGGATAAAAAATTAAAATATCTGAAGTACATTCCATACTATGGGACTACTAAAAAGGAATGAAATATTCATACATGCCACAATCTGTACAACTCTCCAGAAAATTTACACTAAGTTGAAAAAGCCAATCTGAAAAGGTTACATACTGTATGATTCCATGTATACATGTCTTGAAATTACAAATTTATAGAAATGGAGCTCAGATTAGTGATTGTTGGAGTGGTTAAGAACTGGAATGGAGGGACTTCCTGGTATTTCAGTGGTTAAGACTCCTAACTTCCAACGTAGGGAGTGCCGGTTCCATCCCTGGTCAGGGAACGAAGATCCCACATGCTGCTCAGGCAACCGAAAGAAAAAAGGACTGGTGTGGGGAAAGGAAAATGAAAGTGGCTATTCAAGGGCTACATGAGGCATCATTGGCATGATGGAATTGCTCTGCATCTTGACTGTATCAATGTCAGTATTCTGGTTGCAATATTATACTACAGTTTTACAATACATTACCTCTGTGGAAGAACAAGCTAAAGAGCATGTGGGATCTCTTTGTATATTTATTTCTTTCCTTCCCTTTGTATTATTTCTTACAATTGTATGTGAACCTTTAATTATCTCAAAATAAAACATTTAATTTAAATAATGCACAAAATTAAATGACTAATGCAAAGCATGAAAAAGACTTGTCACATATGATAAGAAATTAACAACCTTAATACGTCCAAAGTGGACATTTAGGGGTGGAGTGGGAGGTATAAACTATTGGACAGGCTACAAGGATGTATTACACAACATGGGGAATAGAGCCAACATTTTGCAATAACTGTAAAAGGAGTGCAACATCTAAAAATTGTATAAAGACTTTTTAAAGTCAAGGACTTTCCTGGTGGTCCAGTGGTTGACTCCACACTCGCAACGGAGAGGGCGCAAGGTTCCATCCTAGTCAGGACTACGATCCCATGTGTCGCATTTCATATTATTATGATAATATTAAATCAAGACATGTCTAAAGCTTTTACAAATCAAACAAATTGACAAATGAGCAAAGAATACAAACAGGCATTTCACAAACAGCTAGTATGAATCAAAGTAATTAAGCTCACCGACAATAAAAAGCACAAAAAACTAAAACAATGCAAATCTTTCACACAACACACTAGCAGAGATTGTAAATTAGATGCTGCAGAATCTGCAGGGAAGTGAGAGCTCTTCTCCTATTGATGGGAACAGAAAGTGACAGAGCTTTCTAGGAGGGCCACTCAGTAACATACATTACTGTATGTGCGAGTGCTCAGTCACCCAGTTGTGTCTGACTCTTTGCGACCCCACAGGCTCCTGTCCAGGGGACTTTCCCAGCAAGTGGATTGCCACTTTCTCCTCCAGGGGATCTTCCCAACCCAGGGTTCGAACCCAAGTCTCCTGCATTGGCAGGCGGATTCTTTGCCACTAAACCACCAGAAAACCCCCACGTGCATTGAAAATTCTTTTAAAAGGATGCATCTTTAAATATACTACTTTCAAGTCTAGACATGTATCCTAAGAAAATAATCAGGAACACATGCAGAGACTTATTCATAAGATCTTCACTATGATATATAATTTGGATTATCCCCAGATAAAGGATTACCAGGTAAACTACAGCCATGTATTGAAATAAAGCACAGAAAATGATGTCTGAGAAAAATAATCACAAAAATATTGTGACATAGCAAATGAAATAAGCTGGTTACAAAACTACGGCAGTATGTGACTCCAATTTTATTTCAAAAGATAAATTCTTTTAAATATACATGTTCACTAAAAAGATGAAGAATTCACACAGAAAGTATAACAATGGTTACCTCATGAGTGATAAATACATTGTTTTCTTTGTGCTTCTCTACATTATCAAAATTTTTCTAGCAAAGACTATGCATTAAATTTCTTTGGCCATTAGAAGAAAAAAGTAGTACTGCTTTTTTTTAAAGGGAGCCCTGTGTGGTCAGGCAGGCAGCCAGTTCACAGCCTTAGCCTGGGAACAAGCCCAGACACTCTAAGGGCACTGAGCCTTTGGGCAGTGGGTGGAGACAGACGATGTTGGGCAAGAACAGCCTCCCTTCCACCTCTGAAGACACACGACTCACCTTCTGGAGTTCCTGCAGTAGCTGCTAATAAGGGTGGATAAGTCTGAGTTGACCCATCACAGGAGTGACATTTGGTTCATTTGTTACACTGTCCTGGTTCTTCTTTTTTTTTTTTAATTTTTCATTTTATTTATTTATTTTTTATTTATTTTCTTAATTTTCTTTACTTTATTGTGTTGGTTTTGCCATACATTGACATGAATCTGCCATGGGTATACATATGTTCCCCTTCCAGAACCCCCCTCCCTGTCTTGGTTCTTGACTCTAGTACAACTGCTTCCATCTTCCTGAAAACCTTGAAACAGTTTGCACACCTGATCGAAAGCCTTTATAAAGGGTAGAAGGACAGACACATCCACACAAAATTGTGTGGCTAGAAAAGCTAGCTGCCTGCCTCCAAACAATATCTCCTCCAGCCCTGATCACATCCTCACCTGTAATAAGCATTTGATCCGCTCTCCAGGGGTCATAATTCCTGTGGTGAATACTCCGGATAACATCCCAGCTGCAAATATCTGGGGGTAGCTGTATTGAAAACAAAAACAAGAACCTGTGACTAACCACCCAGAACAGAGGCAGCCCCAGCAAAGAAACAAAATCAAGTAAGTACTCGGACTGGGCGAAAGTCCAGCACAAATAGATTATGTTTCACACCAAAGCCAGATTCTATGTATATTCTGATGTCAAATTCCCCAGGGCAGGGGTCTCAGTGCTGAGAGCAATACGAGCTTGGTCACAAGGCCCACGGGCACGCTCAGATGGCCTCAGTCACGGGAGAAGTTCTCCCCTGGCCAGCCATGCAGTGATTACAGACGAGTTTCCAGGCCGCTCTGAGCCTTGATCTGTGAAGTTCAGGGTTGTTGTGGGAAATAGCCTGTAACTCAGATGTAGACCTCGGTTAACCCCAGATCTCCTGCGATCTCCCCTTTTCTGGATCACCAAGAGCCTGATAACATTTTAAGCCAAGACTCACACAGGACAGAGTCAAGGCCAGGGGAATGGCTGTGACCATATCCACAGGCCACGTTGTGAGGCATGTGCTATAAGCTGCTGGGAAATGCCCCGTCGGGGATGGTACCCAGCCAGTTGTGATGGGTCCTATGGCTTCTGTGCAGGGAATAGTCCTCCAGTGGCCAGAGATCTGGATCCTCACCGTGGCCCCCACAGAATGCACCACACCGAGCATGTGGAGGGACTGGAGGCTCCTACCATCACTGCCTGTGCCGCCACTGACATCTCCTTTTCTTTCCGAGATTAAGGAAAATCTGGTCTCGAGGCAGACTGGTTTTGAGGCAATGGAGCACAGGGTTACAGTCACCATTTCAACAGAGTCCCCACAATTGAGCACATGTTGCTGAAAAACTTCACCCGCTTGCCTGAGTCTCAGGCCCCTCCCAACCCCAGGCCTCTGGAAAGCGAGCCTTCAGGATTGTCCCACCCCACAGGGAGCCCAAAACCTCGAGAAGAGCTGTCAAATGGGGATAGGTAGACACCCACTTCCAGTCCTGACCTCAAGTTTCCCAGGGCAGGGGACTCCATGCCAAGAGCGATACGAGCTCGGTCACGAGGCAGGGTACCGGTTTCAATGGCTGTTTTTCCCGTGCACTCACCCCACACAGGCCTCACACAACTACTTCCGGCGTGCAAGCCCAGCACACAGGCTGTTTGCTCAACCATCGAGAGACCTGCTTTCATGCCTAGCCTCCTTCACAGTTTCAGTTCACAATGATGTCCTGGAGAGGCACCCTTCCAGCAACAGAACTTCCCCTCGTGAGACCAACATCTGTGCTGCACATTCCTCCTTCTCTTGGGACTGGGGACTCTCCTCTAACAGGGTCTCTGCGTGTACACAGGGTACCATGTAGACAGCTTGCATGGGTGGCCCATTCCGCCACCCCTCACTCCACCCCAGGGAAGCATCTGTGAGGTCTGGACCCTCGAGCTGCCATCCAAGGTCCTGATAATGTTCCTTTCTGTACTATGCCCAAACACTACAGTGGGGAGGGGAAGATGGCAGGGTTGACATTCAGGATTCAGAACATGGCAGGATGATGGGAAGGGGATCAGAGTGTCTGAACCTTTGCTCAGGCAGGAAGGGTACTTCCCTGTGATGGTACAGGGAATACAACCCACAGGCTGAGGCAGTAGCAGTCACCCCATGAAAGTTCGTGGGCATGGCCCTGGTTCATGATACAGCTGTGAGCTAGCACACGAGCTAAAACCCCAGATGCTCAGAGAGGACATAAGTCCGCAGGCTATTTGGACTATCAGAGTCAAGCACAAGGCCCTCCCTAGTGGCCCGGGGGCTAAGACGTCACACTCCCAAGGCAGGGGGCCCAAGTCTGATCCTTGGTCAGGGAACTAGCCTCGTCGCAGCCAAATAAATAAAAATAAATATTTTTTAAAAATTGTCAAACAGAGCTTCCAAAGGACCTCACATTTGGGGCCACTTGTGGCTTTTTATAGAAGCAGGCCATATTCAAAGAGTCATGGGGACTCCAGAAATAGTTTCATGTTACGAGCATTTCTATTTATGCCTCGCCCCTTACTCAGCCTGCTTCGACCTGAAGTAGCAATTGAAAACAGCCACAGGGCACCCTGGGCTTCCTCCTTTGAGCTCTAGAATCCAAGCCTAGCCAGCTTCTGTGGGTCCTGTGCTGTATGCAGCCCCACCCAGGAGGTGTCATCCCAGGTGTCGACTCAGAATGTCCCTGCATCCCAAGAAGCCCATTTTCATTCACTGCTTTGTCAGTTTTGAGCCCTAATTCTACCTCATCTGCCTCTCCATACCCAAATCCAACTTCTGAAAGTCTACTGGAAGGAAACATACTAACTTCTTTCACTGAAACAGAGACACCAATAATTGGAAGTAATTACCATCATGTTACGAAAATGAAGTAAGACAGAACTTGAAACCTTCCCTTCTCCAGTCCAGGGGATGAGAAACAAGGCTGCTGCTGTCATTACTGTAGCACCAGGTACCTTCATGGTATCTGACACACATTTTAGCATTCGGACCTCCCAGTGCTGTGGGACTGGTATTACTAATATCCCCAGTAAGCAAGACTACTTCACGGAAGAAATGACAACAACCTAGTAAGAGCGGGGAGGGCTTTGGGCTTTCTCTTTTCTCCTATTTGTCCACAGAGCAAAGGAAACCCCAGTACCTCCCTCATGTGGAGAAGAGGACAGCCACTGCCGGTCTGACAGTTCTTTCCTGTAACCTGCGTCACACCACCGGCAGAATAGCATCACGCGCTCCGGGCTGGTAAGTAAGTACTCACCTGAGCACATCCTCTGGGTGCTTCTGTTGCAGTTTCTTCCCCAAACCAAAGCCAAAGAAGCAGACGGCAAACATGGGGGTGACCCCGACGATGGGGGCGGCCATGCCCCGGTATAGACCCCTGATGCCCTGCAAGGAAGCATAGAAGGGGAAGCTGTGTACAGACACTACTGATGTCTACACCACTGAAGCCGGGAAGCAGCATGTCCTCTGACCTGTGGCCTCCTTTCCCCAAGCAAGAAAAGCTATAAAAGGAAGAGTCTTCCCACATTTATCAGAAATGGTTCTCTTCTTATATACTGCTGGAGAAACTGAAAACAGCTTCTATTCTGGAAGGCAAACTGGCAACATATAGCTTACACCTCCATCAGAAAACTACCTGTCTAGAAACATATTCTAAGGGAATACTCAAAAATATAAAAAAGAATGACATTAGGCATTTATTAAGCACCAAATTTTGGAACATTCCCAAATAGGAGATTAATGAGACAAACTATGGAAACCTCAAATTGGACTATCACACAGCCATACAATCACGTTGTAAAACAAGAAGAGATTACTAAGTTGAAAAAAAAAGCAGGCTACAGAACAGAATGTACAATGTGACTTGCTTGGGGGTGGGATTACAGGTGCTTAAGAAATTTTTGTATTTCCCAAGTATTAGGACCTGAGGGGAGTTCCCTACTGGCCTGTGGTTAGCATTCTGGGCTTTCACTGTGGTGGCCTGGGTTCAGTCCTGGGTTGGGGAACTGAGATCACTCAAGCCACCCAGTACGCCCCCTCCCAAAAAAGACATAAGATTCTTATTGTGAAAAACAATAGCAAGACTGCACATCAATTTTTGCTAATACATTTAGATAATAAAACTGACTATGTAGTAACCAATAAATAGACAAATAAATAGACATTCCAACCAAACAAGTTAGTAAAACAAGGACAAGGAAGATCTGGGACCCCGGAGACCAAGGGTTTGGCTCCAGAGAGGGGACAGGTGTTCCCAGGAAGGTGTTGGGTACAGCGGGCCTGGGAAGAAGCCAGTCGACATGGGAGTATGAGACATAGGACTCCAGGAGGAGTTTGTTTCCTAAGAAAAACAAAGCAAACAACAGCCACTGGAACAACAGATGATAACTGTTCAGGCAGTGTGAGAAACCAAACAACAAGGTATTCTACAGCACATTTAGGACTCAGGATGACAGAGGCAGAGATTCAAAGAGACACAAGCAAAAGAAACTGACACAATTGTTCACCCAACCTCAAGAAAAACAAAAAGCTGTACAAGTAATGATATGCACACTGAAGGACATTATTTTGTTAACAGAGAAAAAACATACATAAAGTTGTAATCATGAAAACAGTGAACTGTATTAAACCACAAAGGATGATGAAAATTATTGGGCAGAGCAGAAAGAGGAGCTAAGGAATGCAAGAGTTAAAACCAACTACCACAAACCAGTAGCTAAAACAGTTTTAAATGGATAAAATCATGTGTGCAACTCGGTAAAAAACAGCATTAATTACTGAGAGAGCTGAGGGACTTTCCTGATGTTTCAGTGGTTAAGACTCTGTGAACTTTCACTGCAGGGGGCAGTGATGCAATCCTTGGTGGGAGAAGTTCCCAAAAAGGGAGGAGGAAAAACAGTAACTGAGAAAGTAGAAAGTAGCAACTTCTAGTGGATTGGGGTGGGGGGCTACTTTGTTACAAGTCCTTCAGTAACAAACAAAGCGCCTGTATTATTTTAATACAAAGTAAGGGCTAATTTTTAAAAACATGTCACAGTTGCTCCCTACAGGAAGCAGCAATAGAAATAGGCAGGGGAGGGGGGTGGTACACATGGGGGAGGGTCCACAGACCTAGGCTGGAGAACCTGCCCCACTGCAGACTCTGGGCACTCACAACCCATCTTCTTTCCAGAACTCAAGGACATAAGTGTACTTGTCAGCACTCCTACTGGATCCTGTAAAGGTCTAATACTGCTACAGGCTGTAAGCAGACTCTCCAAGGACAATATGCAGAGAAGGTAAAGAGGGAAGGGTAAACAGGAAGAGAAGGTTCTGAGAAGGATCTGCAAAAGCCCCTTGAGACAAAACCCTCCCAAAGCCCCGCCAACAGCTTCCCACCTGGCTGAGAAGGATGCCCAAGGCTGGAGGGCCAAGAACTCCCAACAACTCCTCCAGCCTTCTTTCTGTTGCCTGGCCCACCCAGTTCCATGCAGTACAACCAAGATCTGTCTGGTAGTACCAGAAAGTGAGCTCAATCTGGCACAGCGAAACCCAGAGACAAGCACAAATATGGACTGAGGAAGCCTGTTCGATACTACAGGGAGTTAAGCTTATACAAGCCATTCTCACCAAGCCTCCAGCACCCAGCACACTGCCGAGGCGCTGAAGAGGTGCTCAATAGCACTTGCTGACCAAGGGGCATATAATCCTGTCTTTCTGTATGGGCAGAGAACTCTTAGCAGACTGGAAGCTCAAAGCCTCCACTGGACACTGATCAGACTCCATTCAGGGTTGATGAGAGAAAGACAGCCTTACAGAAGAAAAGACAGCACCATCTCCAGCATGGATGATCAGGTAGATGCCACTTCAAAATCTTCCTCCCACACCTCGGTCCTGCAGGAGCCCTGGGAACAGCTTCTCCTCCTAGACTGAGTCCATCACTTACCAGCATACCCTCTTTGTCTGGGTGATACCTGCTTCTTAATTCAGTATATTTAATAAAGACTATATATTTAATGTTTATTCACATTAGAGTTATATTTTAGGCAACGAAGGAAAAGTTCTTGACAAGGTATTGTTACCTATGTGTTAATGAAGTCCATAATGAGCATCACTAGTCATTAAAACTTTTTTAAAATCCCAGGTTTTCACTCTAATACTTGAAAAATGACTATGCAATTCAATAACCTCACATCAATTTAGTTTCCTTGTCTATGGGTTTGAAGACTCTTTCTTTTTTCCTCAGACAAGCTGATTTTTCCTCCAAATTTTATTTTTTCCTCCAAATTTTACATGAACTTCTGATACTGATCCCTGCCAAACAGACTGAACCAGCTTTGCATTTTCTTTTATTTCATGTCTCCAATTATTCCTCATGAATTTCCTGTGGTCTAAATTCTGCCTTGTAAGAGAGAAAGAACCACTTTATTAGCTTCATTCATCCACATAAAACAGTAACTGGAACTCTCAAACATCCCAAAGCGATGATGACAGAAGGACATGCGATGACATGTGGGTGAGAGAGCCAGGCATGTGGGCTGAACCTCCTGCAGAACCATGCAGTCACCCAGTACTGCAACTGGGTGCAGGAGACGTAACACGCCAAACCTGTGAAAATGTGTTCCTCTGAATAAGAAATGCCCAGCACCACGATTCCATACCTCTCTCATCAGAGTCTTCCGGAAACAATCAAAGGTGCCAGAATACATGGGAGGCTGTCCAGGCAAACTTGGGGGCTGCGTCTGCAGTCGGACCTAAAACCAGAAGTTAAAACACAATCATTTCCCAGAAGCAGAACTGCCTGTCTGAGGCAGTGGCCTGACCATCTGCCAAAATCTGATCAGAGAAAACAGCACCTATGTGCATGTCTTCAGCATCCCCTTATCTGCTGGATTCAGACTTCTCTTTCCTCTAGTTTATTCCAACCGTGTACTCACAAGTCATCAGTAGCATGCTTTTGAAGAGCAAGACAATTCCTCCGATTTTCTCAGCCACTTACTTTTACTATTTATTTCTTATTTAACAGATCCCATGGTGGCCAAATGGAATAGATATGACCAGTTTACAAATGAAGAGACTAGGTTCACTGAGGTCCAGTGATAAGCCAGTAACTAGACCTGGCTGATGCAAAGCTCAGCTCAATTCTAGGCAATCTCCACTCTCATCTGAAGTGCTTTGTTAGGGGTTAGGTAACGTGCTCAACAAAGATATTTTGGAATGAGGTGGATGTAATCCTGCTTTCCTTGGCCCTCATCCTTCTCCACCTTTCGGTGGATCCAATGCTTCTGATTGTCTCTCTTTAAACCTCGCCTCTTAGCACTCCCTCCTTTGTCTCCTTTTCTACTCCGGGTGCCCCCCAAGGCTAGTAGCCTACCCAGGTGTTCCACTATCCCTTTCAAAAACATGTTCCAGGGCTTCAGCTTATGTTCAGTGATGACTTTTACTCAGCCATCTTCAGACCTTCTCATCTCACCGTTTGGGCTCTATTTCACTGCCTGGGGAAGCTCTCCCTACTCAAATCACCTCCAAAATCTTATCCTTTCGATGAATGTCCCATTTGTCCCAGAGCCACCAGTCTACCCTGTTTCTCAGGATTTGAAACTCCAGCATCCAACTAGTTCTTGTGTTTCTCCTCTTATTCATGTGGGCACCAAGGCCAATGGAAAGTTCTCTCAAGATACTTCCAGGATCCTAATTTCTTCCTCTCTCCATCTGAAGTCTTCTTCCAGGCAAAGTGCTTGCCCATTCTTACCCAGTGCGGTGGTTTTGAAGAATGCCCACTAACTCTTTGATACTCTTGCCCTTCAGAAGTTAAACCCTAAATCCCCTTCTCTTGGATGTGATCCAGACTCAGTGACTCACTTCTATCGAACAGAATGTGATGATATTGATGCTATGTGACTTCCAAGGCTAGGTGACAGGAAGGTCAGCTTCTCCCTGTGTCCATCTCAAGCTATCTGTTCTGGGGAGTCCATCACTATGCTATGAGGATACTTACACAGCCTGAAGAGGCCATGTGTAGAGGAAACAAGGCCTCATGACAACAGCCAGCACTAACTGCCCACATGGGAATGAACCACATGGAAGTCAATTCTTTAGATGAGTACAGTCCTGCCCAACATCGTTTTGTTGTTTTTGACTGGAAGGGAGGGGTTTTGGTTCAGTATTGTTTTTGTTTTTTTAAAAAAAACAGCTTTATTATAACTCGTATACCATAAAATTCACCCATTTTATACAGTCAGAGGGTTTTTAGCAGGTGCAGAGTTGTGCAACCTTCATTATAATCAATTTGAGAACATTTTCATCACCCCAAAAAGAAACACCACACCCATTAGTAGTCATTCTCCTCTTCTCTCAGCTGCTGGCAATTACTGAACTACCTTCTGCCTCCATGAACTTCCCTATTTTCTATATCTTGTATAAATTAAATCACACAGTATATGGCCTTTCATTCCCGGTTTCCTTTACGTAGCATAAAGTGTTTAAAGCTCACCTATGTTGCAGAATGTATCCATTCTTCATTCCTTTTATTGGTAAATAATATTCTACTTACACAAATAAACTATGTTCTGTATAATCTGCTCATCAGATAATGACAAATTACATTTTTTCCATTTTTATTATTACGAATAATGGTGCTACAGACTTTTGTGTATAGGTTTTTGTGTGGACATATGTTTTTAGTTCTCTCAGGTGCTGTATGGGTCAAGATTCTCCAGAGAAACAGAATCAATAGGCTATGGAGAGTTATTTATTTGTTTGTTATAAGGAATTGACTCACTCCATTATGGAGGCAGACAAACCATATGATCTGCAGTCAGAAAGCTGGAGACCCAGGAAAGTCAATGAGATAGTTATATTTCAAGTGTTAAGACCCAAGAACCATAAGAGCTGATGGTCTAAGTCCCATTTCAAAATCTGGCAGGCTCAAGATCCAAGAAGAGCCAACATTTCAGTTAGAGTTCAAAGGCAGGAAAAGACCAACATCCCAGCTCAATCAGTCAAGAGGGAGGAGTTTTTGCCTTTTGTTCTATTAAGGCCTTTAACTGACTAGATAAGGGTCACCCACAATAGGGAGGGCAATCTGCTTTACTTAGCCTACCTTAAATGATAATCTCATCCAAAAACATCCTCACAGATATACCTAGAATAACCTTTGACCAATATCTGGACACCCATGGCTCAGTTGACAAATAAAATCAACCACTACAGGAGAATTGCTAGGTCACAGGCTAACTCTATGTTTATCTAACCTTTTGAGGAACTGCCAGAATATTTCCCAAAGAGGTTGCACCATTTACACTCCCACCAGCAGTTTAGGAGTGTTCCAATTTCTCGACATCCTTGCCAACACGGACTGTCATCTACCTTTCTTTCTTTTTTTTTAAATTATAACAGGTGTTAGGTGGATATTAGGTGGTATCTCACTGGATTTTGATTTATCTTTTCATGATGGACAATGATGTTGAACATTTTTCATGTGTTTATTGGCCATTTGTGTATCTTCTTTGGAAAAACGTCTATTCAGATTCTTTGCCCATTTTTTCCCTCCCATTTTTTTTTCTGTCATAAAATACACATAAAATTTACCATCATGATCATTTTAAGTGCACAGTTCACTTGGGCTTCCTTGGTGACTTAGCTGGTAAAGAATTCACCTGCAATGCAGGAGACCTGGGTTGGGAAAATCCCCTGGAGAAGGAAGTCTACCAACTCTAGTATTCTGGCCTGGATAATTTCATGGACTGTATAACAGTCCGAGACGACTGAGCGACTTTCACTTTCACTTTTCAGCGATAATTAAATATTCAAAATGTTATGCAAAAATCACTATCATCCACAATTCTTTTTATCTCTACCCACTAAACAATAACTTCCCATTTGCCCTACATCCAGACCCTGGCAACCAGTCTACTTTCTGTCTCTAAGATTTTGTGTACTCGAAATACCTCATATAAGCAGGATCAAAAAGTACATGTCTTTTTATGAATGACTTAGTTCATTGAGCCTAATGTTTTCAACATTCATCCATGTGGTTGCAAGTATCAGAATTTCCCTCTTTTTAAGGCTGAATAATATTCTATTATATGTATAGGCCACATTTTGCCTATTTGTTCTTCCATTTGTGGACACCTGGGTTGCTCCAATGTTTCAGCTATTGTAAATAATGCTGTTAGGAACAGGGTGTACAAATATCTCTTCAAGACTCTGCTTTCAATTCTTTTGAGTAAATATCCAGAAGTAGAATTGCTGGCTCATACGGTAATTCTATTTTTATTTTTTTGAGATATTGGTATACTGTTTTCCACATTGGCTGTACAATTTAACATTCCCAACAATAGTGCAGAAGGGTTCCAGAGTCTCTGCATCCTCCCTGACCCTTTTTTGTTTTGTTGATAGTAGCCATTCTATTGGGTAAGAGGTGGTATATCATTATATTTTTTATTTGCATTTTCTTATACTAGTTCAAAATGGGTCATAAAGCAGCTAAGGCAAACCACAATACCAACACTGCATTTGGTCCAGGAACTGCTAACGAACACACAGTGCAGTGGTGGTTCAAGAAGCTCTGCGAAGGAAATGAGAGCCTCGAAGGTGAGGAGCACGGTGGCCAACCATCGAAAGTTGACAATGACCAACTGAGAGGATTTGAGCGCCGAAGATTGATGCTTTTGAACTGTGGTGTTGGAGAAGGCTTCTGAGAGTCTCTTGGACTGCAAGGAGATCAAGCCAGTCAATCCTAAAGGAAATCAGTCCTGAATATTCACTGGAGGGACTGATGGTGAAGCTGAAGCTCCAATACTTTGGCCACTTGATGCAAAGAATCAACTCACTGGAAAAGACCCTAATGCTGGGAAAGAGTGAAGGCAGGAGGAGAAGGAGATGATAGAGGATAAGATGCTTGGATAGCATCACCAACTTGATGGACATAAGTTTGAGCAAGCTCTGGGAGTTGGTATTGGATGGGGAAGCCTGCCATGCTGCAGTCCATGGGGTCACAAAGAGTTGGACATGACTGAGAACTACATGAGAAGTTTCTCAAGAACTCAAGGTCAACCATCCTACAGTTGTTCAACATTTGAAGCAAATTGGAAAGGTGAAAAAGTTTGATAAGTGGGTGTCTCATGAGCTGATTGAAAATAAAAAAAAATAATCGTTTTGAAATGCTGTCTTCTCTTATCCTGTGCAACACCAGCAAACCATTTCTCGATTGGATTTTGACATGTGACAAAGAGTGGATCGCATACAACTGGTGATGACCAGTTTAGTGACTGGACTGAGAAGAAGTTCCAAAGCATTTCCCAAAGCCAAATTTCCACCAAAGAAAGGGTGACGGTCACTGGTGGTCTGCTGCCAGTCTGATCCACTGCAGTTTTCTGAATACATGAGAAGTATTCTCAGAAAATCAGTGAGATGCACTGAAAACTGCAACGCCTGCAGCCAGCACTGGTCAAAAGAAAGGGACCAATTCTCTGCGACAATGTCCGACTGCACACTGCACAAACAAAACTTCAAAAGTTGAATGAATAAAGCTACAAAATTTTGCCTCATGGATCATATTCACACAACCTCTTGCCAACCAACTACCACTTCTTCAAGCAACTCAACAACTTTACGCAGGGAAAATGCTTTCACACTCAGCAGGATGCAGAAAATGCTTTTCAAGAGTCCATCGAATCCTGAAGCATAGCTTTTTATGCTATAGGAATCAACAAACTTATTTCTCATTGGCAAAAATGTGTTGCTTGTTATCGTTCTTATTTTGATTAATAAAGATGTGTTTGAGCCTAGCTATAACGATTTAAAATTCATGGTCTGAAACCACAATTACTCTTGCACCAACCTAACAAATTTTTCATTCTTGATTTTGTTAGGGTTTTACGTCCTGCGCTCTAGGCAATGGATGTGATATGCAAAGCTGAGGAGTTTAAGGAACATAACAGTAGATATGTCCAGAGGCTCCCACTGCTTTACATCCAATATCTCTTACTTGACCTTCAGATTCTCCATGGTCAGGCACAAACTCCTCAAATTAGTAGAAAGAGAGAGATGGACCAAAACTTTTAACTGATACCTTTTTTTGTGATTTTGTATAAATCCATACCTGTCTCATCATGACATCCACCATTCAGGCCCAGCAAGAACATTAAAGTCCTCCACAGCTGGTCTTCTTTTACAGCCTGGTTCCCACTTCCAAGCCTATATCCACCTTCATTCCTGCCTTCCCTTTGCCTGGAATGTCTGTGTCTCCCTACTCCTCCAGTCAGAACTCAGCCAGCCCTTCACCACCTGCCATAAAGTCTTTTCAAGCTGAAGAGCTGCAGCTCTCACCTTTCTAGACCATTGCTAGTCGTCTTGCGTCTCTGAAAATGTCTCTTGGCCAAGCTTTGACCAGAGCCCACCTGGCTCCCTGAGGTCAAAAGGACAGTAGTCAGCAATTTGTGGTTTTGGCTTAAATCAAAAGGAGACTTTCTGGTTATTAAAAGTGCAGCGAGGGCTTCCCTGGTGGTCCACCTTGCAATGCAATGCCAGTTCGATCCCTGGTGAAGGAAGTTCCCACATGCCATGGAGCAACTAAGCCCTACTGTCACAGCTACTGAGCCTGGGTGCTGCAACCAGTGAAGCCTGCATGCCCGAGAGTCTGTGCTCTGCAACAAGAGGAGCCTCTGCTACAAGAAGCCTGTGCACTGCAACTAGGGAGTAGCCCTGCTCGCTGTACCTACAGAAACCCACACACAGGAACAAAGACTCAGCACAGTCAAAAGTAAAATTAAGTAACTGATTTTTAAAAGATAAAGGCTAAAAATACGCAGTGCGCATTTTCAGTCATTTATCAGTACACAGATCATCCTTCCCTTTCTGGGAGTGACATCTGATGGGGAGGAAGAGCAAAGGGATATGGAGGTAGGTGCAACAGTTGTATTAGAGAGCAACAGGATTTTGTTTTTCTTTAGAGGCCCCAGATAACTAGAACTAAGAAGATCAAGAGTAGAAAGAGAGGCCAGACAATTCTCCCCTACATCAGTGCTGCTTAGAACAACTACTGTTGGGGAAGCCCTAACACACATGGCATTTATCAACTACTGAATAGATACACACAGCGCGCAAATCAGCCCGATGGCTTTAATCTTAGTCTTGTGATAAAATGTCCCCAGATCCTCTTCTAGATGAAAGGTAGCAAAGAGCCTGCTGCCCAAACTTGCTCAGAGAACATCACCAAAGCAATTTTCTTTGCTTTGGTGGAGGAAACCCAATTCAACAATCCAAGAAGTCCTCTACACAGGCTCCCACTCTGCGAGGCTCACGTCTGCTCCCCACAGGCTCACCCTGGCCATGAACTGTCAATTTTCTCCAAGTGTGTGCAGAGATAAGGTTAGAAAACTAGGATGAAGCTTTGAATGCTAAGTCATAGGGTATGGACTTTGGTCTCCAGGAAGGCCTTGCAGTAAGTGCTGCAGGGGAAAGAGTTGATGTGCAATGTGGGGATATCCAGGGAACAAGGCTTGAGGGGTTTCCACCTTCCCAGAGCCTCAATCTGACTATGGCTTCCACACCAAGTTGTTGTAAGGATCAGCCTGGCCCTGGGCAAAGCTGATCACTTGATTTCCTTGGAAGGAACTCAGTCACTGATGGCACTTTCGCTGCCCCCAGGAGACCGCTGAGGTTAACGTGGGGCGACAGACAAAAGATGGTTAAGAAAGGTGCAAAAAAGACAGTGCCAGAGCACTGTGGCCCCAGAGAAATGTGTCAAAAGATATATCTAGAGTAACCTGCTTTTAGCTCTCTTCCAGAAGAGGGATTTACAGATGACCTGTTTCAACCTTGCTGATGTTAGGGTTTACAAAAGTTAGAACTTTGAGCAGGCGCTTTTTCTTTACCATCCCCAAAGTAGGGGCGCCAGATCAGAAAAGGTTGACGGACAGAGAACTTTTTTAAAATCAAGAGTCTTCAGTAGGCAATTAGAAGTTTCTCACTCTGCGCCGTCTAGCACCTTGGGGCGCAGGAACAGTTTCCTCCACACCCGAAAGGGTCGAGAGGGAGATTCTCCAGACTTCTCATGGAAGCTCCCCGGGGCCCCACTTCTGTCCCGGACCGAGCGTCGCGAGAGACGCTGCTTTCCGCGCCCTGCTCGGTCGGGCCTCCTCCCTCCAGCCCGCGCGCCCCAGCCTCCTCGCACCTTGACAGTGTCCAGCGGGTGTCCCACGAACACGAGGCACATGCCTCCAAAGCCTCCGGCCAGCAGGTTCTTGAGCGGGCTAATGGGCTTCACCTCATCTGCCATAGTCAGTCAGTCCGTCACACTGCCCGTGGTTTCCCGGCCAGCTCCGCTCCACTGCTCCAGCCCGGGCGCCGGCGCCGCCGACCTTTCACCCACTTTCGGGTGGGCGGGGCCTTAGCCCGGGGCAGGTCGGGAGGAGGGCCTAGACCGCCTGCCTTGCCCCGGCTTCCGCCAGAGGCGCTGCTTCCGGCCATAGCCCCTCCTCGATGGGCGTGGCTTGCTGGAGAGGGGCTGGCCCCGACGCCTTCTGGGCGGTATTTTGGAGTGGCGGTTGTCGGGGCGGGGAGGGCTTACTCCTTCAGAAACTCTTCTTGGACTCACTTGTTTCCTCCCTTAAGTTCCCATTCTTCTACCCACTCCTCTGAAGGCGACTGCACTCTGCTGTGTGACAAACACCCTTTCAGGTGCTGGAGGCACAGCACAAGGGTCCTTGTTCTTGTGGAGCTTCCAGACGGTAGCAAAGTCAGTGAAAAATGCATAGTGTATGAAGTGGTGAGAACTGCTATGAAGAAAAATAAATCTGGAAAGAGGATAAGGACTAATATTGGGGGCGGGGGGTGGGGCAAGTAACCTGCAATTTTAATTAGGTGAGTAAAGGACGGTTTCACGGAGAAGGTGATTGGATTCAAGACCCGAGAAGTTGCGGAGGTGAGTTCTGTCCATAGATATAGGGGGGACCTGAGTGGGGGGGTCGGAGGGAGGGATCTCCCAAGCAGAAGAATGCAAAGTCCCTGAGATGGGCTGTGTCTGGGCTGTTTGAAGGACCACTGAGGCCGACATGGTGCCAATGGTGACATATCAAGCAGGGCTTTGTGTGCCACTGTAAGGACACTCCTTTGAAGAAGATGGCAGCCATTCTGGGGTTCTAACCAGTGTGACATAGTCTGACTTGTGAATTAACAGGATCCCTCTTACTGCCAGTTGAGAATAGACTAAGAAGCAAGGAGACTTGAGGAGGCTAAAGGTCATAGTCAAAGATGCTGGATTGGATTGGATTAGAGCACAGCAGAGGAGGTGGTGAGATGTGTTTGGATTCTGAATATATCTTGAAGAACCTAAAGGAATTGTTAACAATTAGGAGTTAAGTGAAGTCACTCAGTCGTGTCCAACTTTTTGTGACCCCATGGACTGTAGCCTACCACACTCCTCCGTCCATGGGATTTTCCAGGCAAGAGTACTGGAGTGGGTTGCCATAACGGTGATGCTTATGTTTTTGCCTTACTGACTCTTGATGCATAGTATTTAGGTATCCACTATAGAACTTGTTATTTCTGTATGTTTGAAATTTGTCAAATTAAACATTTGTAAATAAGCATACATCTACTCTGTAGCAGGAAACTCACTGCCCAGCTAACCTGACAGCAGTCCTTTTCTGCAGATACTCCCAAGCTAGGAAGAGAAGCCTCGAATGGGGAGGATGGATCGTGTACACTAGGGGTGGAAAGATTAGTGACAGGAACAAAATTGGGATCAGGAAATGAGGGGGCCTGCCTGCCTGGGGCAGAAGACCTGTAAAGGGAGTGGAAGGCAAGGCGGCTGGGGCAAGGCTGAAAAGTCTGTTTACCCTGTGCTATAGGCTTTTTCTAGATGGGGATGGGGAACCATGGGACAATTTTAAGCACAGCAGTGACATGATCAGATTGTTTTAGAAAATCTATTTGAGATGGATGAATTTGTGTTGGGAGAGAATGGAAGCAGGGAGAACAGTTAAGAGAAAATTACAGTGGTCCAGGCAAAAGGCAGTGAAGGCATTAATTGAACAGTGTGCTCATCACTGGACTGGGCTAATTGGAATGTCCAAGATTCAGGGTTTGGTAATGGGACTATGTTTATTTCACTTGTGACTTGTAGCACTCCGGCTGCAGAAGAGGAGCTAACTTAGAGTCAATCTGCATCAGAGCAGCTTCAGGAAGAGGAGCTGTTTGTTACAGGACAGCCTTCCTGATACTCTCTCCTGGTAGGCCCTCTTGGTAAACCTTGACAGACCTGAACATGGACTCCACTCAAGCCCACCAAGGTCTATTAAATCCTCATAGGGTAACTGATGATCCCCCAAACAAATAGTCTTCCTGTTTCCTCATCTGAGAAGCCTTTACACACTGCTAGAAAACTTACCTGAAATTTAATGTTATTCTTTGGCCAAAAAACGTCCTCAGCTCCTCACTGCATCAGAATAAAATAGAAGTGGTTCAGGGCAGACAAGGCTTTTCATAATTTCATGCTAGCTTACTGCTTTAACTTTGTTTTTCCCTAGACTCTATCTTCCTCTCTGAGCAAACTTAGCTTCTAGTGGTTTACCACACAGCCCTGTTACTTAACTGACGCCCCCCTCCCCTGGCCAATAGCCAGGCCTTTACATATCCTGTCCCCTTCAGCATGAAGTATCCTTCCTCTCCCCACTCCAGGTAACATACTGATGCAGAAGATCCATACCAAGTTGCCCATATGCTAGACATTGTCCAACCAGTGTTTCTTAGCCATCTGGGAGGTGGAGAATTCCTGACACCTTCTCCCCAGAACAATGTACACATGCATATGCACCTCCAGGTTTGCTATCAATTCCACAAGCTTCATGTTGGGTGGCATCACTGACTTGATGTACGTGAGTTTGAGCGAGCTCCGGGAGTTGGTGATGGACAGGGAAGCCTGGCATGCTGCAGTCCATGGGGTTGCAAAGAGTCGGACATGACTGAGTGACTGAACTGAACCACAAGCTTCACAAGGAATGTGAAGCTATCTTTGTGAGGCAAGAGGGCCCCACCCAGGGTAGATACTGCAAGATGAAAATAGGAGGACAATTGAGGGAGGAGGCTGGGCTCTGCCCAAAGAGAAGAGACCACTTATTTCTCATTTTTGAAGGAAGGTGACCTCCCTGACTACACATGCACAGAAAGGCTCCTTGGAGGTCAAAAGGGGGAGTGATGCTAGGCGATGCAAACTACCTCTATGCCTCTAAAGTAGAATCTGCCTCGCCTTTAAAGTAGAATCTGCCTTGGCTGAGAGATGTGTGCGCACACAAAAGAGGATCCTAAGATACACCAATTATGGACTCTGAGCCAGGGAAATCAAAATGGTTGGCCAAAGGAGACCCAGAAAAAAATGCTCTGTATAAGTGATCATACTACCACGAGGGCATGACTCTGGGACTCTGAGTCCACCCATGTGTCTATCCATACATACTCTTTTTTTCCTCCTAATAAACACTTGACTTGTTTCATTACTTTGTCTTTGTGGAAATTCTTTTCTTTTCTGCAAAGCCGAAGAGCCAGGGCCTTGACACTGACCACTGGTCTGGCTGCTAGGATTTGGTGCTCTCACTGCCTCTCCCCAGCCTCAATGTCCGCCCAGGGAATGAGGCCCAACTTCAAGCGGCTGCAGGCCGAGGCCATCTGAGATCACTTGGACCTCACTTGAGACGCCTTCTTCCTAGACCCTGGGAATCACATGAATGAGGGGGACCTTCCCTTAGGTCACACCCTTCCCAAGACCCTGTGACTGAGCAAGGTAGAGATTTAACGCCTGACCACTCTGGCGTGGTGTCAGATACTTCGACAGGCAGTACTCACATTCCAGTGCTCTCTTCTGGGTTGGCTTCATTGGGCCTGCAACAGAGTTTAACTGCCACTTCTGCCTAATTCTGCTTCTTGCCCCCTCCCTTTACATACTCTGGTCCCTAATAAGTATCTTGCTTCCCAACCTCCATTTCAGTACTTGCTTCCAAAGAGTCCAACCTGCATCAGTAGTATTCAACATCATTCTTTGCCGAAAACAAGATAAAATCAAAAGGAAAAGAACATAAAACTGTAAATTTAAGATTTGAAGCAAACTCCCTTGTAATAGATAAAGAGTAATTACATTTTTTTAAAGCAAACTAATAACTACCATATTTTTTCTCAGCAAACAGTTTAATGGTGAACTATTAGAAGCTTTCCTATTAATGACAGGAAAACAAGTAGAGATTTTTTTAATCATGATTACTGCTTAACATTTTACTGGACTTAGTAGCTAATGCAAACATATCAATAGGGAGGGAGGGAAAGAAATAGCAAACTAAGGAAGAAGTGAAAGTCACTCATTCATGTCTGACTCTTTGTGACCCCCATGGACTATACAGCCCATGGAATTCTTCAGGCCAGAATACTGGAATGGGTAGCCTTTCCCTTCTCCAAGGCATCTTCCCAACCCAGGGATTGAACCCAGGTCTCCTGCATTGCAGGCAGATTCTTTATCAGCTGAGCCACTAGGGAAGCCTATAAGGAAGAAAGAAAGAAGATTGGGGGAAAAAAGAGGGAGAAAAGAAAAGGAAGAAAATAAATTAAAAATTTAAATATTAAAAAGTAAGAGTCCTTTGAACTTCCCTGGCAGTCCAGTGGTTAAGACTGTTTTTTCCAATGCATGGGGTGTGGAAACCAAAAAAAAAAAAAGGAAGAGTCCAAAATATTCCTATTTTCAAGTGATCCAAATGCTTACTTTGAAAATTCAAGAGAATCAGTTGAAAACTAATGAGCAAATTTAAGTAAGGAGACAGATACAAGAACAGTATCAGAAAGCAATCACTCTTTGATAAATATTAATGATAACAGATTACAAACAGGAAGAATCAATCCTATTCAGAATAACAGCAATACCCACAATGTATGCAGGACTAAACTAAAGATCCATGGGAATAAAGCTATAGAAATTCAAGTTCACAAAAGGCAAACGAAGTATAAAGAAATAATATATTCTTTGGATGCAAAGACTCAGTAATGAGGCTATCAGTGCTACCCTTTAAGTTATTCTTAGAAATTCAATGCTCTCCAGTGGATTTTCAAAAATGAAAACACATCAACCTAAATCTAAGATTTATACAGAAGAAAAGTTGTAGGATATTGGTGCAGAAATATGAGTTTTCTAGATAAGGCCCCAAACTTCAAGGAACTAAGACCAATCATTCCCACTATAGGGAACGATTCTGTGACACAGAAACTGAGAGACATTGTATTTTGTTTACGTATCTTATATGCAAATTTATTTTGAAGACAGAATACTACACATATCATTTCATATCCTATTTTTATCACTTCAGAGTATATTACAGGACTTCCCTGGTGGTAGAGTGGCTAAGAATCTGCCCGCCAGTGTAGGGGACACAGATTCCATCCTGGTCCAGAAGATTCCACATGCTGTGAGCAACTAAGCCTGTAAGGTGCAACTACTGAAGCCCATGCACCTAGACCTTTGCTCCACGACAAGAGAAGCCACCACAAAGAGAAACTAGAGAACCAAAACGAGAGTAGTTCCTGCTTCCTGCAACTAGAGAAAGCTCAAGCACAGCAATGAAGACCCAGTGCCACCAAAAATTAAAAAAAAAAAAAAAAATTTTTTTAAAGAGTATATCCCAGACACCCAAGCACAGCCAAAAATAAACTTAAAAAAAAAAAGTATTAGCAATAGCTTAATAAACATCTATTTAATAGAGTAATGTTGAAAACAAGGATGGATATGTGACCTTAAGAAACTCACCTTGGGACTTTCTTGGTAGTCCAGTGGCTAAGACTGTGTGCTCCCAATCCAGGGGGCCCAGATTCGATTCCTGGTCAGGGAACTAGATCTCATATGCTACAACTACAGATCCTGTATGCTGCAGTAAAGACCTAGTACAGCCAAATAAATATTTTTAAAAAAGAAAAGAAACTCACCTTCAGCAGGGGAGAGACAGGAAAACAAATAAGGATACTACCTGGGATTCCAATATATTGTACATTTGTATGTTTGATATGTGAATGTCCTCATTCTCTATTTTGCAAATGCAATAATTATACAGAAAAACTGATCGTTACCTTCTATTTACTAGGGAGGATTTATTACCAGTAAACCAGAGCAAAGGCGTCTAATTAAAGAGATTTCATTAGCAGAAAATATAGTTTGGTTCCTTCACTAGTGTCATGATGGAAAAGGCTATGCTTTGTTATGACAAATAAGTACATGGAATTACAGGCTTCCCTGGTGGCTCAGATGGTAAAGACTGTGCCTTCAATGCAGGAGACCTGGGTTTGATCTCTGGCTTGGAAAGATTCCTCCCAATATTCTTGCCTGGAAAATATTCTTGTCCATGGGGTCGCAGAGTGGCACACGACTGAGCAACTTATAGACAGACTTTCACGTTGCTAATATATAAAATTCCCAACCTTACAATATGTTACTCATTACTATTAGTTTTCACTACAAATTAAGGTTGGGGGGCGGGCTTTCTAGTATTTGAATGCACCTGATTTGGGTACATGCTCCTGAAAATCATGTATACACAAACACATGCAGGAATTGAAGAGAGTCCATTATACATCAATATCCACACTCCTGCATGGGTGGAAATGGTTTGGGTTATCTACGGACGTGCACAGCGAGGAAGCTCCCTAACATCACTGGCTTCACACCGGCGTTTCCACGTTGTGCAGCAGCAACTTGAGTGAGGCTTCATGTCTGTCTATCCATAACACTTGCCAAAGGCCGCAGAAGGTTCTGAAAATCATAATGGCACTTCCTATACTGTGCGAATACACTGTGCAGCGAGGTACTTAAGATTCAATCTCAGGTGATTGGGAAGCCAAAGAATTAGGCAGCGAACCAGGCCGCGGGGAGAAGCCTGGCGTGGTTCTACGAACCGGCCTAGGCAGAAATTCCCGGCCCGGCTTGGTGACACGAAGACTCAGCTCTCCTTCGATCAAACAGCGGCCCTGAAGCATCAGGCCTTTATCCAGTCCACGAACGACTGGAGGTCTTCTTCGCGCCGGACACCGAGTACAGTGAAGTGGAGAGTCCGTCAAAAAACAAAACAAAACCAAAAAACCCTGGTTGAAAGGATCCGGGCCGGCGGCGCTGGTGGGCGAAAGCCCGCAGCGATGCCGTGACCCCTCTCCAGGAAGCCTCTCCTCTGCTAGCCGTCTGCGCTCGCCGCGCTGGGCTCGAGCGAAGCGTCCGCAAGCAGGCGTTATTACCCAGCGCCCGTCGCGACCCCGGCGACCGCGGGGCGACCCCGGGCGGGAAGTGACGCAACCGCTCCGAGCACTTCCGGAGCTGCGGCGACGGCTCCGCCGGAGGAAGCAGCGCGGGCCCTGACCAGCGTTGGCCCGCCGCCTCCGCCGCCGCCGCGCCTGGGTCCGGTCCTTCTGGCCTGGCCCGACCCGGTCTGGCCCGCCCGGGCTCAGCGGCCGCGGGGCCGCGGCTCCTGGTAAGCGCGCGGCGCGAGTCGCGGCCTTGTTTACGCCGGCGGGCCGGGGGAGGGGTGGGCTCCCCGCGCGCCTCCCTAGCCCGGCCGGGGCTCCGCCTTCGTCACTGCCCGCGAGGTCCCGGCGCCCCCGGCTTCTCGTACTAGCTCTCTGGGCCCTCCGCCCTCCCGCTGCTGTGCTGCCGGTGGCCGAGCCCAGGGCGGACCGGCGCCTGATGTCTCTCGGTTCGCCTCCCGCCGTCTGCAGCTCGCCGAGAGGTCGCAGGCCAGCGCCTCTGACCGACTGGCGCCGGGCGCATCCAGGCCCTCCCGGCCCGGCGTGCCGCGGTAACGCGGCGCCTCCGGGGGCTCCTCACTCGGGTCATCATCGGGAACTCTCGCAGTGCCCCCCCGCCCCCGCCCCGCGCGGTTAGTTAACGCCTGCCGGTGAGGGGCCCTCAGCGCATGGGCTCTGTGTTCTCGCGGACATATCCCGGCGCCTGCATTGGGACAGGCGGCCCTGGAGCTGGGTCGCCGCCTCACCGGGCGCCGCTTGTGGTAGTCGCCGGAGAGGCGATCTGGTTCTCGGATGATTTCACTTCAGCCCTGATTGTTACCCTGTCCCATAGAACTTTCTGCCACACTGGTCCTGTTCTGTACCTTTGCTGTTCAGTAGGATAGCCACTAGCTGCTATACGTGGCCACCGAGCATTTGACTTACGGCTAGTGCGACTGAAAATTCAAGTGTCAGGTTTTATTTAATCTTTGAGTTAAATGTAAATGACCACATGTGGTTAGTGGCTACCCCATTAGACAGGGTTCATATTTTTGTACCAACGAGTTTTCTTCGGAAATGTAGATTTAGTAAATGACGCTTCAATGCTAAATACACCTGGAGTAAACGTTGAGACCAAAAAGTCTGTTGTCTTGTGCTTGTCAACTTTATACTGAGAAGTCTTCCGTTTGAATTCCTTAGCCCAGGATGGTTGGCAGCTCTTATGAACACGTGACTTTGATGCGGGGAGGTGGGGTGGGAGGGGGGAGCGCAGTAATTTCTGTTACTCCTTGCCTGTTTGGGACGGAAGGCTAATGTTTAACATCCGAAGGAAATCAAAGCGTTATCTATCATCTGTTGTGTTAATAAAGCAATAACTACCGGCCCCTTTAAACAGTGACAGCACTCTTTCAAACAGAATAGGGATATTTAACTTTGAAAAGATTAGTAATTAAGATTTTATTTAAATCTGGGCCTAGAGCACCCAGTAAGTATGAAATGATTTTCCCCTTTTTGGAAGGGAGCCTGAAGTTTTCCCCTGCTTCTTGAATATTTAGATGGTGAGAAGCCCCAATCCTGGCAAGAAATCCAGAGAAAGTGAAAACTGTACTTTTTTTTTGTTGTGGTTGTAGGTAGCTTTGGATAGTATTCGGCTCTGTGGGAGGGTGAATAGGGCATTGTGAGTCCTCATAGATCATAGATCTGGTGAAAAGTATGATGCTGGAGTCTACTGGTTGTCAGCACCGTGGTCCTGGGCAAGTTGCTTAATCTTAATCTAGTTTCCTCTTGTGTAAGAAGAGGATGATCGCCACTTTGTAGGGTTATAGACATTTAATGAGAATGAGTCTGACCTGAAATTGGCTCTCATTACCTGAAAGCTGTTATTGGTAGTGATTATTTTATAGATGGGAGCAGTATTTGTAATGCTATTTATTCTTATTTCCCTAATAAGCAGTATCTTATGTAAAAATGCAGATAAAAGAAAACAGACTTAAAATATCAATTGTTCCTCTACTATTTTGGAAATCATCTTCCACAATCATTGTTTGGACTTTGATTTTCATTTAATTTATATTTGCCTGTCTGTGTTAGAAGTATTACTTTGAAAGTTATCACTGGTTTTCCAAGAATTTAAAAGGATTAAAAACATGGACCTAAAATTCCTGATTAAGTAAGTGAATGGTACTTATTTAGACTTTGATAGTGGGATCTGTAGCTCTGAGAAAGTCAGGTAACCCTTGAGCATGTCAGAAGAGAGGTACAAAATGGGTGTTAATATTGCCTAGTGGGCATTGTACTAGGAACTTTTTTTTTTTTTTCTTTTTTTAAGCCCTAACCACTAGACCGCTAGGAAGTTGCACCCTCCCCCCATTTTTTTGTTTTGTTTTGTTTTTAATTTTTGTTTTATTTTCTCTTGTAGACTTTTTTTATTTGAAAATAATTTTTCATGAATAAAGTGAGAGCTGAAATATTGACAGTATTCTATGAGTGTTAGAGTACAACAATGGAGATGACTTTATGGTAAAAGCCCAGTTCAAATCAGTTAAAATTTGCTTTGTCAATCTCTATGTAACATTTAAGATTGAAATTGTATTAGTTAATTTAGGAGGTCTGAACAATAGGAGTAAGGTGTACACGGCAGTATAAATCAACTATACTCCAATAAAAATTAAAGAAAAAAAAGTGACGTGGTAGACTTTCAAACTGAGGAAACGAATGAGAGGGAACTGGGTACCCAAGGTTAAATTATTATTAGCTGTTTACTTTAAATACTTTCTTTTTTTAGAAGGCCATGTAACTCTTGTCAATATATAATTATGAAGTGGATTTCTGCGGGACTTATAAGAAAATAATTTCTGGTCCTTTGCTGCTTGTTCTTTTAAATGTCTTTATTTTTAAAATTTGTGAACACGGGGTACCAATTTTACAGTATGTAAATAGAATTATCTTTTTTCATTATAGATGGAAATTATATGAATGAAATTATATGAATGACTATTTAGGTGACATCTTCCTGCAAGATCATCAAGAATTACAGGTATTTTTAATTTAAAGATTAATTCTTTCTCCTAAAGGAAAAATACCATAGTTAAGTTCAGTTGTGATTAGGTGGTTCTAGCATATAACAGAATTTGTTAAAAGTCAAACTGCAAATATATTATAGCCCTCTCATTAGTGTGCCTCTTTTTTTTAATTTAAGCATTTATAGGTAAAATATCATAGGTAGATTCACTGATATTTTTATAATATCATTAAAATGTGACTGTAATCCTTTAGACTGGTTATATATATATTCAGTAGACGTTCATTTTAATCTTTTATTCATTATTAATTTTTTGGAGAGATTATCTACTTCAAATAGGTTTTAAATTTACTTTAGTGTTTAATCCAGGTTTGGCTATATAAATTATTTCATTCCGTTCAGTCCACATGCTCTTGCATTTTAAGGTCCTCTTAGTTTTAGATTTAAATCACTGTTTGATACTGTTCCTTGGAAACGGTCACTTGAAATAGTTCTTGTGTAGAGAAGTTAATGGGTATTTGCCAAAATCATCTCTAAGAGTTAAGATATGTGACTGTTTTACTCTTTCAACTAGTATTCTCTTTTCATGTATATGTAGTTGAGTCACATTTTGATCTATGAGGATTTTTCAGTAGCTGTTGCCATTTGATCTTGTTTCTTTACCCTAGGTAGATTCTGTTTTTTCCTAGGCTCGATCCTGCCAAAGTAGTATATCTGTGTTTTTCTTCACTATTGGGTCAGTTTCTTTGCCTCTTAGTACCTCTTTTAGAGGATTAGTAGAACCCTTTAAAGTGGAAAAATCAGTTACCTTTGCAGACAAGAGGAGGATGTTGATGTTGAAGAGCTGTGTGGTTTTTATTTTTTCTTGACAATGCACCTTTTTCCCCGTATATCTGAGAGCGATGCCTGTAAAACACTGGTATTATTTCCCCAGAAACTGTAGTGGGATGGAACTGTGTCCCTATTTATGTTCTGTCTGTCACCACTCAGTAGCGCACGATTGGCTGAGAAAATTTAAACATTGGCTCTTCAGCCTTTAGGATACTTCCACTCTGGGCAATCAGCTGTGGGAATGTGCTTCTTTCTTAAGGACCCTGGCAGGAAGGACCACTCTATGGGAATTTGACTCCTTGACATGGAGCAGACAGTCTTACTGTTTCATGCCAGACCCTTCATGGGAAGATACCATTGTTAACTGCTTCTGCCTCTCCAGGAAAGGGTTTACCTTTGAAAAGCCTGGGCAGGGAGATGATGGTGAGGTTTCCTGGATGAGAGGAGAGTTGGGATAGGCCATAGTAGGGGTAGGACCAGGGCTGTGCCATATTGGTTCTTGAATGGTTTCTGTTGTAGCTTTTCACAGTGAAAGTAACTAACACATATTTTTTTCTTTTCCTCCCTTAGAAGACAAAAACACTAATGAGTTTGAGAACGTGGTGAAGTTTGGGGGGAGGGAAAAAACTGCTTTCCTGATCTGCAACTTGACTGGATGTTAAGATGTCTGTGGACATGAATAGCCAGGGGTCTGACAGCAACGAAGAGGACTATGACCCAAATTGTGAGGAGGAGGAAGAGGACGAGGACCCTGGGGACATAGAGGACTATTACGTGGGAGTGGCCAGCGATGTGGAGCAGCAGGGGGCCGACTCCTTCGATCCTGAGGAGTACCAGTTCACGTGCTTGACCTACAAGGAGTCTGAGGGTGCCCTCAATGAGCACATGACCAGCTTAGCTTCTGTCTTAAAGGTGAGCAGTGTTGTCAACTCCCAAGTGTAATCCCTGAAATTAAATCTAAATATGAGCTGTTGCTGAAGTCTCCTCCGGACTGGTTAAATGGCCTGTAGCTTGAAACCAAATGTATGTGTTGCATCCTCTGGACACATCTGATGTATTTGCTTTGTCTACCACTAGGTGCGTATCAGAGGACCTCAGTTTCTCATACTACTAGGAATTAGAAAGGCGGGGTGGAGTGGATTCAGGGGAAATAGATCAGAAATACACAGAAGCAGAGCTGCGTAGATTAACACTTGTTTCAGAAAGTCTTATGAAATTTTATGAGGTAACATAGAATAAGCATCAGAATCACCCAACAGTGTGTGGGTGGCTGATAAATCTCTTAAGAGAAGTTCCTAGATCTCCCGGTTTGCTGTGAATAATCAGTGCTTGTAGGCTAATGAGTTCATTTGTTTCATATTCTGGTGACTAATGTCCAATGTTGAAAGAGATTTTACCAGTAACTAGAATAAAGTAAGTTCTCATAGCTTGTATTTCATTGATTTGAGGGGGTGTGAATTTGAAATTGTAAGTAAGTAACAGAATTGATTAGCCGCTTACTTTTAACACTTAAACTAGCATAGTTGTCAATGCCTTGGCACCTTAGGCCAGGTATTATCCTCACGGTAGACATTTTGTATTACACAATATTGAACTAATACAGAGTAAAACACATAGAACACAGTTCACTGGGAATGTTATTACAGTCCTTTAGACAGTGTCCCAGCATGTTTCTCCTCTCATGTGGACCATTATGTGAAAGTGGGAACATTTCTCCTACTTTACAGTTTTCACTGACCTTCCTTTCAGGAGCTGTTGCGTGGCTTTTGTTGTTCGCTAAATCTGAAGATCAAGAGCACATTGGCATGATTTCAACCAAATAATTTTCATGTTGGTATTGAAATGGAAATAAACAGGATGTGCCGTACTGTAAAAGTTGCTTTATCCTACTAGTCCAGGATTTTTTTTTTTTCCCCAGGTGATCAGCAAATGTTAACTAATACCTTGGATTTGGGTACTCAGGGCTTTATTAGCAGCTAGCTGAAAGCTGAAGATTTTGTGGAACTCACTTCTAGAAATGGGCAGGTTTCCTCTCACACTCAGCAGAAAACTCGAAGAATGAAGACCCATTGGAACCTCTGGGTTTGGGATTTCTGCTCATAACAATAGCAGAGTTGCTGGGCATTTCCCTGGTAGAAAAGAGATCTCAGATCTCTGGTCAACTAGTTTCTTTTTCTTTAACCATATTTTACATGGTGTAGGTATTTAAGATTAGAGAAGGAATTGTTGGGTATGTGGTTCTGGACAGTATCAGTTGGCAGAGTTCATCAGGATATTTCCACCTATGCATAGGGACTCTCAGTTTGTTAAGCCCCCGTGCCAACTTTCTTACTCCGCTAGAGATATCTGAGGGGCACAGGCCCTTTCCTTCTTTTTTGTTTTTAATTGTGGTAAAATCCATAAAATGTACCATTTTACTCCTTTCCTTTTTATTAGGCTGTCTTACTGTGGGCCTGGGGAGGCCCTCTCCTTACTTTTTAGTACCCGTTTGGCCCTTTCAGGCCTACCTCATACCTTCCCTGAGTGAGCCTCCTCGCAACCTTCTAGAATACAGCGATTGGCTCCTGTTTTGGTCCCAGGGCCCAAATGTTACAACCCACGTTTAACTCATATCGTGCAGCCTTCTGACTTCTTGATGTTGTTTTTACGTTTTCACATATTTTTGGATGTTTTCTTCACTGTCACTTCACAGAGGGCAGAAACTACTTTTTATCTTGTCTCTCCCATCATTCCTATCACAGTGTTCATCTATAGCAGGCATTGAATAATCTGGGGACACTGGATTTTTTCTACTGTTGATGACATTGCTGACTTTATTGGTATGAGCTCAATTCCTAATCCATGCTGTCCATCCTCTGCTATGTAAAAGGGCATTATTCTCACCCACAAGATGAAGAAGAATAGGACAAAAAGAATTGGGAACAGAGATGAAGGGACAAAGAGAGAAGGAAGCAAGTTGAAACCCCAGGAAAGGGTTAAAGGGAAAATAAAGCAGAGAGGAAAATAATCCATGAAATTCTTGATGATGGTAGAAAAGGAAGCTGGATTTTTTCCCCCCTCCCTCACTGAGGAGTGTGTTCACACCATTTCCATTCTGGGCCTGGGCAGCCGAAGTCCTGGCTCTTCTGGTGGCTTGGCTGCACGTAAGGGGGCTCCGTGGTTTTCTAGGTGGTTCAGGAATTTGACCAAGGAGGACAGGCAGAAATGGCTTGGTTAAAAGTATAGGAAGAAGGAATTGCACACAGTCTTCCTCTTTCAGGCTGGCTAAAAACTAGAATTGGTTTTACTTTTGTATTTGAAATTTTTTTGAGATACAAGGAAGTAATTAAAGTGTTGAGTTTACAGAATGGTGTTCACAGGCGCTCTGGCTATGCTTACTCCTGTTGCATGTGTCTGAGAAAGGAGCTCAGTCAGTAACCATTACCCAGGGCACCACTGATTTCCCTCGCCGATCACGTGCTGTTTGCACACTCATGACTTATTGAGATATTTCTTTCATACGATTTAGGTGTAATTTGGCTAATAGGAAATGTGATGTGTATGTAGTTTCAAATTAGAGCCTCATGAACATCTAGCTGTCCATGAGCAAAAGCTGAGTTTGAAAAGTGGCATCAGTTAGCCATTGATCTGTGTTATTCATTCTGTTGTGTTCTGGCAGTTGCCTATGGATGAGCCATAGACTAACATAAAGTTACCTTCTGGGATTTCAAGTCTCTTAGGCAGAGAATTCCCAGCTCTCTGGGACACTGGGCGTTTGGTTTAGTGAGGGCCCTTGCTATCAGAGGGTAACTTCCTATATGTATTCTGTGACCAGTCCTTGAGTAAGCTCATTAACTGAGAAAAGAAAGTGCCCAGAAAAATCAAATTCAGGGCTGAAGATAGACCAAGGAGAAAATGCTTACCTGTTATGGGGTAGAGGGAGAACTGCTGATGTTCAAATAGTGGCAAAACAGAAGCCTTGTTTAGAGAATGAGCTATCATCCGACATGAATGAAATAGTTGTGAAAAATGAAATGATTGCCTAATGAGGTGGACTGCGTTGTAAGAGGGGGAAATCCCTGATGAATATTTTAGTGATATTCGAGTCTTTAAAAAATGAGCAAAGTTATCTTTTTTACATGCAATTCTTTATATAAAACTTACACAAAAAAGTATTATTGCTGCGATAGATGTGGGAGGCCTTCTCTACTAATAGCAGGCCCTTTTCATTACAAAATGTGGTATAGTTAACTTAGAAGAGTTTGCTGTCAGGCTGCTCGAGAAGGGGCTCAGCTGTGGTCCAGCCCCAGACAGAGCTCAGGCTGGCTTTGATTGGTGATGGGCTGGAGGTGCCTCCTGTGTTGTGTATTTCTTCTCTCAGCAGCTTATTAGGGCTACTGTGGGCAAGAGAGGTGGGATGTTGCTGCTCAGAGCCCCGCCCAGGCTTCAGAAAGGAGAAGAAAGCGTCCATTTTGGACTAGATCTGGTCCATTGTGGACTGGTCCATGGAGTTGCCATGAACTCTCTGACCTTTGTGTTGATAGGAAAACCTCAAGATGGGATGCAGCAGGAGTGCAAGTAACAGAATTCCACGGGTCAGTTAGGCATGGGGGTGGGAAGTTACCTTCTGGGCTGGAGTGGAGACTGAGATGTATAGGTAAAAAGGAATAAAATAGAGAATCACGAATGCCACCTAAAGAGTCTGTACTGTTGAAGGAAAGAATTAGACTTTTGAAGCTTCAGTGCTGAACTGTGCTGCTCACTTTTCTCAAGCCTGGTTTTCTTCATATAGGGTTAGAGATATAAACTGATTATTGTGAGTGTTTTTACTGTAGTTCTTGCCTCACAAGTTGCTGTATTAACTGCAGGAGAGCTGGGAGAATGTTCCCCAGAAGACTATTTTACCACCCTCTTGCTTGAGTTTGTTTTAAGATCTGATGCTTGCTATTCAGGAAATTGTGGCTGGAAAATCTCTCCAAGTTCTTCTATGGGTAATTTTTCCCTTTTGTGGGTGAATCATGAATTACCTTATATTTATCTTTTCTCTCAAGTGGCACTAAGTTCTTATGTAACTTCTGGAAAATACTAAATGTATTTATTAACTTTCTTGTATCCTGGTATAGCTGAATGTAAGAACATTTTACTTTTATTTATACGTTCATTAATTAACAAAGTAGAGGTTGTTTTCATGTTACTACTCACGGGAAAGTGTCTTTAAGCTGGGCCCAGTAACACTGAATGCTTGAGTGCTGAGCAGCCGTCTGATTTCTATTTTTATGATCTGATGTCAGGTTTCTTTGCGTGCCTCTGTCTCACTAGAATCTAGATTAAATTCCTGTGTTTCAAATAGTTGGTCTTTAGTGGATGTGTTGACATACTTCACCATGCTTTTTAGTCTGGAAGTCCGGTAAGTGTTTTACTGGTGTGTTAATGTATTTTTTAAAGAGAGATGAGAAATGTCCAGAGTGACATTGAGAATTGCCCAAGAGCAACTAGTGCTGGAGTTATCTCTGTCTTGCCAGCTTAGAAAGGTTATTGTTGTCATTGACTTTGTGCCCTCACTGTGTACCTGGCACCACATACCACGTGCTCACTGCCTTTTAGAAAAGAAGCTCTCCATGAGATTCAAGGCCAGCTTTCATTCTGGCCTTTTGTCGTACTTGCACACTGCCTTAGGAACTGTGTAATCAAGGGGGTGATTCTAATTCCACCGAAGAATACCATTCATCCTCTCGTTACCCTAAAATAAAAGCTTCCTCCTTGCTGATTATTCCACAGGTCTTGTCCATATTCATAGGTAATGTTACTGTTCCGCAATTCATTCATTCAACTAGTATTTATTGAGCATCTGCTATGTGCCAGACACTGAGAAAATAGCTGTGAACAAAATGGAAAATCTCTACTCTGGGTGACAGTACATTCTAGTGTTCATTATGTGGATGTATTTATATATTCTGTGTTTAAAAATGTGGATTTCAAACACCTCTCCTTGTTTATACTTCACCCTCATATGTTATTTTATGTATAACACATTGTCTTGCTTTTGCACCATAATTTACTCCGGCTTCCCTGTTAGGCATTTAGGTGAGTACTTGTGTGTTACAGTCACGGGGACTGGTTGTATTGCTGTGAGCATTTTCATGGATGTGGCCTGTGTGTTGTTTAGTTTGCACTACTAGTGGTCAGGCTAGCCTGAGTTCCGCTTCCTTTTCTGCCGTTTAATATAACATGATCATGGGCAAGTTTCTCAACATCTGTAAGCTTCAGTTTCCTCATCTATAAAATAATGATAATTAATACCTTCTTCACAGCATTAAGTGAGATAATGCACGTCAAGTCCCTGGCACATGAGTGTTTAAACATGGTCATGGTAGAAGCAGGGCAAGAGTTGAATAACGAGAATATTGCTGTCACATGTGTGCTGTGGTTCCTTAGAACACATTCTCTGGATTGTGTGTTTTGAGTCACAGGGTAAGAACCAAACTGCAGAAGGTTCTGGGTGATGTATTACTGAGTGATGCTTCTGAGTGTCCATATGGTACTTGGATCATGGACTTTGGGCTCTCTTGCCTTCATCCAAATACTCTGATGTCCTTCTAGTGTAAAGTAAAAATAAAATAAAAATAACACAAATTGAATTTTAAATTGGGACCAGGAAGAGGTTATAGGGGAATATGGTGTCTTTTGTTTCTGCATTTCTAGTTAACTCTGGTATTTGGTCTCGTGCCTGCATTGACAGCACTCCTTAGTGAAGTGCTTAGCTTGCTTAGCCTAGTTCTGAGATCCTTTACTAAGCATCCTGTTTTTAAGATGCCCCCTTACTTTTTTTTTTTTTTTTTTGCTGCCTTGCCACACACCATGTGGGATCTTTAGTTTTCCAACCAGGGATCGAACCTGTGGCCTTTGCAGTGGAAGCGCAGAGCCCTAACCGCTGGACCACCAGGGAATTCCCAAACACCTCCCAAGCACTTTAACTTTTGCTCTGCCCCAGTTTTGCTCCCCTGCTGCCCTAGGAAAATGTAAAGGATTTGATTTCTCTATCTGAAAGAGGGACGAGTTAGAGCTAAGATTTGAGGAGAGGTACAGATGAGACAGCAGGAAGCTTCGCATCCTGCTTAACCTGAAGGTCCTGCTGTGGCTTGATTACTTAAACTGACATGAATTTCAGAATTTGAAGCTTGTGTTTTGTTCTCTTTTCTCTAAACTATCACAAGCCTTTATAAACATGAAATGGTTTTGCTGTGATAACCACAAGTAATCAATCATAAATAGAGGAAAGAATAGGCAGGAAGAGCGAGATGTTTGTTTGGAGAGTTTAACAGGACAACAGAGCGGTTCTTATAGTCATGAACAAAGAGTGGTCTCTATCTGGGAATGCTGCTCTCTTTGACTAGCAGTTTCTTTCCTGCCCAGTACATGCTCTACCCACACATTTCCTTCCCTCTTGTTTTAGACCTTTACTGGTCTCTTCCGTGCACTCACCATCATTTTCCCATCTTGCTGTCTTTTACAATGTTCCAGTGCCACCCATCCTGGCTTTCTGGATTCTCTATCTTCATTGGGGATACCACCATCCACCAAGCTGGAAACTGAGGACTTACCCTTGACTCCCTTCTCCCCTGAAGCCCTCTCTGATCTCCAGGCAGATTCAGACACTTACCTCTGCCCCCGTTTTTGCATGTTTCTTGATATATACTGATACTAGTTGTTTGTAAGCCGGGAATTGAACTCTTTGAGATAAAGGTCCATACCTTTTCTTTGTATAAACAGCACCGAGCAAAGATGCCTGGTTATGTTTTGTTCTCAGTAAGTGTTGCTTGTTGTTGATATGACTGTCTAAATAAATAAGTCCAGACCAATAATTGCAAAAGTTGAGCATCTAACCCCAAGGCTGTACTTCTATACGTTTCCGTTTGTAAATAGATGATATGCTTGTTTAAGGGCTTCCATGAAGCCAGCTGACTTTTAAATATAGATAGTACATACCTGATGGATGTGTGGTTCCTAGCTTAGAGTGCATGTCAGATTTAGCTTTGGCAGTTCTCATATACAAGACTGAACTTCGTGCAGATGTAATAAAACAGAATCTTCAGAGGTGAGATGAGGTATTTGACATTATAGTCCTGTGGAAGTACAAAAAAAATTGTGAAATGATCCAGGTTACTGATATGAGGAGTGAGCAGTACATCCTCTTTTTGGCTGCTGAAAAGATACATCCAGCATTTGGGGTGTAGTGGTTTTGTAAGAAGAATGGGAGTAGGATGTAAACTGCCCACCTGTACTCACAAATTGGATAGGGTTCCTGTAATATTTTTGATATCTAAACATAACTTCGTATTTCCTTATCAAAATAAAAGTGGGTTCTTATGTCCATGTTGATAATGAGTAGATGTGAAAATGACTAATAGTATCTGCAATCATAAATACAATGTGAATATTTTACAGGCTTTTTATTTTATGACACTCTAGTAGAACACCTCAAGTGTTTGCTTAAAGTTGGTTGACTGCCCTCACATATATTTGTCCCTTCTCCATTTGTTTTTGTTTGTTTGGTATTCGGCTTTCTATAGCAGTCTTATTTGCAATAGCCAAAAACTGGAAACAACCCAAATATCTACGAACAGATGAATGGACTGTGGCATACCCAGAGAACAGCATGCTCTCATCAATGTAAAAAGAGTGGGCCACTCAAACAAGTACCATTGATAAATCTCAGAATATGCTGCATGAAGGGACTCGGGGTGGTGGGGGGGGAATAAGCAATTTATGATTTCAATCATATAAAATGCTAGAAAATGTAAACTTACCTGTTGTAAAGGAAAATAATGGTTGCCTGGTGAGCTGGGGAGGGCAGGAAGAGAGATTATTGAAGAGCATGAGGTAAATATGGAAGTGCCTCCATTTTTAAATACCATGAAAATGAAGGTAAAGGCATATATATGTTACAAACACAGAATAACAGAACATGTAGGGGGAGCGTATGGGACATTATTGCACATGGGAGCCAGTTTGTCCAGCATGTCTTTGAAGAGGCTGTGGGCTTTGATGGCCTGACTTAGACTGCAGATGAGAAGATTAATTAAAGGTCTGCATGTGGAACTACAGCCCCGCCCCCACTTGGTCTCTGTCTTGGCAAAATAATCTGGATAATCTTAGGGAAATCAGGCACTTAGAGGTCAGATTTAGCTATCTTTATTTGTCATTTTGGGAGCCCCTGAGCCTTGAATAATAGCTGCTCCTGATCAGTCACCCTAAAGAGAAGCCTGGCTGGTGCCTGGTTCTGCTCATGTGCACAGAGTTAGGGTTCATTTCCTGAGACCCCCTTTTTACAAATTGTAACATCCACATAAAATTCACCATTTGAAAGTGTACAATGTGGTGATGTTAATACACTCATGGTGTTGGGAATCATCTTCTCCGTCTAGTTCCAAAGCATTTTCATCACCCCCAGAACGGAACCGTGGTCCCCAGCAAGCATGTGTACTCTCCCCCTCCCTGTGCCTCTGGCAACAACAAATATGCCCTCTGTGTCTCTGGGTTTACCTATATATGTTATAGAAATGGGTTCATGAAATGTGACCCTGTGTGTCTGGTGGCATAAGTTCTTGAGGTTCTTCCAAGTTATAGCGCATATCAGTACTTCATCCTCCTTGTTGCCCTTCACTTTGTTCATTGTGAGCGGTGATTCTAACCAAGAATCACCAGACATTTGAGGAAGACATGCATAATGAAAGAGAAACAGAGAAATTGACTGTAGCTGATGTAGACCAAGAAGGAATTTTGCTTGTTTTTAAAAGTGCACTATTTAGTATTTGCCAAGATATTGAAGAAGATGTGGCTTCTATAAAACAATCAGAGATGCTGTCAGGAAGAAAATCAAAGCAGAAAAGAACCTGTGGAGGTGAATTATGGGTTTGCCAACTTAAAAAATATACCATAGATAGATCAGAAGATAAAACCAAGAAAATCTCTCAACATAAAGCCAAAATACAGGCAAAATACACACAAATATATATGTATGTGTGTGGGGGGGGGGTGGGTGTGTGAAAAAACAGACATGGAGATTCAATCCAGATACCCAGGATTTATCAGAATTTGTGGCAAGTGAGCACAAAATAAAAATTGAAGGAAAGAAAAGATTAAAACAAAAGAAGATTTCCAAGAGCTAGAGGGAGGAACAGTTTTCGTATTGAAAGTGTCTGTCTGTTGCCCAGAAGGGTAAAGAAAGAGCCATTGCCAGAATTGTCCCTATGAAATTTCAGAAAAACAAGAGCAGAAAACCTTAAAGGTTTCCATAGATACACCAGGTCTTCTAAAAGACATGGGAATCGTGTCTCCAGCATTGACAGGCAGAAGACAGTAGTGCAGTGGTCTTCCAAGTCCTGAGGGAAAAGAGTTCTATCATTGCAAAACTAAATTCATTTTCAGATGAGCAAGGACACCAAAAATTTACTTCTCCTGTACCTTTGCTGAAGTAATTCAAGATGAAGATCAAAAAAGAAAAATAATAATTCAAGAAGTAATTGAACTAACCTAGCGATCCAGTGAAAAGTCCTATATTCTGCTTGTAGCAGGCCTGGAAAATGATCAGCCCAGATTGGAACAGAAACTTGGTGGGATCCAAGAAAAATTTCTTCTGGAATAGGAGTGAGGTGGATTCCTAGCAATAGATAGAATGAAGAAGTTGGAAGATAGTTGGGATATGGTGAGAAACCATAAAACTCTTCATAAGGGAGAAGGGAATTAGAATTCCCATGCAAAGCAGAAAAACTACACACAGAAGTCACAGGCCAAATAAATACAAGGCAAACACACCATGTGGCACAAGTATGTGTGGTTGACAGCTAGTAATAATGATGTATTTATGCCACATGTATAAACATCCTTTGAGTGGGTGAGGAGAGTGCCATTGGAAGCTCAGGGGTGAAAATGCAACTCTGATTCTGTAAACAATATCTTCAAATTACAAAGGCTACAGATAGAAGAACTGAAAATAGTGATTTAAATATTCAGAAGTTGGGGCTGGGATGGGAGTGGGTAGGGAGTGGTATAAGAAGCTAGGTCTGGTAGAGAATTATGGGCACGCTCAGCGATGTTGGTAACAACCAGAAGAACCCAGACAAGTGACTGGGAGAGATTTGTCCTGGCTAGGAAGTCTGGGAGAGGATCGGATGGGGTGGGATCGAGTGGCAGATACTGTTCCTTTTCATCAAAATGCTTTTTATGAACCATTTTATTTTTTGTTCAGTGACAATTGGAGTAGGTTAAGAGTTTGCTGTAATTGGGATAGGTTGAGAATTTGTTGATTCTCAATAAAACAAGTGTTTCTGAGTATCTTCTGTTGTTTTAACTTTTAGAGAGATGCTAAGAAAGATGGGGAAAAGACAATTTAACCTCTACCACAAAATAACTGAAAGGTCTCTTGGCCTTCACTTTCTGCCTCCTCCTTTTTTAGAATGATAAGACAGAAAGCAGATATGCATAAAGAAAACCTTTTCTGCTTCTATTCCATATTTTCTGATATAGCCACTGGAAGTACCATTTTATCTTGCTCTGTTGAGAAACTTGAAGTGGTTTCTCCAGATTCCAGCCTGAACTCTTTACTGCTCTGCTCCCTAACATTTGATTGTTGCCTCCTCAAACCTCCTGTCAGCATCTCTGCCATTCCTGTCACATTAAAAGACCTCTCAGTTCACCGTCCTTTTTTTTTTCCTTTAAACCTTCCTTTCTAGATCTGTATCTGGCCTCTCCTGCTAGACTGCGCACCCCTTGAGGGCTTGGGAGGCTTTGATGCCTGCCTGCCTGCCCAGGCTCCGGAGGAGGCTGTGGATAGGCAGGTGAGACCCCAGGAGACAGGAGGAGGGCAGTGTCAGCATATGGGACCGCATACTGGCACAGGCGCTGTTCTAGGTGCTTAGGTGTGACAGAGAAGGGAAGTGCTGTGAAAAGCCTCTTCCCCCAGAAAAGAGCTTCATTCCATGGAGCTTTATTTACATAAACATGTAAGTGTATAGAAATGTGATACGTTTTGAACATAATTAACAGCAGCAGTCAGAGACTCTGTCTTTGAAACATGTTGTTGGAGTTTGTGGCCTTGTCGCTAAGATATGCTGGGCTCTGAGGTACCCTCTGGAGAAGAGAGGTGACCTAGCTGGAACTCCCTAGAAGTGTCTGGAATTCATTCCCTCTCTTTTGCCCTCCTCGCAGTCGCCATAGCTGGAAGAGACAGCGCATCGTTTGAAATCACATATGGACAAGATGGGCTTGTAGCTACAGGACTATGATAGGAGACTTGGGTTTTAGTCCTATTATGTATTATTCATTGGATATGAGCTCCTATCTGCATTTCTTTTGGTTGTGATTAACGAATATGACTTTGGTTCACTAAAGTAGTAGTCATCCTACCTGTATATGGCTCCTCCCTGGAAAACCTTTTGGAATTCTAGACGGGGCTGTAATCTGCCTTTTGTACTAAGTATTTTCCAGAAGATTTTCATTGAAATGCAAACCCGAAAAGATATACTGGCTGAGATTTACGTTGCAAGAATCTCGAGGATAGTGGGGTAGGTAAGGTGTAGCCTGGTTCTGAGTTGATGTTGGAACTAGGTGATGGACACATGGGTTTCATCATACTCTTCACTTATGTAGATGCCCAGAGTTTTTCATAATAAACAAAGTACCCTCAAGGTCAAGGAAGGGATGACCTTTGCATTTTTGTTTTATTGTATTTTTCATAAGTAACTAGTTAGTCAGGTCTTTAGATGTTTCTGGCATTGATTTTAATGATCAGAGACCATAATAGAACTAAAAGTTAGACTGGAGAGATGTCTTCAAATTAGTGTTTCATTAATCAGATTTTGTAGAGCATTTATAACATGTGGGTGCCTCAATTACCAGTCAGCTCTCCCTCCATGGAGAGAAAATGCAGGGAAGCAAAGTTAGAATAAGGTGCCAGAGAGCTGACCTTTTAGAGCCTGAGAGTATGGAGGTGTGATGAATGGGAGAAGTGAGGGGCCACCACTGAAACTAGACTTGAGGGCTGGGTCTTGCCTAAGAGCACGTGTCTGGGACCCCATTACCACCACCGCCGCTGATTTTGCCCCATTCTAGCCTGGAGTTCACCTTCTCTTTTGTCTCTGTGCTTTAACCCTGCTTCTTTCTCTTATTCCTTCAGTACTTTCTCACCTCACCTTCTGCTCTCCAAGACTTGAATCCATCCATCTTGATCTCCTTAGGCTAGTTTTCCCATATCACATCCCTTCCTACCCTAGACCCAGAAGCTGGCCAACAGTTCACTCCTTTCCTTCCTCTCTGCCTTTTAGTGAATGGCCACTAGCGTTTGTTAACAAATGTGATTGGACCATGAAGTGGCTTAACAACAGGCTGAGGCATGGAGCCCCATTCGGGTAGCCTGAAAACACTTCAGGCAGTTGGCAAGTAAGAATTCTAAATAAAAATTGAAACTACCACCTGTATTTTTTCAGGCCGTTGATGCTCTCTGCCATTGGCTGCATCCTCCCTATGGCACTGGTAAGTGTGGGAAGGGCTGGTGACAGTTCTGGTGGGCTGCTGAATTTCTGTTTCTGGGGGAAAAAATCTATTTGCAAGCTGTGCTGTTAACTCGTCCCCAAGGACTGGACAGCTTGAACCAACCAGAGGAGACGAAAAAGATGAAGAAGCAACTGACCATGCTCAGGGTTTTCCTGGGGAGCTGTTGTCAGGAATGGAGGCTATTCAGTATGTGCCTTGATCCTTATATCAAATGAGCATGTCCTGTGCATTATTTGAATAATAAACATATACAATCCAAGTGCTCTGGGATGTCAAGTAATAACGGTTACATTTCCTGAAATTCCTAATACATTTTCCCCAAAGACAGATGTTGGCTGTGTATTAGAAAGGATCCAGAATGTTGTATGTACTGAGCGTCTCCTTCCATGGCAGGATTTATCTCCCTCTGGTATTTTAAGTGCTTTGTGGTCAGAGGATCAAAAATGTTTGTTCCAATGATTAATTTATAAAATTCTGATAGGCAAATTTTTCTGGGGAAAGAGTTTAGTGGAAATCAGAAAAGAAATTTGAGACTCTCATGTACTAACGAACTTCAGGTGGACTCGGGGTCCTGTGATTTGAAAAACAGATTCACCACAGTCTGCTTTCTGTTTGGGGACTGAACAGAGAAAATACACGCAAGAAAACTGAAACGTAGAGTGAGGCGGCAAGTCATAGGAAGGCTAAAATGTAAGCCAGTAACCAAATTGCTGCTGGAGTTGTGTTTTCTAAGCTCCTGGAATCCTGCATCTGTCTCCTTGTAATGAGGGGGTCCAAAAATTTTCTCTTATCAAGATAGGCTCCATTCCAAGTTGACAGGCCCTATTCACTGTTTACACTGTTTCACTCCTCTAGTCTCTGAAGCCCTTAGATCACAGAAGAAAGTGGGAGCAGAATATCTCGTGAAATGCTGAGGTTGTGGACTTGTGTGCTGTTAGCCATGTCAGGAATGGCTTGCTGGATACAGTGCTACAATCCTCATGTACACGTCACTACCTCTGTGAGAAAATCTCAGCATCATTGGCTGCTATCCAGGGTTTCCCCCTCAGGGCCACCTCCTCCCCACCCACCCCCCAACCCTGCTTGTGAAGCCGGGATAGAATTGTATGGACACTTTATATATTCTTTATTAAAAAAACAGAAAGGAGAACTTAACTCCCCAGTAGTCGTCTCCGTCTTTAGGTGTCTGCACAAGTGGTAACTACTGAACATATTTTGAGGGCCTGTATCTGGGAAGTAGCTTTTTAAAGATCTCTCCAAACACAAATTCCAGAGGATGATAGAAGTTTGCCTGCAACCTCTGGGAAATAGTGATGTCCAGGAGCCAAGTCCTTTTTGACATTCATGTAGCCAAGTGCTTCCTGAAATAAAGATCTGAAAACCATCTGAGGGTGTTGAGATTGTAAATGTCATGGCAAAGCCAAGCCAGATTGGATGGGCCATACAGAGCAGAGTCCAGGCTGGATGATGACAGAGGTGACCCCACGGTCCTTTCAAGCTTCACGGAATGCTCTCCAGAGCCTTCTGACCCATTGTGGGTCAGGTTTGAAGGCAGAGGGGATAAGAGGAAAAGGCAAGGAAGATGGGCTACACCTGACCGTGTTCTGACTCCATCTTTGACTCTGAAAGCCTTCTCTGGACCACCCAGGGACTTCAGGACCCTTCAGTGTTTGGTGAACTATATACCACTACTTTCCCTCCCTCCCTCAAGGGCTTGGTGTGGGAGGTTTAGAGGGGCCGAAGTGTTGTGAAGTTACTGGCATTACAGACCTACTTACACTAAAATTCACATTGTCTAGTCAGTTCATCTTTGGTCAGAACTGTGTATGTTCAAAACTCTAAAGGGGATGCTTTCATTCTGAAGAGTACGTAAAAGATCAAAATGAACTATTCTGATGCAATGGTGTAAGGGTCAACCCTCTGTTTCTCGTGACATTTGTTTATTCTGAAGATTGCCATTGAATTAAAGTTGGCAAACTTTCCCTCCAACTTCATGAAAAATTTAAAATATACAAAGACTTATAAAGAATTGTACAGTGGGTATCCGTTTATCTGCCATCTAGATTATACAGGTGCTAACTTTTTCCTCCATTTACCTTATCATGTATCTGTCCATCGATCAATTTTATTTTTAGCCTTTATTGAAGTATTACTTACATTCCATTAAACTCATTCATTTTAGAGTGTACCAGTAGAAGAGTTGTAGTAAATGTAAACAAGTGTACAGCCATCACCACAGTCCAAGTGATAGAACATTTTCATTAGCCAAGAAGTTCCCTTGTATCCATTTGTAGGTTAGTCCCCACTCCCAGTCCCAGGAAACTACTGATCATCTTTACTGTCTGCATAGATTTGCCTTTCCTAGAAATTTTATATGAATTGAATCTTATTGCATGTAGTCTTTTGTGTCCGGCTGCTTTCACTTGGCACGTTTTCAAGGTTGATCCATGCTCTATCACGTCAGTAATGCTCTCCTTGTACTGCCCAGTGAGGAATTTCCATTTTATGGATATATATCACATTTTGTTGATTCATTCATTCATCAGTTGATGAGCATTTGGGTTGATTCCAATTCTTGGCTCTTATGAAATATGCCGCTGTGATGGTTTGTATAACAAGGATTTGCAAGGACATGTTTTCATTTCTCTTGGATAAATATCTAGTAGTGGGATTGCGTTTAACATTTGAAGAAACTGCAAAACTGTTTTCTGAGGAGACTCTGCTATTTTACATTCCCACCAGCATTAATAAGTGTTCCAGGTTCTCCACCTGCTTACTAGCACTTAGGTATTGTCAGTATCATTAGGTATTAGGTATTGTCTGTATCATTCTAGTGAGTGTGAAGTTGTATCTTGTAGTTCTAATTTGCGTTTCCCTAATGACTAATAATGCCGAGGAGCTTTTTGAGTTGTGTGAGTTCTTTATATGTTCTGAATTAAGTTGTTTATCAGATATATGATTTGCAATTATTTTTTCTTTTGCAAATCATATCTTTTGTGGCTCATCTCTTCCATTTTCTTAATAATGTCTTTTGAAGAATGAAACTTTAATTTTGATGAACTCCAGTATATCGTATTTTTTGTCTTAAGGATTGTGCTTTCAGTGTCATATGTAAGAAATCTTTACCTAAAAAACCAAGATTGCAAAGATTTTCTTCTGAAAGTTTTATAGTTTTTCAGTTTCATTTAACACTGTGAACTATCCTGAGGTAATTTTTGTGTGACCTGAACTAAGCATTTAAATTCTATGTTTTGTATAGTGATGTTCAGTTATTCTGGAACCATTTGTTGAAAAGACAGTTTTATCATTTGTTGACTTACAATGGTACCTTAGTAGACAATTAATCGTAAGTGTATGAGTTTACTATTCTGTTTCATTGATCTATAAATATGTCTGTCCTTAAGCCAGTACCCCACTGTCTTGATTACTGTAGGTGTGTCTTGAAGTTAGATAGTGTAAGTCTCTTCCAACTTTGCTCTTTCAAGGTTGCGTTGGATATTCGGGGTCCTCTCCATACATTTTAGGATCAACTATTAATGTATACCTCAACCCCCTGCTTTGATTTTGATTAATTTTGATTGCTGTGTTTTGTCTCTAGCTGTTTTGTCCATTATGGTAGCTGTGATCACATGTAGCCATTGGGCATTTGAAACATGACCAGTTTGGATTAATACGTGGTATAATTCTGAATAAAATGGACTTTGAACAATTAGATGGAAAAAAAAGGTGTAAAACGTAGTTCGTTAATAATTTTCAGTGCATTAACATGTTGAAATATTTTAGATACATTGGGGTAAATAAAATATATTTATCAATAAATTTTAGTTTTATCAATAAATGTTAATTTTTATTTGCTGCTATGTAGAAACACATTTGTGATTTTTATATATTGGCATTCTATTTTTTTTAACCTTACTAAAGTTATTAGTTCTACTAGTGGTTTTGTGTCTTTTTTTGTGTGTCGTTTTTTTTCTCCCCATGCCTTATTAGGGCCTTCAGTATGGTGTTAAATGAAATGATGAGACTGGTCTTCCCTGTCATGTTCCTAATCTTAGCATTCATTGTTGTTATAGAATATAGTGTTTTCCTTAGATACCCTGTATTAGATTTAGGCAGTTCTATTTTTCTTCCTAATTTGCTGAGAATTTTTATCTTGAATGATTTCTCAGTTTTCTTGTATCTACTGAAATGATCATTTGGGTTTTTTTCTGCCTTTACTTTGTTAATTCAATGAATTGCCTTAGGCGTTTTCCCATGTTAAGTCAGCCTTTTATCAAGGTTATGTTAGCTTCATGAAGTGAATTTGAAAGAGGTATTCTTTCCTTCTCTCATTTCTGAAAGTGTATTCAGAAATGGAAAAAAGCCTCATACATAATAAGACTTTTAATTTTCTTATTACATGTTGATCTTATAGAACCGCAAATTTGTCTTGAATGTGACATGGTCATGTGTCCTTCCCAAGTCCTTAGTCTATTTTGGTTAACAGCGGTTGTTTCTCACCCTTTTTGGAAGAGGTTTGACCTCATTATAGGTTCTTCTTGGGGGGTTTCCCTCGTGGCCTAGTGGTTAGAATTCTGGGTTTTCACTACTATGGCCCGGGTTCAGGGAACTGAGATCTCACAAGCTTTGCGGCACAGCCAAAAGTGAATGAATGAATGAATGCTCTAAGACCTTCTTGATAATGCATACATACAGACATACATAGATACTTTTAAGTCTTTCTTGGTAATACATAATCCTAGCTACTCACAGGTTTTTAGTTGCTTGATCAAAACAGTCCAGCAATAGTTTGTCTTGGTTCTGCTGGAAGACTTTTGTTCTCTGCAGTTGAACACATAAGAATGGAAGACTTCTTCAGTTACAAAGTGTCAACTTTAATGGATTCAGAATGGATTGCCAAGCTCTTTGAGCATTTCACAGTAAAATGGTGTGAATACTTAGCTTAGTTCTTTCCTGAGCTCAGCTGTCTGCACTCTGAGAATGACAGATTTTTATCTGTAATATTTTAATATATATTTGTTTTGGCCCTCTTGCTGAAAGTAACTTAAGTATTGCCCCCCTCCCCCCAACATCACCTGACATGTCTTCCTCTGGGAGACCGCTGTGGGTGACAGTGTGTGTTCTCTCTTGTGACCCAAATCAGGGAGGAGGTGGCCTCTCTTCGGAGGCTACCTTTCAGCATAAATTCTTCTAGGTACTCTTCCTTAACCCTCTGCTTCTTTTTGCTCAGAGGGCCCTGTAGATCTTCCTTGGTGTCCATTACTGGGCAAGGTGCCGTCATTCTACATTTTGCTTTAATTAATGGTCTCAAAATTCCTTCACATTCATAATGGATTGAGGGAAACCTAGTCCTTGACAGCCTGTGATATGATGTGGCCATACTGTGGGCAATCAGAGCGCCTCCTGTAGAAGGCTGGTGGGAGGTACATGTGCCCAGTGTTGTGTATATTGATACGTCCTCAGCGGTTGGCTTTGAAAGAATAGATGGACATCTCTTCAGGTTTACAAAGTGCTGGACACATCACTGACTCGGTGGACCTGAGTTTGAGTAAGCTCCAGGAGCTGGTGATGGACAGGGAAGCCTGGTGTGCTACAGTCCATGTTGTCGCAACGAGTCGGGCACGACTGAGTGACTGAATTGAGCTGAGACACATCCTCTCTTCACGTTATCAGTTCTCACTGCAGCTCTGCTGGAATATTCTGAGTTGGTCATTAGTGGACTTGTAGTCATCAGTAAAATTTTCAGTTTCAGCGGAGGCCTGTGTCGTTTTCCATACATGGAGGGGCTGCACCTGGTATGCTAATTCTGAGGCTTTGTTGCTGTTGCTAGTGCTGTTGAGATCAAGGGATCAGACCAGGTATGGTGTTGAAGTTCTATTTCTTTGGGAAGGTCAAGAAATTTCATTTTGGGAATTCCCTGGCCGTCCATTGGTTAGGACCCCACTCTTCCACTGTAGGGAAGTAAGCTCCTACAAGCGGTGCACTGCAGCCAAAAATAAATAAATAAAAGAAAGCAATATAATTTTCAGGTTGTAAAAATATATTTGTATCCAAAAGCTATTCTCAAGCAAATTTTAACATTTATACCAAATACTTTGCTCTGTTTTCATTCTGTGATAGTGGTCTTTATGGATGAATAGTTTTGTTATAGAGTCAGAGGTTTTAACCAGGGGTGTTTTTTGTTTGTTTTGTTTTGTTTTTCTGGGTTTGTGTAAGAAGTCCAAGCCTGGAGAGCTTCTGCAAGTAACACACCTAACTGGAGGTGCTCATGTATGGCCTCCTACAGCAGCTTCAGCAAACATAAATCACATTAGGGAACCTACAGCTCTTTTGCTTACTTTGGATTCTAGGTCCTTATTTACTGTGGATAGGATGGATTTGTATAAGTTTGGAATCAAACTAATTTCTTTGAAGGGTTGCTAATGAAAACAAAGGTTGAAAAGTCGAGAAATCCAGGAAATTGCTTAAGACTCTTAAGAGTCTGAATGTAAAAGATAGAACAAAGAGGAAGATTTTAAAAATCAAGCCTGGACCTGCAGTAGAGAGGAATGTATGCATTTCTCAAAATGTAAGAGCACTCTGAAAAAAACTGCATCATAATTTGATTTCTTTTTTTCCTCTTTCTAGGTATCTCATTCAGTTGCTAAACTTATATTAGTTAATTTCCACTGGCAAGTTGCAGAGATACTGGACAGGTAAGGTGTTTCTGGAGAGGAAGAGATGGCACTGTCTGTAACCTCTCTCTGCCTGCCCACCCAGTGGTAATAATTGTCTGTGTTATGGAGAAGATCCTTACGATGTGCACGTTGTATTCTGTAAACACTGGGTCATATCGTATAGCCTGTTTTCTCTCAGTTTGTGGTGAACGTTCTCCAATGTTTTCAGCATATTCTTTCTGTACCCCCAGTTTTAATGGAGGTACAGTATTTTACCATATTGATGTTCCAGCCTATTCCAAACTCCTGTTGTTGGACAATGAAGTTAGGTCAGAGTTTTTATGCCATCATTAATGTTAAATCACTGCCCTTCTAGATAACACTTGGTAGTATCTCCAGTTATTTCTTTCAGACACATCAAGTGGAATAAATACATCATGACATAGTGTTTATTACCTTCAGAGAAAAAAGTCAGCTCATTTATCACCATACCTCCAGAACCGGAGCTCTGATTCCCTTTATGCATTTTGTTTTGTAGATACAAGTCTAATTCTGCTCAACTGCTCGTTGAGGCTCGAGTTCAGCCCAATCCATCAAAACATGTGAGTGTCCCCTCCTGATGCACGTGGCTCTTACTGTGGCTCACGCGGTTATTGAGAACCACCTTCCTTTGTTTATAGTGCAGCAAGCCCAAGATACTTGTTCTAGTATAGGCCTAAATCTTCCATTTCTGATATCATTTGGAAATTTTCCTCATAGATGAAGAGTGAATCACTGCTTGCCCTCTCCAGCCTCACCCGTCTCCTGCACTTACATATAGCCTGTACTCTGTTCCTGCTGTGCTCTTGGGGTGCCCGCTCACTGCATGCCCCTTTAGCTCTGCTGGTGCCTCTCTTGGCCGGGAATGTCCAGATCCTGTACCCATCTTTGCTTATGAGAATGGAACTCACCTTTAAAGACCCGAATCCAAGCCATCTCTCATAAAACCTGTCTCCTGAGGACACTCCCCTCCAAACTCCTTTAATTATATCTTTCAGCTTTTACATGTACATTGCAGTGATTCACTCATATCTTTTTAGCTCCCATAGTAGACTGTAAGCGCTTTTTAAGTTTAGGAATCATATCTTACCGTGTATAGCAATTTCCTCTTGCTGAGAGTTCAGTCAGCATTTGTCAAATGAATGGGGGAGAATTAGGGCTCAGATCACCACACGACTTACGCAGCCTCTTAGAAAATTTCCAGGCGCACACTAGGCAGAGTATGGTCCCTTTCCTCAAATTGTCTTTTGTGTTCCCAGTGAACTAACAGAACCTCATGTTGGGTATTCACTGGTTTGTGGTTTTAACTGGTGTCCCCAGACCATCTTTGCCAGTTTGTGTAGCAGAGTATGGGTCCTGGAGCTATCAGAGGCTCCTGCTTCAGCCCCTAAGAACCTATTGGCTGGGTTTATAGTACTTGTTGAGAAGCAACTCTGTGCTGTGCTGAATGAGGGCAGTTTTCGAAAGAAACCCAATAGCCTCCAAAAGAAGGCAGATTGAATGACCTCTTGGGACCTTGACAGTTCTGAAATCCTGGTCTTTTCAGCCTGACCTTGTAAACTACTATAAGATCTCATTTCCATCTTCTCTCTGCCTCTCTAAATCTAGGGATTCACCAAGCCTAGCTCCGCTACCACCTCCTTCGGGAAGCCTTCCTGATAATATCTTTCCCCACTCAGAACTGGTGCTCTCAGAACCCACACTTGGCAGCTGAATCCCAACCCTTGTTGCAGGCTGGCTCACATCACTGTGCCTCCCTCCAGGTGCCCCCGGCCCACCCCCCTCACCACTGCGCAGTGTGTATGCAGCTTGTGCGGAAGGAGAACCTCCTCTCTCTGGCCTGTCAGCACCAGTTCTGCCGCAGCTGCTGGGAGCAACACTGTTCCGTGCTCGTCAAGGACGGTGTGGGCGTGGGTGAGTCCTCCATAGGGTTCGTCACAGGCTGGAGGGAACTGCTTAGCCTCAGCTCTGCCCCTTCTGGTACTCAGGTTAAAATTAGCATTATATTAATTATGTCTGTAAAAGCTCACTGTGTTGATGGTAATCACATTCACATAATAGTAAACATGACAAAACTAAATTGTAAGTCAAGAACCCTCTGGGATTTTTTAAGCAGTTGTTTTTTCATTGGTGCTATTTGTGATATATACTGTTTAATTGGTTTTGGCTTTTTGGTGTTCTCTTTTTATTGTTTGGTTGGTTGGTTTTGGTTTTTGTGGGTTTGTTTTGTTGTTGTTGTGCCTTGTAACTTACAGGATCTTAGTTCCCTGACCCAGGGCTCTGGCAGTTAGAGTGCCAAGTCTTGACCACTGGACCATCAGGGAATTCCCTGTCATTTTAAAGTGTGTAATAATATTTTAGTGGCATCACTCTGTAAATATATTGATTTCTCTCTTCTTTGAATAAATTCTGATGCTTCCAGGGTTCCCTGTGTAAAATGTGAATTTGTTGGGTGAACTCAGCAAATACATTCTAGGTGTGTCTTGTGTGATACAGTTGTCCAGCCGGTTGTCTTTGTTCAACAGGTGTCTCTTGCATGGCTCAGGACTGCCCACTTCGAACACCAGAGGACTTCGTGTTTCCATTGCTGCCCAATGAGGAACTGAGAGAGAAATACAGGCGCTACCTCTTCAGGGACTATGTGGAGGTATGCCCGCTGCTGTTGTACCTGGTCTTCCTGAGCCTCCTTTTCATCAGATGCTCACCAGTTACTGTTCAGAGGACGCTGCCAGTAGATGCTTTTGATCTGAAGAAGGAGCTGCACAGCTTTTAAAAAGTTTGACAGCTCTAGAGTACTAGTGAATCCCGAGTCTGTTTCTCCCTCACTCTGCATCCTTGAACCCCCTTATAGCCCTTCTCTGAGCCTTGGCTTCTTTCTTGTGTGGAATGGTCAGGCACACCCGCCTTGTGAAAGTGAAAGTCGCTCAGTCGTGGCTGACTCTTTGCAGTTCTGTACAGTCCCTGGAATTCTCCTGCTAGAATTGTGGAGTGGGTAGCCATTCCTTTCTCCAGGGAATCTTTCCAACCCAGGGATCAAACCAGGTCACCCACATTGCAGGCGGATTCTTTACCAGCTGAGCCACAAGGGAAGGCGCACCCCCCACCGCAACCAACCTTATACAGAGTTACTTAAACAAGCTATCGTATGTTGGGGGATAAACAGAAGTCAGGCCTATCTCAGGAGTTGCCCTTCACCATGTGATCTGGCCCAAAGAAGGGGTGTTGCTTCTTGGGCGATCTGGCAATTTGTTCAAGGTCTCAGAGTGGTCCGTTTTGGAGTCCTTCTCCTCTGTTGGGCTGCCTGTTCAGGCTTGCTGGTTCCATGCAGCATAATTTTGATTTTTGCCTTTTATTCCTAAGCTTATAATTGACTGATGGTCTGGGTCGTCTCATGCACAGGCTGTAGGAAAAACAAAAGGCCACGTTCCTGGCGCTTATTGCTGCCTTTGATAGACACCTGAGGGTTGTTGAACCCCTCAGAGTCTCACGCACAATGGACTGGGCCGTGTTCCTTTGCAGCCCTAGTCCCTGTGCACTTTCATCTCAGAGACACAATTCTGTATTCCGTTCTGTCATCTAAGCTTAGGTCATTCAAAGGGCATTTTCAGGACCTGCCTAATGTCTGGTCTTCGCGACATCCATCATGAATTCCTGTAGCCCCTTGATGGAAGAACAGGAGGTGTCTGAGTACTCGGGGAGGTCTCACTTAGAGGCACCAACTAGGGGATGTCCTCACTGTCCCCCTTGGTGTGTTCACAGAGTCACTACCAGCTCCAGCTGTGCCCTGGTGCAGACTGCCCCATGGTTATCCGGGTACAGGAGCCCAGAGCCCGCCGAGTGCAGTGCAATCGGTGCAACGAGGTCTTCTGGTAAGAGTGAGCGTGGTGCCGGGCAGCCTGCTGGTGCCGCCGCCTCCTTGGAGCGTCACTGCTGTGGCTCCTGTGAGGACAGGGCTGGGGGAGGCGCAGGGCCTTTGGGCCAGAGGAGCAGCGCTATTCCGCGTGGCAGATGTTTGATGAGACTCAGTCTGGAGACAAGAAGGAGACACAGACTCTTGGAAAATGTGCTGGGGTTTACGCTACTAAGACTCAGGGCCCAGAGACTGCGTGTCTGTGTGGATGTAGATCTTCCTGCATAGATAATTCACATTTGCTGTATTCTAAAGCTCTAGCCACCAGCACTTTAATCTTTCTCTCTGTTGGCCATTCTGCTGATTTTATAACACTGCAATTCATAAATGTGCTTTACATCTATCTGGGGTTTACTCTATTCAATAAACACAATGGAACTAGCTAAAGCATACTAAAGGCTTACCAGCAGAGCTGCTCTCTCCTGACCACTTTCCCTTCATTGTCACAATGACTGCGTGTGACTGGTGCTGCTGTTCCCCTTACTTATAGGTGAGGAAAGCGAGGTGCAGATAACGGCAGAGCCTTCATTTAGGTCCAGACCTGCGCCCTATTCGCACCTCGCTGCAAGAGTCACAGTGGGGCTTCAGGGAGAGTAGGGGAAAATGGGGTTCGTGTGCATATGTGCCTGCCTTGCAGGATGCGGTTGAGGGAGTCTGTGGCTCACCAAACGTTAAGAACCACTACTGCGGTTGCTCTCTACCCTTTGTGTCCCACATTAGGGCCTTCCTTCCCTGGGATATATGGTAGGCTACCTGCCCGAGAGCCTTTATCCAGAAAGTCATGTTGGCTTGGAGAGAAGGGGAATTAAATACACAGGAGCCTGGCCTGATGAGTGTCAGAGTTTTTCTTTTCTGATTCTAAGTTTCGGGCATCATCAGAGGTAACGTGCCCCTCACAGACTGCACATCCGGTGGGTGCCTCTGACTCATAAGCCAGGGCTCCCAGGCCTGGGTCTCATTCCTGCCTTGGGTTGAAGTTGAGTCCTCTTCTCAGAATACACCCCCGAGCCCTTTGAAAAGCTGAGTTCTGAATTTGATACCCTGTTAGGAAGGGTTGACATCACCCAAGATATTTAAAACAAACGTCTCATTTGGGTTTATTGAAAGAAGTCCCCCCAGGACTTCAGAATAATCCTGGGTAAGTCAAGGTCTCAGACGCCACAAGAGGTGACTTTTTACCTCTTGGAAAAGCTCTAACTCCAGATCTGTTGGCTTGGACGGAAGGAAAAGGAAAAACACAGGATCTGACCTAACGGTTATCTTTTCTGGTTTTAAGTTTCAAGTGTCGTCAGATGTATCACGCCCCCACAGACTGCGCCACAATCCGGAAATGGCTCACGAAGTGTGCAGACGACTCTGAAACAGCCAACTACATTAGTGCCCACACTAAAGACGTAAGGACTGTATCTTACCTGTCATGGGTCTGCCCTCCCTAGTGCCACCCAGGGCCACGGGGCTCGTGATGGAGGTGGCAGACCCTTGCCCCGGCACGGCAAAGTTTGCAGCAGTTTATCTTAGCGTGCACCAGGTGCCTTTCTTTTAATGAAATGCTGAAATGCTTGGAGAAGTTTGACCCTCAGGAAAACTCATTAGAGAAAAACCAGGTTTTACTGAATGCCTCCCCAGCGTTAAAAGCCCTGGGAGGGAGGTGGTTGACAGCCACATCAAATAAGTAGCAAAACTCTAATGCAAGCCCTGGCCTGCCCAATTCTTATTCTGGAAATGTCCCACAGGAAGGCATGGCCTGCAGCCCCTAGAGTTGCGCATGACTCAGCACTCGGAGCCCTAGCCGGTGCCAGTCACACGCTGAGGCGAGGCACCCTGCAGTGCAGCTGTGACTGTGACATCATGAAGTAAGGTCCTCTTCATGGCCATGAAGCGCCCGGCGTCAGACAGGTCCCCACTCTGTCTGGGGCTGCTGGCGTCTCAGATGGGAGCGAGCTTTAGAGGTGACTTCTGTGCCCTCTTCTGGTAGCCGAAGTTCAGGCAGGCTGAGCGGGCCCCAGTCCAGGGTGGCAGCTCGTAGGCTGCACTGGCTTTCCTCCCAAGCTGGCCAGTTTTTTACTGACTCAGCTTGAGCTTAATCCGAGCGGCCTCCTGGCAGGGACAGATGGTGGCAGACTTAGCGGGGCTCAGCTTGGAGTGTTTCAGGGCCAAACCTGCTGACCTCATTTCCTTGAATTGCTGTTCCAGCCTCAGCGACCCGCCACATTTAAGTGAGAGGCTCCTCCCCAGAAGTGCTCGCACGATGAGCTGCTGGGCACAGGTGCCAGGAGCTTTGTGTAATTTGTCTTAGAACCGGCCTGATGGTGCGTGAGCCTAACGGCGCCCTTCTGTCTCCTCAGTGTCCCAAGTGCAACATCTGCATTGAGAAGAACGGCGGCTGCAATCACATGGTGAGCAGAGACCTGTACGTTTTGCTTGTGTGACCTGAAGCCTTTGGTCAGCGTGCCCTTAACATGTTCTCTTCTGTTTCCCTCCGACAGCAATGCTCCAAGTGTAAACACGGTGAGTCCCAAGCTTGGCGCACCAGGCCCAGTGGCACAGACTCTGCTTCTTGTGCACGGGTCTCCACTGCTTTTTTTCTTTTTTCCACTGCTTTTATGGTACAGTGATCAAACAGGGCGGCTTCTGTCACTTACAGTCATGAGGACCAGAGTACAGCACCTCTGGATTTGCTGATTTATTATTTCTTGGTCCCTTAAATAATCCCACTGCCAGCTTTGGGATGGCTCTTAGACCCTCACAAATCCTCAGTCATCTAAGAAGAAAGTTTTAGTGTGTTCTTTTGATTTTTGCCAAGGCAGGTAAGTAGCATGGGGATTTTCTGTGCTGCCTGATGGACCCCGCTTAGAGCAGGCTGCCCCTGGTTCTCCTGGAAGCAGTCAAATCCTAGTTTGCCTTTGAGGTTTTATCAGCGTTTTCAGAGGGGGTTTCTGGCCTCCTTCATCTGGCCGGTGTAGGTTCCACAGAATGGTTGGTTTTGCTTTCCTTCCTGCCAGATCAAGTAAAGAAATAAAACTCCTTCAGATGGAATCTATATATGTCCAGATAGACTTCTTCCACAGCTGCTGACATGCCGCCCAGCTGGCCCTGAGAGTTCCTCTTTGTAAGAGCCTGGCCAGTAGTGTCCCTGGGTCCTCCCAGGGTCTCACTGTAATTAGAGTAGTCAAGGCGAGGTTTTAGGTGGGAAGGGTGATGCTGAAGTGTAGAATGAAGATAGGCCAAGAGTAGTGGCGTGTTTCCTCGGTGAAGTCCCACGTGTCTTTTCTGCCCATGTTTGAATGAGAGGGACATGCACGATCCACCTAGAACCGTGTGTAAGACGTGCGTACAGTTTAAAGAGAAGTGCCCGCGTGCGCACTGCAGTACCCACCACAGTCCTGGTGGTGAAGAGCCCTCAGTGTGTCCTCTCCCACCCTTGACTGCCCAGAGTTAACTACCATCCCTCACGCTGCTGAGTAGTTTTACCACCCGGATGGGAGACCCTAAGCAATGTAGCAGTGTTTAAGACAGTAGCAAACACAACTAGCTGACTGAGGTGGAAGCTGTATTGCACAGTTCCGCGAAGCCTCCCAGGAGAAGAGAAGTGAACGACCTCTGAGTCTCTCGCTTTGGCTCTGGCTTCCCCAAGTTTTACACAAGCCCCTGTGGGGAAGTCAGTGAGCCAGCTGATGAGAGTGAATCATGGGAAACAGTGTTTACTGCTCTCTGGGTCTCTGACAGAGTCAGAACACAGAACCGTGGTTGGCCCCTGTCCGTTAAGGCACAGTAATTGTTCAGATATATAGCATCCATAGGGGATCTCTCTTTTTCCCTCTTGGCTTCCTCGGTGTGGAAACAGAGTCATAATTCTGAGCATGAACTGTTGGGTAGCAATGGGTTTGATAAAAATGTGGCTTTTCTCTTTTTTGTTGTTTTTCGTTTGGTTGGGTTTTTTTTGGAGGCGGGGGGGGTCACACTGGCTTGCAGGATCTTAGCTCCCCAACCAGGCACTGAACCTGGGCCCTGGCAGTAAAAGCACCAAGTCTTGACCACTGGACCATTGGGGAATTCCCATTAAAATGTGCTTTTTAAGAAAGAAGAAAAGGGGGAGAAAGTCTTCACCCCCGGTTTCACATACAACACCTAGGACTGGTGTTGAGAGTGGGAGGTTGCCAGGAGGGCCTCCGTCGGACCTGGTGTTCTGCTGCTCAGGAGGCATTGGTGCAGCAGACCCGTGGCCTTCGTACGGTCAGCGTCTGCCTGTGTTGGAGTAAAAAGGCACTAAGCACATGTGTCCTTGAACCTGAGACCACCGTAGGCTGTCGTTCAGGCCGGCGAGGACTGGCTCCGGGGACCGTGGGCTGCAACAGGCGTGAGACGTGCCCACGCCCTCTGTAAAGAGGCAGCCGGGGAGAATGCTGGTCAGGGATCCCCGGAGCCGGCTCTGCGCGTCCTCCTGCTCCTCCTGTGCCTGTGGAGGAACGCGGGCTTGCGCTGTGCACATCAGCGCTGCGTTTCTGTCCCTGCAGACTTCTGCTGGATGTGTCTAGGAGACTGGAAGACCCACGGCAGCGAGTACTACGAGTGCAGCCGGTACAAGGAGAACCCTGACATCGTCAACCAGAGCCAGCAGGCCCAGGCCAGGGAGGCCCTCAAGAAGTACTTGTTCTACTTTGAGAGGGTAGGCGTCCTCTCCTGCTTCTCAAGGGTAGGCTTCTTCCACTTGGCCCTGCTGGGCGGAACTCCCAGTGACCGGTGGCCACAGTGGCGCGTACACCGGAGCCAGGGCGTGGAGCGCCGGCCGGGCTGAGCGCTGCCTCCCAGTGAAGCTCTCAGGCTCCCCAGGGCCGGCACAGCCTGCAGGGTAGGGCGTGCCGCCCTGGTGTGGTGCTGAACTGTGGAGGATGAGGAAGGACCATCAGGTGGTCTTTATCCATCCAGTGCCATGTGTGTTGTTTGGCTTTAGTTGAGGTATAACTGGCTTACAAGGTTCTGTAACTTTCAGATGTACGACGCAGTGATTCAGAATTTTTAAAGGTTATACTCCAGTTATTGTCATCATAAAATACTGATTATGTTCCCTGTGCTGTTCAGGATATCCGTGTAGCTTATTTAGTTTACACACAGTAGTTTGTATCTCTTAGCCCCCAGCCTCCATCCTGCCACGCCCCCCAATCCAGTGCCATGGTAATAGTCAGATTCAGAGGGCAGTTTTTCCCAGAAGCCCACAGAGCAGGGAACTTTTGGTTTCTAAGCACAAGAGACCTGGGAGTGCCTAGCTTAGCTTTGTCCTCGGGGCTGGAGTCCTGTGTCTGGCAGGCAGATAGCACTTCTAGACAGGGTTGATGGTGTGGACTGAGGGAGCCCCCTTGTGCGCTCCCAAGGACACCCAGCCCCCACATCAGCTAGACTAGTCTGACCATTCTGAACGGTTTTTGAATCCCTGCACCTTCCTGGATTCCTGCAGCTTTCTCTTTCCTCTGACCCCACAGTGGGAAAACCACAACAAGAGCTTGCAGCTGGAGGCACAGACATACCAGCGGATTCACGAGAAGATTCAGGAGAGGGTCATGAATAACCTGGGGACCTGGATCGATTGGCAGTACCTCCAGAACGCTGCCAAGCTCTTGGCCAAGGTTTGTCCCCCCTCAGTGATCCCATCCCTGGTTCTCTGCCAGGCCCTATGAGGCCCAGACCTCTGAGGGTGGGAGGCACGGTCGGGGGCAGGGCTCACCCCCGTGAAGTTCCGCATGTGCCTGCGCATGGGTCCGCATCTTCCTGGGCTGTGCCCACTGAGGACCCTGGCCTCCCCGGGCGTCCATGGCACTCAGTGTTCCAGTGCCTCTGCCTGCGGGGACAGAACCAGAAGGAAAACGAGAGCCCTTCTCTTCTTTTGTCCCATCCATGCATCACTCAGAGGAAAATAAGAGATTGTCTTTGGACAAGTATTGAGATAGATGTGTGGACTCTGAGGTCTGACTCAAGAGGGAAGAGCCATTGAGGCAGCTGCTGGTAATAAATCCCATGTGGAGAGGAACCACGGGTGTTCTGTGACCATTTCTGTTTCAGTTTTTGCCATGTTGCCCCCCAGTTCATCTTTTAGTCGCCTCGGCCTCATCTCTTTCAGGCCTGTCCCTGTAGAGCCAGGCTGACTTGCATGGTGGGGTAAGAGCTGTCTCGGCCCCGTGAGGCCCGTGGGGTTAGGCGTCCCAGACACAGGCCCTTGTCTTCTGTTGCAGTGTCGGTACACCCTGCAGTACACGTACCCGTATGCCTACTACATGGAGTCCGGGCCCAGGAAGAAGCTGGTAAGGGAAGCCGTCCTTCTGCTCTGCCCTCTCGGCTTCAGAGGGGCCTTCTCTGCCTGCACCTCACAGGCGAGCAGGGACCAGACCCCTGGTGGCTGGGAGGACAAAATCAAAACAGAACTGGCCACTGGAAAATTTTGTCCCGCGGGCCCCAACTAGGCGTTTCCAGAGTAGATCTCAGGTGCTGCCATTTGTGTAATAGGAAGGCAGGTGTACTGAAGCCTGTGAACAGCTATGTTTTTTAGGGTGGCTGGCTGAAAATATTTGTGACCACTTGGGAACCAGCGCTTATGTTTTGGGAGGATACGCAGCATGCGTGCTCCTAAATACTGTGGAGTTCATTTGCATCTTTGTGTGGCTGTCATCTTAGATAGGGGTTGTTTCCTCCCCTATTATAAGGTGATTCCCACTGATTGTTCAAATGTTGAAAAAAATAGGAAAACATTTACATCCTCCACCATCCCTCCAGAAAGAAATGAGCACTGTTAGCATTTTCCAGGCTTTGAAAATTAGTACTGTTTCTGTAATCACAGTTATGACATTTTTTTGTTACAACAGTTTTTGCAGCTGTCATTATTCACCAGGCTGGAAAATGCCAATTTTTAATAGTTGCATAGATGTCCCATTATATGGTCGTACCATCATTTGGGGTGTTTATTCTTTCTCTTTTTCATTATCATAAATAAGACATTGGAAAACCTCTCTGTGCAAGAGACAAATACTAAGTCAAACGGTTTGAAAATTTTGAAGATGGTTGATTTTCAGAAGGGCTGAAAAAAACGAAGTATTCAGTAAGCAGTGTCTGTGAACGTCCACTTTGACACTTTGTTTTTGCAGCGGCCATTTCCCCGTATGTCGGGAGCATTCTGCTCCGTGGCTGCAGTCCTTCCCCTTTCTTTGCGGGTGGCGGGCGAGTGCAGCCTGGCCGCGTGGCTGTCCTCCATAGGCAGCCATTGGATCCGCTCTGGCTCTGGGTACAGGAAGTAGCACTGCCCTCTAAGGACAGCACCTGGGCTGTCTGGAGCTCCTGCGAGCCTGAGGTGCTGCCTCTGCCCCTCCCGTCTGCAGGCCCTGCCCTGGCTACCGTCCCCTCTCCTTTTGACCCTCCTGCTCTACCCATACAGTTTGAATACCAGCAGGCTCAGCTGGAGGCTGAGATCGAAAACCTGTCGTGGAAGGTGGAGCGGGCGGACAGCTATGACAGAGGGGTAAGTGACTGCAGTCCTCTAGGACCCTCTGGCAGGCAAGGGAGAGCTGGTGTGATCAGCCCCATGGGGGCTGGCATGGGGGCTGGGGGCTGCTGCTGAGAAGGATGGGAGGGCAGTGCTTTCGACTCCTTGAAGCCCGTGGCAGGGGGCAGCTTCAGCTAGCCCATACTCATGGGGGCTGGGCCATGCAAGCCCGAGTCTTGCTTCCCTGGTGCAGGACTTAGAGAACCAGATGCACATAGCAGAGCAGCGGAGGAGAACGCTGCTGAAGGACTTCCATGACACCTAGGCTGGGACTCGGGCGTGCCGGCGTGAGGAAGATGTGGCTGTGAGGTCTCCCAGCTGCCATGCTGCATGCTGCAGGCTCCCTGCCTCTCACGACCCCAGGCAACAGCCAGGACCCCTCTCCTGAGAGACACTGGCCACACACCTCTTAGTCGATTTCTGTTTTGTTTTTTTTTTCCCTCCTCTTTTTGCTTTTTGTTTCCACCAGGGTAGAAGCCACATTGAATTGGCCTCTTCTCAGGACCGTCAGTTCCCCCTGGATAGTTGCTGGGAGGGAATGAAAGTTTTTTCTGAATGACTATTAATAGTATTAGATCATTACAACTTATGTAATTTTCAAAGGTTGTACAATTATAAAAAAAAAAAAAACTGGGGGGCAAACAAACCATCAAATGACACAGAACCGTTTTTAAAAATAAACTGGCATCGGAGTGTTTTACCCTCTAGCTACTTTACTGAGGAGTAACACGCGCTGTCCGCCCCCTTGCCTCAGGGTGTTTGCTGCACAAGGGCCCCGGGTGGTACTTGCTTCCGGAGCTACATGCCTTTGGCCACAGCTGGAGCCCCACAGGAAGAGCGTGGGTGGCAGATGGTGGAAAATGGGGTTGGCCTGTGGAACACTGTGGTGTGCCTCCTGCCGGGTCCTCGTAGACTCTCCTGTGGTCAGGGAGCTGCCTCACCTTGGCAGTTAGGAGGCAATACGGAACAGAATGTTGCCCCCGGTATCGTCATGTCCAATGGCACTGTGTGTCTTTGGACTTATTTATCTTGAAAGTGAGCTTTACCTGGGCCTGGCCACTCAGGCCAGAGCCCACAGCAGAGCGCATAGGTGAGCTGTGGCCCTCCAGCCCAGGGGACGCAAGTTCAGCACAGTTTTCTTTTGTTTCCTGAAGAGAGAGATCCACTTTTAAAGGGAATCATTCCCCCAAAGACTTGTTTTACCTCGGCCCTTTCTTTTGTGCCAGTGTTCCCGTGGAGGGACCCTGACCAGGTTCACACAGCCATACCTGACGCTGGCCTGCTGCGCTCTCCTCTGGTGAATGTCAAGGTCAGAGTTCAGCAGAGCCCTCCCTAGGGCTCTGGTCTGCCTGGCTCAGGGGCTGTGTTTGCACAGTTTGTTTTCATGTTGACCTGGAGTGTATGTCTCCATGACCTGCTCTGGGGGTGGAGTGTGCTCCCCCTCACCTGGTTTCCAGTGTTGGAGGGCAACACCGCTGGTGCGGGGGTTCCTAATTTGTGGTCCCCACTCCTATACCAGGAGGCTGGCCAGGGAAAAGGCCAGTCTTTTCACAGTGCAAAGGAACAAGCGGTTTGCATGGTATCCTACTTGTCCTGAACCTAGTCCTGTGGGCCTTTCAGAAGTTAACATCTGTGATTCCTGGGGTTCCTGCGGCTCTTATTCAGGGCCTCCTTGACCTCCTGGAAGAGTTGCTTGGAAATCTGTGAATAAATATTGTGTTGGAAATTCTTTGATATTTCAACATTTTCACCTCAGTCAGTAATTCCCCCAGGTACCATGTTAGTTGCAAACTGAATTGCTCTTGGAAGACAGAGGACAGTTGTAACTCTAGGGGTCATGGGGTCCATGGTTGGCTGCAGGCCCCCTTTTCCCCAGTCAGGTTTTGCCTCTTCCTGTCATTGCCTGCAAGGAAGGGACCATGGAATGAAATGAGAGGACAAGGTAATATAACAGACGAACCCAGAATTGGACAGTGCGGAGCCAACTGAAGGACGAGAGTGTCCACGTAGAGGTGGGGTATGATTGCTTTGTTGGCACATGGAAGATCCTAGCGCCTGGAATGATCGCCTCTCCATTGAGTCCTTTGGGTGTCACCGTCATGGCAGCAGCAGGACCTGAGCTGCAGCTCTGCACCTTGAGTCCCACCCTGCGTGGTTTGGACCGTATAACTACCACAGAGTGCACTTTCAGCCAGCTGTGGCCCCCAGCCACCGGAGCTGCAAGAGGTTCTGTGCCCAGGCCGCAGCCTGCAGCCCTTGACCTGTGGAGAGCTTCCTCCCGTGCCCCAAGTGGCTGTCTCTTGCTCACATCATCAGGAACATGGAAAAGTTCAGGCAGAATGATTCTGCCCTGCAAGGGGAGGCACAGTGTTTTCACAAATTTACCATATATCTTTGTTTTCTTCAAAGAAAAAGTTGAGGCAATGTCATCTGCTCAAACTTGAGTGGTTTATTCAAAATAAACTTAAAGTTTCTGATTATAAAAGTATGTGTGGCATCTAGAACTTATTTTGTTGGACAGTGGTTTCTCTAGTATCCTAGGGAGATTGACAAGATAGTCCCTAAGGGTGACTTGACTGACTGACTGGATGAAGGCATGTACGGCACACTGATGAAACCTGCCATTGTGTATAGAATCTTCAAGAGAAGGTGGGCCTGCCCCACTGAGAAGACCAGAAAACTTTACCTTTGCCTTTCTGAGAGGAAGTTGGAGGGGGAGGAGAGCCTTAGCAGGATAAGGAGAAACCACCTTTGGGGACCCTGTGAATGATGTTGCTCTTGTCTGCATATCTCCGGGGTTGGGGGGGAGGAGGGGTTGTGGAGCAGAGCACGAAAAAAAAAAAAAAAGACTAAGCTTTGGTATGTCTTCTCACCTCCATATTTGGGCATAAGCTGAGTTTAACTTGTTTCCAAGACATTTGAGAAAAGTCCCTTTCTCCCTTTTCGAATGTGGCAGCGGAGAGGGAAGCAAGGAGTGTTCCCTGTGTATCTGTTGCGTTCCTGCAGGTTTACTGTGCCAAGGGTTCCTCCAGGAAGCTCTCTGTGGCCGCTCCAGAGCGGGTCCCCTAGTCTATGGGACCCCGCACATCAGGCAGTTGCTTCCTAAGACCTGTCTCCTCCAGACCTCCCTGGAAGGTTCACACCTACCGCAGAGTAGACCTTCAAGGCGCTCTGGACCTCCTGCACTGGCGAGCGTCAGTGTCGCCATGGGTCCCACACCATCACTTGCGCAGTCATCGGCCTCCAAGCCACCCCAACCTGCCGCAGTACTGAGTCATATTTTGGCCCAGCCTCCTTGTTGCCACCCCACTCTGGGAGCGAGAAAATGCAGACCATACTTTTCCGGGAAGAGAGAAGTGTGTCTTAAAAAGGAGAAAACTACGACTGGGGTTACCAGCACCAGTGCATCTACGTTTGTGGGGGGCGCGGCCTCTGCCCGGGGGGGTGTGCATCTCTGCCTGATAATGACCCACCTCAGAAAAAAGACACTTCAGTGTGGGTCGGGGTCCAGGGCCGGGAGATCTCGAGCGCAGCGCGAGCGAGGCGTCCCCTGACACCCTCTCCGGGGGACCGCGGCGCGCGCGGGTTTCGCGGCCGTTGTCCTGGCAACGGCGCGGCGCTTGCGACCCCGCGGCCCCACCCCCTGGGTGCGCGCGCAGCCTGGGCGCCATGGCGGCGGCGGCAGGCCCGCGGCCTGAAGCGGCCAGTCCGCAGTGGCCGCCACGGCCTCACGACCCGGCCGAGGCTGCGGCGGGGCTGGGCGACTGCGAGGACGCACCGGTCCGGCCGCTGTGCAAGCCCCGCGGCATCTGCTCGCGCGCCTACTTCCTGGTCTTGATGGTGTTCGTGCATCTGTACCTGGGCAACGTGCTGGCGCTGCTGCTCTTCGTGCACTACAGCAACGGCGACGAGAGCAGCGACCCCAGGCCCCAGCGCCGCGCCCAGGGCCCCGGGCCCGCGCCCACCTTGGCTCCCCTCACCCGGCTGGAGGGCATCAAGGTGAGGCCCTGCACCACCAGGCCCGCAGCGGCCGGCGCTCTCGCCCGGGGCTTCACGCTGCTCCGCGCGCGCCCCCTCCCTCGCCCGCCGCCGCGCCCTGGGCCCGGCCGCCTCTTCCCTCCTCCTCCCTAAGCTGCCCGCTGTGCCGCTTTCCCTTAGGTGGGCCATGAGCGCAAGATCCAGCTGGTCGCCGACAGGGATCACTTCATCCGAACCCTCAGCCTCAAGCCGCTGCTCTTCGGTAAGTTCGCCGGGCGCCCCCCGGGAAGGGCCAGGGGCTGCGATTCGGAGGCTGCCTTCAGGCTCCTTGGGCCACGTGACTTCTGTTTTGAAAATGGCTGCTTCAAAGTAGCCCTGTGTTTTCCACCCAGAGGTTGCCCCCAAGTGAGGTACCCGCCGCCACCTCCAAAATAGGGTGACCTTTCCATACTCCTGTGACTCCTACTTTCTGCAGCTAATCCTTCCATCACAGGGCTGGGCCATGTGACCTAGAAGCTAGTGCTTATAAACCTTTCATTTAAACTGCCTTTGGACGCTCTCCGCAGTGGTTAATTCTTTCACATTTTAGAATGGGGAAAGGGTAGAAGAAACCGATAACCAGGTCTTAGCTGATATGAGGGGGGAATTCCACTCCCAAAGTGGGCCCTCTGGTCTGATAAGAAGCAGGCTGTCCAAGTGTGGATGAGCTGGTGCCCCCAAACCAGCCTTTGCTTTCTGCGCTCTGGGATTCTTAGGATGCAGTTTTGTGTTCGGCCATTACAGTAGGCAGAGCTTTCCAGGGTGACCTCACTGGGAACCGGCACCATAGCTCACATTTTCTGAGCTCTTGTTATGTGCTAGACTTCATGTGATCGTTTGGCTTAATTCTCACAACCCCCTTGTGAGGTGGGTGGAGATCCCACTGTCAGGCTAGTGAGGGTGAAAGTGAGGCACGGAGCCCTGGTTGCTTGCAGGCTCACACAGCCAGATCAGGGTGAAGATGGGGTTCAAACGAGGCAGGCTCCCCTCGTGTCTGAGCCAATCTGCTAGTTGTGACGACTCTGAAGTCTCAGAGTCTAGTAGTCTCAACAAGATGGGGCTCCCCGGACCTATGACCTTGCCCAGGATAGGTTTTCCCAGCCCTCATCCTGGGTACCCAGCCTCAGCAACACACTTATCTGCAGACCTGAGGTGTTCCTGGCTTCTGGGGAATGGAGTGGGTAAGAGGCTGTTGGGAGGGGACTGGGGACTGAAGCAGAGCATCTGAGCACCACTGTTACCCCTAGGGCAGAGGGCACTGGTTGGGGGTTATCCCTAGACCTGTGAGAATGATTTCACACGCACGTTGTTGGAGGGGAAGTAGGTCAGGATGTGAGTCCAGTGGTGGGAGGAGCTCTCAGAGATTGTTTTTATACAACAATGAAGTCTGTGCAAATCACTAGTTCAGCTGCTGGGAACACAACATTGGACGAAATAGGAAAACAGAAAGAACACCCAAGCCTGACATTCCAATGAGGAGACAGACAGTAAACAACCCCACATGGTGTGTGTCAGATGGTGATAGTGACCACAGACAGTGAGGCAGAATGTCAGCTGGGGTGGAAACTCTGAGTATGGTGGCCAGGGTTGGGCCCTCCTGAGAAAGATATTTGAGCAGAGGCCTGCAGGAGCTGTCAGGTGACGTTGTCAAGGAACAAGTGATCAGGCAAAGGGAACAACTCTCCTCATTACCATTGCACTGCTGCGAGGCAGACACAATGAGGTGGGTGTGCTTTCTTCTCTCATCAGCCTTTATTGGACCCGTATATACTCAATTCAGACGTACATTACGTTAAGTGAACCATGAGGCATAACTCCTAACCCCCTAACAAAGTTGCCTCCAAGTCCTACAAAGCTGAGAGTGAGAAGCCCAGACCTGAAGTCACCAAGAGTATAAGGCAGGAAGCAGAAGAGATTTGACCAAAGGTAAACTGATTCTGATTAAGCCATCAAATGATGGCACAGACACATTACAAAGGGCACGATTAGGAGAATCGGGCAGTTGCAGCAAGACCTTCCTCCTTGTCCTCGTGTCCTCCAAATCTCCTATCCTACCTCTCAGTTTTGGTGAAAGATGTCCCTCATTTTACCCAGAAAGTCTTGGGGCTTTCTGCTCGGTGAAACGAGGCGAGACAAATGAAGAAGAGATCTGTGATCCATGATTATAAGAAGTCCAGTTGCGAGACAGGCCAGGCACAGGGGAGAGGGTGTCCAAGGAAGGGCAGTACCTGAACGCAGTGTCAGATGAACCCAAAGAAGGAAGCCTCACCCCAAGAAGGCACAGAGTCTGTTTTCTGGGCCTGTCTGTCTGTCCATCCACCTGCTGTCTCCCTAAAGAGACAGGCAGGGCCCAAGGAGAATGGGCCTGCTGAGGCGTCTGCCACCTGTGCCCCACTGTGACCCACCGTCAGGGACCCAAGACGCTTGGGCTCAAGGGGTAGGTGTTTAGGGTTCAAATGGACAAGGGGACTGGGTTTTATCCCTGGGTGCCTCCACCTCTGTGGAACATTTCCTGTTTTCTCCCTCTGTTCCTGGAGACATTTGGCAAATGGGACCTGGGCCTCAGAAGGCCCACTCTGAGTTCCTGGCAGATGCCTGCTTGACTGTGTTAGGCATTTCCCAAGGGTTTGGACCGTTGTCCTGTTGGATTCATTCAGAAAGGAGGCATTCCAGTTCTGAGTCACCATCAACCTCTCTGCTTTCTCTCACATGGCTTACTTCTCTCTCTGCCTCACACTCGTTCTGTATTTAAACAGCAGAGCAGATCTGCTCCCTTCCTTAAAATCCTCCACGAGGCCCTCACCTCTCATCTCCTGCCACCCCTCCTTCCCTCGCTCTCTGTTGGTTCTCAGACTCTGAGCTCACCGCTGCCTTGGTGCCCTTGTGTGCGCTGTTGCCACCATCAGAAGGCTCAGACTTGGTTCTCATGGAGGGTGCCTTCACCCCCATCAGGCCTCTGCTCAGGCCTCCCCTCCTCAGGAACCTCTCTCCATGTCAGACTGGCCGTAAGCAGTTTCCAGTCTCTCTGGTGCGTCAGCTTGCATGGTTTTCTTCTCAGTGCTTGGCATCACTGGCCACTGTTTTCTGTATTTCTTTAGCAATTGTGTCTGCCCCTAAAGGTGAGCTACACTCGTGGGGGCACCTGGTTGGATTTGCTGTGTGTCCAGCGGCCAGAGTCTACTGCTGACAGTTCCTGGTCAGCTGGAGGGCTTCACTGGGTACCTTCAGTCTCTGCACAGAGTGGCCGCCGCCACCACCCTGGGAAGGGGCCTCCTGATTCTGCACCCTCTTCGAGAACAGCAGGGGGCACTTCCAGTGGGCCACCCAGAGTTTTACTCCACTTTCTTAACTATCTAAGGTAAACGAGTCACTGACAGCAGTCCACAAAGCACTGCACTTTAAAAGCATGGCCTCTTTATTGTAGGATTTCCAGACATATTCTTTTTTCAGCTTAAAAAAACAATTCAGCAGCTACCTAAGACCACTGTGTTCTCTTGACAAGACCCTGGAAGCGCAAAATTAGAGAAAGAATTTTAGTGTGTGTGTATGAGTTCAGGTTAGTGAGCAGCTTAAGACAGTTTTCTGCATGGACCCCCCGCCCCCACCTCTGTTGTTCCCCAGGCCTTTCCTTGGCAGAACTGTGGACTCGGTAAAGGTCAGGAAGATATAACTGAGTCTATCTTGGACTTGGCAAGCAGCATCGTGCCTGGGTGAATATCGCCTGGGGCTTCGGTCCTGCCCTCAGGGTGGGGTGCTGAGGCTTGTGGCAGTAGCAGGCATCAGCCAGGCTGGCATCACAGGGCTGGGAGGTGCAGAAAGCTAGTTGTAACCACCTGGCACATGCAGCTGACTGCCTTTTACCAGGCAGAGAGCTGCTGGGTCAGGAAGGACCCCTCACTATGACCACGAAAGTGGGCTTCTGCCCTGCTCCTGCTGGTCTGGGCAAGCTTGGAGTGTCTTTGGATCCTGGTCTGCACAGATCCATGGAGGGCAGCAGCAAGAGGATGTCTGTGTGTCCAGGGGAGCACATGGTTTGCGGCGACCCTGCACAGGCTCACATCCCAGGCTCTCCCCACCCGGGTTGCCTCTGTTCTGGGCACTGATTATGCTGCTGCCAGCACATGGCCAGCCATAGATTGCGGTGGCCCCCGCTCCAAGCACAGGCCCTGGTGACCAGCTGACGGTGACACTGCACCTCGGTCCCCGCATGCCACCGAGGCTCAGCACATAGGTCCCAGCATGCCTTGCATGCAGGAGGCTGTGCACGCATCTGGCATCCAGATGCAGCCAGCATTGCAGACCAGGTGCCAGCTCCCCACCCTCAACACCTCTAGTAGGGAGTCTGTGGGTCTTGGGGACCACCCATTGCACCAGGAGAGGCTGACCTTCACAGCTGGAGGGATCGGAGGGGCCAGGCAATGAGCCTGGCATCTCTGAGTACCCCCTCCTCCCCTCCACCTGGTGAACTGCCTCCTCTTGTCTGATCAGGGTTCTGGCGAAGGCCTGTCCTCTTGGATGTGGTTGTGTTTGCAATGCCCTGTACTTAGGAAGAGAGAACCAACTTCTTGGTTTTAAGCAGGTACAACATTTGGGCATGCCCTGTCTCTTTTGTCTTAACACCCAGCCAGGCCCTGTAATGAACGCACTTGAAAGGGGTTGGAACAGGTGCTGGACGCCAGGGGCTCACCAAGATCGCTAGTGTAGAGTCTGCCTAGGACCTCCTTGGACCAGCTGGTGTCCTGCAACCCGCAGTCCCTGCAGCTGGCGCATGGCGCTGTGGGGAGGGGTTGAGTGAGGCTCCCCTGGGGCCCCGGGTGGAGGAGGGGAGCCCTCAGCAGAGGTTCCTCCCACTGTTCTCCCTTCTTCCCATCAGAGACCCATTTACCTGATCCCGGAGAGCTGTGCTTTGAAAGGGTGGGTTGCAGCCCCTGGGGCCAAGCAAGGGTGAGACCAGCCAAGAGAAGCAATGCAGAGACTTGGGTGGGAGCTGTTGGAGATGGCAGGCACAGAGGCTGTGGCTGGTGGGGAAGTGTCCACAGGGCAGGATGGCTGACCAGGCGTGGCCGTGGCAGGCCGTGATGGGCATGCAGCTGGCTGCGGCACGGGTACATGAACCTGGGGGGCAGGAGCACTGGGTACTCAGGACCCGGTTGCTGGATTCCAGGCTGAGGCCTCTGGGGGCTCCTGGCTGGAGGCCCAGCCAGACACTCCATGGTTGCTGGGCAACGACACCCTGGTTACCTAGCAACAGCCCTGCAGCTGGCCTTGCTCCTTTGCTTGCTGACGTCTTAGCCCTCAGCCTCACCCCTCCCCTCGCCCAAGCTTCTTTCCACTTTTCCAGTGCACCCCCACCTCCAGCTCCAGTGGATGCCAAGTGCCTGGGAGAGGGGTGCTGGAGGACTAGCACTCTGGGCCTTCACTCCTCATCTTGGAGGGAGAAAGCAGGGTCCTCACTTTTGTTCTGAAAGGCCTGCAGGACCCTGCAGTTTCCAGCCAGGACTAGGGTTGGCAAAGAGCAGAGGGGCCCCATCCTCAGGTTCTGAAAGAGCCCATTCTTGCTGCTACAGGCATGTTACCCTGAGGCTCCAGGCAGGGCCCTGCTCTCCAGAGAAGAAACTGAGGGGTCTGCTGTTCCCAGGATAGGTGAGGCTGGGGAAGGGGAGTCAGTCCTGCAGTCCCGGGACTCTGCAAGAGAAAAAGCCACCAGGTGAGCCATCTCTTGGCAGGATCCTGTGGGCAGAGTTTGCACACTTCCCTGGAGAGTGTGGTCAGCCCCACAGCCTAAAGCAGCCTGCTCACTGACCCAGCCACACCATTCAAGAGCCCTTGTTGATTTTCGGGTCCAGACCAAGGGTGCTCACCAGGGATAGTCCCCTGCCCATGTCTCCTCTGTCCCCTGGGTCTCTGCTCCTCCTGTCTGCTGGCAACACCCTGACCAAACAGTCCTTCCCTTCCCTGTCCACCCCCGGCACTGGTAGGCACACAACAGTGAGTAGTGAAGAGCTACCAGAGCCGCCCCCCACTGGGGAGATGCCCCCCTACCCTTACCTGGAAGCGCCTGCCCCACCCGTCGAGGCAAAGAGGGGCAAAGATGGGGCAGGAAGAGGCACGTGTCAGGGTGGCACCCCCTGGCCAGCAGGGGCAACCAGCTGACTGACTGCTGGACAGCCTCGGCCGGCGTGTCATGGTCCAGTAAGCTGGGTACCCACATCTCTGTGTAGCCAGTGCCCTGGCACAGCACCGTGGCTTGAGGAATGGGCATGCACTCTGCAGGGCCCCAGGGATCCCCTGCCCCACCATCACCACAGAGCATCGCCAGTGCCACCAGCAGCCACAGCCCTCGATACATCACCTGCTTTCTCTGCCTTGGTCTTGGTGGACTGAGGTTGGGAACTTCATAGTGCTATACCCACCCCCCAGGAGCCAGTGTTTGCCCAGCTCTCATGAGCTTAGACCCATCTGGTTAGGCCCCATGTGCTGGCCTGAACTGTTTGATTTGATTAGCACCTGACAGGGGACTGTAGAGAGAGTGGCATCTCCTTTGGGCCTGTGAATTACTGGCACCTAATAAACTGAAGAAACCTGGGCTTGTGTTTTCTTTCTCTGGTTTATTTTTCTTGTTCATTTCTGTTTTAAAGCCATCGGGAGGTGACTGTGGATCAGCAGTTTGATCTAACCCATTGTCCCGCAGCACTGCCCCCCAGTGCGTGGCTCACACCCTTTCTGGGTTCGCCAGGTTGAGGGGATCAAGCCAGCCAAGGGTGAGGGCTTATATCCTCTCCTCGGTGTCGTTGGATCTGGGTCCCCTACCCATGGAAGCAGAAACGGGCTGTGAGCCTGGGTTTTGCAGGACAGCAGCCTGTGTCACCCTGGCCAAGTCGCCAGAGTCTCTGTGCTTAGGGCTTCTCCGGGGGAGAAAGGGTGAATTCATGGGGCCTGGTTTTCTAGGACGAGGATACAGATTACAGAGTTGATGACGTGCTTAGGACAGGACACAGAGTCTGTGTTCCCGGAGTGTGATCTGCCGTGATCACTATTAAAAACGGCTCCAGTCCTGGCTGAGTGGCTGTTCTCCATCCTCGGCAACAACTGGAACTTCATGCTGAGAGAAAAGCCAGAGGAGTGGCAGGAGTTCCTGGGGTCGCAGTGGCGGCTCAGCTCTGTCTCCCCTGTGACCTGTCCAAGGAAGGTGTCTCTCCCAGGAGCAAGAGAATGACGCGGGGCCCGGGCCCCAACCCCTGGAAGTGCTGGGATGTGGGCTTTCCAGGTGTGAGGTTTGCGATCCAGGCACCACTGAGCTGCTTGTGCCGCTGGGGTGGGGCATCCAGACACTGGAGCCAGGGCCCCAGCCTGAGTGGTCTTTACTCGGGCTTACAGGCATGGAAGGTGGCGTCCAGTACACGTTTGTTCCCAAAGCAGAGAACACGGGGCATCTTCTCAGAGCATCTGCCAAAAACCCCAAGTGACTCCCACTGACCTCCCAGCACTGGGCGGATGACCAGCACCCCCTTGTGCAGGAGAGTGGGGCGGGGTGGGGGGTGGCAAGGCCGAGAGCACCGGACGTATTCACTTTGAACATTACTGAAAAGCAACGGTGAAAGCACAAACCTGCCAACATCCTCTCCCCAACTTAAGGAGTGGAGGTTGGCCCTCTGGCCCTCAGGTCCACCCTGGAGCCTTTGGTCCCGCCCCAAGGTGGGTTGACCCACCCCCGGCGTGGCTCTGGCTCCCCTCCCAGGACTCGCCTGGAACTCTCAGCATCCAAGAGAGAGGCCCCGTGCCCCAATGCTGGCCAGCCTGTGCAGGACAACTTGACCTTGGGCTCCGAGTCCAGAGCAGATGTAAAGGGGTGTGTGAGGTCCTCCTGGCAGGGTGACCGGCAGGGGATGGGACCCAGCCTGGGCACCCTGCGGACCAGAAGGCTCTTGGCCTCACCTCCTCCTCTCCTGGCAGAGATCCCCGGCTTCCTGAGCGACGAGGAGTGTCGGCTCATCATCCACCTGGCGCAGATGAAGGGGCTGCAGCGCAGCCAGATCCTGCCCACTGAGGAGTACGAGGAAGCGATGGGCACAATGCAGATCAGCCCGCTGGACCTCTTCCAGCTGCTGGATCAGAACCACGACGGACGCCTGCAGCTGCGTGAGGTGGGGGGCCTGGAGGAGCCCCCCCACCCCCAGGGTGGGAGCGCCCCCGACTTGTTTTTCTAGTGGCCTGGTCACATGTGCTGCTCTGCCCTGGCTACAGGAGTCTGATGCCACCTCACCTTGGGCATGAGCAGGGCCAGGGTCCTCCTTCCTTCCGAGAGGGCACCCCGCTGCCCTGGGAATCCCAGAGGATGGCAGGGGCATCTGCTGGGCTCAATGACACTTATTGCCACAGTGCCCGGAGCGCCATGCTATCTGCGCTCTGGTCTCCTTGCTGCCATTGCTGGGAGCCCCACAGGGTTCACCGTCGATGGGACGGCAGCTCCGAGGAAGCCAGACGTTTGCATGCCTTTCTGTGTGCCCCTCACACCCGGGTCTTGGTGGGGTGTGGGCTCCCTTGCCTATACAGGGCGTCTCATGGAGCCTGATCTTCCTAAGGGGCCTGGTGGACAGTCATCTCCCCACCCTGCCTCTTCCCTCTTCGTACCAGGCCCCAGTCTCCCCCACCTCACCTGGGGTGTGTGGGTGGGACGCTGGCCTGGCCTTCCCTTTGCCTTGGATAAACTCCCCCAGGGCTGAGGATGCTCGTGGCCCTCAGGCATCTGGATTGTCTTCCTGGCCTCCTCCCCAGATGCCCCCCGGGCCTCTCTGCCTACCCTCACGTCACCTCAGAGAGCCTGGGCCCTGGCCTTCGTCCTCACGCATGTCCTGTCACCTGAACCCGCAGCCCTGTAGAAAGAACAGGGCAGCTGTGTGTGCCCTAGCGAGTCTCTGTCACCAGAGCCAGCCCCCTGAAGCACCATCCTGTGCTGTGTAGGTCCTGGCCCAGAACCGCCTGGGGAATGGACGGTGGATGACTCCAGAGAACATTCAGGAGATGTACTCTGCCATCAAGGCTGACCCTGACGGGGATGGTGAGCTCATATCTTGTCACCGTTGTGTCCCAGAGGCTCCTCCTGCCCCCCAGCCAGGTGGCCCTTAGGCCCCGCTTCTAGAGTAGCTGAAGGTGAGGAGGTGAGGGGCCAGCCATGCCCTTACCCTGGAAAGAGGCAGGAGCTAGACCCGCCTGCTCCCCCTTGGTGACAGTCCAGAGGACACCCTGTTGGCCTCATCAGGCAGCATGTGGGGTACAGGAGGTATGGCTGCTGGCTGGCAGAGGGCAGAGTGGTGGAGCAGGAGTGAAGGAACAGTGAGGCCAGCTTGGCATCTGCCTGTCCAGCCAGGCACACAGTCCCCACCAGCTGACTGGTCTAACCAGGGTCCCCCTTGCCTGCCTCTGGCCTACCTGGAGTCCTCTGACTGCCGGGGGTGGATGTGAGCAGGAGAGCTGTCCGGGAAGCACCCTCCCCTTTGATAACCCCCAGGAAGTGTCTCAGGTGTAGTCATTTCCCTCATGCCCAAGTTCTGCACCAGTTGAGGAAATAGCACTTGGAAGGATGACCTTACGGTTGGTGAGCCCTGAGGGAAGAATCTGGCCTGGACCTGTGCCTGGAGAGGCAGCAGGCTACTCCCGCCCGTGTGTGCAGAGCTAGTGACTCACTCACAGCCCTCGAGTGCCCCCACCCTCATGCCAAAGCATGCGAGTGTGTCACTGGGGTCGACCAGGGTAACTTGCAGCAAAGACACCCAGCCACTCTTCAGGAACCCCTAGAGGATAGAGCCCAGCTTTGTTTGTTGATCAGGAACAGAGGAGAGTGTTCTTATTGGGGAGAGCGGCCTGGCTGTCTCTGCTGAGGGAGACTGTCTAGCAGGCAGGACTGGCCCGGGGTATTCCACCCAGGATGAGACCTGAGGTCATGAGAGAACTCCTGGGGACCAGTTCCAGCTTATATCTGCCAGTGTGGAAGGCCCAGGACAAAACCAAGCACTCAACACTGTCTTTCTTCACCCTCTACAGGACCGGAGGGTGGCACCACGCTCTATAGAGCCAGGTTGCAGGGCCGAGGGCAGACCTTGGCCTAGGGTTTTGGCCATATGGCCTAAGCTTCCTATGGAGAGCCCGCTCGGGCCAGTCTGACAGGGGTTGGGCTTCATCCTCTTGGGGCCAGATCAGGGCTTAAACTGAGGACACGAACTTCTCTGGGTCTTCCTGTAGGGCCTGATGTGACAGAAGCCAACTTCATCTGACCCGAGTCCAGGTTGGGGGACAGGTGCCTGAGGCCAGGGGTAGGTAGGAAGGTGCAGCCTCCCCACTCTGCCCTCCCCACACGGCGTGCTGGGCATTGATGGGGGGGTGCCCTGTGCAGGAGTGCTGAGCCTGCAGGAGTTCTCCAACATGGACCTTCGCGACTTCCACAAGTACATGAGGAGCCACAAGGCGGAGTCCAGCCAGCTGGTGCGGAACAGCCACCACACGTGGCTCTACCAGGGTGAAGGTGCCCACCACGTCATGCGCGCCATCCGCCAGAGGTGAGCACCCGAGCCTGGCCTCCCTGGTACAGGGAGGAGACCACACAAGCCCCCACAGAGGTCCTCAGCTGGGACCAAGAGAACAGAGCCGAGCGGCCAGCTCAGGACTGGAACTCATCAGGAGACAGGCAATTAACAAAGGCAAATTAGCCCTAATGGTGGGCAAACAATATACATGTGCGATTAGTACTAGATTGAATGTTTGTTTTCTGCTACCTAGAGAAATGATCTCTTAACTCTGTCCACAGGACCCCTGCCCCTGAGCAGCCAGGGGTTTTAGATAAATAGCATCTTTCCTGGAGGGAGTGTCTCCCTCCGTGCTCCCAGGCTTAATGGAAATCTCATCTTTCCAGCCAGTGGATGTCTCTGGTTCATCAGGAGTCACCCCTTCCTGCTCTTACAGGGCCAGTCCAGGGTGGCTTAAGGAGCTCCCAGGGGAAACAGGGGCAGCACTCATGGTGGGCTCTCAACTCACCTGGCCAGCTCCTTCAGGGTGTCACCCCTGGCACGGGGCCGCCCAACTGAATGCCTGCTGCCCACCAGGGTGCTGCGCCTCACCCGCCTGTCACCTGAGATCGTGGAGCTTAGTGAGCCGCTTCAGGTCGTTCGGTATGGCGAGGGAGGCCACTACCATGCCCATGTGGACAGCGGGCCCGTGTACCCAGAGACCATCTGCTCCCATACCAAGCTGGTAGCCAATGAATCTGTACCCTTCGAGACTTCCTGCCGGCAAGTACTCCCACCTGGGGGTGGCTCCCAGACCTGGCACCCCCTGACACCAGCAAAGCCCTGCCCTGTGGGCATGCCCCTTGGTATGGGGCCAGGAGAATTCTGGGCATCCTGCTTGAGAATTCCCCCCACCACATATCTCCCCCCAGGCTGTTTACCACGGGGCCCAAAAGGGGTGGTCGTCTGGTCTCAGCAGCCAGACCAAGGTACCCATAGACATTGCAACTCACCCCCAGAGCCCTCAGGAAGGGGCAAGGCTGGACTCCTGATTCTTTCCGCTCCCCTCCCCAGGTTGTTAATCCTGCCTGCACTGCTGGAGACCTCAGCTTTTCCCCTTGAGGCTGCATCTCCCTCCCCTGCCAAGGCATGGTGGCAGGTCCTCCCTCTTCATGCTCTGGCTCAGCCCCTTCTAGTCGCAGCCAGCTGTCTGCATGATTCTGCTTCTGCTAGCTCAACTTTTCCAGCAGGCCCTCAGGCACGGTCATGTAGTTTAGCTAAGTGCACGCACCTGTGATCTTGGCCACACCAAAAAATTGTGACACACAAAAAGAAACTGGGTTCGTGAGAAGTATGGGCTAGGGACATTTGGTACAGATCTGCCCTGTTGTCACTGATCTTAGCCTGCCCCTCCAGCCCCTGGGAACCTGGGCAGCTTATCCTGCCCACAGGTAAGCCCCTGGGAGCATCCACAGCCAGCGACCTGCTCAACAGCCCCCCTGCCTTACAGCTACATGACAGTGCTGTTTTATTTGAACAACGTCACCGGTGGGGGCGAGACTGTCTTCCCTGTAGCAGACAACAGAACCTATGATGAAATGGTAAGGGCCAATGGGCTGTTCCTCTGGTGGGATGGCAGGGCCTTGGGCAAACAAACAGTACATATGCTGCCAGACCTGGGATGAGGCCTCAACTGTCCCTGGGCACATCTGACTGGCTTCCCTTGAGCCACTTTGGCTGCCTGGCCTTGGGCTCCGGCCATACAGTTCAGGTGGCTTGAAAACCCCACCACTCTGCTGCCCACAGAGTCTGATTCAAGATGATGTTGACCTCCGTGACACTCGAAGGCACTGTGACAAGGGGAACCTGCGTGTCAAGCCCCGCCAGGGCACAGCTGTCTTCTGGTACAACTACCTGCCTGATGGGCAAGGTGAGGACCTTGGCCAGGCCAGGGCTACCTGGAGGGAGCTGCCTTCCTTTACCCAGCCCTGGTTGCTACCCTGATGAGCTGGTTCTGGCAATCCCCAACCCCTCCATACGTTTTTTTTTTGTTTTGTTTTTTGCCTCTACTGCCTCCCAAAGACTATCCTCAGTAGTTTCAGCAGGTTGCACCCCTGCAGCCTCCAGGGTTATCTGGAACCCTGTGATTCTTTGATGCACCCCCCTTTCAGCTCACTGGGGCTGAGGACACATGTCCCTTAGCCCAGACTGGGAAGGGCTGTGGACAGGCCCTGCAGCAAGAAATTTCAGAGCGGCAGTGGTGTTGATAAGGCATTCGTTGGACTAAGATGCTGAGCCGCCAAGGAGGCCTTGGGGCCAGATGTTTGCCACAGAAGGTGTGCACAGCTGGGCCTGCCCTTGGCATGCACTTGGGCAATAGGAGGCCAAGCTCAGGCCAGCCAGCCCAGCCTAGATTGCCTCTGGTCCCCTCCCGTCCTCACACCATCCTCCTCTCCTAGGTTGGGTGGGCGACGTGGACGACTACTCGCTGCACGGGGGCTGCCTGGTCACGCGCGGCACTAAGTGGATCGCCAACAACTGGATCAACGTGGACCCTAGCCGGGCGCGGCAGGCGCTGTTCCAGCAGGAGATGGCGCGCCTGGCCCGCGAAGGTGGCGCCGACTCGCAGCCGGAGTGGGCCCTGGACCGGGCCTACCGCGACACGCGCGTGGAACTCTGAGGGGTGACCATCCCAGTCCCCGGCCGCAGGTCACCCTAAGTCGGGGGCCCTGCCGTCCCCCTGTCCAGCTGCAGGCTGAAGGCCTGGCCGATGTCTTGCCTCATCCCCGCCTCCTGCCGCGATTAGGGCACAGTTCCTACATCCTTGTTATTTATTGTGTACAGACCCGTGCTTCCCGGACAAATAAAACTACGCGGCGTTGGAGCTGCAGGGCCGAGAGGCTCGGAGTAGGCTGCGGTACAGTGGGCGGGGCGGGGCGCCGCGGCCGGGGGTGGGGCTGGCTGTACGTGACACGTGACGGGGGCGATTCGGCCCGGCCAATCCCAGCCGGACGGCCTGGGGCCGAGGGCGGTCGTCATTGGACCTCGGCGGCGGCCGCCCCTGCCTCTGCTACCTGTTGCTACGGGCGCCGTAGAGCTGCAGCGCAGCAGCACGCGGGAAGGCTCGTCTCGCGAGAGCTCTGCTCCTTTCTTGGCCGTGGCAGCTGCAGCGGCTCGGGGGACCGCCATGGACGCTCACGAAGACTACGTTTGGCCGCGGGCAACCTCGGAGCTCATACTCCTCCCGGTCACGGGTCTGGAGTGCGTGGGGGAGCGGCTGTTGGCGGGTGAGTGGTGGCTCGAGGCGCGCGCTAGCGGAGAAGAAACCAAACGCTGGCCTGGGGAGGGGCCTTAAGAACAAAGGGATGCCCCGAGTAGGAGGAGGACGCGCGGCGGGCGGGAACCCGCGGCATGGCGGGGCTGAAGCAGCCCAGGAAACAAAGAGCTGAGGTGGTTCCCAAGGCCTTTCAGAAACTGCAGGTGATGCGGAGAGGGCGGCTGGGGGCGGCAGAAAGGTGCAGGGAAACGCGGTCGGCGGGGGAGTGGGGGAAGGGAATAAGACGCTTGTGGACGAGTCGGGCGGGGTCAGCGTTCCGGCGAGGACGCGGGGGGAGCTCTGTGGTGAAGCCCCCAGTGGGCCGGCGCAGAGTCCTGGGCGTGGCCTTTCGGGGTGGGCCGAGCCCAGAAGGGGGTGTGGCCTCTCGAGTGTGAGAGAGGGGAGGGTGATGCTCTTTCTAGACGGTGGGGATGAAGAGCCTCAGACCAAGATGGGGTGGCGGGAAACCCGAGGATGAGACCTTTCTGAGCAGGCCAGTGCTCGGGGAGGCGGAGGCTGAGACCCCTCCCGAGATGCTTGGGGTCCAGGAAATCCTACGTCAGTGCCTTTTCTGAGGAGGGTCGGTTCGGGTAGCAGAGGACAGGAGCCCGAGGAGCGGTGAAGCCCGACTGGAAGCTACTACTAGTGACTTATGTTACAGCTGCTGAGTTTAATAAGGGTCGCAAGGCAGGGCACTGGCTGGCAAGCCTTGAGTGAGCTGCTCCCAGTCCTAAGAGGGATGGATGTATGGGGGTGGGAGATGCCCCAGTTTTGATTTGCTGTGAAGGCTCTGGGAGCCCAATGTTCCTACCATGAGCTCAACTCCTAACTCTCCTGGAGGAGGGAATAGCTAGGCAGAAAACTGGAAAACCACAAGAGTGAACTCGGGGAAGACAGGAGTCCTGGAAAAGGCCTTAAGACAGAATTTGCCACTTTGTGGAAAAAAGGCAATTCTTGTGAGAATTCAGCAGGCAGAGCGGAGGGGCTTGTCTGGGCGAAGAGGCTGGAGAAATGAGCAGAGACCAGTCCATTTTAGGCCTTAATCTGACTTATCCCTAGGGGCCTAAAGCCCCATTGGTGAAGCCCCATTGAGAAGTTTTAAGCAGGGGAAAGGCTTGTGAATTTCAGGTTAGTAAGCTTTTAAAGTGAATTCACTTTCTCCCATTACTTCCAAAGCGACTTTTCTGTTGACAGTTCTCAGATCTCACCCCTGTGAACCTATAACTCGAATTCCCATCCCAGCCCTGTTCTCGTGTGAGTGCCGGGTCAAGTGCCCAAGGGCCTACAAATTGGAATACACCTGCTGGTGTTCAAGCTCAGGCGAGGGAACATCTGCGACTCAGGTGCCCAAGCCCGATAATCTGCTTCTGTCACTCCCCAAGCTAGTCTGGTTGATACTGCACTTCACTCATGTAGCATGAGTCTGTGGTTTTTTTCTGCCTTTATTGCCATCATTTGAGGTCATGCAGCTATGCCTCCCCAACTCCCTCAGTAGCATTCTCTCTAGCTCATCCTTGAACCTTTTGTTTCCTGTTCTAGCCATGTCCCCCAAAGCTCGCACTCATCTCAGGGGCCTCAAAATTGATGTTTCCTCTGGCAAGAAAGGTTCAAGTCCTCTCCCTTCTGCCTGCTCTTCCTTTGTCTAACAACTGCTGACCCTCGATTGCTGCACCTCAATGTTATGTTCTCAAGTTGACCTCCTCTGGCAGTCACCCAGTCTGGTTAGATTAGAACAGGATTTCTCCATCTCAGCACTGTTGATTTATTGGATCATATCATGCTTTGTGTGAAGGGCTGTCTACATTGTAGAATGTTACTGCATCCTTAGCCTCCACTAGATGCCAGTAGCACACACAGCTCCCAGTTGTAACAACCTAAAATGTCCTCAGATATTGCTACATGTCTTCTGGAGGGAAAGTGGCCCTCTGTTGAGAACCACTAGAGTAGACTTTCCCAGTTTGTATTCTTCTTTTTTTTTTTTTTTTTTTAATTTGGCTGCAGCACACAGTGTTTGGTCTTCATTGCGGCTTGTGGGATCTAGTTCCCTGACCTGGGCTAGAACCCCCTGCATGGGGAGCGCGGAGGCTTAGCCACTGAAACACTGGGGAAGTCCCTCGTTTTATATTCTTAAAGCAACCTATATAGTTCTTTCCTGGAACTTATCAAAGTGATAACTCTGTAGTGTACTTGAATGATACGTTTTAGAGCTTAAATATTTATGTATTTGGCTATGTTGGGTCTTACAAACAGACTGTGCTATACAGTAGGGCCTTATTGGTAGGTCCTTGTTGGTTACCTATTTTTTATATAGTAGTGTGTATATGTTAATGCCAAACTCCCAATTGATCCCTTGCTACCACATTTCCCCTTCGATATCCATAAATTGGTTTCTGAAATTTATCAGTCTGTTACTGTTTTGTAAATAAGCTCGTTTGTGTCTTAAAAAACTTTCTGATTGCACTGTGGGATCTTAGTGCCCAGCCCATCCCAGGGATTGAACTCAGGCCCTCGGCATTGAGAGCAGAGTCATAACTGCTGAATTGCCAGGGAATTCCCTGTTTGTAAAGCTTTTTGATGATGACTGTTCTGACTGGTGTAGTGAAATGTCGTAGTTTTGATTTGCATTTCTCTGATAGGGATGTTGAGCTTCTTTTCGTGGCTTTCTTTTGTGGGGGGCTATCTGTTGTGTGATATTGTTTAATGTCTGCCTAATCCACAGAAGCAGGGTTTTATTTACTACTCTAACATATCGTTCATTGTCTGGTTTATAATCAGTGTTAAATTTTAAAAAAACAAAACGTTTTTTTGGCTGGATCACACTGCTTGCAAGATCTTAGTTCCCCAATGAGAGATCAAATCCAGGCCCCAGCAGTGAAAGTTCCAAGTCCTAACCACTGGACTTCCAGGAAACTGTCACATAAGTGTTATATTGAATGTCAGAAGATCGAGATTGCAGTCTGGGAATAGCATGAGGGATTGCTACTGTCATCTCTAGTTAAGAGGTGATGTCCTGGACCGAAGTCACTGTGGTCCATTGGATTTGCAAGCTCTTTAGAAAGTGAAATCTCTAGAACTTGGAGATCAGAGGTGGGCAGTTAAGAGGAATGTGCGTCCCAGTTTGGGGCTGGGGTTGGGCAGAGGACGGTAATATTAGGTCATTGGGGTGAGAGCATGGAGCGAACTTGAGGATGAGCTAGTAGATGTGTTTGCAGGGCACCCAGGCGGCAGCTGAGGCTCACAGGAGCGTCTGCTCCCAGTGCAGGCTGCCTCTCCCCACTGATACTGAACGTGCTTACATCTTCTGAGATACAGAGAAGCTCCTGGAAATCAGGAGGGGTTCTGCTGTGGCCTGAAGGTGGGATGCTTGACTTCCCAGTTGTGCCTGTTCCTTGGGGGAGGAGTTAGTGTGGAGGAGGTCAGTGAGGCCAAGGATTTGGGGACTAAAGCTGAGGATTCCTGTCTGAAGCATGAGAAGTTCAGTGGGATGAGGAGGAGATGGGAGTTTGACGAATTCACAGCTGAGCTGAGTGTCATTAGCATGCTGAGAATACAGTTGAGGCTGAGAGCAAGCTCAGGCCTGCAGGATCGAGAGAGCTAACACATTCATAAGCTACCTGCCGAGCAGTTCCCTTGCTCCCTGTCTCTTCTTGGCCCGTGAGAATTAGAGAGGGGTTCTGATGTGGCTCTTCGCCTCTTTCCAGGTGAGGGGCCAGATGTCCTGGTATACACCTTGGATTTCGCTGGACATCTGCGGATGATGAAGCGAGTGCAGAACCTGCTTGGCCACTATCTTATCCATGGGTTCCGAGTGCGACCAGAATCCCACGGAGACCTTGACTCAGAGGTCATGGTGGCGGCATTTGGCAGCAAGGGCCTCCGAATTGTGAAAATTAGCTGGGGACAGGGCCGCTTCCGGGAGCTATGGCGCTCTGGCCTGTGGAACATGTCCGACTGGATCTGGGATGCCCGTTGGCTCGAGGGGAACATTGCCTTGGCCCTGGGCCACAACTCAGTGGTGCTGTATGACCCTGTGGTAGGGTGCAGCCTGCAGGACGTGCCCTGCACAGACAGGTGCACCCTCTCCTCGGCCTGTCTGATCGGAGACTCCTGGCAGGAGCTGACCATAGTGGCTGGCGCCGTTTCCAACCAGCTCCTGGTCTGGTACCCAGCAGCTGCTCTAAAAGATGATAAGCCTGTAGCCCCTGATCGACGGGTCAGTGGGCACGTGGGTCTCATCTTCAGCATGTCTTACCTAGAAAGCAAGGGCTTACTGGCCACAGCTTCTGAGGATCGAAGCGTTCGCATCTGGAAGGTGGGTGACCTGCGGGTTCCCGGGGGCCCGGTGCAGAATATTGGGCACTGCTTTGGGCACAGTGCCCGTGTCTGGCAAGTCAAGCTCCTTGAGAATTACCTTATCAGTGCAGGAGAAGACTGTGTCTGCTTGGTGTGGAGCCATGAAGGCGACATCCTCCAGGCTTTTCGGGGCCACCAGGGCCGCGGGATCCGGGCCCTAGCAGCCCATGAGAGGCAGACCTGGGTGATCACTGGGGGTGATGACTCAGGCATCCGGCTGTGGCACCTGGTAGGGCGTGGGCACCTGGGTTCGGGGGTCTCAGCGCTCTCCTTCAAGTCCTGCAGCAGGCCAGGTGTCCTCAAGGCCGTGACGCTGGCTGGCTCGTGGCGAGTACTGGCAGTGACTGATGCGGGGGCCCTGTACCTGTATGACCTCGAGGTCAAGTGCTGGGAGCAGCTGCTGGAGGACAAGCACTTCCAGTCCTACTGCCTCCTGGAGGCAGCCCCTGGTCCTGAGGGCTTCGGACTGTGTGCCCTGGCCAACGGGGAAGGGCGCGTCAAGGTTGTCCCCATCAACACTCCAACTGCAGCTGTGGACCTGACCCTGTTCCCAGGGAAGGTGTACAGCCTGAGCTGGGCCTTGAGAGGCTACGAGGAGCTTCTGTTGCTGGCATCGGGCCCCGGTGGCGTGGTGGCTTGCCTGGAGATCTCTGCGGCGCCCTCTGGCAAGGCCATCTTTGTCAAGGAACGTTGCCGCTACCTCCTGCCTCCAAGCAAGCAGAGGTGGCACACGTGCAGTGCCTTCCTCCCCTCCGGTGACTTCCTGGTGTGTGGGGACCGCAGGGGCTCCGTGTTGCTGTACCCCTCCCGACCAGATCTGCTCAAGGATCTTGGGGTGGGGGGCAAGGTTGGGGCAATCACCTCAGCGCCCGGAGCAGGCAGTGGTGAGGGGGAGCCCCCCTTGGCTGAGTGGGGCCCTGTGTCCACCCTCCCTTCTCTGCACGGGAAACAGGGTGTGACCTCAGTCACCTGCCACGGTGGCTGTGTGTACACCACAGGGCGCGACGGCTCCTACCACCAGCTCTTTGTGCGAGGCGGGCAGCTCCAGCCAGTGCTAAGGCAGAAGCCCTGTCGGGGTATGAACTGGGTGGCTGGGGTCCGTATGGTGGCCGACGGGAGCATGGTCATCCTGGGTTTCCACGCCAATGAGTTCGTGGTGTGGAGCCCCCGGTCCCATGAGAAGCTGCACACCGTCAGCTGTGGTGGAGGGCACCGCTCCTGGGCCTTCTCCGACACCGAGGCGGCGATGGCCTTCGCCTACCTCAAGGATGGCGACGTCATGCTCTACCGGGCTCTGGGGGGCTGCACGCGGCCACATGTGATTCTCCGGGAGAGCCTGCACGGCCGGGAGATCACTTGTGTAAAGCGTGTGGGCACCATCACCCTGGGGCCTGAGTCTGGGGTGCCCAGCTTCCTGCAGCCTGACCCCCCGGAGCTCGGTGAGCCTGTGGAGCCCGGCAGTGAGGGCCCCGGCCTGATCGACATCGTGATCACGTGCAGCGAGGACAGCACCATCTGTGTGCTGGCGCTCCCCACAGCCACGGGCTCAGCCCACGCACTCACAGCGGTCTGTAACCACATCTCCTCAGTGCGTGCAGTGGCTGTGTGGGGTGTTGGCACCCCGGGTGGCCCTCAGGATCCTCAGACAGGCCTGACCGCCCATGTGGTGTCTGCGGGGGGCAGGGCTGAGATGCACTGCTTCACAATCATGGTCACCCCAGACCCCAGCCCCCCAAGCCGTCTTGCCTGCCACGTTATGCACCTTTCATCCCACCGGCTAGACGAGTACTGGGACCGGCAGCGCCACCGGCGCCGGATGATCAAGGTGGACCCGGAGACCAGGTGAGGTGTCCCGCCAGACAGGAGGGAGGGAGGGGGCACCAGGGCAGTGCTGTGCCGCTGTGGCCAGGCTCCGAGAGACGCGTGTCTGTTGTCCCTGCAGGTACATGTCCCTAGCTGTGTGTGAGCTGGACCGGCCTGGCCTTGGCCCGCTTGTGGCTGCCGCCTGTAGTGACGGGGCAGTGAGGTGAGTGTAGTCCCCAACTTTTCTGGCACCAGGGGCAATGTTCATTTTTCCACAGTGGGTGAGGGCAATGGATGGGGAGGAGATAGTTCTGGTTTTGCCTGCTGTTCACCTCCTGCTTCCTGGTCTGGTTCGTAACAGGTCACAAACCAATAGTGGTCTGGGGCTCAGGGGTTGGGACTTCTTAGTATATAGGACTCAAGGAGCCTGGAGGCAAAGGAGAGGATGTGGATGTTCAGAGTGGGCTCTGAGCTGGACTACCCCCCGCCCCCCCAGGCTCTTTCTGTTGCAGGACTCGGGGCGGCGACTGCAGCTCCTGGCTGAAACCTTTTACCACAAGCGCTGTGTCCTCAAGGTGCACGCCTTCACACACGAGGCACCCAATCAGCAGCGGTGAGAGGGCCTGCGTGGTGGTCCCACATGGGTTGGAGGGGCTCCTGTTGCTTTCCATCCCCCTCACTCAGCTGCCTTCTGGTTTCCAGGAGGCTGTTCCTGTGCAGTGCAGCCACCGACGGCAGCTTGGCTTTCTGGGACCTCACCGCCACGCTGGACCAAAGCTCCACTGCCCTGCAGGCTCCAGCGGACCCTGGGCTGCCCTTCCGTGAGTAGCTGTGCTCTGCCACTGTGGCTGTCCCCCGCCCTCACTCAGCCGTGTGTCAGGCTGACAACTGTCCTCTTGCTCCAGAGCTGGGCAGCCCCTGCCTGACCGTGCAGGCTCACAGCTGTGGCGTCAACAGCCTGCACACCCTGCCTACCCGGGAGGGCCACCTTGTGGCCAGCGGCAGTGAAGATGGCTCCCTCCACATCTTTGTGCTTGCGGTGGCGATGCCCGAGCTGGAGGAGGCTGTGGGGGGTGTCGAGGTGCTACCCCAGCTGCACGTGCTGGAGGAATATTCTGTCCCCTGTGCACACGCTGCCCACGTGACAGGTCTCAAGGTCTTAAGCCCCAGCCTCATGGTCTCGGCCTCCATCGACCAACGACTGACCTTCTGGCGTCTGGGGCACGGTGAGCCCACCTTTATCAACAGCACAGTGTACCACGTTGCAGACGTGGCCGACATGGACTGCTGGCCCGTGAGCCCAGAGTTTGGCCACCGCTGTGCTCTGGGGGGCCAGGGCCTTGAGGTCTACAACTGGTATGACTAAGACATCCCGCGGTGGCCGGCACGCTGGGCATGGGGCCTGCTCACAGACAGAGTGACTGTCTGTGCCCATGCCTGATGTGCCCTGAGGGGAGGAAGAGGCAGCCGCGGGTTCCTGACTTCAGAGCAGGAGCTGAAGGTGAGTAGGATGCCACCTGGACAGACCAAGGATATGCCCCACTCCCCACCACAGGCCAAAACCTTGTCATACAAATGATTTATTTTGGTTACAGATCACTAAAAAAAATCCAGGTTTCTCTCCCCTTTTCAGTTGCTGACTTTGTGGACATTCCTGTATACTCAGGCCTCTGTGGCCTTACATGTGACTCAGCGGAGGGAGACCCAGCATGGCCAGCCCAGCGTGGAGCACTTCTTGCACGGCCCGCAGAAGCTGCAGACGGGCAAACATCTGCCCAAACAAGTGTGGCCGAGGCTCCTGGAGGAGAGGAGGCTGCTGGTCTCATCTTTTGCTTTTCATGCACCACCCGCCCCCATCCGCCCTCTGCTGTGCACTTACCCCTAGGATGTGTACCCGGTTGTAGTATGAGCTGAAGTCCATGCTGAGCTGTATCAGGAACTTGCATATCTAGACACACAGACCAAACTGAGTCACTAGCCCACCCGTCCTTTTGTACCCGAGATCAGATTAAAGAGTAGTGTGTGCAGTGTGTCCTGGTCTCCCGTCCTCACCATCTCTGTGTGTGCAGAGACGTGAAGCCCTGGGGCGGCGCAGGTCAGGGTCAGGGCTGCTGTCTGCCTCAGCAGGTCTGGGAAGGGGAGGATGCTGTTGAAGAGTAGCAACCACTCACCCTGTGGGGGAAAAGGGTGCTGGGAGGGAAAGGTCCAGCTTCCTACACATGCCAGCTACCCAGGAGGGGCACTCACCTCATCACGCAGCAGGGAGAAGTCTAGACTGCTCACAGGTGGGAAGGTGGGGTACAGACCTTGTTCCACGCTGCACTTGTAACCCTCAAAGAGGGTGGCGAGACGTGCGCAATTATACATGACAAAGGTGCCGCTTTTGCTGCCCTTGGTGGAAATGCTATCAGCCAGGGGCAGGAGAAGCTGAGGAATAAAAGCACGGCTGCACAGGGAGGAGTGCCCAGGCCCCAACCCCCAGCCCTGGTCCAGCAAGATGCCCAGGCTCACCTGACTTTGTGGGGCTGTGCTGAGCATCTCAAATTTAATGGTTGCCACAGAGAGAACCCTGAAGATTTCCGTCCAGGCTGTGTCTGAGAGAGTATAGGTCAGTCAGTCTGCAGGCAGAGAACAAGGTGCATGTGTGCAAATGACCTCCCCCTACCGGAAGCACAACCAGGGTCTCCCAGGTGTACCTTGTTCCAGGTCCTCGCCGTGCTTCAGTGAGGACACCTTGCACACCTGGGCGTGCCGGAGCCTGCATTGAGAAGAGAATGAGAGAAGGACTGGTGGACAGAGTCCCCCCCACCGCCACTGCCCTGGCTCGGCGGCCTGCCTTCAGCCTCACTCACTCGTAGTACTCGGGGGCAGTCAGGGTGCTGGGCCCACCAGCTACTTTCACCGGGCCACAGACCAGGTGCTTCTGTCAGGAAGATAGTGGGGGTCAGCCACTGATGATACCCTCCGGGAACATAAGTGTGTTCTGGACTCCCCCAGCTTCTGACCTTAGGACCTCGGTCTCAAGTCCGGGGCCCTCTCGTGGCACCTGCTGCATGTGCCTAAGGGCCCCCTCAAGGTCAGGGCTCACTTTCGGGACCCATCAGCTAACAAGTGGGCTTCAGGGAGTCCTTTGAGGTTGCTGTGGGAAGGTTACTATCACTAGCCTACCTGTCTGAGAGGAGCCTGATGATCCAACTTCCACCAAAGCAGGTCCAACTTTTGTTGCTGGAACTCCTCCTCAGAGCTCACTACGTGTAGGACCACGTAGCTATCTGCACCGGCATCTAGGGCCCCAACCTATGAGGTAGGACAGCCACCGTGTGGGGGAGACACTACACCTGGTTTGCCAGAGCATACCAGGGTGGGGCGTCGGTCACTAACCAGGCCTAGGGAGCTGTCCTCGGCCCCAGCCTGCACAGCCTCCTGCAGCTCGGCCAGCAGGGAGAGCAGATCATCTGTCACTGGGAAGAGAACACACGGCTGAGGCTGGCTCGGGAGCGAGGGGGTCGTGGCGGGGAGGGCGGTGTCCCTTTCTGGCCCCCGCTAGGATCCCGGTCCTACCCAGACAGCTGTCCACATTGGGGTCATAGCCAGCTGTGCGTCCCCGTTCCTCCATCAGTTCCTTCAGGCACACTCTACCCAGGCTGCCAGGGGGCAGGGCTGCAGCATCACAGGCAGAGGAGAGCTCTAAAACCGCCTGATTCCTCAGGGTTTCGGTTGTGGCTTTCTCTGAGACCGCAGGCCAGTCCACCCGCAGTTGCTGCAGGAAGGTCCGCGTGTTCGGGTCCCGCACAGCGGGGACTCGGCGCACACTCACCCTATGAAGCAAGGCGGCCGCCTCAGCCTGAGCACCTGGCTCCGCTCCGACGTGCCGGCGCCCAAAGCCATCGCGCACCTTCGTTCTGGGCCCGCCCTCACTCACCTGTGAGCTTGCAGAACTCGCGCCAGGTGGTCCGCCACGAGTACTGCACGGAGCTGGCTCAGGCGGAGAGCGCTGGGACTGCCGCGCAGCGCCGGGCAGTGCAGGAGGACGCGCGGGGTAGGGGCGGTGGGGGCGGTGGGGGCGGCATAGGCGGCCACGGAACAGAGCACGCGCTCGAAGACCGCGGACCGCTGCAGCTGAATCGCCAGCCCCGCGGGGGTCGGCGCGCAGCGCAGCACTGGGGCCACGCCGGGACCCTGCAGGCTAACGATGGCTTGAACCACGCCCTCGGGCACCTGCGGGAAGCCAGGCAGGTGAGCGCGCCGCTGCGCTCCCACCTGTCCCGGGCCCACGTCCCCGCCATGCGCGCTCCTACCTGGTCGTCCCCAAAGCGCGCCTGCAGTGCGCGGCGTGGTGCCAAGAAGTCTCGGGCACGCAGGTGGCGGGCGTGCGTCTCCTTGAACCACACCGGGCCGCCAGGCCCCAAGGCCGAGTTCAGGGCTTCCAGCGTCTCCTCTACCCCGAGGCGCATGGCTACCGGAAGGGGCAGGCGGGAGCGGAAGCAAAACAGCGAGGCGGGATTTCCGGGAAGGCCAATTGGTTGGGGCGGGAAACTGGCAGGGATTCCTGAGTGGACAGCGGACAGTTGCGCTCGCTCCATGGCCCCAGCTCTACCCCGCGTGGTCCACCTGACTGGTCGGAATAGGGTAAGAAATCTCGGGGTCTACTACGGACTTAGGGCTCTCTCGCTGTCGCCCGCAGTAGCAACAAGGGAAAGAATCCACGCAATCCGGTGGGGCCCAGGCAGGGTTGTCTCTCTTACATTTATGTATTTGTATAACGTTTCATTTCCTCCATGTACACATGATCAATGGAGAAGGAAATGGCAGCCCACTCCAGTTTTCTTGCCTGGAGAATCCCCATGGACAGCGGAGCTAGCGGGCTGCAGAGCTGGCGGGCTGCAGTCCATGGGGTCACAAAGAGTTGGACATGACTAGTGACTAAGCATACATGATCAAAACGCCTAAAGTTACAGGTGGATTCTGAAATAGGGCGCGGAACATAAAAGCCACTTTCATGACCTACTAAAAAAAAGTCACATTTTTAAGGGAATTTGTTGTTCAGTTTCAGGTTATTTGCAAGCATTCCCTCCTTTGAGATAGAGGTTGTCTTTTACTCCTACTGTGTCCACTCTGATATAATTGCCGGTTTTCTTCTCTTGAATCTTGAATAATAGAACCATCATAATAGTTTCCAGAAGTTTTTAATGCTTCTCCTTTAACCTGTTGTACTGTAACAAGGATCCTCCCATTTCCTGGTTTAGACTAGCGGCCATTGTGGGTCAAATAAACAATGTGACCTGAGAAGACCCAGCTTAATAACGGTTCTCTGAGCGTCCAACTCCCCTACCAACTCTTTCCTCGTTCCCATCAGGGCTTCTCAGTGTCTTCACTTAACACTTTTTCTCTCTTTTCTTAATAGAGATGGAATGTAAGGCAGTAGAGCACTGTGCAGCAGAGCACTGACAGCCCCCTGATCTCCGCCCTGGAGCAGTGAGTAAACAGAGCTCAGAACATAGAGGAACCTAGGGGCAGGAAAAGCTTGGCAAGACCCCCTTCTGGGCTAGGGCTGCAAGGCCCCACTGGGAAGCTCTGAAAGAGCACTGGGCGGACACGACATTCCCGATGGCTTCTTGGGTGCCCACTCAACGGGAGTGATCGTGTCATTCCAAAGCACTTTCCATGCCTCAGAAGCACGTCCAGGCGATGGCTGCTAACCGGATGGGGAGTCTAGAGACCAAGCTGGGGACTTCAGCTACTCTAAGTGCATTAAGACGGTTGGGGGTGGTTTTACCCCAGGAAGTGAAGGGCTATCTTTAGCGAGCTGCGGGCTGAGGAGGCCCTGTGGGACTCACCGCCATTGCAGCCCTATCCGGAGGCCCTGGGTCCTCCCTCCCTCGCCAATGCTATCTCCAAAGGTGGCCACCGCCTCGGCTCTCTGACGTCTACGCCTGTCACTTCCAGCCTGAGGGCACACACCTGAGGAAGAGACGGAAACCAGAGCAACCCAATAAAGTATGTCTGGGGTCAGGGGCCAGCCCACCCCACCTGGGTCAGGACGCTGCTCAGGCAGGAGAGCAGGGAACGAAATCCAAGTGCAGCTGGAATGCTCTGGAGACAACAGCTGCTTTTGGGATTCCGTTGCCCGCTGTCCAGCCATGGCGGGGCAGGGAGGGCGGGGATAGGCGGGAGGGCAGTTTGAGAGGATTATCCTTCTCCCTAGGGAAATCAAACCTCCCCATTCCTATCCCAGGAGGCGGACCCAGAAGTAGGCGGTGAAACCAAGACGAATGGGAAAAAGCCGCTCATCTAGGCCCCCAAACAACAGGTGTGGTGGTGGGGCCTTCCCTGGGACCAGGTCTGGATTCGGATTAGATCCGCAGGGTAGAGTTAGCCCGTTTGGTCCCATGCAGTCAAGGCCACTGTAGTGACGACAGTGGGGCGGGCTTCGGGATCAGCTAAGAGGGAAGCGCGCCCGTGGGGTCGGAGAGGAAGTAAACCCTCCTCGGGGACTCCCCCGCACCCAGGGCCCTTTGTCCGGTGACGCTGCCAGTACCCGGTGCGCTGGAGGCCTAATGGGCCCGCACGGCAGCGACGGGACTCCCGGAAACCCACTGCGGCCATCCTCGGTTGTGCCGAGCCTCCCGCCAGCCCGGCCCAGCGGGTAGGAGCCGCGGCAACGTGCCCCTGAGGCCAACACACGGTGGGCGCGCGGAGATGCCGGAACCTGCGCCGGCGCCAGCGATTCTCACGCCAGGAGGCCTTCTGATTCGGCTCAAGACGCGGGGCACGGGATTCTCGGAGCGCGAGCGAAGTGCGCTACAACAGGGCGAGGCTCCAGCCGCTGTCTGCTTCACCGTCTGGTCCGGTTCGGCGCGGTAGTCGGGAAGAGCGGCTTAAAGCTCCCGACCAACGCGTCCCCTTCCGCTTTGCTCCGGCCGCAGACTTGGAGCCATTTTAAGGCGAAACCCCAGCCACGCCCCCTCGGGCTCCGGAGAGGCCAATCCAGGCGCAGCCACGCCCCGTGCGACTCGCGGCCGCGACGCCAACGGTCGCGCGGGTGACGGTTAGGGAGGGGCGGGACTCGGGGGGCGAGCGACGGAAACCTGAGCTGCCCGCCCGCCCTCGGAACCCGAAGCTCTCAAGCCAGGATTATAGGCTGGGGTGTGGGCGGGCGCCACGCCCAAACCAGGTGTGCGCGACTCCGACAGGTGCTCGGCCGCCCTCCCCCGGCCCTGGGAGCCCGGCTTAATGGCTGAGAGCTCGGGGCCCGCCAGGGGACCGGGCAATGCCCTGCGGCCTGCCGCGCCTCCAGGTGTCTGGCTCCCCCAGGGCAGCCTGCGGGCGCCCGGGGCGGGGCGGACGGCAGGTGCTGACACCCGAGCCGCGCTGGGGGGCGCGGCCTCCTGGGACCGAGGCCCCTGGCCCGCTCCCTCCCTTCTCCCGCGCGCTGCGCCGGCCGAGCTGCGCGGTGTCCTCCGCGACGCTGGGGGCGCTGCAGCCGCGCCGGGCCGGAGGACACCACGACCCCGCTGACCCTGCGCCAGCCTCGCTGCGCGCCGGTCCGCCATGGCCGCAGCGTTTGTGCTTCGGCGCCTGTACCGCTCGCGACCCGCGCTTCGCTGTCCGCCCGCGCAGCTGCCATGGTGAGCCCGGACGCGGTGTCCCTGACCACCCGGCCTGTGGCCCGCCGTTCCCGGCCCCTGACAGTGCCTCTCCGCAGGGCCCCGCGGCGCGGCCATCGGCTCACGCCGGCGGATGACGAGCTGTATCAACGGACGCGCATCTCACTGCTGCAGCGCGAGTCCCCGCTCGCCATGTACATCGACAGCTACAGCAGCCGCGGCTTCGTGGTCAACGGGAATCGCGTGTTTGGACCCTGCGCGCTGCTCCCACAGTCGGTGGTGCAGTGGAACGTGAGCACTTCCCTACAGTGAGGAAACCGAGAGTCGGAGTCACGGGCCTACCCCTGGTTTCTGTCCCTGGCAAACCTGCCTTTTCTTTCATCCCGCTCTGGAGAAGGTAGAGGGTCTCTGGGGAAACCTACGTGGGCTTATATTTAACTTGCCGCCTCCCCACACAGGTAGGTTCCTACCAGGACATCACCGAGGAAAGCTTCTCTCTGTTTTGGATGCTGGAGCCCCGGATAGGTACTGGAGGAGGGGAGGGCTGAAGTGCTGAGCCCCAGAAAAGCACCCTCTCGACCGAGCTGGTTGTAGACTAGCCGTGCCCATCCTTTCCTAGAGATTGTTGTGGTGGGCACTGGAGACCGGACTGAGCGGCTGCAGCCCCACGTGCTGCGAGCCATGAGGCAGAGGGGCATCGCGGTGGAGGTGCAGGACACAGTACGTCTGGGCCTGGGGAATGTAAAGGGGAGCCCAGGCCAAGCCCTGGCCCGGCTGACGCTAGCTTTCTTTTGCAGCCCAATGCCTGTGCCACTTTCAACTTCCTCTGTCATGAAGGCCGAGTGACAGGAGCTGCTCTCATTCCCCCATCTGGAGGGACTGCACTCACATCTCAGGCCCAAGCTGCAGAATGAACCACCAGAACATAACCTGACTTGTCCAGGAGGGCCTTGTCACCTTCTGCAGAATGCTGGAGTGTCCAGAGCTTTCACTAGCCCCTCCCCTTTGGCACTGTTAGACTTGTTTTGCTTGCCAGCAAGTTAATAATTTAAGCCACTTGTCTGATTTTGTATTACATGTGTTTCGGGCCAGGAGCTGTTGGCTCAATGGGTTCTTGGAGAGGGTTGTCAATGAACCAGGGGGTCGTGGCTTGGCCTCTGAGACACCAGGGGGCAATATAGACACCTGTTCTAAACTGTAGGTCTGTCTACTTGCTCACACAGTTTTGAGTGGACCTCTGTGGTTCCTCCACAATGTTCCTTAGAGATTTACATTAGAGAACACATGAAAAGTGAAAGTGTTAGTCACTTAGTCATCTCCAACTCTTTGTGACCCCACGGACTGCAGCCCACCAAGCTCCTCTGTCCACAGAGTTCTCCAGGCAAGAATACTGGAGTGGGTTGTCATTTCCTTCTCCAGGGGATCTTCCCTACCCAGGGATAGAACCTGGGTCTCCCACATTGCAGGCAGACTCTTTACCAACTGAGCCATCAGGGAAGCTTCAGAGAACATGTATGTGGGTCTAAACCTGGTCCCATGTGGCCAAACTTTGGGCTAGCAGGAGGTCCTGTGGATGGCAGTCCAAAGCACCATGGACTTTTCCATGTGAGACCAGACCAGACCAGAGCTGGTCTTTTGAGCTACCCTAGGAGGAGCTTTTTAAATCTAGTTAGCAACCCCACTTCCAGCTCCTTAGAGCATGTTTATCTCAAGACCAGAGACTTTCTCTGCAAGTGCAGTGTTGTGTTTGTGTGTCTTTAGCCCCACCTGCTTGTTGACCTCAAAGATCAGGCATCACTTTTTTTTCAAACTTTTATTTAAAAATTGAGGGGGTGTGCTGTATAATCCCTTTTCAGAAAAGACGCTTCTCATACCTGTTGGCAGAAGACCCAGCTGTGAATTGAGGGCAGGAGGATGGAGGCAGGGGAGAGACCTCTATCCCAAGGACAAGGGTGTAGAGAGGGTTGGCCACTTACGAATGGAGGCTGTGGACACCACCTTCCACTTGGGCTGAAGATGTTCTCTTCTCAAACTTGAGCTCCCCAGAATACATCATGGCTCTGAAGAGGGGCAGATGTCAGATGTGGACAGCTGGCCCTGGGCCAGCCCCTCTACCCAAGGTCCCAGCTCCCTAAGCTTACCGAACTTGGGTCAGACTCTTGGCACCAATATCCTGGCAGGAGTGCTGGATGCCAGCAATCAGGTAGGGAACAAACTTGTGGATGGATCCTTTATCCTGAACAGCCCCAGACACCCCCTGGGCCACCTTGATTTTGTCTGCTTCACTGCAGGGAGAGGCAGGGAAACATAGGCAAAGTCAAAACATGGATGATGCTGCTGGTGCAAGGTTAGCATGGGGTAAATGACCTGCCTGTCCCACCTGAAGTATCGGTTCTGGCTGCTGAGATGCTTGTCCATGGCATCGAGAGAACCCATACCACGGTATTTCTTTAGCCGGATTCCATCAGAGAAGAAGTACTCGCCAGGGGCCTCAGTGGTAGCAGCCAGGAGGGAGCCCATCATGACTACGGACAGAATCAGTGCTGGGGGAAGACCCCGAATGGCATTAGGGAGGGAGTCCCACCAGGCTTCCTGAGTGTTAGGTCTCACCTGTGGAGGCTCCAAGGGCCAAAGCTTTGGCAATATGGCCCACATTTTGGATTCCTCCGTCAGCAATGACAGGAACACCAAAACGCCGCGCATATTCTGACACCTTGTAAACAGCTGTTGCTTGGGGCCGCCCACAGGCCAGCACTGTTGAGACATGGAGGAACAAATGGAGGGCTGGAGTTAGTGGGGACAGGCAAGAGGCTCTGGTGCCACAAATCAGCATCCAGGAGCTCTCAGCTACACCTGCACCAGCCTGGTGGAGAGGAGTCTTGTCTGGGACGGCGGCTGCCCCATCTGCCTTAAACAGGACAAACAGCTGCGATGGCCTACACTCGCCCTTGGCGTGCGCGCGTGCATGTATGCGTGGCCCAGGGCAGCCTCAGGCACGTGCAGTCAGCAGCCGGGAAAAGCCCCACCCAACTGGTATCAGATGGGGTAGGGGTCACCGTGCAGTTAGTACCCAGAGACCCACCCCTTGCTCCCTGCATGGTGGGCTGCTCAGGCAAGATCAGGGCAGTGGTCATGTGGAAAGAAGAGTGGAGCCCAGAGTTGGTCCTGAAGCTGTGCCTACTGCAGGAGATGGGGGCAGAGCAGGGCCTACCTGGAGAAGGTCCTGCCCTACAAACACCCCAGAAGAGGAGGGAGCTGTGTTCTTGAGCAGCTCCCAAAACCATGGTCTGTCATTCAGTTTGCCCTGCCCACCCGTCAGCACCACAAACCCCGGGAGCTACAGCTACAGTCAACCAAGCAGCCGGGCAGTGGGCAGCTGGGCCGGGCCAGTGGGCCGGGCCGGACTTACTATAGCAGCCCGTGACAGTAGAAGGGCATTTGGGGCTGTGGGACTTTATGTCTGGAGGGATCTTGGGAGCCGCTAAATAAAACAAACAGACCAGAGTTTAGAGAGGGCACGGAGCAGGAGCGGGGAGGCCAGGCGGGGGAAGTGGCAGGTGAAGGACAAGAGCTGTCTTGCTGCTACCCATCCAAGGGGCGTGTGTGGCCCTGGGGCTGCCTCTACTGGAGGACTCAGTGTAGCTCCCGGAAGAGCACTTGGCTCTGGGGCATGTGGGGCTAAGGGCCCTGCTAAAGCCTGATCTCTTAGGCCCTTGCCAAAGCATTTTCTTACCTTCCTGAGTGATGCAGATGGAGCCGCTGCCCATTCCAACCCGCAGGGCATCTACGCCAGCATCAATGAGGTTCTTGGCCTGAGCAGCCGTGACCACTGTAGGGATGAACAGGGAAAGGCTAGTCTACATGGGACCTAGCTCCCCCACTCTCACCCCACATACTTCAGTGCCCCTTCTTGTCTCACCATTGCCTCCAATGACTTGGAGACTGGGGTATTTCTCTTTGATATACTTGATCATGTTGATCTGGAAGATGGAGTTTCCCTGGGAAGAGTCCTGGGACAGGAATGTAGCCCCAGTGAGACTGTGGTACGGCAGCTGCTCCTACCGCCCCACCTTGCCTGTGCCGCAGCTCACCAAAACCACGACATCCACACCGGCCTGGGACAGCAAGTCCAGCCGATACTTGTCATCCTCATGAGTGCCAATGGCTGCTCCACACAACAGCTGCTTCTTGGCATCTTTGGAGGCCAGTGGATAATCTCGGTTTTTCTTCAGGTCTGTCCGGGCAATGATGGCCACCAGCTCATCATTTTCATTTACAATGGGTAACTTTCCTGAGGGTAGGCAAGACATAAATCAGGACCTTGGCCTTTGGTTCCTGAACCCTTCCTACCTCGAGGACTCACCCTTCTTGCTACGCTGCAGAATTTCATTTGCTTCCTTCAATGTGACGCCTGCAGGGGCTACCACCAAGTCTTCCCTCTTTGTCATGATCTATCAGAGACGGGAATTGTGAAGAGGGACAGTAAGAGATCAGGCCTCCCAACAGACCTTGCCCTAACTCAAGGGTGAGGTTCCAAACACCTCCGTGTTTAGACATCTGCATCCAGCCTACCCTCCTCAAGTAAACACAACAGTCTATTGGCAGAGTGAGAATTTAGCAGAAACACCACCAGGTACACGGAGCACATTATGGAGAAAGAGCCATAGCAAAGCAATGACAAGAGGGGGCTTACATTGGTCTTTGAGCACTGGCCGCCTCTGGGAGTGGCAAAAAACTGGGGTATGCCTGCAAACATTTTGGCAGATTCAAAGCCTTTGGTGGGGAAGGGATGCAGGAGTCCTATTAAAGGGTCCGAAACTTGGGCATTCATCCTTCCTGAACACTAGTGCCCTCAGAGATGCCATTTGGGCAACAGAGTAGAAGCCTTCTAATCTTTAGTCTGGGCTGTCACGGTTTGGATGTGCTGTTACCCACCTCTCCCAAAAGCCGGTCATGCTCCTCCTCCTTGAGAAAATCAATGTCCCTTGAGGAGATGATGCCCACCAGGCGACTTCCCATCCGGCCTGTGTCAGTGATGGGGATACCACAGAAGCCATGCCGGGCCTTGGCTTCAAAGACATCCCTCACACGATCCCTGGGACTGAGGACCACAGGGTCTGTGATGAATCCCTGCTCATATTTCTGGAAGGGGTGGTGAAAAAAGGTACTTCTGAACCATTTTCATCAAACTCTTGGTCTGAAGCTTGGGATCTGTGCCAACTCCCCCTTTGGCAGTGCCACAGGATCAAATCACAATCACACAAAGACTTCAAACCCAGAGTTAGGAAACATGAGTGGACCATAGGCACTGTCCACATGGTCCTCTTCTGCAGCTGTAAGACATAAAGTCTCACGCTCTTCAGGAAATGAACCCCCACAGTGAGAAAAAAGTGAGGAGAATAAATCACCCATCCCCACCCACTCCACCACCATGAAATTCCCAGGAATTCATGATCATGATCCTTGCCCCTCTGACCTTCACTTTCCGAACTTCATTGGCCTGGAATTCTGGTGTACAATTGTGATGAATGAAGCCAATACCTCCCGTAAGCTGTAGGATACACATAAAGAAAACACGGAAAAAGTGACCAAAAAACTGTCATGATTGCATGCCTCTGGGAAAGACAGATGTGGCCCCTGCTTCTGCCCTCACACCATAGTGCTCACCGCCATTGCTATGGCCATCCCAGCCTCTGTGACTGTGTCCATGGGTGAGGAAACCAATGGGGTCTTCAGAGTGATCTTTTTAGTCAGAGCAGAGGTCAGGTCCTAAAGAAATAAAACCGACTAATGTTCAAAAGCACTTCATGTGCCTCAAGGCAGTACCATGTTCCCCATACAACAGGTGCTCTGTATGACCTGCATGCCAGTAAAACCCTTCCATAGGCATCCACCCCCAAACACAATCTGAGGTAGTGTAGGGGACAGCAGCACCTTATCCAACCTTGACACTTAGGATCCTGTTACTGTCCATACTCACCACTTGGTCTGCAGTGAAGTCGATGTACCCGGGGAGAATGAGAAAGTCACTATGGGAAGGGAATTGGGAATAAGGGTCAGGCTTACAGCACCCTGAGACGCCATCCTCATAGATCATCTCTGAAGGCATTTGAGCAGAAAGGGCAATGACCTAAACCGAATATCACAAGCAAGGCAGAAGTAGAGAACAAGGTAGAGATGGAGACAGGGGACCTTTTCTGCCACCAGCTGTCATCTGCACCCCTGGCAAACTGACACTCCACGTGCCCAGAGAACGGAGTTCCTAGGCTGGAAATCCCAGGCGCTACCAAGATGCCTTCTCCATCCCGCCCGCTTCAGACCTGTCAAACCAAACCTCAGAGACAGGGGGGCGGGGGCGGAATTTCTGGGATGAAATTGAGCCCACGCCCCACCTAAGCGGGCTCAATGGAGACCCGACTCGGCCTCCCCAAGCGCGCCGCCCCACTCCTGGCCCACGTGAGCCCGCGTGGCCCGCACTTGTAGGTGAGGCCATCCCCGCAGTTGAACAGCTGCTGTGCCGTGAGCCCGTCGTCCGGCACGTAAGACGTGCCCCCGCTGATCAGGTAGTCGGCCATGGCTAGCGCGGGGAAAAGCCGCGTGTTTCCGAGGACCGCGCCGCAGAGGCCTCCGCCTTCAGGGCCGCGCGAATATAAACTCGATGGTATCGTCACTGCGCCATGCAGTGACGTCACGACGCAGCACGCAAAGGCGGAGCCCATTGGCCTCTAGGGCGTGGCTGGCGAAGCGCATGCGCACAGAATGCCCTAACGAGTCGCCGGGGGGTTGGGCTCTTTCCCGTCGCAACCCCCTCCCGCAGGACCTTGCCCTGAGCAATTAACTGGCAAGGCTTGGCTTCCACTGTCCCGCCAGACTCCTCCCAAATAAAGAGGCGTTGTTCACTAGCATGTTGAAAAGACGTGCTTGTCATTCTTAATAAACAACTAGATTAAGAATACATAAGAGAAACAGAGTGGTATCTTTATATGATACACAAGTGTATGTTACAAGAATTCCATCAGGCACAGAAGCCTCAGGTTTAAGGCCTCAGTGTTAGGCCGGGGTGAGGGGAAAAAAAAAGGCATGGTAAAGTTTTTACTTTAACATCTAAAATGTCACTTGTCATAAAGGAGGGTGTAATAGAAATTGTCTTTAATAAATCATAATTGAAGTTCCCCTCATTTTCCTTCCATTAAGATGCTAGGTTTGTGTCTGAGCATGAAGAAAGAGAAGACAGTGGCTCCCCCGTGGTCAGCGAAGTCTGCCAGTCAGAGTGGAAGCCAGCTGGGTAAGATTCCCTGGAGGGTCCATCCATCATTAATTCCATCTTTCTGGAAGAAGGGAAGGGGCCACATTTCTCCTAACAGTCCAAGCCCTTTCCTCAGGCCCCACACAAAAAAAAGTCAGCCAGCAACTTTCTAGGACATCTGGCTCTCAGGAAACCCTGAGTCCCTATGGGCTGAGGAGTCCCCACAGCAGGTTTATGAAGACGCACAAGGGGGCAAAGTTTCCTTTTACATTTGAAACAGAAGCAGTCTGAAAGGCTTCATAACTACACCAATAAAAAGAGAAAAGAAAAAAATGGAGGCCTCTTCTTTAGTGTGAATGTCTGTCCGTTTTCTCCTGGATGGTCTCCCATGCACCATGGCTGAGGGGCCTCTCAGTGCATGGTGCTGGCGCTGGCCACCGCAATGGCCTCCTGAATTTCTCGTATCACCAGGATCCGAGTCAGCATCTGCCCCATCTGCTCTCTGCTGATAGGCTGGACTGAGTACCAGATCGGGCTGTTGGGGGCCACCACCGGCTCGGGCGTCAGGTAAAAGGTGTCATTCCGGCCTTTCACACTCTGGGGGCTGGAGAATATATGGGTAAAAAGCTGGGTAAAAAAAGCATCATAATCTCAACCTTCCCACCTTGAACCTCTTGGACAGATGCTATCTACAAAAGATGGGAAGTTCTGGAAAGACAAGTGGCATAATTCCTAAGCTCCATGCAGCCAGGGCACACTACCTCTGAGACGTCTCTACTTTCTGCTCCCCACCTCGCATGCTGGGTCCTCTGATTAGGCCTCCCCTGGCTCAGCTACTTCAGTCCAGCCTTATCCCACACTGAACCAGTTTCGCCACCTATTTATCTCTAAGTCTTTGCTTATGCTGCTTCCTCCACCCCATCCATTGATAATTTCTCAGGTTCACCTATCTGACTTCTCTGCTTGCTGTGATGCTGCGGCCTCTACCTGTACTCACTCCCACTCCCAACGCTGTGCTGTACTTCTTGTAAGTACTTACCACATGCCACCCTCTAACAGTTACTCATCCACTGATTCAAAGTTTATCAAAGGGCTACTGTGTGCTGGCCTGCCCTAGGTGCTGATATTAAAAGAAGTGAGTAAGACCCAAGAGTCCCTATATAATGAAGCTGACAGGTAAGAGGGGAGACAGACAGCAATCAAAATAGTTACATAAAGACAAAATAACAAGCAGCGGTAAGGGCTACAGAAGAAACAGCCAGAGGGAACAGGAAGGGAATCTGGAAATACTTTTGTGATAAAGTTCTTTTAAGAAGAATGGATAGGAGCTAACTGACCAAACAGGTAGGGGGTAGCATGGTGAGCCCAACAGGGAAAAATTCTGTGCAGAGGTCTTGAGGACAGGAGAGCAAGATACCCTTCAGTAGAGAAAAGCAGTGTGACTAGAGAGTCAAGAACTATGAGGACAAGAGGTTAGCAAGGGAGCATGCATGAAAGGCCCTGTTGGTAATTAGGGCAGTAATTAGGATTACTGTCTTTCTTTGTAAAATAAAAGAAAACCACTGAAGGTTTTCATCTAAGTAACATTAACATAGTAAGACCTACAATACTGAAAGATCTGCTGGCAGTGTTGTGAGGATATGCCCAACTGCAGAAGCAAGAGAGAGCTAAAGCCAAGGAGAGGAGCTACCCTAGCCCTACAGTTTAGTGACCAGGTCAAGACCAGGAAAACACAGGGCTATATGCTCAATATGTGACAGATGCAGCCTTTCTATACCTGCCCCCCTTGACCTTTACCCCCTCTCCACCAAAGTGGACCATCAGGGAGCAGCCCTGGGCACACGCTTTGGGAAAACCAGTAAGTGTGCTTCTATATTTAGCCTTTTGGAAATCTGCTTTTACTTAGCCTGGGAATTGAGACTGCTACTGTGAGCACACACATACACAGATACACACACGCACACACAGATACACACATGCAAACACAGATACACACAGGCGCACACCTACACCCCCAGTCACACTCAGCCTCCTCACCATTTAAAGAGGTAGAAATCGTAGAGCTTGATTGGGCATCTCAGTGGGTTCTCTGGATTTTCCGTCTGCTCTGCATACATGTCATCTGTAACTATAAAACATACCCCCCACCACAGACATGGCATCAGACTGCCTTTACCTATGCTCAGATTAGGAACCTCAGGCTTTCAGCCATCCCAACTAGGAAATACTGGGAAGGAAAACAGTATGAGGCATGGGCGGTAAATATGGAAGGAAAAGGCAGCTCTCATTTCTGGGGCACCTCTGCTTCCAGAAGAGTCTAAGGTCAGTGGCTGGGGAGCAGGGAACGGAGCATTCCCATCTGGCAAATCCCCATGTTCACACTCGTCACTAGCCCCCCAGGCATGAGGGCTACGCAGAACTAGCAGCACCTGTTTCTGCAACCCCTGCCTCCTTCCCTACCTTTCTGGCCAGTTTGGTGTATCCCAAGTGCCTTCAGGTACCGAATACTCGTGCTTTTATCCTTGGGATTAGAGGGGTTCTTCTTTGTCTGTCGTAAGACCTTGGAGAAGGCCAGCTTCATGTGCTGGTCCACTGTCTTCAACAGGAAGTATCTGCACCACAAGCGAAAGCAAGGCAAAGGGAGGGGTGCCAGGAGGAGACCGAGACTTACCCTCCACCATCAGTGCTTCAGAGGAGCCGCTGCCCACATTCCCAGAATCTGGGCAGGCCCACACCCAAATACACTGTCCACTGGAGGAGTCTCATAAAGACCGACGGGAGGGACCTGGCAAGGCTGTCTGCCTTACTGGTCGCCACACAAAATGTAGCCAGGTGGGGTGGAGGGCTTCACTAGCCCAAAGGCTCTCAAGTATGTCAAAGGATCTCAGAAGTCCATCTGGATAGTTTCTACCCTCTTCACTGGGCAGATGCCAGCAGTGGCTAAGCATGAAGCCTCTGGAACACTTACTTGGTGTTAAAGAACATGAGGGTGGTCAGCAGGGTGGAAGGGGAGTGAGCCCCGAGCTGCTTGCACTCCCACAGCATCTCCTCAGTCACGTGGCTGGGCAGGACATAGCCTAGGAGGAATAGAGTACTGCTACAACAAGAGGACGGCAGGATGGGAGGCGTGAGGCACAGTGAGGACCACACAGGGTACAAGCTTAACTGCAGAGGTCTTCCTGGGATACAGCAGAATCATCTGGAAAGCTTGTTAAAACACAAACAGCTGAGTCCCAACCCAAGTTTCCGGGGGAGGACCCAAAAATGTGTGTTTTCAACAAGTTCCTAACACCACACTTTGAGAACCCCAGCCCTCCATTATCGCTCTCACTGGATATTAATTCTTCCTCTAATCCCAGGTTAACATCAGGTAAAAGGACATCCCTCAGAGAGCTTGCAACACCCCAAAGTAGAAATCAACCTCTGGATATATGCAAACTTCTCTGAAAAGAGCATACAGAGCTTTCATCATGCTTCCAAGGTGTCCAGACCAGGGCCCAAAGAACTGGTATACATGCCCCTGTTTGTCTTTGTTAAACCTCGACATCATCCATTCTCATCCCCTCTGGAAATAGGGAAGAATGATATTCAGATCCCTTATAGGTTTCCCCCACAGGGCAGGTTTTACTTTCATGAGCTAACTGAAAGCTGGACAGGGACAAAGGCTGTGGTTTTCTTGATCAAGAGCTCTGGACACACAGGTCTATATCAAAGATGACACAGGTTGATCACCAAGCCCCCTTCATGTGTTCATAAAATAGTCAATGTCCAAGTGTATACGTATCAGGTACTGAGGACATGGTGAAATAGCAGCAAACACCAGCATTCTCCTATAGGAGTTTCAGGATTCTCCAGGCAGGCAGTGAGGGTGGCACTTTCTAGATGCAGGGGAAAACATGTTCTGCCCAATACATTCCTTTTCTCTGGTCTTGACAAAGCTGGCCCTCTGATTTCATTAGTACTCTTCCATCTCGTTAGGGCTTGTCTGCTTCTACTCTTCTATTCTGTGGCCCAGTGGCAAATAAGATAAACTTCCTTGCTGTTTAGTCATGAAGTCGAGTCCGACTCTGCGACCCCGAGGACCGTAGCCCGCCAAGTTCCTCTGTCCATGGGATCTCCCAGGCAAGAACACTGGAAAGGACAGCCATTTCCTTCTCCAGGGGCTCTTCCTTGCTCTCAGACAAGTCTTAAGCAGGCTGAGTAACAGAAGATGCTCTCCTTGGGAAAGGCTAGCTCTAGGAATGGTCCATGTATACATTTAGGATTGCTCTATTTTCTCTGGGTTCTCTCTGCCACCTTGTCACTTCCCTACCTTTAATCACTTCTTAACAGCATAACTTAAAGGGAACTTCAGTATCTGAAAATCAGAACTCCTAATGTGGACAACAGGAGATACAGATAGAAACAACATAAAAAAGCCTCACAGTTCTGAATCTGAACTGCAAAGTATCAAAATGTTCTATTTTATATTTCTTTTTTTAGTTCTGCCTAGAAACTATGACCAACCCAAGAAGCAATGAGCACCCCTACCAGTCAGATGCTAGTAATGAAACATCATTTAACACTGAAAGGAACCAGCCTCCATAGAGCGCTGACTGATTCCACACAGGGAGAGAGAAAATGGCTAGGATAAGCCTAGAACATTTTTGGTGAACCAGAAATCAAGGAAGTAGGGTCATGCCAAACAGACTTAAGAGCTAATTTACACAGGTTCCAAATAGCCATACAGAACAATTTGTACACCATTAAAGATACCAAGTGCAATGAACTGAATCATTAAATATGTTTCAATTAACTTGCTCACAATGATTCTTTAAAAAAACAAACAAATAAAAGAAATCCCAGCTGAAGGAAGCTGGTAAACCAACTCATTACTGTCAAAACTGCTAAACAAAGGAGGAGAAACAAGCCGTTATCCTGCTTCTTCTATAAATCTCTGTTGCTAGGAATTCAAAGAGTTGATGAACGAAATTTTCTTTCTATTTCAGCTAATAAAGAAGAAATAATAACATTAGAATACCAATGCTTACAACTCCTAATGCACTAATGGATCCAGACATCATGGGCACCCACCTATGATGTAACCCTACCAAGAATAAAACACAGAAAAACCAAAACCTGATTTATCAAGTCTTTATATGCAACTACCAATAAACTGTGAATACAGGGGACAGAAGAATATGTTAAATGACAGCAAGGAGATACTAATAGCAAAAATCAGACTGTAATAATTTAAAAGCCTAATTTCTTCCATAAATAAACTGCAAGAAAAATAAGTTTATTTTTGAATTTAATTAAAAGTTAATTAAACTAAGATCAAAACTAAACATTAAAAGATATCTATGCAATTTCAATGTGTGGACCTTATTTGCACCTTGACTCAAACAAAAAAAAGTGACATTTATGGCACAATTGGAAATGTGAAAAAGAGCAGAGTTTGATGACACTGTGGACTATTCTTTTTCTAAACAAGTAAAATAATGGCATTGTGGTACATCAATTATGCTAAAATATTTATGGATAAAGTGTCTGGGATTTACTTCAAAATAATACAGGAGGGAGAAACAGATAATGTATAAATGGCACGAGATTTGCCATGGGTATGTGGGAATGCCATTATTCTATTCTGCTTCTTTTATATGTGCTTGAAATTTCCTTAACAAAATTTTTTAAAAAGCGAATTTTATACAGCCATGCTTGGTCTGAAAATTCGCAAATCATGTACAGAAATTCTGTTACTCAGGTGTCTGTTCTAATGATATCTCCTTAGAGAGGCTTCCTTCCTAACGCCCTTAACACTTTCCATTCTTTGTGGTTTGTCCTTCAAAGTACTTAATTGTCATAAACGAATGTGATTATTTATACAGTCTCCGCATATTAGACTGCAAGCTTCATTTTTTCACTACTGAATTGTATTATCTACACCTGGAACTGCCTGGCACATAGTAGGTACTCAAAAGGTATTTGTTTAAATGATACTTTTTTTTTTAACAGTTAAGCCATAATTATGATGACAGATGATAACTAGACTAAATCATTTCACAGTATACACAAACTATATCAAGTCCCTGTTGTACACTTGAAACTACTATGTCAATTATATCTCATTTTTAAAAACTTCAACAAACAGTATACATTTTATTAAATGGCAGAGCCAGGATCAAAACTCAGATATTTGTGTGGACATAAGATTTTACGTCATCTGGGTAAATAATAAGCATGACTGGTGGATCCTAAGGTAACAATGTTTGGGAATTCAGCCATTCTACCAGGTGTATAATGATATATCACTGTATCCATGTATGTATGCACATATGTATCAATATGCATCTCAGTTCCTGGAGCAGAGACTGAACCCAGGCCACAGCAGTGAAAGCCTCAAAATCTAACCATTAAGCCCCCAGGAAACTCGCGTCACTATTGTTTTACTTGGCAACTGACTGATGATATATGATGAGTATCTTTTCATACACTTATCTGCCAACCTTCTTTGGTGAAGCATGTGTTCAGATCCTTTAGCTCTTTTTTTTAACTAGGTTCTTTCTTTGTTATTGTTGACTGTTAATAGTTCCTTATAAATTTTGGATATCAGCCCTTTATCTGATATGTGTTTTGTCAAGATTTCCTCCCATTTTGTGGCTTGTCTTTCATTCTTTTAAAGTCCAACTTATCAATTTTTTCCTTTTCATACATTATTCTTTTTATATTGTACCTAAAAAGTTATCACCAGACCTAACGCCACTAAGATGTTCTCCTATTTTACCTTCTAGGAGCTTTATAGTTTTACATTTGGGTCTATAATTCTTTTTTTTTTTTTTTTTAATGTGGTTGTCCAGCTATTCCAGTAGTGTTAGTTGAAAAGACCATCCTGGGAATCTCCTGGAAGTTCAGTGGTTAGGACTTGATGCTTTCACTACATGGCCCGGGTTGAATCCCTGGTCAGGGAAATAAGATCCCAGGAGCTGCAGAGTAAAGCCAAAAAACAGAGAAAAAGAAAAAAGGACTATCCTTTCTCCATTTAACTCCCTTTGCCCCTTAGTCAAAGATAAATTGGTTATATTCATGTGGTTTTATTTCTGGACTCTATATTCTGTTCCATGGATCTGTCTATTCTTTCACCAAAGACCTGCACACAATGTTTACAGCTGCTTTATTTATAACTGCCAAAACATGGAAGCAACCAAAATGTCCTTTAATTGGTGAATAGATAAACTGTGGCACATTCATAAAATGGACTACTACTCAGCAATAAAAAGATGAGCCATCAAGCCATGAAATGACATGCAGGAATATTCAATGTATATTGCTAAGTGAAAGAAATTAATACTAAAGTATTCTAACTATATGACATTCTGAACAAGGCAAAACTATGGAGACAGTAAAACAGATCAGAGGTTGCCAGAAATCCAGGGGGATAAAGGGAGGGACAAATTAAGTGGAACCCTGGGGATTTGAGGGCAGCAAAACTCGTATGTGATACTGAATTGTAGGTACATATCATTATACACTGTCAAAATCCACAGAATATACAACAGAAGGGTGTGAACTCTAATGTAAACTACAGACTTTTGTTAACAATAAGGTATCAAATGTTGGCTCCTCGATGTTAACAAATATACTACACTAATACAAGATACTAATAACAGGGAAGACACAGCATGATGGAATATATGGGATTCCTTATATATTTCATTCAGTTTTCCTGTAAACCTAAAACTGCTCTTAAAAAATAGATTATTTAAAAAAATTATAATAAACAGCTCAAACATTCTCCTGTGAAACTCATGTTCTTTCCAACACAATATGCTAGGTTATTCATGGGTAAAGCAAAAATTATGCTCTATATATGCAGAGAAAAACCCTATATGTAATATAATTAATCTACAGATGAAATAGTTCATAATTTGTAACTTTTGCAAGGATTCTAATTTTAATCAATAAATTTAAATAGAAAAAAATGGAGTAACCACTCCACAGTCTGCATGCCCCTGTGTCCTTGCCACACTGCACCAGCCAGGTTCCCTGGTGAACCATGCCCCTCCATACCGAGCCAAGCAGCACAGAGACCGACAGTGGGGCCTGCGATTTACAGCCTCCTCACCCACATGCTATTATCACAGCAAGCCATACAAGCAGCTCATCTTTTTTAAACCCAGGTTCAAAAGACATCCAAGGACTAGGAAGATTCTTACCAAGTGGAGTGACTCGGGGCTGAACGTCCTTCAGAACTTCATGCAGCCACTCCGTGAATCGAACATAATAAAGATCGGAGAAAATGTCATCAACCCGTCCGTTCTCAAAAAGATACTAAAAGGAAAATAATCAATAACAGCTGTTGGTAGACTCTTGACAGAATGTTGAGGGAAGCAAACAATTTTCGAGCAGTACCCTCACCTCTCCCTACCCATTCCTCCCCTATTAACAAACCAACACACTGAGTCAAAACCGTCCAGTGGGCAGCACTTTTGCAGCATACTTCAGTATGGGAACTCACTCTCACAACACTCTTGCGAGTTGGTCAATGGAGCAGACTTTGTGAATGCTACTTCACCCAAGCAAGGCACTGTCTTATGGCAGCAAAAAAACATGAGGCAGGCTCCAGGGCCACTCTCTTACTAGCTATAGTGTAACTTATGTAACTCACGTGAGTCTTGTAACTCTGGGGGCTCAGTTTCCTTGTCTGTAAGTGGAGATGACTATGCCTGCCTTGCATGAGTGAGATAGCATGGAATGAGACAAAGCCTATACAGTCATTCACCCAGTGCGCCAAGGGACTGCTAAGAAAGAGTAACAAAATGGGAGATGGGTTTTTCTCAGGCCTAAGCAACAGGGTGAGTCCTAGTCAGCAAGTGTTCTTCCATCACACCGTGGGCTTCTTTACAATAGCATTCAAACACTAGGAAATCCCCCTCTGGTCTCTGAAACTGTTGGTCCTAAAATGAATTTCCCTGTTCATCTTCATCTTAGATATCCTGAAAACCTAACTACCAATGTATATTCATTTTACATTAAAGCAGGAAACAATGAGAAAATGAACTATATGTCAGCACCAGACTTTGTTCTGGAAAAATTGCTTTTATGCAAAATAGATGTTTACTTAAACAAAAGTGTTACATAAATGTTTCATGATTTTTAAAAAAAGTCTCTAATGTAATATATATCATACATTTTAACAAACATTTCTCTAGACAGATTATTTTATTATCTTATTTTCTAAAGTGAACATGCAAATCTTTTCCAATTTAAAAAAATGTACATTTAAAAACATTTCCAATTTTTGTTAAATGTACATTTAAAAACCTCATTATCTAGTTGGAAGAGAGTACCTTTACTGTTACCACTTTTATCATATGACTAGTTTGACTACCCAGCAAATACCCAATGGGAACACAAGGCAAACAGGTTCCTATGAAGCTCTGTTTCTTACCTTTTGAATACACAGGAAGATATAGTACAGCACATCTGGGTCATAGGGTTCACCTTCTCCATTTCGAGCTTCCCGTGTCATCAGACAGAGCCCATAATTCAACTCGGCCACAGCAGAAGAGATGAGATCTTCCTGGAATCGCAGCAACTGACGCCCTAAAACACAAGTCCCAAAGGTCAGTGAGGGTCCTGGCAACAGCCATTTCTTTACTGGTTTCTCATATCCCTGGAAGGAGGTTACAGAGCAGACACTGCCCATCAAGGTGCTGGGGTGAAAACAATCACTTGTATCTGCGATCAAAAATAGCCTACAAAGACAATAATCCTGTTTGCCCTATTACTAAAAGGGTTCCCTTCCCATCTCACATATCTCCCAAGTCTTAGGGCCAAGTATTGAAAGCAAAAACACAAAACCCACCCTCTGTAAGGTAGGGTGTAAGAGGAAGTCTATGAGGAGAATGCTAAGTAAGAGGGGCCCTTCTTAGTGTTCTTACACTCACTAGTTCCTATCTCCTCCCAGAAATCCATGTGTACAAAAATGCCTGATCTTGGGCACACCCCACAAATCCTGCTTGTTTATAGCAGGTCCAGCTTGCCTCTTGTCTCGGATTCAGCACACTATTTCAGAAGGAGCGTTCAGGTGCCCAGAGCCAAGGGATGCACTTTCCTGCCACTCATCCTCCTGCTGCTTCAGTGCCACTGCATTTCAGAGTCCAACCCCTTGCCTTCCCGAGCACTTACTCCCAATGGGTGCCAGTCTGTTCTGAGCATCCTTCTCAAGCTCAGCATTCTTGGTCTGTGCCCAGTTTTTCCACACTTCAAGCCCTTCTTCTGGCTTCAGAGAATTTGGAAGCAGAAGTTCTGGGGAAGGCTGTGGCTGTGACTGTGGTTCAACTTCAGCAACCTGGACAGTTTGAGCCTGAGAGAGAAATCATCAAAACATGTCAACAGGTCCTTTGACAAAACTGCCAGAAAAATGCTATAACTCTTTTAACTAAAAAGCTGCTCTTCTGCTTGCTGTCCTAACCTTTGGAGTCCTGTTCTTTATTTCAGAGATAGCAAAGGCTAATGCAAAGGTTCTTAACCTTGACTGTACTTTTGAATCTCTTATTTTAAAACACAAATACCTGAGCTCCACCCCAGAATCTCTTTTTAAAGAGGTATCAGTCTTAAAATCTTCCCATGTAAAAAGGCATTTCTAATGTTTAGTCACTGCTTAGAGCTACTGGCACAAAACACTGCTCATCAACTACAATGTGCAAATAAATTTTATTAAAACGTGGATTCAGATTAGGAAGATCTCAGGTGGGACCTGAGATTGTGCATTTCTAAGAAGCCCCCAAGGAAGGGAGCTGGTCTTCAGACTACTTTCAGTACCAAGTGTCCAGACTGTTACACTTAGTTGCACCTTAAAATCAGCTGGGCTGCTTTTAAAAAATATCCATGACTGGGCCTTGTCCCTAGGGATCCTGATTTAATTGGTCTAAGGTGGTGGCCTGCCATCAGTATTTTTAAAAGCTCTCTGGGTTATTCTAATGTCCACTCATGGTTGAAAATCATCATGTTCCTTCTTAATAATACTGCTTTGGCTCATAAGGACATTTTCTGACAACAGGAAGCACTGTCTGAGCTTCCTGCCTCCAAAGCAAGAGCAGTCCCATTCTCAATGGTCTCAGAGCCAAAACTGTGCAGACAAAGGGGCAGAAAATGTCCATGACCCTCAATCACAGTCCCCATCGGGCAGGACACCAACACAGATACAAAGCATAGGTTCTTGGGTCTCACAAACCTGTCTACATTGTAAAAACAAAATTCCCGTGAACAATTTTCTATGCCAGGGCCTACCTATAGGGCTGAAAAATGCCAAATCACTCAACCTGAAGGCTAGACAATTAATATATGACACATACATTTGCTTATCAATCAATAAAAACTATCCTACTAGCTTTAATACAAAATACATTATTAAACAAGGAGATAAACAAATACCAGTGCCAGACTCTTAAACATCTGTTGACCCTGGAGCTCCCCTACAGACACACTTCTCAGTTCAGCCACCATTCTTCTTGGTGAGTCTCCAACACTTTCCCCATTAAGATCTTCATGACTGTGGAAATGATTGCTAACTACGTGCCTCTAAGCTAGACCACGCCTTAATATACTGAATGGGTACTGTGTATCTCCGACTGAACATCTCAAAGCCACCTCAAACTACTATCAACGGAGAGAATTCATCACTTTGCCCATCCAGAAGTATTCTCCTCAGACTTTCCTCCCTGTTGTTCAATGGCAACACCATCTACCCAAGTAAGAAATCTACGAGTCTGACAGGATTAGTAGATGGGAGCAGTACTTCTTTACTGTCTAATCAGCCAGATTCCCTTCACAGTGTGCCTCCACTCACTAACTGTAACACTCCCAACCACCTTGACAACCAAAATTCTTCCACACACATTCAAATATCTATCAGCGGGTAGGGGAAATAGAAGGTTCATCCAGGTTGAAAACTACTGATTCAAGTGCACCCCTGGTGTAGAGTTTTTCCTATTTACAATGGAGCCCTTAAAAAGCTGGGAAGTGACATAATCCTATATTTTAAGATTATTCTTGATCTATAGAAAACGGAACAGTGGAAGCAGGCCAAGACCTGGATGGTGGCAGTGAAATGACTTAAGAGATTCTGAGAAGTTTGGTGGCAGAACCAGTGTGGCTTGTTGATGAACTGACTGTGAGGAGGAAGGGAACGCAGCCTCAAGGACTCTGGGTATCTAGCTTACATAACTAGATAATAGTTATACTAGATAACTAGATGACAATATTGTTTTCTGAGGTGACTGGTTTTTGATAGTGATAGAGGAGATGCTAATGAAAAGCTGAGTCTCTTTAACAAACGCAGGTAAATAGTAAGTGGGCTGCTGAACGTATAGTAAGGGTCCTAAGGGGAAAGGCAGTTTAGGGATAAAGAACTGTGAGCCACTGCAGTACATGGACTGCACACAGGTTAAGACATGGGCTCCAGAGCCCACCTATCCAAAGCTGAATGTCAACTCTACCACTGGCTAAAAGGTGACTTTAATCTGTGTACCTCAGTCTCTTCATTGGTAAAACAGAGACAGTAGTACACACCTCTTACCATTGGTGTGAGAGTTAAATGAGTTATCAGATTTAACACTAGGGACAGTGCCTGGCAGAAGGTGTCAGAGATTATCACCTTCTGCAGCAGTCATCTAGAGGATTCTGAAAACCATGGCAATGGACAGAAATCCCCTGGGGGAGAAAAGAGCAGCAGTACTGAGCTCTGAAAAACATCAATGTGTATGGTTCAGACAGAGGAGACGGAGGCTTCAGCAAAGTCTCCTGAGAAGGGCAAATAACCAGTAGGGTAGGAGGAAATAACATGGAAGTCCAGAAGAGAGTTTCAAGAAGGCAGGCTTGGTCTGCTCTGCTGTGTGTTGCTGTAAGTGAGATAAAAAACAGACATGCCTGCTGGATCTGGCCTAGGGTGGGTAGGTCAATGATGATCTTGACAAGAGCAGACCTGGTCATGAGTTGGAAGAGAAAACAGGTTAGCAAGTAGAGACAGCCTGTGCAGATAAAGCTTTTGAAAACTTTGGGAATAAAGCAAAGTGGAGAAATAGGGGAACAGATGGAGGTGGGTGTAAGGTCAAGGGAGGGAGGTTTTGCCACAAATCCGGTTTTAAAGACAAGCTATAAAAAAACTTTCAAAAAGGGTATGCCAGGTAAAGGAACACATCAGCTCTCCCTAGGGTTCAACTCACATCACAGCATAATTATCTTCCCATGGGCTATGAAGCTTCCAAAGGCAGAGGCTGTCTTATTTGTCTCTGTTCCCCAGAACCTAGAACAGAGCCTGATAACGGGACAAGAGAGATATCTGTAATGTAAATGGGCAAGCTAATCTTTCTTGCATGATGGACATTATTCCCAATATTTCTTTTTCTGGCAATAATCCTTGACATATGTCCCTATAAAGGGACATGTGTATCTCCTTTGCTAAAGGAGATACAGCCTCTGAAAAACATGAAGAACACAGGCTTACTAAAATGGACTCCAGAAAAAGATTTTCCAGTTGAAGGGCCCAGATGTGCAAATTACTAGCAGAGCCCATTGAGCAACAAAAGAGCCCTGAACTGCAATCCAGATCATGAGGCCCAGGAGAGCGGAGGAGAGGCCTGACGTGCTCCAGCCCTGTGAGCAGAAGTTCACGCACCATGACAAGTCTCTGGGTAGTCTCTCCTACAAGCGCATCTATTCCACACACCACTATCTGATTCTTCTGAGTACATCACTCAGGCAGGATTCTGGAAATTTTCCCCAACACAGACCATACCAACTCTTCACTTTGGGAAGACAGCCACTTTTCCCCCTCCACTAACTCCTCTCCCACAGTTTTCCCTCCTCTCATGTTAACCTAGGCATATCCCTTGCGTCCACCCCTAGCTCTGCATTCATGCTGCTCCATTCTATCAATCTTAGCTGTAAACAAAGAGATCAAATGCCAGTTTTTCCACAAAGATGCTTCTGTTTTAGCCCAGAACGATTTCTGAATTCCCAGCCTGACTTTTGTGTGAGTAGTATACATTCACACTTGGTTATGTTGCTCTATAAACAGTTTATAAAGAAACAGAAACCATGCCTTCTTACTTCCACCAGATTATCAGCTACCTGAAGCAATGACTCTGTCCTATTCTACTCCTAGCCTGACAGCTGCATTTTAACAGGTTCTTAACAGAGTCACTGTTGCCTCTATGAAACCACTCGGTCAGCTTTTGCTTATCCAATCATTTATGGCTTGAGTTCCTGAGTGTGGTCCCCAGTCTAACAGTGCTTTGTTTGTGCCACCTCCCTCACATGCATTCCCAGAGCACCTGTGCTGAGGCACATGACCTTCAGCCGTCTCATGAGACCAGAGGCTCTACATCCAATCTAAATGTCTGCTAGAGAAGGGACCAGAAACTTACTAATAGTCTTAAAAAATCTATGACAGCCTGAAGAAGACTAACAATTAGAAAAAAGAGCCAAGCAATTTAAAAATTAAAATTTTGACAGTTCTATTTTAGCAATTTTTGTATAAATCTAAAATCATTTCAAAAGAAAAAGATGATCCCTTTTAACAGGCCCACCAGGAAGTCTTTTAGATTTCCTAATTCACCTATCCTGTGTCCAGTGTAGTCCATCTTTAGATGACAACTAAAACGCCAGCCGAAGAATCTGCTTACCTGGATGTGTTTCTGCAGAAACTTAGAAAATGCTGGCAATAGGAAAGCCATGTTACGAGCCTTAAAGACATTGAAGTCATTAAGGTCCCTGAAAATGGCTACAAGGCATTTTAATGGTGGGGAATACTTCATAAGATGTGCTAATTTTTGTAAAGCTTCACTGTAACTAGTGCTCACAACTTGGGAGTTTGTAAGTTTTAGTAAAATCACATTTGTTAAAAAAAAAAAAAAAGGAACAATGTAACAGCTTCTCCACTGTAATGAGTTTACAGTCTGTGTGCTCAACTACAGAGGTTCCACTAGATCTGCTGATCTGCGATGCAGAAAGCAGCTTCTAAGACAAAAATAACACTTGGGGTGACCCATTAGTCTCAACCTAGAACTTTACTTTTCCTAAAGAGACCACAAAAAAGCACTCCAAGCATTTACCCACCAAAGCAGTTTCTGGTCATTTCATTTACCTCCAGACACCAGGCTAGAATGCCTGCCTATTCCATAGCCTCACCCCTGTTCCCTCTCCCCAATCCTAATTAAAATACTAAATATTCTATTACTACTGCAAGGCCAACATCACTCTGGTAAACAAGCCAGACGTGTCAGAGGTTGCCAGGCAAGTTCGGTGTGGCACTGGGCCCCGGGGAGGCAGGCTCCCCTACAGGTAAGTCTCACTTACTGAACAAGTAACCTGGAGCTGCTGCTGCTGCTGCTGTGGTGGCGGCGGCGGCGTCTGTTCCTGGGGGGTCTGTTGCTGTGGCTGCTGCTGGGGGTCCCATATATGGACAGTCTGAGCAGTATTCTGGTATGTGCCTGCCACGGCCTGCACAGCCACTGGAATGTGGATGTTGCCATTCATGAACTGTGCTGGAAAGAGAGAGTTTGCAAGGGTCTGCACTACCTCTTCATGGGAGTTTTTCACTACAGACGTGGTGCCCACCATCTTCTCCTTGTCATCCTCCAGCTTCACAGCTGCCAGGGCTGTGGGTGAGCCACTGACGTGAACTGCGTTGTAGGCTTCCTGGGGAATGGCAATGTGGGTAATGCTCTGCTGCTGAGGGTCCCCCCGGGGCTGGGCGGAGTAAACAGGTATGGTCCAAGTTTCTCCTGTAGGGCTAGTAATGGTCCCAGTGGCACTGTACAGGTGGGCACTGTCTACCGTCAGTAAGTCGGGCCTCAAGGACACGTAACTCTGCTGCTGGCCCTGTGGGATGGCCAGCACGGTGGCCACCGGCTGCCCTGAGATGGCGTAGGACACAGTGATGGGCATGTCCACTTTGCGCTTCTTCACTGGCTGGAGGACACTGGCTGTGCCAACCCGCCGCTCCCCTTCCCGAGGTGAGCCCTGCTGGGACGGCGGTGGGGAAAGGGCACCCACAGTCTGGATTTGGATCTGCTGACCCCCAGCAAGAGACTGGCCAGCCACCAGCTGAGCCTGGATCTGCTGGTGCGGGATGTGCTCCTCCGGGATCTCTGGAGCCGGGATCTGCTGGGCCGCCTGCATGTGCTGCACCTGGATCTGGGCCGCCTGCAGCTGCGAAGGGCTGGGGCTCTGCAGAGATGGGGTCTGGATGGAGGGGGCTGCCGGCTGTGCTGCTTGGCCTTGGATCTGCACCTGGACGTGGATGGGCTGCTCAGCAGGCTGGTGAACGGTGAGCTGTGGGGAGAGCTGCTGAGCCGAGACCTGCTGCGGAGACTGCTGGACCTGTACCTGTACCTGCAGCAACAAGACGCAGCAGTAAGTGACCTGGACAACGCAGAGAACCCAGTCCCGAAGGGTGCAGATCTCAGGCAGGAGGCCTGCGTCCTGTGAAGAGGAGGGGCTGCCATACAGCAGCCTCCTGAGGCGGCCGTGATCTCTGAACAGGCTGCGTTCAGAGCAACACACAGCCACCTGCGAGCAGGCAGGACTATCACAAGAGAAGCACCCAAAGTGTTGCTCGTTTCTTACTTTCTTTGCAAAAGTCACCCCTTTTGTTTTTTGCATACTCGTATAGCAGTACAAGTATGCAATGTATAAATATATACTTAGGGGTATGTTCAAAAAGTAGTTTATCCATGTGGTTAGTGATTGAAAGTGTGGGGATGTTATTCTAAAGGGTCAGAAAGACAAGTACATTCCACAGGCATTCAATTCCTAACTCAGGATCAAAACTATTCCCATCACAGACAAAACACAGTAGAGACAAAATGCTTGAAATCCCTTTAGGAGACATCTCCAATTTTGCTGCTAAAAGGCAGGCACAGATGAATGATTCTTTAGAGTCCTTATTTATGATACCTTTATTTGACAGGAGAAGCCACTCGATTCCCAATAATTTAATCTAACGAAGGTAACTATATCCCAGACCACACATTTCTGATGTCTTACTGCTGTACTTCAACATACAGAATAGCATGAAAGGATGCTACACATAGTACGTAATTTTAAAACAGTATTTTTCCATCAGACACTGATCTAAATTATTCTGAATGCATGTAGGACTCAGGAAGGTAGAAAATAAGAAGGTAGATCAGTCATTGCATATATCACAGAAGATTACCAAAGATGGTGCTGGGACAACTGGCTGTCCACATAAAAAGAATGAAGTTGGACCTCTTTCTCACATCATACACAGAAAATGGGAGAGGATCTGAACAGAAAATTCTCCTAAAAACATAAGCAAATGGCCGGCAAGCACATGAAAAGTTGCTCAACATCATTAACTGTCAGGGAAATGCAAACCAAAAGAAGATACCATTTATACCCACTAGGACGACTATAGGAGAAGGCAATGGCATCCCACTCCAGTACTCTTGCCTGGAAAATCCCATGGACGGAGGAGCCTGGTAGGCTGCAGTCCACGGGGCCAAGAAGAGTCAGACTGACAGAGCAACTTCACTTTCCCTTTTCACTTTCATGCACTGGAGAAGGAAATGGCAACCCACTCCAGTGTTCTTGCCTGGAGAATCCCAGGCATGGCGGAGCCTGGTGGGCTGCCGTCTATGGGGTTGCACAGACTCGGACATGACTGAAGCGACTTAGCAGCAGCAGCAGCAGGAGGACTATAATCAAAAACAGATAACAGGGGCTTCCCTGGCGGTTCAGTGATCAAGACATTCAGTGAAGTGGGCATGGGTTCCATCCCTGGTCTAGGAACTAGGATCCCACATGCTGTGTAGCATGGTCAAAAAATAAAATTCAAAACACACACACACACACACACAATCTTTTTAAGAATAAAAGACACTGTTGGCACATATACAAAAAAAAATTGGAATTTTCACTCACTGCTGGTGGGAATGTAAAATTGGTATAGCTGCTTTGAAAAAACTCTGGTAGATCATAAAAAAGTTAAACATAGCATATGACAAAGATATGAAAAACAAACCATATGACCCAGCAGTAGCATTCCTAGGTACATACTCAAGAGAAATAAAAACTATACTCACAAAAAACTTGGACATAACTGTTAATAACAGCATTTTTTATAGTAAGTGAAAAGTAGAAACAACCCAAACACCCATCAACTGATAGATAAATAAAATGTAGTACTTTCATACAATAGAATGCTGTCTAGGAAGAAAAAAACAAAACTTTGATAAAAAGCTACAACACAGATGAACCCTGAAAACATTATGCCAAATGAAGTTAATCACAAAAGACTACATATTGTATAATTCCATTTATATGAATGTCCAAAATAGGCAATCTACAGAAATAAAGTAGATTAGTGCTTGTACAAGAGACAGGGATTGGGAAAAATATGAAGTAATGGCTAAGCTACAAGCTTTCTTTCTGGGGTGATGGGAATGTTCTAAAATTGATGTGATAATGGTTGTACAACTATGAATAGACAAAAAACTATGAAGTTGTACACTTTACATGGAAATCAGTGAATCGATATGAGAATTATATATCAAGAAAGCTATGACTGATTAAAAAAAAAATCATAGGCAAAGAGCATATTATATAAAGAGCATAGACCTTGAGAGCTGACTTGAAATGCTGCTATACTTTCCTGGCTACGAGTCCTTGAAGCGTCTGTCTCCTGAGGCACAATAAAAAGGGCCTACCTGCTTACCTCCTTATAGAGTGATCACGAGCATGGAATAATGTTTATTGACATACAATAGGTGTTTGAAAAGTTGGTTTTCTTCCTCCTAAGCAGTATTTCTTTATACCGGTGAGTCTCAAAATGTAGTTTTCAGGCCAACATCATCATCTCCCATGCAACTTGTCAGAAATACAAACTTTTAGATGGAAAAATTAAAACAGAAACTCCAGGGAATGGGATCAGCAATTTGATGCATGCTCAAGTTTGAGAATCAGTGCTTTACACCAAGGACATAAAGGAAAGTATGAAGCCAATTACTAAAGAAGAGCTGCTTTCAAGTTTTCTTGTCTCAGGACCGTTTTAAAAAATGACTAAGGCCCCCAAAGAGGTTTTGTATAAATAACAATATTTACTACATTAGAAATGAAAACTAGGAAACTTAGAAAAATATTAATTCATTAAAAATTTCCATATAAACCAATATAAATGTCAATATAAATCATAAATTCTTATTTATCATAAACAAAGAGTAACTTTATTTGCGAAAACAAAAAATTTATAGTAAGACCTGCATAAAATTTTACATCTTTGCAAATCTCTAACAGCTGACTTAACTGAAGACAGCTGGATTCTTTGTATTTGCTTTTGCAATCTGTTGTGCACACGTCACACATGTCTCTGCATGTCTCTGCAAAACCCCATTGTACACTCAAGACAGAATGAGAGTGAAAAAGGCAAATAAATATCTTCATATTATAATAATAACAGGCTTAACTTTAAGGGATCACTCTTAACACTATTAGAGCAATCAAAACTTCAGAGTGCTGGGAACTACCAGTCCCTGAACTACCTTTAAGAATAAAGAATCACTGTTGTAGAGTTAAATACACAGTATGTTTTTTAACTATATTATTACTGGCTTAGAAACAAAAGTTCAAAAATCTGGTTATTATCATTGAATTGTACTTCATATTCTTAATGATTTTATTCTATCTCTTTACAATGACTTTTCTTAGAAAGCATTTATCAATATTCAATCTTCCAACAGAAACAAGTTAGCAAAATACTAAGGAATCAAAACTGAAGGCATTTACCCAAATGAGGCGTTTACTCAAATCGGAACAAACAGGTAAAAATACTATGATGCTACTTTATACCCTAAGTAGTTAGAATTTAAAATTAAAAGAGTAAAAGTTAAAGCACTTTCTGACATTTCCTTACCAATGTCAACATATTGTATAGGATATTAATTATATGTTTATAACCTTTACCCATTAAGAATCATGTCAATAAAAATTAAATATTACTTGTAATACCTTTCATACCTTTATATAAAAACATAACTTTTTATCTGATTAGGTAGTTACTCCAGAGTCACTGCAAAATCACCGCAGATGGTGACTGCAGCTATGAAATTAAGACACTTGCTCCTTGGAAGAAAAGTTATGACCAACCTAGACAGCATATTAAAAAGCCGAGATACTACTTTGCCAACAAAGGTCCATCTAGTCAAAGCTATGGTTTTTCCAGTAGTCATGTATGGATGAGAGTTGGACTATAAAGAAAGCTGAAAGCCAAAGAATTGATGCTTTTGAACTGTGGTGTTAGAGAAGACTCTTGAGAGTCCCTTGGATTGCAAGGAGATCCAACCAGTCCATCCTAAGGGAAATCAGTCCTGAATATTCATTGGAAGGACTGATGCTGAAGCTGAAGTCCAATACTTTGGCCACCTGATACAAAGAGACAACTCATTTGAAAAGACCCTGATGCTGGGAAAGACTGAAGGCGGGAGGAGAAGGGGACGACAGAGGATGAGATGGCTGGATGGCACCACCAACTCAACGGACATGAGTTTGACTAAACTCTGGGAGTTGGCGATGGACACGGAAGCCTGGAGTGCTGCAGTCCGTGGGGTTCCAAAGAGTCGGACACGCCTGAGCGACTGAACTGAACAGAATCACAGTGAAAATCTGTAAACTCAGTGAAGTAAAAAAAGTTTCTTAAATTTTACTTGAACTTATGAGGAAATGAAGTTAAAACTGAACTGAGGGAATAGCTGAACTTTGAATATTTCTTCACACTAGGAATCTCCGACAAGATTCCTCTTAAAAAAAAAAAAGACAAAAATCTAAGACAGACATTAAGAGGTTGATACTGTCTTTAGTAACTGTTTAATTTTCAAAGTACGTAAACTTTCTCAGAAAACAAACTGACAGACTGATATCTTAACAAAAAATTAAAGAGAAAAAAAAACGCAGTTTCAAACTTAAGCCTAGATTTGAAGTGATTCTAAAGAAACACAAAAAAAAGACCATCCCAAAGATATGCACGTACTAGGAAAGTGATGTATTGATGGGGGAGAAGGACATTTCTGGAGAATGTGAATTTGGTTTTATTGTTTTAAAAAGCACTGTTTCTTACCTTCCATCAATCCCTCATAAATCACACTATATTTCAGTTCCCTTCACATTTGAATCCGTACTTCTCATTCAGCGCCCCCCACCACCTTGCCCAGAGTTTTTCAATTGCTCTTCTTCCCCCCTGTTGATCAGAGGAGATACACTTTACTATCCATCTGGGCTTTTGATGACATAGTATGTACAACGCTAATTACTTTCTTCTTGAGCATTCTGACTTCCTATTTCAACCTGGACAGACTGCATTCTAGGTCTTCTGTAAAGACTTAATATTTAGACTTCAATTCTGAGGGGTTCTGTTTCTTTTCTTCTCATGACTTTTTAAAGAATTAATTAATTTTTTAATTGAAGGATAATTGCCTTATAGAATTTTGTTGGTTTCTGCCAGATACCAACATCTCACTTCTTTCCTAGATTCTTTTTTTGATTGAGTATATTAAGCTTTTCAGATATGTTTGAATGTGGTCTTCAGATTAGCCCAACCTGGAATTTGTTACAAACGCACATTTTCTGGAAATGAAAAAACTGCTGGAGAGCTATCTGCATTTCCAAATTCACAGCAGCATTATTTACAACGGCCAAGACATGGAAACAATCTTAAGTGTCCATCAATACAATGAATATTGTCAGCCATACAAAGTTGGGGGAATGCTGTCATCTGTGACAACATGGATGAATGGTGAGGGCATTATGCTAAGTGAAATAAATCAGAGAGAAAGACAAACACCACATGATCTCATTTATATATAAAACAAACAAACAAAAAAATCCAACTAAACTCAGAAAAACAGATCAGATTTGTGGCTACTGAGGCAGGGGCAACAACAAGAGGAATTGGATGAAGGTGGTCAAAAGCTACAAACTTACTAGATAGGGATTTATTTATTTATTTGGCTATACCAAGTCTTAGTTGCAGCATGCGGGATTAGCTCCCTGATCAGGGATGGAACCCAGGCACCCTGAATTGGAAGTACGGAGTCTTTACTGCTGGACCACCAGAGAAGTTCTGTACTAAGGATATAATGTACTACATGATAACCATAGTTAACACTGCTGGATAGTAAACATTAAAGTTAAGAGAGTAAATCCTAAGTTCTCATTGCAAAGGAAAACATGTTTCTTATTCTGTATATGAGATGATGGATGTTAACTAAACTTATTGTGGTTACCATTTCACGACATGTATAAATGAAATAATTGAGCTGTATACCTTAAACTTATACATTGCTGTATGTCAACTGTATCTCAATAAAACTGGGGGGAGGGGGGATATAAGTTCTCAGCAGTGACCCCAGACCAGCTGAGTTAGAAGTGGGGGAAGGACAGCCATTTCTGTTTTAAGAAATCCTCCAGGTGATTCTAAATGTACCCTGAAGTTTGATAATCAATAGTGTACAAGTTTTATTGGACCTCACTTGCTTAGGTTCTTAACCTGTTTGCAAATGAATAATCTATTTCCTTTTCCTCAGTGTCATTCAGAACCTAATTAACACAGAGTTCAACACAACCTACTAACTAAGTACTCCAACTAAAAAGCAATGAGAAACCACCAAGTAATACATGTATTACCCTACTTAGGAATCTTTTCTTCCAATCACTGACGCTAAAACCATTTTTGAATATTTTTTGTTCTATTCTGTTTTTGGCTACTTTGAATAGAAAGCCAGTATTTTATGTATATAATAAACTGGCTGAGTGTGCTGAGTCAATTTCAGAATTCCATCTCATAAACAATTTTAAAAATTACTTTCTTATTTCCACAAGAAAAAGAATAAACAATTCTTCTCTCATATTTCCCTAAAGCTGCATTTGTTACACATTTTTAGCAACTGCTTAAAATGTGGTTAGTCCAAATTACAATGTGCTCACAAGTTCAAAATACAAAAAGATTTCAAAGATTTGTGCCAAAACATGGTAAAATAATTCACCAACAATATACAACTTAAGTAATGCTGAAATAACATATTAATTTAAATAAAATGTGATTTTATTTTTTTAAATGTGATTTTAAAAAGTCAATTTCAACTCATTCTTTCCTCTTTTTCCATTTAAAAATTTTTTCTTGAAATATAGATGTGTATCAACTGTATATTTCCCCTCTTGTATAAAAAAGGCTACTAAAAGTTTTGGAGAAGGAAATGGCAACCCATTCCAGTATTCTTGCCTGGAGAATTCCATGGACCGAGGAGCCTGGCAGGCTACAGTCCATGGGGTTGCAAAAGAGTCAGATACAACTGAGCAACTAACACACACACACTAAAAATTTTAGAATAACAGATGTGACTTACATTCAGTTTCATCCTCTGAGTCTCACTGAGGAGGGACTCAGGAGAGGATAGTGCTCAGTGTGCCAGAAGATCCCACTAAGTGAGGAATCACAGCACCTGGGATTCAAATACACCTGTGCCTTTTAACAACTACTTCGCAAATCCTTGGCAGAACTTCACTGTTCAAAAAAATGCTCTTCTGAAAGTGGTACAAATCTTCATCCAAGTATCAAACATTTACCAAACTCTTATTATACAAATTAATAATCTACATATGGTGAGGGAAGAGATTCAAACATGGTAAAAGGCTGAATAAGTCCACTGACAGATAAATCAACAAAGGTGTGATTTATATATATATATCACACACACACACACACACACACACCAGTATTACTCAGTCATTACAAAGAATGAAATAATGCCATTTGCAACAATATGGATGGACCTAGAGATTACCATACTAAGTGAAGTAAGTTAGAGAAAAACAAATATCATATATATCACTTCTATGTGGCATCTAAAAATATGACACAAATGAACTTATCTTCAAAACAGAAACAGACTCACAGATATAAAGAACACATTTGTGGTTGCCAAGGGGGAGGAGGGGTGGAAGAGGCAAATATTGGGAGTTTAGAATTAGCAAGATGTAAACTACTAAATGTAGGATGCATAAACAAGGTCCTATGGATAGCACACGGAACTATATTCAATGTCCTGTGATAAACCATAATGGAAAAGAAAAAAAAATGTTTGTGTGTGTGTAACTGTGTCACTCTGATGTATAACAAAAATTAACATATCATAAATCAACTATACTTCAATAAAATTAAAAAAGAAAAGACTGGATATGAAGGGCCAGAAAAGGCAGCAATAAACAGTCCACCAATCTGAAGTGATGATCAGGATCTCAATCACCTAACAAAGTGCCAGTGACAGAGTAGCTGATTTTAGTCCTATTTTTGGCTGCAGAATACACATTCTGATTTCTGCCTCCCCCAGGCAGAAGCTGGAATCACTCTTTTTAACCTCTCCAGCAGCTAGAGTGCAAGCCTGTGACCAAGACTTCCCAATTTAGATACTGCATGAAATTTGGACTCAGAAAGGAGCAACATGAGGCAGCAGGAACCGCAACCTCCATTTTCTGGTGAGAGTGGAGGACTGTGGCAGAAATGGAACAGGACGGCATAAACCCCAATGAGAGACCACGGTAGGACAAGGGCCTGTGCCCAAGGGTGTGGCTGTACATCTTTGGCAAAGCCAGCCAGCAATGTGACCTGAGTCCTTTCCTGGCCGTGCAGCCTCCAAAACCCATTCTCTGACCCTCCTATAAGTTCCCTGAGCTAGCTACTACCCACCCTTTAGCCAATTCTTCCCAGTAAACTAGCGGGAGGGAGGTGGGGGACTATTGCCTGGTACTTATAACTAAAAGTCAAAACTCAGATGGATACAGAAAATTTAACAAGTTGGAAACTTTAAAACAGTATTCACCTGGGAGAGGAGGATGTGCAGAGCAATACTAGAGATCTGAACTGCACCTGTAATATTTTATGTCTTAAAAAAAAAAAAATGGCAAACTGTCAACACAGCAGGAATGCTTGTTACAAATATTTGTCTGGATACTTTTCAAATGTCTGAAAAGCAACTAGGGCCCTAGGTGGGAATGGAACTAATGAGGAGGAGCGGAGGAGGAAAAAACAACAGTAGCTATGATTTATTTACTGAAGGCTTACTATGTGCCAGGCGGTATACTTAAGACGCAGCATTTCATGTAACCCTTAAAATAACTACAACATAAATTATTTTATTTCTATGATATAGATAAGGAAATGGACTCAAAGAGGTTAAATCACCTGCCTGTGACCACATATGTAAAGAATCAGAGGGTCAAACTCATGTTTGTCTAAGAGCCAAGCCTGGCTCATCATTACCTTCTTCCTCACTCTCAGCAACTCTCCACAGTGGTGAGGGGTTAGGGACCAATTATACCAGCACAGACGGGATGTGCAACAGCAAAAGAGGAAGACGGACAGAGCTGGGATGACAAACGAGGAAGAGCTGCACTTTGATCTTAAGATCTTTAACTTTTAACAACAAGAGAGTCAAGTGCTGAGACATCCCCTTCCTCAAAGCATCCTTCATTGCGTAGGACCAGACCAAACCCGCCTTATCTCAAGCCTCAGTTCCTGCCCTGAAGAAGTGCAATTCTGTGGGTGCCAAGTAGAGTCAGACACCTAGAATTCACCAGAAGGTCTTCTCTCTGGCACACAGACTTAATTCCATGTGAACACTTCAGGAAGTACCCAACTCAAGAGGGCTCTTAAAAGTGAAGTTCTAAGTGAACCATTTTCACCTAGCTCAGGCAGACCTATCCACAACAGGAAGCTTAAACCTTTCCTAGTGTTGTACAAACTGTTAAGGTATTTACATGACAGCTCTACCTTTTGCCTTAAAATAGTACTTCCCTGTCTTAAATAAACATATGCTACTTGATATAATGAGAAACAACAACTTTTAGTCTTTTCTCTGATTCCTTGTCAAGAGCTCCTAAGACCTTTGTAATTCCCGAATTGATAATATAAATGCTAGGACCATATTATGTTCTAATGAGGTGACTCTTGGTGAGTTCCTGGATGAGGGCTCATCACCTCAAAGACCAAGCTATGACTAGATACTTTATACTTTCAGCCCCACTCCCCAATCTCTGGAAAGGGAAGAGGGGCTAGAAAGTGAGTTACTAATCGATCATACCTACATGATATAGCCTCCAAAAAAACCTCCAAAGTAAGAGTAAAGTTTAGGGAGCTCCTGGGTTGGTGAATACATCTATGTGCGGAGAGGTGGTACACCCCAACTCCATGATGAAAGAAGCGCCTGCGTTCACAACCCTTCAGAACCTCTCCCTATGTGTATCTTTATCTGGCTGTTCATCCACATCCTTTATCATTTCTTTAATTAGATAATAAACTGGTCAATGTGTTTCCCTGACTTCTGTGAGCTGTTCCAGCAAATCATCAAACCCAAGGAGGGACAGTAAGAACTGCAATTTATAGCCAGTTAGTCAGAAGTACAGCTGAGATGATCTGGGACTGGCAACTCTGAAGTGGGGATAGAGGTGGCAGTTGTGTGAAACTGACCCCTTAACTTCTGGGGATCTAACACCGACTCCAAGCAAATAGTGTCAGAACTGAACTGAATTAAACGCAAGCCGGCTGGTGTGGAGAACTGGTCATGGTGGAAGAAAACACATTTGGGGGCCAAAAATGTTGAGTATGGTAGGAGCAGAGACTAAACGGACACAGTGAGTTTTATTCTGACAGCTACTCTACTTAACCTTTGACACATTCCTTTGTCTCCCATCAATTCACTAGAACTATTCTAGGGATATAATTACTTTGTCAAATATTATGTGGTTGCTTCTAGACTGAAAAGATGAGAAATTTATGGGGGCAGAACAAACTCTCTGGGACGGTGACAGATGGTTTTAAAAAAGCAATCTAATTTTATCACTTTTTTTTAAGGTAATCTAGAAAACTGCCTCTGCCCTCAAGGCAATAAATTGTTTTGAAATTTCAAATGACATTAATATAGCATAACTTCACATTCTTATCAAAAGGGTTCGGTTGAGACACAATATTATGGGGCAAAGAGCCTTTTAACATTTGAGCTGAGAAGGCAGGTCTGTTCAGTTCCATGTTTCAGTGAACACATCACCACTCTAGTCTCATCCTTTCACTCGGCACACTCTAGTCACACAGCCATTTTGCCGTTTTTTAAAACAAGCAGGCTCCCACCTTAACGCTTGCTGACTTAGAATGCTCTTTCCTTAAATAACCATATGGCTCATTCACCAACTCTCTCTGGTCTTAACTCAAATGTCACCAGCATATTAAGGCTTACCCTGGCCACCTGCATCTGCTCTGTTTTTCTCTTTTTCATTTATCACTATATAATAAGACTTTTTAAAATCTTATGTATCATCTTACCCCTCCCACCTGTAATATATGTTCCACAAAGTCAGGAAGCTTCGTCTTGTTCAATGTTGTCCCTAAGCATCTAGCAAAGGGCTTTACATATAAACACAAATACACAGAGGTGTCTAGGAAAGAGAAGAAAAGGTTAAAAAAACCATTGTCCTACACAAGTTCAAAGCAAAATATCCCCAAGCAACACTTTTTTTTAAATTACAAAGAAGTTTATGTTTAATCAAAATAATTCAAGAACTCCTTCTTAGTCTCCTGCCCCTTCAATTCCTCTTTAAGGCTTTATTACTACTATTTAAGGACCACCACATTCTACATGTTAAAACCAGTGATACTAAACTGCTTTTAACACTCTACAATCTGTTAAACATCCCACTTTGTCAACATACATAGATCCACCTCATTCTTCTGGCTACACAGGACAATATACTACAGATGTAGCATTATTTCCCATGTCCCTTACTGAAAGTGACTTGTTCCCTTTCAGTATATAAGTAATGCAGCATTGAATATCCTTATACACACATTTATCTGTGAACACAAATGTAAGGCCAAAGGTATGCATAGTTAAAACATTTGACAAGTATTGCCAAATTAACTTTCAAGAAAATCCCACTAATTTATCCTCTCATATCCTGTTGCCCTGGGTAAACTGTTTATAAATGTTTTCCTATCTAATAAATAAAACGTATTTCATTTTAAAAACTTACACATCCATAGTCACCAGAAGCATGAAGTGTCTTTTAATATGCTTACTAGTACAGTCTGCATTTCTTCCTCCATGAACAACCTATTTATATTCTTTGTTCAAATTTCTAGTAGATTATTGTTTCTATTTTGCATGCTCCTTGTGTAGTAGAAGCACTAGTTAGGAGCACAGACTCCAGTTAAAACAGTTTGAGTGCAAATGCTAGCTATGGGAAGATGAGTTAACCTTCCTGTCTCATGTGCTAATTTTAGTTTCAAAAATATACTTTAAAGAAAGAATATATAAACCTATAAAAGAGATTAAAAACAATCAACATGTGTATAAAGTAAGTTTGTAATTGCTAGGCCCATATTTGAGTCTGCTGTCACTCAGAAAGAACATGTTTTTTCAGTCTTAAATAAAGTTGTATCTTTAGTCATATATTTATGCAAATCATCTGGTTTAGTGTTTTAAAAAAACAAAAACAAGCTTTTAGTGTATTTAAGACACTCAGGGATTATTTTTGGCTGCACTGCATAGCTTATGGGATCTTAATTTCCTGACCAGGGATTGAACTCAGGCCCTTAACAGCGAAAGTTCAGAGTCCCTAACCACTGAATCTCTAGGGAATTCCCTAAAAGGTCATTTTTAATTTTAAATGTGGGGGGGAAACTGCTATTGCACATATCATATACCACAAATCATATCTCAGCAACTTGTACAGTAGAAATTTATAAGATATTTAGGACTACTTGAATAAGCAAAATACAAAAACAAAAAACCCTCCAAATAGAAAAAAAAATTTTTTAAGGAAAAAATGAGGTTTACTCTACCTACACAAATAACTTGAATTAAAATTGATGGCCTGTGTGAGAAAGGGAAACACATAAAATGTAGCCTAACAAGTTGACCAAAATGTAGATATACAGAAGAAAAATACGATTCTTACCAAAAGAGCATTGATAATTATTACTCAATTATTATATCAATTGCTGATCAAGCTAACATTCCATGAGCTGTATATACAATTAACTTTTATGCAGGAGTTCCCTGAGACCTGAGAATTAGCTCAAAGATTGTTTCAGGGTAAAAAAAGATTGAGAAAAGCTACTTTAGAGTTTACTTTCTTTCTTAGGAAGGCTTTTCACAACTTAAAAATCACAAAAACTTTCTATACTGCCTTTTCATAATTCATTGCTTTCTTTTTATGTGACTCTTTAACCCACCTGGAACTAATTTGTATTATGAAAGATATCCAACTTTATTTCCAAAATAGTAGATGCCTTAACTCTACTAATGGAATATATCTTTTCCTCACTGATCAGCAGAGCCACTTTCATCCTATATCTGATGTCTGCTCATCATGTATACAGACACAGAAATGTGCTTGGAAGTCCTTGGTGACATTCCAGTTCCTTAGATTAGGGGACCCTAAGAACTGCTCTATCTATCACAAAAGTTTCTCTCCTACATGAATTCCTCTATCATCTGATGCTGTTTGCTTCCTCTCTTGTGACAATTTCTCAGATTCAGTGGATTTTTTAAAAAAATCATGCCCTATTATTTTTACTGAAATATGTATAGCTACTATATAATTTTATAAGATACAGGTATACAATATAGTGACTCACAATTTCTAAAGGTTAGGTTTTAGTGGGGTTTTTGATGGCATTTGTTTTTTTCCAGCACGGACAGAAAAAAAAAAAATGTTAAGTCTTTTTAGTCACTAAGGATGGGAAAAATCTGAGTCCATGATATTGGAACCTATCTCATGGATTTATTATTGTATTTCTTTGTCCATTTACAAGAGGTTTGGGTTACAATGATGATGCTAATAGGTGATCTCAATTAGCCATCTTGAATATAAAGTCTCAAAAAACACTTTAAAGTCAAATTCCAAACTATTTTAATCTTTTGAAAAAGATTCAAGCTGTAAATAACAGAATAATTTCTTAAACCGAAAAGTCAGCCTTCTCTTTTTAATTTTCCTGTACTCTTCCTTCCTCATAAAGATCAGAATTAACAAATTCATCCTTCCACGTGCCAGATGTTTTCCTGCTATCTCATTCAGTCTCACTGAATGGTATTATCCCTACTAACACATGAAAAAACTACAACTAAGAAGATTAAGATCATATCAACAAATAAGAGGTCAGGTCAAATTTAAACCCAGGAATGCAACTCCAAAGCTCACGTCCTTCCAATACACTCACTTACACTGCTAAGGAGCAAAGTCTTCTATCTTACCAAATATACCTCTTCACACTTGGCCTCTCCATCATGTTCCACTTCCTTTCCTAGTCTCTTGGTGGAAATCATCCAGGGCAAAGTGATAAGCAACCACAGTAGACAGTAGTAAGAAAGTAGCATTTGTAACTGGAGGAGACTTTCAGTTTCACATGTGAAAGTGTTACTCAGTCAGTTCACATAAGGACTCTCTAAGGAAAATAACTTGTATCTTCTCAGCAAATGTATTAAGCTTCTCCTTCTTCAGTAAGCTTATTATCAATTAGCATTATTTCTTGAGGCTTATATCAAATGCAGGCCTAGAAATCTACAGGGGACCTGAGTCATGTAACTATACAACTAAATGAAGGTCACTAAAATATAAGAGCCTTTCCATTAAAAAAAAAAACTGCAAATATCCTACTTTTAGTAATTAGCTAAGATGGAGCCCTGCTATATTCCTGACCTGCTCAGGGTGACAGAGACAAGGAGGGACGCTCTGGTCACACACCGTTGGGACACATTCAAATCCAGTCCCAGATGACCTCTTCATTTCTGTACTGCTCAATTCTCCAAAGCAAATGGCAAGTTCAGTTTACAGAAGTGGCAAATATTTTTAGTGTTAATGATGAAAGCCCTTGTGTAAAAAAATGTTTTGAAAAACAGAATATTCTCCTTAGTGAAAATAACCTCTGACATTTGTATACAGATGTGATACTCTACTAACCAAAACCCAAGTGGCAAATTCCATTCAATAGGATGCACCTCAACAGTGATTTCCCCTTTACCTGAACCTGCTGTGGCTGTTGAACCTGGATCTGCTGTTCTGGCTGGGTTTGAGGCTGAACACTCGTGGTGACTGGACAGGCAAGTTCAAGCAAAGACCCGGCCACTTCGGTGCTGTCAGTGTAAATGCAGTTCCCACCCTGCTGGTACACCATGGTAGTGGTGGCCGTCTGCTGGAACTCCTGAAGGGCTTCTGGCCCCTTAGAGGCTAGCGAGTCCAGAAATTCCTTCATCCTGTGTTGCGGGACAGACCGCGCCTTCACTCGGATGTACTCTTCAAAGGAGATGGTGTTCTCCAGAGAATTATTCATATTGCAGAGTCCTTAGGGTTCCTAGGAATAAAACAAATGAACAGAAGTCAAAACTATGCCATGGTTTTAACATAATGAAAGGCACAGAGCAACCACTCTCGTATTGGAGTGGAATATTCAGGGCAGCTGCATTCATGAGGAATCTGAAGTACAATTTCATTAAATAATCTTTTTTTCCCAAGTACTGGCACCTGAAATTTGTTTCCATTAACACTTCTTAAATCAAACTATCATACTGAAAACAAAACACACAAGCATTTATCACAGCACTGGATGAAATGGGCTGAAAACACCCTCACCACCCAGCATCTAGCCAGGCCAATCCTATCTTCCCTGCCGAACCAAGTACTAGACAGTGAAAGCCACAGGCAGCACTCTGTATCCATCAGAGACTCCGAGGGAGGCAGGGGCTGGGATTCATACCAACATGTTCTACTTCCATTGCCAACCATGTTTTACACTGAAGGGACATGTATGCCACCTAGCTGTGTCATGACCCAAGACAGAAGGGATGTGTTCTTCATCTCCCCCACTCCCCCACACACAATAAAACCTCATCTTGCTATGAACTGCTCACACTCTTTGGCTGCATAGCTTACTGGTTAAGCGCATGGATTTTGGAACCAAACATCTTGGGTTTAAAACCCAGCTCAAACTCTCCTTTGCTGTGTTAGCCTGGACAAGTCAGTTAACCTTGGCTTTGTCTCTAAAATAGGAATTAAAATAATATTTACATCATAGACATAAGGATTAAATATGTGTAATGCACTTACAGAAGTACCTGACATATAGACAGTGCCATATAAATATTAACTAATACTACTTAAATAAGTAGGAGAAGGAAGTTGAGTAGTACCTTAAGTAACTAGGTCACCTTTAAAACTCAGACATCAATCCTGCAAGTTTTTCATCAGGGTGTTTATCTCAGGGTGCAGGGGGGATAACAGCCCTCAAGCACCTGGGGGGACAACCATGCAATCTATGCATGAACTGTCGAGTGTCCTGTACTGGGCTTTCATATCATTCTCTCTTGACCACTGCCACCTCCAGAACAAAAGCATTGAAAGGATATGAAAGTAACATAAACCAAGTGAGTCTCTTTGCCCAAAAAAAGACTCTCAGTCAACCTCAAATATCTAGAAAAGTGATTTGTTCCCTTGAGCCATCAGACTAGAAATACCAGTCTTTCACTGCCCAGATGCTGTCTTCTGGTAACAGATACAAAGTGGGTAGGTAATCCTCTCATTATTATCTTCTACCTGGCTCTAAACTCTAGTAGACAAGACTGTAGCCTGGTCCTCTCTGAATGGCTGACACATGTAGGTAGTTATCTGTTGCATCTGGAATTCAGTGTGGAACAAGGATTATGACTCTCTATTTCTGTAACATTGATAACTTACAACAATAAAATGTTATGCTTTTCCCTAGTAAATGGTTAATCTATACCTTGAAGGGGGGGGGGAACCCACTATATATTCAGGGCAAGAGACCCAAGAAAATATATGATCCGTACTGCTATTAATTTACTGACACTGGTGATACTTCTGCAAGATACTGTTTAAGTATAGTATAGTATACAAATTATACTCAGGTACTTTCAAACAAAACAGACCCAACAACAAACCTTTTATTATAGGCCCATAATACACTGCAAATATATTTCTCCGTAAATAAAGAATACAATGTATACCTTATCCTGTCCAAAATGCCTAGACCACTACTCTCAGGGAAGCCTCCACACAACAGGAGTCAGGAAACCCCAAGCACAACAGAGTACAGAAAATGCCAAGTACAGGTCAGGGGAGTGAAAAGTGAAGCTGTTGCTGATGGTCTGTTGTCTTTTGAAATTTAACTCCTATTTGTCCCTTTCTCATCACTTCTAACCACCTCTCCTGCCCAGGTCTCCCTTCTCTCTGATGCAGAGATGCTCAGTTATCTTTCCCAGAACAGAAAATTAGGAGGTCTGCTATGAGACTTCAACATTAAGCTATCTATAATACCCTTGGCACATAAAACAGGGGCAGCATCAGGAGGTGGTGAAGCGGTAAAGAACCGCTTGCCAATGCAGGAAACTTAAGAAACATGGGTTTGATCCCTGGATTGGGAAAATCCCCTGGAGGAGGGCATAGTGACCCATTGCAGTACTTTTGCCTGGAGTATCCCATGGTCAGAGGGGCCTGGAGGGCTACAGTCCATGGGTGGCAGAGAATCAGACACAACTAAAGCAACAGCATGCACACACTCAAGGCCAAGCACTTCACATTCAGAGCAGGCCACTCCAGCATACGTGACCCACAGTCACTACCACATTGGCACAGACTGTGTCAAAGCTTCCCTCTGATAAGAGCAGCATAACTGAAACTTCCTTCCTAAGGAAGCGTCTCTCATAATGTAGATCTAATAACATTACGAAGTTCACAGTATGTGACCCTAATACCCAATTACACACAAGCTTCTGCTCAAAAAGGGACAAAGGAGAGAGCTGTGCGAACCACCACCATTTACCAGTTCTTTACCATGCTGGTACATATTTCAGTTGTTCTCCTCCATTACAGAAGACCAGCAGGGGGCAACTGAAATTTACACTTCTCCAAATTCATTTTCTTCAACAATTAGTTGCATTCATGCAAAATACTTAAGAGATGGCTTGAAATGTGAAGATTGTGCTAAAATGCAAACTATTGAATCAAAGCAATGTTTTAAAAGTAGAGAGAATCATGCAAAAAAAAACCAAACCTTTTCTTGCTTCAAATGTGGGAGAAGGTAAGTATGAATAAGCACAAAGAAACAGAGCAAGTTAAGTTTACAGAATCAGAAAATCTTCACACAAACACTGCTTGATAAAGGTAGTCCACAAAATCTTCCGAGTGACCTTGTTTTCCCTGCACTCTTTCAACTTTCAGTAATCAAGAAGGGTTAAACCTCATCTGAAGTCTGATATTAAGTACAAGCAGAATTATACCAACTCTTCTTCCCAGAATCAAGCTTTCTTCAGTTTTCAGTGTAGAATTCCACCTGGTTGTTTCATTTTTTCTGTCTTTGTTTTTTGAAAGTGAAAGTGAAAGTGAAGTCACTCAGTAGCATTCCACTCTCTGAGACCCCATGGACTCACACCAGGCTCCCCAGGCAAAAGTACTGGAGTGGGTTGCCATTTCCTTCTCCAGAGGATGTTCCCGACCCATGGATCGAAACCCCAGTCTCCTGAATTGTAGGCAGATGCTTTAGGGGGGAGGGTTAAAGTAACACACCTATTGTTTTTAGAAAAACTGCTCAAATAGTATAGGAAGGTATAAAATGAAAAGTAAAACCAGCTAAGTATGCTATGACCTCTGCTTCGTGATCTATGGATTTTAAACACGGATCTATCCTCTAGGAAAGGTAAGTTTAGGGCATTTAAAATATCTTCCTCTCACTAACCCCTACCATCCATACTTTAGTTTTTGTCACGATCAGTTTCACTACAAGAATAGTCCAAATATAAATTTATTCCCTGAGCAGGACAGCAAATAAAACTCAGCTCTCAGAAAGAATGAGATAAAACCTTGAAAAAGTATCTGCTATAAAGCTTCAAAGTTCATTCTTTAAGCTTCCATCAAAAAAAAAAACCACCAACAGTTTTAAGTAGGAAAAATTCTATAAAACTTAGAAAATGTTGATAAAGGTTCATATACAAGTTCATTATAGTCCTCTCTGTTCTTATGAAAACATTTGAAATAGCCTATGACAAAATCACCTTTTGGTTTATAGCCAGCCATGTATTTCAAGTAGATGAGACCCTCATAAAACCCTCTGCAGTGCTTCAAGCTTAGAGTCTATCATTGGCTCTAAGCAGAAGCCATTACTTCCAACTCCCATTGCTTTTTCCTTTCACTAAGCTCCCAGCAAGTTCTTCACTGGCTATACACGTTCACAGAATCATATGAGAACCACTAAATCAGAGGAAGCTAAAGAATATTAACAAATAACAGATTCTATGCAGAACTTAAAAAAGGCCAATATGAAACAACATATCAACATGATAATGTAAAGAAAATTAAAATAAAAAAAAAAAGAAACAACATTTCAATCTGCTCATTTATACACAAGGATTCATTTCTTGTCCTTTTAACCTGCTCACTTGGCATTATCTACCAGACCGACACATCCCAATAATGAAAGTACACTAAGTCAGCATTTGACCTGATACAAAAGTACTGCTTAGAAGGGGGTGGAGAAAAAGGCTTCAGAAATACATTTAAATATTTGAGAACAGACAGTGATTAAAAACAACATGGAGATAAATTAAGGAAATTCTCAATAGTGGTGACCTTTGTTTATATGCTCAGAAAAAGTTCACCTTTACCATAAACTTATTCACCTACAATTTTTTAATTTATATTTTATCAAATGCTTTGATTCATTTAAAATTTCGTTTGCATCATCTGAGGTAAAACTCTTAAGTTTTTTTTTCCAAAGACCCAACAACTTGTCCCTTTATCATTTACTGAATTACTGAAATTTCTTTGCCCAATGATTTAAAATGCCACTCTGATTATACACCAAATTCATATAAAGGTCTGTTTGTTTCCAAGCTTTCTGTTGATTGAACAGATCTTTCTGTAACATAGTAACTTTAAAAAAATTTTAAAAAGCACATTAATACCTACAATATCTACTTTCCCACAACCAAAATGTGTGGTTTCAAACTAAAAAAATTTAATGACACAGAAAGTACATTATGTGTGAAAAACAAGGCTAATACAATTGTATTTATATATCCTGCTGCTGCTGCTAAGTCACTTCAGTCGTGTCCGACTCTATGTGACCCCATAAACAGCAGCCCATCAGGCTCCACCGTCCCTGGGATTCTCCATACTGGAGTGGCTTGCTATTTCCTTATCCAATGCATGAAAGTAAAAAGTGAAAGTGAAGTTGCTCAGTCGTGTCCGACCCTTCCTGACCCCATGGACTGCAGTCTACCAGGCTCCTACATCCACGGGATTTTCCAGGCAAGAGTACTGGAGTGGGTTGCCATTGTCTTCTCTGTTATATATCCTGGTATGGCTTAATTATATACCTAAGAAGAAAAACTGGGATAACAGCAGTTATGTCTGGGTGGTGTGGAATAACGGAGGACTTAAATTTCCTCCTGTTTAATACACTTCTGCATTTTCCACAACTTGTATTAAACCAAAAAAATAGTTAAAAAATAATCCTTTTTGCACAGTGGTTATACCACAGTAAGAGATACACAAACAATTTTGGTTGATCATAGTTTGATTTCCACACCCCCCCAAAACCTGAACTCTAAAAGACAAAACCATCAAGCTACAGAAGTCTGCATAATAATGAAGACTGTTAGCTTCAAGATGTTGCTCACAAGATACAAAAAGATGAGCCATGGTAGCAGAGAAAGAAAAATGGACATACTTAATGAAACTACAATGTGTAACTCCCAAAGAAAAAAGATTCTTAATTAGCTTCAAGGCAAAGACTTGGTGAAGAGCAATACATAAACTGACTAAAATACTTCTGAAAAACATGAAGCTGGAGGGATGGTTGAGTACTTTCAATTTTTGGAAGTCAGAAATGAAGAGGGAAACACTCTGCAGCTCCTTGGGATACAGTCTGTAACTAAGCATTTGCTTGTGAATGACTACTTTAAGTATAGCTATTTTGCAAAACAATAAACAGATGAACCAACTCCCCACCAACAGACCCAGGAAATTTTCCCTATAACCACACATATTTTTATGGGTTATTTCCCCTGTACTTCTTTCTACGAGAGCTAACAGCAGGTCCTCAGTAAACCACAGTTATCATTATTCCTATTACTTTACCTCTAGTTCACAAGAGGAAAAAGTCACTCCAAAGCAACAATTCTACGTTTCTGTTTGCTGATTTTTTTTTTCTGTTTATGTAGCAAGGGAAGGCTAACGTTCTCAGGGGAATCACCCCTTCTTGAGTGCCCTCAAATCTGATAGCTCTTCCTGGCTCCCCATGCAGGTCTGCAGAGTGGGTCTTGAATATGTGATCAACTAAGAGAAGACACTCACAGCTGCCTCAGAGCCATGCCTCTTCCTATTTACCCAATTGTCATGCTTCTGGGCCCCTTCTCAAGGCTCACATCTACTAGCAATGGATCGTGATAGCTTAGTTCTGGTTTGAAGAACACATTCCAAAGGAAAAAAAATCAATTTCCACTTTAAGGAGTCAGAGTCACAGTCACATTTGTCCTAATTAACAACTAAGGAATCATTTCAAAGAAGAAAACTGGGAGATACTGTTCTATTCTTAAAGATATCAATCCACCATAAGGTTTGTGATAGAAATTAGCCCATTAGGACATACATCTGCCTATGCCTTCACTAAATAGAGAAATTCCTCGTTTAGGGGTATTTTCACTATGGATCTAGTTTTGGACAACACACTTTCAACCAGGAACTTAAATTCACATTCCTACCAACAACTGATGAGATGTAAACTGGCACAACTGTTTGCATTATCTAACTGAGGCTGAAAATATGACCCAGCAATCCTATCCCTACATATACATGACACACACCCATACAAAGGTACACAAACAAGAATGTTCATAACAGCACCGTTAACAGCCCCGAACTAGAGGGAATCTACGTGTCTATCAATAATAGAATGCATAAATTAAGATTTCTTCACACAGCAGACTACTACACAGAAATGGGAATGAACGGATTACAGCTGCTCACAATGCTGAAAGATACAAAGCAGCATGATTCCATTTATGTAAAATTCAAAATTAAGTAAAACTATGTTGTCGAGGGATACAAAGAAAAACAAAGAACATGATTATCACAGAAGTCAGAACAGTAACTGTCTCTAGGGAGTGAGAAGCTGTAACCAAGAAGGGACTCATGAAGGGTTCAGAAGTGCAGGCATTATTCTATTTCTTGAAGAGGTGCTAGTTACACAGTGGTTCACTTTAAAATTTTTCACTAAATTGTATACAGACCAACTGAATTAATATGTATAGACAGATAGTTCACATACACATGCAAAAAAAGAGCTTTCTGACACAGCCCAGCAGCTCTACACACAGTTGTGCACTAGCCTAAAGTGTGACACAAAAGGACCGCTCTTTTCCCTTTTTCAGCAAAGCAAGGGGTTAATCTATCATTTCTTCATGCACCTACAATTAGAAATCACGATGTGACAGGAAAAAACTAGCTAAGCATTTAAGTGAAGCCTGGATTTAAAACATCTGGAACAAAATGCAGGGCGACTACCTATAAAGAAATTGAAAAGAACAGGAGTTAACCTAACACTTCGTTCTGAAGCAAAGAAATAAAAGACCATTACAGAGAGAGGCTGGCCATTTAAAAATCATACAAGCAAGATGCATGGCACATCAAAGACAAACTAGTATTTGATTCAACTTAAAGAAGGCATGCAAGCCTGAAGGAATAATCACTGATTCTCAAGTTGTCATGATGGAGGACAGCCACACCCAAAGCCCCTAACTTTGGTAACTTTGTTTACCTTTTGGAGCAATTCAAATTTACATGAAACTTCAATCACTATTTGATCTTTCCTTTAAAATAGCAACATATGTGGAAAGGAGTTGTGGAAAGGCAGAGGTTCATGGAGAGATACACGAATTATTCATCACAGAGGAGTGGAAGTAGGACATCTTGTAATAGGGAAATTTTAGCTAATGAGCTTATGGGAAAGTATTATCTACAGACACCAATTTAAAATGCAGATCTCAAATGTAATGGTTAAAAATTTCAGAAAAAGCAGGCTTAAATGGTATATTAATATTTCAAGCGTATCCTAGATAAACTTGGCTGCTTGTCTTTGAACCATTCTGATCCTTAGAAAAGGTGATGCCTTGTCATGCTAAAGTTGCACTGACATATTTTAAGAGGAAAAAACTGTTCAAGCAGCAAACTAGCTGGATTCAAAGATGCAGTTCTCCCACATACTCAATTTTCCAGCACCTAGTCGTTTCCGGCAGACAGCACCCAGAATGATTGGCAGGATTTGTAATGTTTTAATATTACCAGGAAAAAAACTGCACACATACTTCCAGCATATGAATAATTTCAACTCACCAGTCACCATGGTGCATACATTTCTGCTGCTTGTCCTGAGTTCTTAAGACTTGTAACATTCTGAAGAAGACAGAACAAAGAAGTCCTTCCATCCTCAGCCTCTTTTTAAATTTTAACTTGTTCTTAATATCATATATTAGGGAAAACTACCCCCCATCATTTTCAAATTTGATTGCTAATTTTAGTTCCTCTCAGCTTCTTTTCCCTTAAACTTAATGACGCAAGACTGTAAAACATAATAGCAGATAGTCTGCCTTAGAAAACAGTGCCTGTTTTCTGGACAAACCTAGATTTTCCCTGGAACCGGAACACAGTGCAGGGATTTAAAATAAAAAAAAAAAAAGCTGAAGAGGATTGAAATCCTAAAGGGAAATAAAAGGGACTTTTCCAGTCAGATTTCAGGAATTTCTGCTGAGGATCTTTGGAATTATGAAAGAAGGCAAAGCACTGACTCGGGCAGTTCAAATCTGTTCTGGGCAAGTTTTTGGCTGAGCAATAGCGGGCCCTTTAACCTAACAGACTACAAGTAAGCCCCTCCCAACCACACAGAGGAAAAGGCTGCATTTCAGGATTTAAAGCGGCATTTTAGAGTTCGGGCAGCCTCTCAGCGTCCACAGAAGCGGATCCCTTCCGGAGCGCACAGAGGTGACGTGTAAGAATTGCGATTTAATGAAGAATTACTTTCTAATGACAAGAAAACAAGTATCACTGACGGGCCTTTTGGGATTTTCCTTCCCTCTCCAACACAAAGCATCAATACAAGGTGAGAAAAGTCGAGGGGTTTCGCTGCCCTCACAGACTAACAACGATCGGCTTCAGAATCAGGGCAGCACCCTCCCAAGCACCCACCCCGCACATGGGCCTCGGGACACCGCATTCTGAAGAGTACCAGCAATCTCGCCCACTTCGCTAAGGAGCGGAGCCGCAAGCTAGCCCGCAAAGCAGGTTGGTTTCTCTTCAGGCCTAGGCCCCGGAGGTCCGGGGACGTCACCTGAGCTGGAAGGGTCCAACCCACAACCTTCTTCAAACTGCAAGCCAGCCGCCCGCCGGCCCGCCGCCCCTCCCCGCAGCAGGGGTGTCTTGCGCGCCGTCGCTCCGGTGCCGCCACCCAACAGCACGGCGCGCGCCTGCCCGCGACCCTCGACTTCGGGGCGCGCGCCCCAGGAAGCGGCTTTGGCCCACGGGCTGCAGCTCCAGGAGCTAAGATATCCGGGCCGGGAACGCGCACGTCGGCGGCCACGCGCACTGGGAAGGCCGCACAGCGCGCGCGCGCCCGAGCGTATAAACAGGCCCGACCTCGCGCGCCCACCAGCGCGCATTCGCGCGCCGCGCCCACCCGAATCCCCGAGCCGCCCCTCCCCCACCCAAGGGGCGGGGGCGCGCGAGCCCAGGGACGTTCTCGGCTCCGGAGCCGCCCCGAGGTCTCCTGGGCCCAGCGGCAGCGGCCCGCCCGCCCCCGCCCGCCGTTGTGTGGGGTGGGCCCGCTGTCTCAGGCCCGCAACCCCCCTACCCCCACTGGAGTCCTCACCCGGCGACGTCGCCGCCGCCGCCACCGTCGCCGTTCTACCCGCCGGCCCCGCCGCACCGCTCGGGGCCCCGGTTCTGCCGTCGCCGCTCCAAGACCGACAGGATTTTCCCCTCACAGCTCCCTGGGCGCCATCTTACATTCAACCCTCACAGCCAATGAGTGCCGAAAGCCTCTCTCGCGATAATTGGCGCGTCGAATCCCGCGAGAATTAAGGCTGCCTCCTGGCCAGACTTAAAGGGAACGCTTCTGCCGAGGACAGAGGCCGAGCCTAGGGCTGCAGTAACGGCAACAGCCTGGGGTGTAGGGCGGAGCGCCCCGCCCTCAGACGCCCCTCCATGTGGGGCGGAGCCAGGGCCAGAGATCCGCCTAGCCTTTGAGCCAGGGCAGGCCGGGGCTTGAAGCTCCCTCTCAGGACCCTTCTGCCGCCTGCCCGGGCCTCCTTAGCGCAGCCTCACGCGGTGCGGAGAGCGGTCTCTTACTTAAGGTGGCCCCCACAACCTCTGACCTAGGCCCGGCGCCTCTATCTGCAACCTACCTGGGAAGCCCCAGGACACTCTCCTCCAGGAGTCCCTACCATCTGGGACCCACGCCTCACCCTCCATCTGCTGTCATCCTAATTGAACCTTCCGCACCCCAGTCCACCTTAAAGCGGGCCTCGGGTAGCCTGGTGTTTGTATACAGGGAAAATGTGGAGGGTGTTAAAGCTGCAGGCACACACGGGCCTCACCAGTAGCCCACACTGCCCCAGAGGGGAACAGACTGCCATATACTCTCTCTTAAAAAGGCCTCTGGACCTTTTGCACTTGTTCCGCCTTCCTGGCAAACCCCTAGTCCTTTGGGGTTCCTTTCAGGAGGCACCTCCTGAGAATAGTCTTCCGAGGCCCAGGCTGGATCAGGAACCCGGGATCAGCCTCACACAGGCCCCAGGGCCACGCCTTGTGCACAATGCCGGGTCACCCTCTGTCTCCCCAACTAGATGGTGGACTCAGAAGGCCACCACACAAGTCTTCCTCATCCCACTGTGCCTGGCACATAGTAGGTGCTCAATAGTTTTGGATGACTGGACTAAGAGCCAGACCTCTCCATTTGCCTAGCATGCAGGCAGACACAAACCTAGGTTCCTCTGACACAGGGCTCCTAGCAGTGCAGCAGCAGCCAGGACCCACCATTCCCTCAGGCTAGGTACAGGAGGTATCCAGTCAGGCCCAGGCCTCTGCCCTGGAGCACCAAGTGCACAGGTGATTTCAAAGCTGTAGGTACTGCTGGGTGCTGTATACCTTCCCTCCACCCCACAGCATGACTCTAAGGCCCTCGGGTGCTAGGAGAGCAGAGAGATAGTACACAGACTCCAGGGGATTTAGCTGTTCTTTATTGACATGGAGTCTGGGTACCCCTAGCCTCCAAAAGGATGAGGTAGGTCCACAGGACTTGCAGTTCACACTTTTCCTGGGTCCTCCTTCAGTGTGACGGTTCGGTTGAAGACAAGCTGGAGGACAGAGGGGCAAGAATGACCACCAAGCCCAAACCAGGCCAGGAGGCCCAGGTGGGTCTCACCAGACACCCCACTCCAACCCTCACTTCATCCCAGAGGAGCTGAGGGCCAAAGCTCTAGTTCTCAATAACTTTTTGACTTTGGTTAAAGGACTGGCTGGCTCTGGGTCTCCACTTTATAAAAAGTATAACAATCCCTATGCCAGCCTCCTACCTTGAGGAATAAGTAAGGAAGGGTTCATAAGAAATGTTGTGCCTGGCCTTAACCTCTGAGCCTATTTCCTCCTCAGTGGAACATGGATCCCACCACAGGCGGGGAGGACTAAGGAAGGAAATGTCATGCTTGGGATAGAGGATGGCGGCCACCACCAGCATTGTGGTGGAAAGGTAAATTCAAGCACCTGTCCCTGGTTGCTGTCTGGATCCACGGAAAAGTAACCAAGGCGCTCAAATTGGAACTTGTCAAAGGGCTTTGCCAGGGCCACAGAACAGTCCACTAACGCAGCCTCCACCACTTGTAGCGAGGCCTGTGGGCAGAGAATTCAGATGGCTATCAAGCCAGAAAGGCCCACCACCCTCACCCCATACCCCATGAGCCTACCGGGTTCAGGTCACTTAAGAATCCACCAGGCACCTCAGCAGGATCCTCGGGGTTCTTGTGCTGAAATCTGTAGCCAGAATGATGGTCAGACTGCACTAGACAGCCACAGCAAGCAATGCCCATCTCATAACCTGCCCCAACCCCAGCTCTGTTCACTCACAGTCGCTCGTAGAGGCGGATCTCACATGTCAAAGGCTGTGATACCCAGTGAATAAATGCCTTGGGCTTTTCACCAGCATCTGCGCGCCTGCAGGTCACCTTGAGGCTTTCCACACAGCCACTGGGGCCCTGGGAAGTCACGGGGCCTGAGATCAGACTTGGACCCCACTACCAAGGCTGCAGGCTGCACCAGATCCTCATCCTAGCAGGCACTGCAGCAGGAAGCCTGTAGCTGGCTCTCACCTTGACAACATGCTGCAGCTCGATGACGTAGCCTGTATGCCTCAGGCCCACGGGCTGGCCCCATGCCAGGCGCTTATAGCCTGGCTCTGGCTCCTAGAGGTAGGAAGGTAGAGAAACACAAGAGGCTACAAGGGTCAGGCAGGTACAAGAGGCTTCTTCCACCCCTATGTCTGGCAGAGGTTGGTTTGACTGAGGCAGGAAGTAGATGGACTGACAGAAGAAAGGATGACAGGCCCTCAGGACTCGGCTCAGGAGCAAACTAGACCCTTCACCCCGCCCCCAATTCACCTCTTTGAAGTCCGTCCTTTCAATGAAGACAGTGGATCCAAAGGGAACCTGATGGAAGCCCTTGGTCTCATCAGCTGGGAAGTTGGGCACTTGGATGTTCAAGGCCTGGAGCAGGAGAAGTGTCTGAGTCACACTAGGCACTGGGATTCCCACAGCCAACTCCAGGTGCACCCCCCAACACACACACACCCTGAAGGAGACTTACCTTGGCGGCAGGAAAATTGGTGATGACCACCTGTAATGGCTCCAGCACAGCCATGGCCCGAGGGGCTGTGTCATTCAGGACATCACGCACACAGGCCTCTAGCAGATGTGGTTCCATTGTGGTCTGGGCCACTGTCACTCCCACCTAGCAAGAAAGGTCAGCTTCAGTCGCAGCCATGACCACACACTGCTGTGCTCAGCCCCTAGCTGCCCACCCAGACCACTGAACTATACCCGAGCACAGAAGTTGTTGATGGCCTCGGGTGGAAAGCCCCGGCGTCGTAAGGCTGTGAGCGTGAAGAGCCGGGGATCATCCCAATCCCTGTGGGCAAGAAGGGGATGAGAAGGCGGTTGGCAGCACGTGCTACTAGTACCGCCAACCTTTGGTAAGCCAAAAAGCCACACGTACCGCACAGCGCCAGCTGCCACAAGCTGGAGAATCTTCCTCTTGGAGACGACAGCGTAGTGCAGATTGAGGCGGCCGTACTCCCACTGCACGGGACAGTAGACGTCCAACGCGTTGCACAGCCAGAAGTAGGAGGAGCGTCTGGGGGGAGGGCAGAGTCAGGGCTGGCCATCTCCCACCCGAGAGACACTGCAGGAAGGGCTGCTGGAAGCCCACTAGCCCAACCCTCCCCACGGGCCCAGCTCCCTCACCGGGCCTGGAATTCCTTGGTGCAGAGTGAGTGGGTGATGTGCTCAATGGAGTCACAGAGGCAGTGCGTGTAGTCATAGGTGGGGTAGATGCACCTGCAGGGCACAGGCAGTGAGCCCCACCATCCACTTCCACTCTGCCCGACCCAGGGCCCACCCCGCCACTCCACAGCTCTGCAAGCCCACCCAAGCTCACACTCACCAGGTGTCCCCTGTGCGGTGGTGTGGCGTGTACTTGACACGGTAGGCCACGGGATCCATCTTGCCATCTTCCATCACCAGCTTCATCCGCAGTGTGGCCTCACCCTCGGCAAACTTGCCCTTGCGCATTGCCTGAGTGGGAACAAGGGTTCGGGCTGCAACTCAGCCTGATGGCACCTCATTCTCAGCATTCTGGCCCACCCAGACCCAACTGCACCCCCAGATCCCCACCTCGAAGAGCAGCAACGACTCCTCTGTGGGACGGTCTCTCCAGGGTGAGGGCAAGGGGTTGTGGCCTTTGAGCTCCTCTCCTCGCTGGTGGCACACGTAGGCCTGACCCCTATGAGGAAAGGGTGTGAATGCCCCGCATGGCTGCACCCTGGCCAGCCTGGCTGGCTCTATACTGTGGCCTTACCTGCGGATAAGCTCCAGGGCCCAGGCATACAGCTGGTCAAAATAATCAGAGGCATATGTCACCTTGTAAGGGGCGTAACCTGGGGGACAATAGCACAGTGTTAGCGACGGGTCAGGAACACCCAATGGCAGGCCCTGTGGCCCGGGGAGAGGCCCATGGATAATCAGTGCGACCCAGGGCCTCCCCAGCCCATACCCAGCCAGGCCACCATGTCGTAGATGGCAGTGAAGAACTTTGCTTCCTCTTTCTCAGGGTTGGTGTCATCAAAGCGCAGGAAACAGATCCCATTGTTGGCCTAGGAGAATTGCAGTATTTGTGAGCTCCTGTTATCATCCGCTCCTACAATCCAGCTCATCAAATAGGACCTTCTCAGAGCTCACCCATGTCAGAATTGAAAATATCTTTCATTCACCTTCCTGTATTTAAATGCCCTAAACAAGGCATCTCCTACTAATGTGAGATACAACACAGTCTCACCTCCTCCGAGAGGTGGCACTGGGAGTTTCCTCGGATTTGAACTTACTGCCTCACCAAGATCTTTTTCTCAATGAGCCCAATTGGGTGGATTCTGTGGTATCTGTCACACATTTCGAGGTGTCCCCTTCAAGGCCTCTGTCTGCTCTGGGACACTTTATGGGAGCAGCAAGAAAGTAGGGACAGACACTCCTCCGGTACCTGCTCATGGGAGCAGCAAGCGGTCACCCTGCTGGCCAGGTCCCCAGACACACTCACCTTGGCAAAGCCAAAATTGAAATTGATTGCTTTGGCATGTCCAATGTGCAGGATTCCATTGGGTTCTGGCGGGAACCGGGTACGAACCTGAGATTAGGGGAATAGGAGCAGAGGAAGCAGGTGAGAGCTCAGACTACACTAAAGGATGACCCTTCCTGGGGTGGCCATCATGATAGGTAACGTGGAAGAGCATGAAGGCAGCCCAAACCGCAGGCAAGAGATGATGGCATAGCTTGCCTACCAATACTGCCACACACCTGTCCTCCAGTGATCTCCAGGTGCTGCTTCAGTAGATCCATGGTATGAGGAGTGGTCACATAGCCGGGGGTCTTGTAGTTCTCACCTGCCAGGGCCAGAACAAGCCTGATGACACCAGGCTACAGCCCAGGGCTTCCAACCCCAGGGACTTGGCTCTAAGAATTGCTATTAAGATCCAGCCCTCCACAAGAAAAAGAACCTCTCTTACAATATGGGGAATGTCAGTTGGTGAAGCCATATGGAAAACAGTATGGCAGTTCCTCAAAAAACTAAAAAACATTGCATATGAATCAACAATCTCACTCCTGGGCATGTATAAAGACAAAACTATTTTTGAAAAGATACACACACCACCACACTTAAAGCATTCACTAGCCTTGTCATGGTTACATTTAATAGCCTCACCTTGGCTACATTCAATAGCCAAGATATGGAAACAACCTAGATGTCCGTTGCCAGATGAATGGATCAAGAGGATGTAGTACACAGATACAATGAAATGTTACTCAGCTATTAGAAAGAATGAAATAATGTCATTTGCAGGAACATGGATGGACTTAAAGAGATTTTCATACTAAGTGAAGAAACTCAGAAAAACAAATACCAGATGATACCACTTACACGTGGAATCTAAATAACGACGCAAACGAACATATCTACAAAACAGACTCACAAATATAGAGAACACACTTGTGGTTGCCAAACAAGAGGAGGGGAAAGGGAGAGAAGTAATGGGAGTTTGGGATCAGCAATGTAAACTGCAATATGTAGGACGACCAAACAACAAGGTCCTATGGGATACCACAAGGAACTATATTCAACATCTGGTGACGAACCATGATGGAAAAGAATGTGAAAAAGAATACATAAGTGAGTCAATTTGTTGTACAGCAGAAATTACACATTATAAATCAACTATACTTCACTAAAACTGAAAAACAAGATCCAGCCCTCCACAGAGTTTAAATCTGCCTGCTCACCAGGTTTGTGGAACTTAAGTGCCTCGCCTCGGAGCTGCTCCATCAGAGACAGGGTCTGAACAACAGCCTCACCTGCAGAGAAGAACCAAGAAAACTTGTTCTCTGGATACAGCTATCACATCCAGCTCAAGGAAGTGCCTGTCAATAGTATCCATATCCTGTAACTAGAACAGAACCAAGCAGTCCCCGCTTTCTCCAAACCCAGAAACAAGAAATACACAGTCAGACTCCTCAGGCATCCTCTGGCTAGTTTCTGAGTAAAGGAAAGGAAGGAAACATGAGAAATTCCAGTCCTGCAGCAGAAAACAGACTGTTGAGTAAATGATGGCCTGAGAAGACTGGGCTGTAAGGATCCACCAGGTGAAAAACCCAGAAATCAGGGAGCTCAATGCGACAGGAGCCTCAAGCGTCTCACCATTCTCCACCACATCCTTTGCTGTTCTTTGGTCTGTTTCTTCTGGCCGAACCTTTGCCACCTGAGAAAAGTTCAAAAGGTGGTCAAGGCCTTAGGATTATTGGGTTCAGATACTCCCTTCCCCAACCTGAAGTTTCACCCTACCCTACCTCATCCCCAGGAACCCCAGACCATGCTCAGTCCCACCTTGGACTTCTTCTCCAGATCAGTCTCCGTCTTGGGACCCAGGAGATGGAGGACCTGAACAGAGATCAGAGTCAGAGCTGGGACAGGACCCCATGACTGACACCACCCACACACCCACCAAAGGGCTCCTGGGCCTATCTATCAGCACCACCTTGAAAAACCTACCTAGCCCATCCCACCTCTGCTCTTCACGTTTCTGTGGCCTCAAATGCTCTTTCCTTCCTGAGGGTCCAGACTGGGCTCAGGTAACAGAAACAGCCATTTACACAGAGGAACTGTGGGCCCAGCATCGAAGTAAGCCATCTACCTCAGCCATCACCCTCCTGTGATTCTCTGCCAGCATCCTGAGATGAAGGCCACATCACCCCTATTTACAAGATGAGGAAACTGAGGTTCAGAGTAAAGCAACTCCCTCCAAATTAGGCATACCCCAGGGGCCCAAATCTTTGATTGTCTGCCAGGTGCTTCCCCCTCTACCCTAGGCACCACTATCCACCATCAGAACAGGAATAGGCTCTCTTCCCCTTCCACCCCCATGTACCCCTCAGTGGACTCAACATTCTGGCAGGGCCTTTGCCTGCTTCAGCTCAAAGAGGCACCCACCTGCATGTCTACTTCATGCTTGATCATTTTGCCATCTGCCCACTTGAGTGCAGCCCGAGCTTCCCCTAGAAACATGGACAAAAGGAGATGCAGAAAGGCAAAGCAGGAGATTTCCCATCCTCTTTCCCAAGAAAAGGACCTAGCTGACCTCAGAAACCAGAGCAAGACCACTTCTGAGATGCTCCTATTCCTCCTCTCACTGCCCTCTCACTCATTCCCCAGAAAAAAAGGCATGTCCAGAGAGAAGAACATAGTCCTTTGCCCCAGGCCCTGCTCACCCATCAGCAGCCCCATGTTGAAATGGTAACGCTCTACCAGGAGCTTGGCTCGGTGGCGATTTATGGCAGCCTCCACCTACAGAAAGCCAAACCATGTGGTTCAGAAATGCTCTGGGAACCCACACCCTCACCCTGGGGTCCTCCTGGTTGGAAAAACTGAGCCACTCCTGTTCAGGGTCAGTCCTAAGGAAGCAACTTATGGCTGGGGAAAGACTCACGGCCTCTTCAATCTGTTCCGGGGTCACCACAATGCCCACACCACATTCCTGCTCGAAGTCCTCAGTGTTGATGGGATCCAAGGGATGACTCCGCACATACTCAAGGGCAGCTGAAAAAGAAGAACGAACGAATTTGTGGCATCTCAACTCCAAGAAATAGGAAGACAGAACCCTAATCCATCCAGGAAACCGCAATAAATTTGGGTCCTGGGAAACTAAGTCGCGCCCCTCTAGAGAAGCTCTGAGGCCTCAGGAAGAAGCATGTATTCTGAGAGAAATTCCTTATCAGACCTAGATTTCTCTAAGGCAGTCTCACCGGAGGTGGCCCTCTCCATCTGTCAGTGCCAGGGCCTGGGTTTAGAGGGGAATGCAGAACTAGTAATTTAGAGACACCGACGGACTTGTCAGAAGGGACAGAAAGGATTCTGGGCTGAGAGAAGTTTGAGGTGGAAGCGCAGGTTAGGGAGGGGTCTCACCGCTCAACTGGGTCTCAGTGTGGATCTTCTTACTGGCTATGTAGCTCACAAGGAAAGAGAGGCGCCGGGGATCCCGGAGTCGGGAGGCCAAGCCATAGAGCAAGGTTCCGGTAGCCTTGTCGATGGAGGAGCCCAGAGTCTGCTGTGCCTGGGGTCAGAGGGGTGAGAGATAAGCCCCACGCCCAGTAAGAAAAGCCCGAGCAAGACAAGGTGGGCTGGTTGGGGTTGGGACCCGGCCCGGAGCTGCGCTGCGCTGAGGCACAGTCGGCAGCCGGGGCCAGGGAGTTAGGTTCGCACCTGGGTCGCCGCCTCGCGTAGCTGCGCGCTCAGAACCGTGTTCTTGAGCGTTTCGCGGGCCTTGTGCTCGCTCAGGCCGAGGCCAGTGAAAAGCGACAAGGAGTCCACGGCCGCCATTGCTGGGACGCCGGAAACCGAAAGAAAACTTTGGGGCCAATCTGCACCTTGGCATTAGCCCACGGACCAATAGGAGAGCGATGTTGTCAGGGAGAGCCAATAGTGCCCTTTCTTGGCGGGAGGGGGCGGGGCTCTTTAGGGTCATTAGCTCCACTTAAAGGGCAGAAGGCGGCCTTTCCGGGCGCTTCACTTCCGTCTTCGTGCTGCTAGTACCCAGAAGGGGTAGTGGCAACCGGACTTTTTAGGAGGTACTTTGCCGCCAATCAGGAAGCATAGACATGGCCCTTTGCTCTTCGAGTTTTCCCTTTCAGCCCTGGAACCCTCGGGACCATCCCAGTTCTGTTCTTGGGAATATGTGAGTCCCTATCATCTTTCTTATGTCACAGCTTTGGAGTTGTCATGGAAACAGATGAACAAAATGAAGCCCGGGAAATCTTATCAAAGACTCCAGAGAATGTCTGAAATGGCCTATCGATGGGCCCCAAAAGTCTGGCACTTCACTTCTTCAGCACCTAGCTGGGCACACACCTGGCCAGAAGGGACCTCGAAAAATTCTGTGATGATTTGATTTTAAATCTTCTCTGGGAATTCCCTGGTGATGCAGTGGTTAGGACTCTGCAGCTCACTAGTGAAGGCCTGGGTTTTCATCCCTGGTCAGCGAACTAAGATCCCACAAACCATGGAGTGTGGCAAAAAAAAAAAAAAAAACCTGTCATACTTAGCACCCTTACCAAAACATGCATGTCAGGGAAACCACAAAATCAGACCTTGAAATTCATATTTAGGTGTTGGACAAGATGTTTTATCAAAGCTGAGATAAGGTGGGACAAAGGAGAAAACAAGGAGAAAAGCCAGGTAACAGCCTGCAAGGGCCAGCTGTGCATGGGAAGAGGCACAATCCAGCAGCCAGGCCTATAGACAGGTCCCTGTGGCATAGGCTGATAATGCAGAAGCAGCAGTGGCCACAGTGCTGAGGCTCACAGAAGCCTTGTGCAGAGGCCCAGCCCGGGGAAGGGTCATGGGGCAGGCTCAGCAGCAGCAGGGCTGTGGTCAGAGGTGGACAGAGGCCCATGAGCAGTGCATCCAGCACATGCAGACCACCAGGGTCCAGACACTTGGCGCTGCACCCAGTGAAGGCCCAGGACAATCCTGTTGCAGCCCACACCTAGCAAACCCTCCCACCAGCAGTGTCGGCATCAACACCCAGCTTGGCAATTCCACCATTACTGCAGGGCCTCACACCCAGCTCTCCAGGCCCCTCTCTAACCCCACGTGGTCCTTGTGCTATTATTCCAATAGAAAATAACCAACTCTGGTCATAGGGTTAATTTTCTCCAGGAGCTCCTGCTCACTACCACCCCTAACTCCAGCCAAGGCTGAGGGGTACTAGCAGGGACCACATGCTGAGTTTATCATAAGACTGACCCCTCAGGCTTGGGGTCAAGAATGGACCGCTGCGGTTGCAAGGCCCTGCCCCACCCTTCCCTGCCTTACCATCTTTCTGGCTTGCTTGAACACCTGCCTCATGACTCCTTTGTTGCTCCCCACCCCCCTCCACCTGGAGATACCCACCCCTAACCCTGAGCAGTTGGAGACGGAAGTCTCATGAGACTTGCCCCTGGCTTGCAGTATGTGTGCGCAAAGGCAAGTGTGCTGAACAAGCCTGCTGACCCACTGTGGGCAAACAGCCTGGGGTACCTGCCAGAAGCCAAAGTTTCAGGGAATCAAGGAAGGAAATGGCCTGGCAGGGGCCTGCACCTGGAAGCCAGCTAAGATTAGCTCTGGTTCTCTCTGCCTGTCCTTTTGGAGCAGGGTCTCCTTCCCCACAACCCAGTTTTGTTCCTCATCTATTCTCCCAAGGGATCCAGATGTTTTGCACACTACAGCAAACAAAGACCTGAGAAAAGGAGGGACTTCCCTCCACCTACATGTCCTTCCTGTTCCCCAAGTCCTTCCTGACCTGCTATCTGGTTGTCAGCCCAAGTGCTTACCCCTTTTACCCCATGCTGTCAGCTTCTGGAGTTTCATGGGGTACAGTCCACCCCTTGGGTCTAACGTACTGATGTTGCCAACCATAGCTACCTCCAGGCAGGACTTAGAATCAGTGGAATCAAAGGACAGAAGTCAGGCCCCAAGCATCTGCTGGCACTGGGGGCTTGGCTGTATGACCCAAAGGGCCTGAACTGGAACCTCATCATCTCTCCTCAGACCAGAGCACTTTACAGGATCTTTTAACACACTCACACTCACTCTCTCACACACACACACAGCAGATGCTGCGTAGGGGAGGTGGCCATAGGACCTAGTGTATCACAGTGACTAAGTCTGCTTATTTGTCATTTATTTTTAAAATATATTTAAACAGCAGCAATCACTTCCAAAATGCAAAAAAAAAAAAATTACAGTTTTTTAGAATAAAATTATAACGTTTATAATGCGAGTCAGAAAGAACCGAAGGTACAACCGAGAATCAAATCACGCAGCACTGGGGGTGGCTGAAGAAGCCAAGGCCCACTGGTTGGGGTGGGGGTGGGGTCAAGGTGACAGGAGGTCCCAACCTGTGAGGCTTCCACCCTCAAATCATCCCCCCAACTCCCCATTGACGAAGCCAGTGTCCTCTAGGTTAGAGAAGGAGAAGCAGCAAAGCGCTGGCCCTCTGTCGGGGATCCCACACACCCAGTCCCCCCACCAGCCAGGGACCTGCTAATCGACCTCCTCCATGTTGCTGTAGGTGGGGGCTGGGCGGTCCACAGGGGGGGCGAAGCGTTCAGGGGCTGTCCGCGTGGGGGCCACCTCGGGGGCCTGGCCAGGGCCTAGTCCCTGCAACAGAATATGAGGACAGGGGTTGGGGGCTGCCCAGTATGCCGCCTGGCATCCCAGGGGTGCTGGCTTGGAGCCCTGGCACCCAGGGGAGGGCCCCAAGGCAGGCGCAGACAGCAGCGGCATTGAGACAGAGAGACGAGATCGGGCCTGAACAGTCTCGCTTTATTAACACTTTAAATACAATAAGCTGCTTGGGTAGGGCTAAGCCCTACCAAGGGCAGGAGGTCAAGGGTAGGAGCAGCAGGACACACGGACAGACAGCTGGACGGGACACCCACCCTGGGACACTCTGCCCCTGCAGGAGCCACAGGCCCACCCTGTCCCCTCAGAGGCACTGAGCCCCAAGTCGGCCCCCACCAGAGAGGCAGGCGGGGCCTCGCGGGGAAGGTGAGCTCATCTCCAGGGGCTCTGGGGTACCAGAGGATAGAACACGTTGAGCACAAGGGCCACCAAAGCGGCCACGGTGCCCAGAACAAAGTATCGGAGACAGCCCTCGTCTGGTGTGGTAGGGCCACGTGGCGGGGGGCCCACCCAGTCTTGGGGCCCCCAGGGACCCAGAGGCGCAGGCCCCTCAGGTACTGGCTCCTCCTCGGACTCCAGCTCCTGCCAAATCCGGGAAGCCTACGGTGTGCGGAAACGGCCATCAGCGCCCAGGGCAGGGTGAGGGGGGAAGGGAGACCCAGTGTCCTTAAGACCCCTGGCTACAACAGTCCCACCCAAGGTAACTGGCACTAACCCCCTACATCCCAGGGCAGGCGGCAGAGAGGGCAGGCAGGAGCCAAGTGGGTCACTCACTGGGTTGTTGAGACTGAGAGCACCAAGACAGGTGAACCCTGACAGCACTGTGGCCTCAGGACACTCCCCAGTGGACATGCAGCTTCCCCATTGGGGTGCAGTTAGGGTTGGGGGTTAGCCGGTCAGTTTTTTAGCCCAGGCTCCCCACAGAGGAGACTGGCTCACGGAGGACATAACTGCCAATCCCAGAGTCATCTCCTGGATCCCTCCCACCCACGTGCAGATCCTGATCACGGTCTCAGAGTCTCTGCATAGAGGGCTCAAGGGAGGGGAGAGCCAGGAGGAGCCTAGTCCAGGGAAGAGTTGGGGCTGTGCCCACCAACCATGCATGGGACCCACGTCAGCAAGAGACAGAAGATCCTGAAGGCTTAGCGGGAACAGATGCCCACCGTAGAGAGGGGGATGGCCACACAAGGCTACGGCCTGCTAGCACAGCCCTGGCCAGAGTGCACGTCAGGACTCAAGGACAGTCATAAGGGAGCGTCTGTGGGCCAACGTGTGGGGAGCAGCAGGAGGAGGAAAGCTGGGAGAGTCAGGTACAGTCCATTCACAGCCCGGTGAAGTTTGCAGCAGCTCTTAGCCTATATTTGATGCACACGCCAGTGGCCACGTGTTGGTGTGTATGTACCTCTATAAGTGTCCCTACAGCTTATAATGGCTCTGGCTAAGGCTGCAATGTTAGGGAACCCCATCTGTGGCTTAAAAAGCCCAAGGCTTCAGGGGCTGGAGGAGAGGAAGCTGTGCTCCACAGTCCCCCACATCTGAGAGTTGGGCCCCCCGGCCTGCAAAGCCTCCCCGTGCCTCACCTGGCTGGCAGCTGACTCAGCTGCAGGGCCCAGGTCAGGGTGGTGTTCAGAGTGACCTGCCCGGGGGGGCCTCTCCACGGGAGAGTTCCGCCGGCGGTAGAAGAGGACGTAAGCGTAACGCGTCACCACCTGGCTCTCGTCTACTGTTGTCACCGTGCTGTCGTCGAACAGGCGCCAGCCTACGGCAAGGTGGGAGGAGTGTGAACAGGGCCTGCGCCATCGCCCCTCCCGTCCGTCCTGTCAGTGCACGTGCCCTCACCCACGTCGCTGCGCTGGCTGCTGCGGTCATTGGGCAGGCGCGCGCAAGCAGTGTAGTGACCGCCGATCATGCCCCCGTAGTGGTTGATGACAGCGTACAGGTCATAGCTGGGCAGCTGCTCCTCTTTCTGACCGATACAGAACTTGCCCAGGTCCAGGTTCCTGCGGGGCCGGCCACAGAGCAGTCAGCCGGTCAGCAGGCACCCCTCCCCACCGCCACCACCAGCACTGACTGCGGGCAGCAGGGCCCGCCACTCACCGCACAGGGAACTCCACCAGGTCGTTGATCTTGTCACGCCAGATGAAGCTGCGAAAGGAGAAGCGCTTGAGCTGCACAATGAGCACGTTGGGCAGACGCCACAGCAGCAGCTGCTTGGAGGCCTCGCGGTGCTGTTTGCACTGGGGGCAGTACCTGTGAGGGGATGGGGCATGGTCAAGGGCAGCAGAGCGCCCGGCGCCCCTGCCTCCCTACCTGCTGGCTACCCTGCCCTCACCAAGCCTCCTCAGGTGCCAACACTTCTGGCCGTGTGAAGAGGTTGAGACACTGGTCCAGTGTGAAGTGGCCAGCGCGGGCAGCCTCACCGGCAGAGCCAGGGTCCTCGGCGCACTCCAGCTCCTTGGAGGCCACCAACACGAACTCCTGCAGGCGCTCATTGTTGCGCCAGACGAGGGCCAGGCTGCAGTCGTCCCCCAACTCCAGTGGGACGTCTCCTGGAAATGAGCAGGGAGGGGAGTCACGCTGCTGTGGAGAGCCGCTGGCCCAAGCCACACCAGGGATCCCCCGCCTGACAGCCTCAGACACCTTTGTCTTCAAGCCGCTGCTCTCGGTTGGACGCGTCAATTCTGTAGATGAAGAACTGGGGAGTGTGGGCACTCAGGGCTTCACTTGGATGTTGGTACCCGGGCACAGCAGCTGAGAAAGGACACGATACTCGGGAGCTCTCCTGTCTACCAGGGCCTGACCCAGCTCTCCCCCAGCTTCTCTACCCCAGAGCCTTTGAGCAGACTTTTACCTTCAGGCCGGGACACCCTCTCACCAACAGTCAGGGCGCCAACTTCAATGGGCCCACTGGCTACCATCTCAGAAGAAATGCTGCTGGTGCTGGGCACAGGGCCCCGATCAGGGGATGCCCATGCCCGGGAGGCCCCAGTGTCCCCCTCAGCCACAGGCGTCACCAACTGGAGCTCTGGTGGCTGAATGGGGTCCCTGTCACTGTCCCCGGCCTCCAAGGAGCTAGTGGAGAGTAGCGTGGTGCAGCCAGGGCCCTGGGACTCCAAGGCCATGCGGCCAGGCTGGAAGGGTGGCTGGAACACACTCACAGAGTACCTGGTGACAGGCCGCAAAAGCCAATAAGAATGCAGACCAGCACAGCTGGCGCCTCTGCCTTCCACCCCACCTTAACCCAGCCCCTGGGCACTTACCGAGCATAGCCCTCTAGCAGCTGAGCAAGACGGGCATAAGTGAGGCGTGAGGCGGGGACACTGACCAGGAAGGGGTAGCCGATGTTCTCTGGGCGGCAGAGGCCCTTGTGGTCAGGCCAGTGGGTTTTCTGACAGAGCCTGGAAGGAAAGTGGAGGGAAGAAAGGGGCTTCAGCCCCACCTCTGCACCAGGGCCAGCCCAGCTTCCCCAGGGGTCTGGGAGAGTGGTGGCAGACGGGGGCAGATAGAGAACTTAAGACACCCAGGCCTTTATGTGGAGAAGAGGGAGGGTGGCAGGTGGAAGCAGGAGCAGGGACGGGGCAACATGGGAGTCCTCACTGGTTACAGTAGCCCACGCGGTAGCACCGGGTACAGCGCTTCAACTTCTCGTCCTCTGACTGCTGCTTCCGCTGGCAGGCTGCACACTTGGAGATGGGGATGCTGGGCACCTGGGGGCGCTAGGGTGGATGGCCTGGCTCAGCGAGGGCAGGCGGGGCAGGAAGGCCATCCCCGCCCCCACCAGGACCCTGGGTCAGCGGGGTGGCCCCTACTCACCTGTTGTACCTCTAGCACCACCACCCGCTCCTTGGCCAACTCTGGGGACAGCAACTCGAAGCAGAGGAGTGTGTCAGACGGGGACACGGTGTCCAGTGAGTGGGAGGGCAGGAACACACGGTGGAAGCGATTCTTAATCACCTTGGGACAGAGAACACACAGATCTGATGTAAGGACACGCGCTTCCCCTAGCCCTGCTGCTCCAAACCACTGGCCTTGATCTTGGGTCAGTGGAGACAGGTCAGGGGTAAGAAATATGTGCCTCCACTGGCAGCAGCCTCAGTGCCCAATGGAGTAAGGAGCCTGGTACATAGAGAGGATGAAAGATCAGGATTGGGACAGGTATGAATCGTGCCAGCTCTCCACACCATGGGCCTCAACCCTGCTGTCACCCAGTGTGCCCTGTGGAGACTGCCACGTGGATACCCTGGAGGGGCCACCTTCCAAGAGGCATGCCCCTACCTCTACCCCACTGAGGAACAGGACACTGCCAGGCAGCAGCACACAGATCGGGGAAAACAGAAGGGAGAAGCACAATAGAGAAGAACCAGAGCTGCTGGATGGCTAGTCCTGTGACCCAAGCTCCTTATCCGACGAAGAGCAGCTGGGGGCCAACACCAAGAGGGGGACTATATTCAGATGACAGTGGGGAAGTGAGGGCACCTCAGGTGCATTGCCCAAGTGCCTGGTTTCAACCACGCCACATCCCACAGCACCCCACCTGTCTGTGCAGTCACATGCACATCTGCGCGGACACAGACACACGTCCCTGTGCGTAAGGGGCAGGGAAGGACAGACACACCTCAGCCAGACGCAGGTTCTCAGGCTTCACGTGGACACTCTGAGACAGGGAGTCCAACACTTCGCTCGCACTGGAGTTCTCCTTGCTGATGCTCACCAGAAACTGTGGTGACAAGAGAAGAGTCCGTGGGGGAGGGAGGCCAGGGTCTCAGCCATAGCCCAGAAGTACGGGCCAAGTTCTCACCTTGATGGGCTTGCTGTGGGGTTCCCGGGCAAAATAGAAGACAGGGAGAACCTTTTGCTTCTGGGGCAAGGGCACCGGCAGGTACAGGAACGGGTCAAAAGTGATGGAGACCTGCAAATGCACAAGTGCCACTGGGTGGCCACACAGGGAGTGGGGGACAGGCTGCTGGTGCCCAGAGCACCCGATCCAGGCCTGGGGACGGCTCTCGGGCCTCATCGCCCAGCCTCAGGCTGAGAATGCTGCATGGACCAGGAAAACTCTCAGGACAGAAGGATCCCTGTTTCTGACCGCTCACTCACACCCCATGTGCCCTTACAATTTTTCCCATTCCCCACTCCATCTCAGGTCACCCAAAGGGCGCTTTCCCCTCGGTCAGGAAGCCCTTGCAGCCTGACCTCTGTAGCCCACACAGGGCCTCAGGTATTCCCTGAGCTTCTTTGCCCAAATTGTGCCCTGCAGCACCTAAAGGTACCCCTGCCTCTGAGCCCATTCTGATTAGGCTAACCAGGACAAGCTAGGGGGTGCCTTTCTTTCTAGGGAGCCCGTCACACCTTTGCACACACGGGGCACACCAGCTTTGACTTGTACTGGCCCTGAAACAGGTCCACGATGAAAGAGTCGTTCCTCATCTTGTGCCGCTGCCAGGCTTCCTCAGCTACCACCTGGGGGGCAGAGTGGTGAGGGATGAGGAGACCCAGATGCCGGGGCAGGCGGGACAGAGGCACGCCTCCCCACCAGACGCTGACCTCGTCAGGCCGCCCGTCAGAGTCCACGGTCTCCGTGTAGGGCTTATTCTGAATGCGGTTCAAGTCCTCGTGAAGCCCGTCCAGCAGGAAAGCCATGAACTCCTGGGCGTCGTGCTGGGCGTAGCCTGTGAACTGGCTGGCCTTGCTCGCCACGATGGCCTGGACAAGGGGGTAGGTGTGAGCCCGCAGCCCCAGCACCCACTGTGCTCCCAGCTGGCTGGCCCTCCCCACCCTCTCCAGCCAAGGGGAGGAGTGGCCACAGATCACCTTCAACTTGGAGGGCTGGAAGGCATGGTGGGTGCCCTTCCACAGCGCCCGGAGCAGCACAGCAAAGCCGATGGCCAGACGGCCCCCGGTCCCCAGTGGGTTGTTGTAGTTGATCTCAGCCTCGAAGGAGCGGTCTAGGGACAGCAGCCCAGCAGAGGTGTGAGAGGGGGCAGGTGTCCCCCGTCCCCAGGCTCCAGGTGCTGCTCTCACCATGGAAAAAGTCCCGCAGCTCCCGCGTGTTGGACAGAGACTGAATGACACTGTTCATGAAGCAGGTGTTTCCTAGGTTGACGAGGCCGGTGAAGCCTGGCAGACACACCTTCTTTTCTTCCTCCTCCTCTTCCTCCACACTGTCTCCACTCACCGGGCTGTGAGGCATTGGAGGCACCATACATGTGGGCTTGGGCTATGGGAACAAGAGAAGCATGAGAGAGCAGTCCTGAGCTCTCCAGCCTTCAGCCCTGGCCTTCTGCACCCCGAGCTTCTCACCGACGCCAGGTGTGGCTCTGACTTTGGGGCTACATGCTCCATGGGGGTGCGGGCGGCCACCCCATCGAGGCCTGTGTCCTCAGATCGAGCCTTGGGTTTCTCCTTCTCCACAGCCCGGGCTTCCTCCTGACCCGTCAAGGGATGGGGTGTACCTCCCGGTGGGGCTGAATCCAGGGGGGATGGACCTGTCGGCACGGCTACCTTTGCACCACCCACTGCACCTTAAAAAGGGGGAATGAGGGGGCTGGTGGTTAGCAGCATGTGGCAGGAGGTGGGGGTCCGGGTCCCAAGGACTGGGCAATGAAGGGAGCTCGTGGGCAGACCTCGTGCAGCCGGGGCCTCCAGGCCCCCCCAGCGCTGGCTCTGCCGCTTGCGGAGGCAGATGTCAATGCGAGAGGCCGTGAAGCAGAAGGTGCACTGTTCGGGCTCGATCAGATTCCTGCAGGGGAAGGCTGCACTCAGGAACTCTGGTGGAGGGGCTGTGGGACCAGACGGCCTAGGGACGTGGAGTGCAGGGTGGCGGGACAGGCAGAGGGGTGGGGCTGGGCACCACCCACCTGAGCTTCACCTGCCAACGGAAGATGGTGTGGGGCCCGCAGCCCGGGTGCAGTCTCAGGAAGTTTCTGTCCCTACAGGGGCAGGGCAGGGGGCAGGGCAGGAGAAAGAGCGTGAGACGCACTGCCCTGCCTGAAGCACACTGTCTACCCTGGGTCTGCCCACTCACCCACCTGGTCTGGAAGATAAGTGTGAAGTCCTGCTCACGGAAGAGCACTCGAGAGGTGTCCCTGCGGATTTCCTTCACGTACACGTGCACCACCACTGAGTCGGGCCCCTTCTCATACGAGTCATTCTTGACAAACGCCAGGTTCACCAGGGACTCAGGCTCTACGTTGAGACCACAGCTCAGTGCCACCCAGGACAGGTTTCAGCCTGTTCCTATTCTACTCCGTCCCCACCCACTCACCCACCCACCTTGCAGCTCGAGCTCGGCCTGCCCAACCCCAGCCCCACCTTTACCGTCCACCAAGGCCGCAGCATCTGCGGCCACTGACATCTCCTCCTTGGAACGATCGTCCTTCTCAGGGTCTCTGCTCCGGGCCACGGTAGGGGACACTGGGTCGCTCCTGGGGGCTGCTGCCTTCTTTCCTGTCAAAAGTGCTAGATTCTCCTCTGAGCTCAGGAGGCAGGTCTGGGGGGTCAGTGGTGGTACACGGAGCTGTTCCTCAGCCTCAGCCTATTCGTGGTGAGATCGTGGGCAGGATCAGCCTTGGGTCTGATGGGCGGCTCCCTCTCCACTGGAGTCCACATCCTTCCCCCTCACCTCCCAACCCCCAAGCAGGTACCCCACTCTCACCTGGGTGGCCGGTTCAGCCAGGAATGGAGGGGCATCACCCCGAGGCCCAGGGCCATCTCTGGTGCCTTCCCCCTCCGGCCCTCTGCGGAGATGCACGGCCCTCTTGGCGCTGGGCCCTGCTTGGGCCCCAGGACCAGCCCCAGCGCCTACCTCACCACGGCCCTGGGCCCGCTTCTGGTTGCGGGCCTCCTGCTTAGCCCGCCGGGGCTCAGGGCCTGGCTCCAGGGCAACGGGAGATGGCTCCTGCCCATTCTCCTGGCACCGAAGCCCTGGCACCAACTCCTGGGTCCCTAGAGGTTTCTTCTGCCAGAGATAGAGCAGTCAGGCTCTGTCAACTACACTAAGGATCCCTGCCTCTCCCCTCCCACCGCTCTGGAACTTACCAGCAGAGAGGGCCACGTAAGCAGAGGCACCTTCTTGGGCAATGACAGCTGCAGGAGGCCACCTTTGCGAGCCTGCACTTTGGTGCAAGAACTCTCGATCTCGGCATAGAAAACACCACCCCACTGCCGACCATCTGGCAAAAGAGTGAGAGAAGTCAGCTGGGGCAGTGGATATCAAGGGGCTCACATACACTGATGGCCTCAGAGCAGAGGGACATACCTGGGAGCCGCAGCACACAGTCCGTGTCTGTGAAAGCAGCGTCCACTTCCTCCAGCCGCACGGGACCTGTTCCCACGCGCAGCTTGACAATCACCTCATCAGCACTCTGCCTCCAATCAAGCCCTAAGTCTATACAGTGAGTGACCAAAAGATTTTGAGGGTCTCCGTGAGCTTCTGGTGAGGATCAGCAAGTACCAGACACCCAGCCCTCATGGAGCTGCTCTAGACAAGAGCTATACCCCCACAGCGCCCACCACCCCTCTCCCACCAACCAAAGCACTCTAGCATCCAAAAGGCCTATTCTTTACTCACCCTCTTTGGTCTGCTCCTCCCGAGGAGTGAATGCTGACCCTGACAACAAAGGAAAGAACAGGGAAACAAAGATGGACAGGCAGCCTCCGAGACTTGAACACCCCACCAAACAGCATAGTGAGAACTTCAGCCAAGTACTACAAACTTCAAAGCCTATGCTGTACCCAACCTACCACTGGTCCATCTCTCAGCATCAGATGAGGATGGAAGGAGAACAACAAGAGTCATCTTCCAACCCCCCATGTGTATGCTCAATAGGAAGGAAGGAGGAGAAGACCACAAGGGCCCCAGGAATGCCACTCCTACCTCTCCTAGGATCTCCATCCTTGCTCTCCTGGTTTGCTCGATCCTTCTGCTTTTTCTTACTGGTGGCCTCCTCCAGTCCCGGGGGCCCTCTCCTTGGGCCTGTGGCACTGGCCCCGCCAGACATCTTGAGCCGCTTGGTCGACAGCCAGAGTGCCCCGGGGTCGGCAACGGCGTCTGGGTCAGGGCTACGGCGCTTTCTTCCTGGCCCAGCTATCTTGGCAACTCTTTGTGGACAAATTCTCCAGCAAGGAACAGACAGCCTAACAAGAAAGGGACTACTGATCACTACCAAGGGCTGGAATTTGCTCCCTGGTTACACCCAGGGCTCAGCCACCTACAACACTTTTAATCCTATAGAGCAGTGTCTCTTCAATACCTGAGGCAACCCTGGCTACTTTCAGATGATTCCTAAGGGGGAATAAATAATGCACACAGGAGCAACCACTTCTGGCTGAGCCTCCTAGATACTGCCACACAGATCCACAAAGAAAGAAGCCTCACTGAAGAGCCAGGTCAGGGCAGCTATGGCCCAGGACCAGGCTCCTTCATCAATCTGGAGACAAGCCATGGCTCCAGCCCACAGGGCTGGCGCTCTGAGCAGAGTGCTCACTTTTCCTTCACTCTCACTGGCTGCTTAGTCACCACCCGAGAAGTAGGAGGTGGAGGAGGAAGCCACGAGAGGAGGAGACAGACAATTAAACAGCAGGAGAACCAAGCATTGTAGCTGAAAACATGCCCAGCCCAGGTGCTACCACTGCCCAGGTCCGGTCTTCAGATTAAGGTGCCCCACCTGCCACATGACAGTTTCCACCCTTCTCTGAACCTGGTTCTATGCACTGCTTGGTTTTTGTTTTTTTTCCCTACGTCTGAAGAGATTCCTCTCTCCAGCTGCTGTCCTATGAAGAGAGGGTCTTGCAAAAGCTACGAGTGAAAAGGGTATTCAGATGTTACACTTCCCTTTCAGCAATATCTCCACCTCAAGGCACCCTGAAGTAGAAACTGAGACAGACATTATCCCCTTCCTTCCCAGGTGCGCCCCCTCATCAGCTCTGAGCCAGAGACTTTCTACCCAGTTTCCCACAGACCCACAAGGGGATTCTGGGCTATTTTTCCACCCAAAATAAAGTTCTCAAAACTAAGATGAGGGTGGGGATGAAGATGGGGATGAAGCAGGCATGTATCCAGGATCCCTGGCAGCCCCCAGCACGGCCTGAGACAGTGGCAGGACAGATAGTGACCAGTGAGTGTGTGGGGAGGTGGAGCGGGGAATGTCGGGGGCGGGAAGAGATTCTTTTACGGCTCAGATGCGGGACCGGTGGGCTGGATCTCCAATGACGACAGATCCAGAGTCGAGGGATGGACATCCTCCGCCTCTCTGCTCCCAGGCCCCAGCTGAAGGTCGCGTCCCTCCCCTATTCTCGTGGGACGTTGAGGAGGGAAAGGGCCTGCCTAGAGACCCAAGGTGGCCTAATCCGGCTGCGCTGAGTTACTGAGCACAGATCAGCGCCCCAGCCGGGTTGCGACCCAGTTTTAGCCTCCGAACCCCGTGCCCACCACCACCTCCTCCAGGAAGCCGCCCTCACTCGCCGCCAGCCCTCTCGGAGGCAGCCGGCCGGCCACAGGCTGAGTGTAACGGCCCCGCCTGCAGCAGTGGGCCCGGCAGGCCGCCGGACTCGAGGGGTGGAGACTGGACGGCCCGTGACCTTGAACAGGCCGCCCCGGGCCCGCGTCGCGGCCTCCCCGCGCCGGCGCGACAGGCGAGCAGCGGCCAGCCCCACTCACCGAGCGAGGCCGCCGCCGCCGCCGCCGCTGCCGCCAGCCCTCTTCGGGCCCTGGCAACCCGCTCTCGGTTCCGGTTCCGGCGTCAGGTCGGTTCCGGTTCCGGCGCGCCCCTCCCCCGTCCCGGCGCCGCCGCCACCACCTCAGCTGCTTGTTTTGTTTCGACTTCCAGTCACGGCCGCGGGTGGCTGCACGCAGGGCCGGTGACGCACATCCGGCGGGAGCGGGGACGCGGCGCCGGGCAGCTCCGGGGGCGGGCCAAGCGGAGGGGGCGGGGCTCCGGTGCCTGGGCCTGCTGGGGCCCGGCGGGTGGCCGCCTCTACAGACTCCTCCCAGAGACCCCGCCCTCCCCAAATCAGAGTCCAGACCACACCCGGGGATTCACACTGGTTTATTGGAGGGGCCTTGCCAGGCTGAGGACTGTTCATGCACAGGCCATCATGCGTGCCGGTGAGGCTAGGGGCTGGGGGCGCCTCGGGCAGGGGTCACTGGCAGGTGTTGTAGATCTGGACCTGCAAGTTGATGGCCTGAAGCACACTGCGCATCCTGGCCTCCAGCCCGTCCAGCTGAGCCGCTTTGCCCTCCAGCGCCCGCTCATTCTCCTCATAAGTGCCTTCCAGCTCTGGCAGAGACAGGTCTCAGATGAAGGGTCCTTCTCCCAGAGTCTCACGTCCCTGGGGCCCACCGACCCCCATCCTCACCTTGCAGCCGCTGCAGCTTGTCTTGAGCGGCCTGCAACAAGCCCCGCGCCTCGTCCCGCAGTTGCTCCGCCCGCGCCTGCGCAGCCAGCACACCCTGGGCCTTGCGCTCAGCTAGGGCCCTCACTGTCTGGTACTGGTCGCCCAGGGGGCCCTGCAGCAGCTGTGGATGTAGATGCAGGGGGCTGGGTGGTGGCCCAATGGAGGCCCAGCCTCTATCCCCAGCCCTTCCAGCTGGCTCTACCTCAGCCTACCTGTTCAGCTTCCCGGGCACGATCCTGGGCACTGCCAGCCGTTTCTTCGGCACTCGAGGCTGCCAGGCTATTCCCGGCTCGCTTCAGTTTCAGAGCCTCCAGGAGACCGTCCAGTTGCTGAGCCCGCTCACCTGCAGAGCTCAGTGCCTGCTCCGCACCTGCCATCCTCTCCTGCACCTGCCGTGGGTGGGCCCAGGATTAAAGGGGTTTATGCGCTGTGCTCCTAACCTGGCCCCACTGGTGTCCAGGGAGGCCACACCTGGTGTAGGGTCTGCTCTGTGTCCTGTGTGTCAACCACTGCCCCCTGGATGGCACCCTGAGCAGCACCCTGTGCCCGCTGGGCCTCCTCCAGTGCCGCCTGAACTGTCTCTGCCTTCTGTTTGTCACCCTCAGCTCGACTCCTGGGGAAGAGAGGGAGTCAGAGCCTGCCAGTATCAGGACCTGGTGTCAAGAAGGGGGTGGCGGGGGGCGGGGGGGGGGTCCAAGGTTAGGGATCAGACCGTGCCCGGCGTGCGTCGTTCAGGAGCTGCTCAGCCCGGCGCACATCTCCCACAGTGCGCGCCAGGATCGTGTCCACATCTGCCAGGCTCCGGACCCGCTCTGCGATCTCACCCGCCAGCTGCTGGATCTGCTCAGGCGACGCTGGGATGGAGAGTTCTAGCACCCGGGTGGCCACCATCTCAATGCTATCAGGGTCAGCTCCCTCCTCTAATGGGGACACAGGCAAGGCCTTAAGGTCAGAGCATGGGCATAGGAACATGATCTGGGGGTTTGGACTCAGAGACCACACATGGGGTATGGATTTACTAACAGGCAGAAGGATGTAACCACAAGGACAGGACTCTACATGGGACACAGATTTGGGGTCGTGGACTTTGGGATGACATAAAGGCTCGGGGTCGATACATCCCAAGTCCCTGCCCACTGGTAGTCACAAACACAGGTACCATGTGGGCCCTGACTCAAGTATGAACACAGACACAGGGGAAACACCACGTGGCCTGGGCCACAGGGAGGCTCACGGCTGAGGAAGTCCTTCACATTCTGGATAAGTTGCCGCAGTTCCTGGTTGGCCTGCTCCACCTGGCCCCTGGACGCATTAGCCTTGTCCAGGGCTGCCTGGGCCCGCTGCTGGGCCTCGCCTGCCTGTCGACGGGTTTCAGCTACCTGGCTGAGGATGCCACCGCCTTCCGCCAATGCCCGCTGCAGCTCTGCCTGTGTGTGGCGGGCCCGACCCAGCGCCAGGTCTGCCATGGCTGCTGCCCCACTGCAACTGAGGCCCCCACAGCGGGGCTGCCCCTCCTCGTCCCGGCAGCCGGCACCCCCGCAGGGGCTTGTGGCACAAGGCGCATCTCCTGGGGACCCACACACCTGCCAGGCACAGAACAAGTCAGGGCTGGGGGAAGGAACAGCCACACCCATATGTCCCACCCCACACTGAGCCTTACCAGTTCATTGATGTCTGTCAGACTCAGGGCGTGGGTACGGGCAGAGAGCTCGCCCAGGGCCCGCTGGTTGGCCATGTGCCTGCGGTTGAAGTCCTCCCTCCGGGCACTCATCAGGGCCTCTGTCCGGTGCCGCATGTCTGCTGAGTTGCTCACAGGGCTGGGCACTGTCAGGGCCGACATGTTGGCACGGCGTTCTGCCTCTGCAGACAGGCTGTGGGCCTGGCGGATGCTGTCGTAGGCACCTGAGTTGGGCAGAGGCGGGCAGTCAGCTGAAGACCCACCCTGATCCACCTGCCTCGGGGGTCACCAACTCACCCAGGAAGTTTGAATGCTTGAGGAGGTCCAGATGCTGGTCAAGCTGCCGCAGCGTGAGATTAAGTGCAAGCCCATCTCGCTCTAGACTGCTCAGTGCATGGTTGGCATTGAAATTGTCATCCTGCACATCTGTAAGCTCAGCCTCCAGCCGGGTCAGGTGCTCCGTGGCCTCCCCGATTTCGCGCCTATGTGAAGTGACACAGACTTCAGCCCTGGCACGTAGGGCCCCTGCCCCATCCCACCACTCATCCTCGGGCTCGTCCGCACCGCAGCTCCTCTGTGGCCTCCACGAGCTGTGCGGTGGAGGCGGCGGAGGCATTTCGGGCACCCACGATGCCCTGCACAGTGCCCAGCTTCTCCTGCAGGTGCCGGAAGCTGCTCTCAAAGGCACCCAGCACGCCTGTCTGCTGCAGCTCTTGCGTCCACTGCTCCAGGCGCCGTGTGCGGGCCACCAGATCCTGCACCACGCGGTCCCAGTCCCCGAAGCATGCATGGCAGGGGTGGCAGGCGGGAAAGACTCCTGAGAAGCCACGGGCACACTGGTCGCAGCGCACGCCAGACACGCCAGGGCGGCAGCTGCAGTGGCCCGTGGAACGGTGACACTGAGGTGTATCTATCCCACGAGGGTCACAGTCACAGGCTGCGGGCAAAGGCCAGACCACCAGGTTAGGGTGCCAGTGGAGCATCCTGGGAAGTGCCCCCCATCTACTCTGGCCCCTCTAGCCCCCTCACCACGGCACTGCAACCCAGGGTCTCCCCAGTGGAGCTCCTGGCACTCAGAACAGGTCCGCCCGCCGAAACCAGCATGGCAGTGGCACTGTCCTGTGAACTAGAGTGGAAACAGGCAGAGGTCAATCAGGGGCAGAGACCTCAAGACAGGAGGCAGGCAGCTGGCCCCACCCACCCAGGGATCCACAGGAAGTGCCCTACCTCATTGCAGGTGGGGCCTCTGGCTCGGCTTGGGTGGCAGGCACAGGGCTGGCAGCCACGGCCACTGGTGAGGTTCCAGAAGTTGGGGGCACAGCGGTCACAGCTGAGGCCCTGGATGTTGGGGAGGCATGGGCACTGCCCACTGCTTGGGTCACAGTTGCAGTGGTCAGTGGACGGGCACTGCCGGGGATCTGTGCCCAGTAGGTTGCAGGTACAGCCTGTGCCAGCCAAGATGAGCACACCAGTCAAGGGACAAGCACCAGTCAAGGGGAGCCCTGCCCGGCAGCCCCCCCATCCCCACACTCACGGTGACAACTCTGTCGGGCAGCCTGCCCATGGAAGCCAGGCTTGCAGTGGGCACAGCGCGGCCCTTCCGTGTGGTGTAAGCAGCGCAGGCATTGCCCCGAGCGGGGGTCACAGGCATCTGGGTCCGTGGGGTCAATGTTCCCACTGCACTCGCATGGCTGGCACCGGCCGCCTGGCCTTGATGGGTCCCCAAAGTGCCCGGGGGCACAAGCTTCGCATCGCAGCCCTGCCCACAGTTGGGGGAGGGGAAGGCGTGAGTGCTCAACCCAGCTGCTCTACCCTGTCCCACGCCTGCACCTCCTCACTCACCTGTGTAGCCTGCCCGGCAGTGGCACATGACCTGCTGCGAGTACCCATCCCTGTGGCAGGAAGTAGCGAAGTGCCGCCGGCTCCCAGGGCCTTCGGGGCAGGGGCAGGGCCGGCATTGGCCCCCGTAGGGCAGCCGAGGGTCCCCATGGAAGCCAGCAATGCACCTGCAGGGAGGAGAGGGAAGCGCTGAGTCCTCCCTGAGCGGCGTGCCTACCCACCCGCTCGTCCACGGCTGTTCCTGGCTCACCTTTCACAGTGCTCACCCCCAGTGTGGTCCCGGCAGCCCAGGCAAGCGCCAGTGTGGGGGTCGCACTCGTCTGCGTGCCCGTGGCAGACACAGGGCCGGCAGCTCGGGAACCCCCACTGGCCCCGTTGGCAGCGGTCGCAGCGAAGCCCAAATGCACCAGCTCGGCAGGGGCACTGCCCACTGGAGGCGTCACACAGGCTGCTGAGTGCCCCCTCAGGGCTGCACTGGCAGGCTGGGGGCAAGGCGGAGACTGAGCCAGGGCAGGGTTTTCAGGGGAAGCTGGGTGGGGTCAGAGTAGAAGGTCAGAGGATGGGAGAGAAGGTCAAGTGATCAGGGCTGAGGATGTGGGGTCCAAAGCCAGATGAGAAGAAGAAAGAAGCAGCGCCAGAAAAAGGAGTGAGGACAGTAGTGGGGTGGGGGCAGACGATAGGTGGGATGAGGCCAGTGAATACCTTGACAACCCATGGGGCCAAAGCCATAGTATCCGGGGGCACAGAGGTCACAGCGGCGCCCCACCACTGCGGGTTTGCACCGGCACTGACCGCCATGGGGGTTGCACTCGGAGCTCAGGGAGCCCTGGGGGTCACACTGACAGGCTGTGGGCACAGGGAACAGGGCAGGTCAGGCTGAGCCCCCACACCTCCACCCCACCAGCCACCCCACACACACTCACGCAGGGCTCCGTTGTAGAGCAGCGTGGACAAGCTGATGAGGAGAGGGGCACAGGCCTCGGAGGGAAGGGGCTTGCTGGGCATCAGACCCTCCTCGTGGCAGCGGTAGCGTTCAAAGGTGGCCCGGCGCTCCAGAGAGGCTGCGTCACCCCCACTAAACATCTCCAGCACCAGGACACGGGGCAGCAGCACCAGCTTGAGAGATGAGCAAGGAAGGGTGAGATTCAGAGCCTGGACCATATGGAACCACCAGGACACTAAGCATGGTGCCCCCTCCAGACCTGCCTCTTCCATGGCCCCATCCAACCAGCCACCACTACAGGACTCAGCCCACAGGCCCCGCCATCTTGGTAGGTATGGGAAGAGAGAGGTGTTCACCGAGTCAATGAGTAGGCTGGGTCCGGAATAGGGGGCCCCAGGCTGGGCACTTCCTCCTGTTCGCACCATTTTGAGATGTAGCTTGTAGGAGATGCCAGGCTCCAGGCAGACAGGTCTGGGAAATACCATGTGCCTGGGGTAGGGGAGGATGGGTATGGGGGTCACCCAGGGTTACCGTATACATCATCTTGGGCCTCCCCACGCCACACCCAGCAAACAAACCACCAGCCAAGAAACAGACTGCGCTGGGCCACAGACAGCTGACAGCCAGGCGGAGAATCCATACAGAAGATTCCCATAAATGAGCCTTCACTGGGCTCATCGCCTGTGCTGAAAATACTCCGTATGGCCTTGCAACCCCACAGCATTTCCCTAGCACAAATATTCAGTTCAGTTGCTCAGTTGTGCCCAATTCTTTGTGACCCCAAGGACTGCAGCACACCAGGCTTCCCTGTGCATCACCAACTCCCAGAGCTTGCTCACACTCATGTCCATCAAGTCGGTGATACCATCCAACCATCTCATCCTCTGTTGTCCCCTTCTCCTCCCGCCTTCAGTCTTTCCCAGAATCAGGGTTTTTCTTTTCCAATGAGTCAGTCGTTCGCATCAGGTGGCCAAAGTATTGGAGTTTCAGCTTCAGCATCCATCCTTAACACTTTCCAATTTTCCCTCCATGTCCTTTTTACGCTTCCTCCAACCTCCACCTTCAACCCTCCACCAGGGCTCCTCTTCACCAAGACTGCATCACCTCCCACAGCCCCAGGTCATTCCCAGCAGCTGCCACACCCACCCTAAGGTTCTTTGATCCTCCCTGAAAAAATCTTTACTCAAGATTCAAGTCTCCCTCAACTGCTGCTCTGTCTTTGTTCTCCTGGCCAACACAGCCCTAAAATGTAACCATAGTCACTGCGTCTAAGCCTCTAAGCCTCCCACTCCTGGGAGCTTGTGCCCAACATGCCACGCAGTCGGCCTGTCCCAAGGTCGCCAGTGACCTCCCTGTAGCCAAACCTAGTTCTCTGTTCTTATCTGCTCTGGCACCCAGCAGCATGCAGTGAGAACAGAACGCCTTCCTTCCTCAGACACTCTTTGCAGTTGTTGGGACCTTGTCCAGACTCGTGACTTCTCCCCATCTCCCAGCTGCTCCCTCTCTACTGGGTTCTACCATTAGAGTACTCCAAAGCTTGGTTCTGCTCCTCCTTCCTTTTTCTGTTCATTTAATTGAGAACCACCTCTTCACAGACCAGTCTTACATCGCCAATGTGAGCCCTCCAGTAATTCCAGACACACAAATCCAACCACCTCCTGGCCTTGTCCCCTCATGTTTCAGCATCTCAGAAGTGCTCCCCGCTAGGTCTCACCTCAGAAAAGAGCCCATGCCATCCAGACGCCCAAGCCCCAAACCCTGGAGTCACCTTTCCACCTTTTCTCCCTTTCCAACATGTCTAAGCTGTCAGCTCTGCCACCAGAACCCTATGGAAGCTTCTTCTTCTTGCCACCTCAATTGCTACATCTGTGTCCAGCCAGCTGTCACTCGGCTAACTCAGTAACTCCCAGCAGACAGCCCAGCTTCCGTCTGGGTCCTTTAGGTCTATCCTCCACTGGGAAACTAGAGGAGTCTTTGTTAAATGTAAAGTTGGCTGTAGTGGGTACAGCCAGGCTCATTATGCTATTCTCTCTGCTTCTATGTATTTTTATTTTTACATGATAAAAACTTAAAAAGAAAGTGATTTAATAAAAGATCCATGAAACAAATACTACTCTCCAATATAATAAAAAACCTTAATCAGGCCAGTTACATCCCTGTTCAGAGCACTCTGACACTCTTCCAAGCCCCCACAGGCATCCCCCCTCTCCTGATACTGAATGGGCTCCCCTTAATTCCTGCCTTGGCCTCTGGAACTTGGACCCCTGAAGAAGCAGGCCTGGTTCTCTCTACTTCCTTCCTCTGACCTGCACCACGCCCAGCAGCGTTGGCAAACAGCACCCAGGAGGAGCAGGCGCTTGAAGGAACAGATGAATAAGCAGTGGGTCTTCCATGTGCCCTGCAGGGAGCTGAGGGCTGACCCACAATCCTCCCCCACTCCCCAACAGTGGCAGGTGCTCCCACTAGTGTCCTCACCTGGTGCCTGGCCGCAGGGTTCCTGGGATGTGGTCATCTTGGGGAAGCACGTGCCCACATGGGCTGTGGGCAGACACAGGCCCTGGACGCTGCACGGTCAGTTCCATCTCCGCCCACTGCTCTGGCACCTGGCGGGGGCACAGGATGATGGAGGAGATGCTCCCACATTCAGAGGGTAAGCTCTGGGTTAGGTGTCGCAGAGTCTGACCTGGGGCTCCAAGCGCAGCAGCACATCATAGTCCATGGCTCTTGGTACAGACGCCACCACGAACTCCAGCACCTGGCCTTCCCGCAGCCTAACAAAGCCCGGGCCGGTCCAAGACGGAGTGCCCCCAGGGGTCGCCAGACGCTCCACCACATCGAGCACCTGGGAGGCAATGCAGCTGGGGGTGGGGGGATCTTCTGCCACAGCCTGTCCCCAGGCCCCAGCTCTCCAGTGGAGGCCCTACTCAAGGCAGACACCCTCCCTCCACCAGGCACCACCCATAATGCAGCCTCTCCATCCATAGTGCCATCCATGCCCTGCCCCCTAACAGTGCCCCCCCTACCTGCCCCCGGGCTTCCTCAGCCTCCCAAGCGAGGTGGTCAAGGAAGGGCCGGAAGTAACCAGGCTGCACCTGCTCGCAGCGTCGCCCCACCATGTGCTGGCGGCAGCGGCACTGCCCCGTGGCCTCGTTGCACCTAGGGGACACGTGGTTACTCCAGAGGGGTCCGCCATCCTGCCCAGGATCCTTTCCCCACCCACTCACGGCCTGTTATACAGCACTCACTGGGGATCCAAGGCTCCACCAATGTCGCAGTCACACGGACGGCAGCCAAGCAGATCATGGCTCAGGCCCCAGTGGCCAGGCTGCAGGACAAGAGGTTGCTGAGGGCCCGAAACAGACTCCCCTCTCTGCCCAGCAGAGAATCCAATGATGACTCTCAGTGTCTACATTCCTTGGGGAAGTACACTCCCCATACCACTGGCTCCCACCCTTGGCCTCTCACCCAGGTTCAGGCCCTAAGCCGTCAGCACCCAGCCAGGGGGGCATGGACACCACCCCCCAGCCCTGTGCTCTGAGGACAACCGCAGCACTCCAGCCCCCCTCCCGTCGCACCAGGCAGCGGTTGCAGCCCTGGCCCGTCACCAGACGCTTGCAGAAACAGGCTCCACTGTTGCGGTCACAAGGGGTGCCCCCCGGCACCGTGCCCCGTGGGTCACACTGACATCCTGCAGGGAAGGAGACCCATCAGCACTGTGGGGAGCTGGGGCAGTGCTCAGTCCAGCTGGGTCAAGGGTAAGAGGTCCAGGGTCAAGGTCAGGACTGGAGTCAGGACAGGAAGCACATACGTTGGCAGCCCAGGGGGTTGCTGGCACTGAGCCCAAAGAAGCCGTCGCGGCACTGCTGACATCGAGAGCCCACCACATGTTCTTTGCAACGACACTGGCCCGAGACCAGTCCCAGAGCAGGGTCATCGTGGGGATCACAGCGGCCCCCGTCTTGGGAACCCATGGGGTCACAGTCACAGGCTGGGGCACAGAGAAGTACAGGGTTACCCTAGGCCAATGAACCCAGCACCAGTCAAGTCTCAAGCCCCACCCTAGATTCCCAGTCTGTCTCCACACACCCCCCCACCCTCCACCCCAAATCTCTGCAACTTGGCCATAGTCTAGCACATCCTCCGCTCCTAACCCGGAGACAGCCTTCCTGCTCCAGGGTTCAGTTCCCGCCTTACAGCGGCACACAGCAGGGTCGCGCAGGTCCTTGGTCGGGTCCCGGTAGAAGAAGGGCCGGCAGAGCTCACATTGGCGCCCAGCTGTGTTGTGCTGACACCCGTCACACACGCCTCCGCTCACGTTGCCGGATGCCAGGTATATGGCCATGTCAAAGTGACAGCTGTGGGCATGCCCATGGCACTCACACTCTTGGGAGAGGGGAGGGAAGACAGGGCAAAGGTTACTGGAGGGACTGTGCCCTGAGAGGAAGGGACTCAGGGGGCCCCAGTGCCACCTTAGGTCCCTGCCACCGGCCAGAATTTGTGGGCGGGGTTCAGCTTTCTCCTGGGCCCCTCATCAGAGCAGACTGTTGTGAAGGGTTGAAAGAGTCCCTGGGGACATCAAGACCAGGATGAAAAATGAAAGTGTTAGTCGCTCAGTCGTTTCCAATTCTTTGCGACCCCATGGACCGTAGCCCACCAGGCTCCTCTGCCCATGGAATTCTCCAGGTAAGAAAACAGGAGTGGGTTGCCATTTCCTTCTCTAAGGGATCTTCCTGACCCAGGGTCAAACCCAGGTCTCCTGCATCACAGGCAGTTTCTTTAATCATCTGAGCCATCAAGGAAGCCCCCTTCACAAATCCTTTTTTCTGGCCACGCCTCATGAGATTAAAAGATGCTTTGGAAGGAAGTTATGACCAACCTAGATAGCATATTAAAAAGCAGAGACATTACTTTGCCAACAAAGGTCCGTCTAGTCAAAGCTATGGTTTTTTCAGTAGTCATGTATGGATGTGAGAGTTGGACCATAAAGAAAGCTGAGCACTGAAGAATTGATGCTTTTGAACTGTGGTGTTGGAGAAGACTCTTGAGAGTCCCCTGGACTGCAAGGAAATCCAACCAATCCATCCTAAAGGAGATCAGTCCTGGATGTTCATTGGAAGAACTGATGTTGAAGCTAAAACTTTGGCCGCCTGATGTTAAGAGCTGACTCACTGGAAAAGACCCTGAAGCTGGGAAAGACTGAGGGCAGGAGGAGAAGGGGACGACAGAGGATGAGATGTTTGAATGGCATCACTGACTCAATGGACATGGGTTTGGGTAAACTCCAGCAGTTGGTGATGGACAGGGAGGCCTGGGGTGCTACAGTTCATGGGGTCGCAAAGAGTCAGACACGACTGAGCGACTGAACTGAACATGGCTTGCAGAATCTTAGTTCCCTGACCAGGGAATGATCCCAGGCCTTGGCAGTGAAAGCACTGAGTCCCAACCACTGGGCAACCAGGGAATTCCTTCCAGATACCCTTCAGACACCATCTAGGTGTTAGGGACTTAACCAACAGCTCTAGGTTGTACCCAGGGCACAGCCAGGCCACAGAGTTTTGGTGCAGTGGGGGCTGGGCTCTCACTCACTCTTGCAGGCATGACTGTGGCGGTCCTCAGCCGGGTGCCAGGGCAAGTCATGATAGAAATCCTGACACTGCTCACAGTTAAGGCCCCGAGTGTTGTGTTTGCAGACACAGGCCCCATGAACCTAGGAGGGTGGGCAGGCAAGTGGTCAGCACCGCCCAGGTGGGCCCGCCCCTGCCCACAGCCCAGCTCCAGCCAGCCGAAGGCCCTCACCATGCCCTCAGCGTGGGCTGGTGCCCCCGGGGCGGGCGCACACTGTGAGGCGTGTCCATAGCAGAAGCAGTTGCCACGCACAACCAGCTCGTAGAGGGCATAATAGTATTTCTCGCGGATCTCCCGCCGAGGGTCAAGCAGGTTGTCCCCAAGCGTGTGTAGCCGAGTCAGGTTTACCCGTAAGTTGGTGATCTTCAGCAGGTCTAAGCAGAGTAAAGAAGACTGGCATGGCTCTTCCTGGGCCATGCCCAACCGGGGGGCTGAAGCTGCCAAGGTCACCTTGGGAGACCTCCTGTCTATAGCTGTGTGAGCTAAACTGGACTTGGCACCTGCCCTAGGAAACACCCAAAATAGCTCCCGAGGCCCCAAATAGTTAGCAGCTGGACACTGGGACCGTGCCAGGCTCAGAGAAGGGAGCACTCACTCTGGATCCGAGGGCTGTAGGGGTCTGGAATGGGGATGGCAGGGTCCAGCACCCGATAGATGACCTGAGAGGGGCATGGAGGCATTGCAGACATTGGACTTGTGTCCAAGGGCATGCCCACCGTGCCCCATCTCTGCCCCAAGTCCAGAGCCCAGCCCTCACCTCGCCTTCAGTGGATGGCTCAATCTCTGAGTAGCGGGACTCACAGACGACATCGTCCCAGTGCCGTGGAGGGGCCAGCGGGACTCCGGGGAAGTCCGCCGCACAGTCATAGGAGAAATAGCGGTACACGCGCCAGGTGCGTCCGAAGTCAGCCGAGCGCTCCACCAGCATGGCAGCTGGGCGAAATGTCTGGGTGGGGAGCATGGCTCATCAGTGGGCACCAGGACCCAAGTCCAGCCCAAGCCTCTCAAGAACCCTGTCCAGCTGGGGCCTGCTCTCAAGTAGCTCATGGAGAGGTAGGGGTGACCAGAGGAAGCCAAGAAAGAATCGGGAAGGAAAGCCACCCCGAGTGGGGAAGTTAGGGGCCCCAGGGAGATAGCGCCTGACCCAGGCTGGGACTGGGGCAGCATGTACACAGGCCTGGAGGTGGAAGGCAACAGCAGCTGTGGGAGGTGAAAGGGCCTCCCATCCAGGCAGGGAACAGCGTATGAGTACAGAGAGGCTGGGCTGAAGATCTGGGGCTCTGTTCATGGGCACTGGGGAGCCAAGCAGGGTGCTTCAAGCAGGCTCCCAGACACGCGGGCACCTTGAAGGTCATAATGAGGTGCGTGAAATGGAACTCAGCCTCCAAGTCCAGCTGGATGGTGACCACGGGGACACCTGGGACAGGAGTCAGAGGTCAGGGCCTTGAGGCTACTTAGTGGGCAGCCCTGCTCCCCCCATACCCCACCCGCAGCCTCACCATTCTCTGACTGCCACCAGGCTGTCCGGCGCTGTGGTGCAAAGCTGGTAACTACATTCTGGATGCGATGGCTGTTTGGATTATCTCTGGCAGAGAAGGGGCGCCGGGAGTCACACAGAAAACATTTCTTCTCATCCTGGGTCAAATCAGGGTCAGGGTCAACGTCTCAGCCACTACTAGTCCACCCTGACTCTGCCCCCCACCTCCACCGCAGTCCCACCTGCAGGTGACTGACGATGCAGTAGGGCTGGGGGCCGTGCAAACCGCAGGTGGACGAGGCGGTCAGTCTGTCAGCGCGGCCGACCAGCAGGTCGCCTGTGGCAGGGTAGCAGCTTCCCCGAGAACAGCTTGGCACATCCGGGGCTGGGGCCTGGGCCAGGGCGGTGACCAGCACTGGGAACAGGGGGTCAGCTGGTTCTGCAATACTACCCTACCCCATGCAGCCCCTGACCCAGCTACCCCAGGACCCACCATCACATCCCATCCCCACCAGGCCTACACCAGGCCCTCTCACCGCTCAGCAGCAGGCCCAGCTGAAGCTGCCAGGGCCCAGGCTGTCCTGGCAGGTCCCTCCCTCGTCCCCCTGCTGCGACCCACTCCATCCTGAAGAGGAGAGGAAGAGGATGAAGGGGGATGAGTGGTCTGGGGCCCGTGCCCTCCTATCCCCTCCCCTGGGGTCCCGTGTTGACTCTGCCTGTGTGGGTCCTTGGCCGATTCCCCACTCTGTCGGTCCTCTGTCGGTCCAGCGGTCCCTCCACTAGCTCGGAGTCCAGCGACTTTGAGCAAAGTTGGGAAGTATGGCAGGAAGTAAAGCATGGAGCGGATCTCAGGCGGGAGCACAGCATCATACAGAAAACCCCTACCTCTCTGGGAACGACTCACTCCAGAAACTAGACACAGACCAGCTCATCTGTAAACCTTTATTGTGCCCTCAGGCCCAGGTCTGCACAAAGCCAGGGGAACACTGGGGCTTGGGGTCCTAGGCCACTGTGGTTCAGGGCCACACCAAGCAGGGGTTGTGGCATAAGCAAAGGAGAGGAGTGTGATCTTGGAGACCTCAAGGGACCTATGGAGACAAACCTTTGTCCCCCGTGTTGTCGGTGCTATGGGAGGCTCCATCAATTAGGCTTTTCATTCCCAGGGCTCCAGCATCAGTGGGGTGGTGGAAAGGCACACTCAGGGTGCAAAGCTCCCCTAGTCAGGGACTGTGAGGAGCTTTACGACAGCCTGACCAGAAGGACAGGACAACATGGGGGTTGGAAGAGATGGAGAAAGGCCATCCCCTGTCCAGGGTCTCCGCCTCCCCCAGTCACTACAACAAGTAGCCACGAGAAGAACTCAGTTTCCTCATATGAAAAAGGGAGCTGGGCACCGACAACAGACCAGAGCGGTAGCGAGTGAATCCAGATCTTCTGGCTATTCATCCACTCCAGACGTTTTGGCCCGCCGGGAGCGCCCAGATCCGGGCTTGGAATGTGCGCTGCCGGAGCGCGTGCCCCACCCAGGCCCCTGGGACCTCGGCAGGGACCAGACTCTGGGGTCTGTAGGGCCCTATCGGGGTAACTTTGAGCTTGCTACATCCGCGCCCACTGTCTGGAGTCAGGTGGAGAGTACCCTGGAGCGGCAGGCCCAAGGAAAAAAGCTGGAGTTCTTTAGGGGAAACATCAAGATTCACCAGTTATCTGGAGGGGAGGTCATGTGTGTGTGGGGGTGTCAATGACCCCAGGGGGTCATGTGGTCAATCTAAGGGGCTCAGGGATAATAGAGAGCGCTCAGAATTATGGATCACTCAGAGATAAGGCTCTATCAGGATCTCGGGGGCACTAGATGGCCTCAGGGAGTTGTATGTGACCCCTCCTATCTGTCAAAGTCAGAGGACCACTAAACATGGTGTCACATGGATCACTCAGGATCAGAAGGCACTCTGGTTGTCTCTGGGCTCTCAAGGTCAGGAGATTCCTGGGTCACTGTGGGGTCACTTGGAGTCAGCAAGGTAGTCTGAGTCCCTCTCACTGGCATCCACAGACCAAAGTCAGCAGGTGGCATATGCCCTGGCCCACAGCTGCATGTGACCCAGTAGCTCTGCTGCCCGCTGCTCCAGGGCCCACAGGGTGGCCATTTTCTTGCCCAGTGCCTCCTCATTCTGAGCCAGGCGGCGTTCCAACCCTGGGGATTAAGGTCATCTGAACCAGGCTCTGACCTCTGGCCCTAATCTCTGACCCTGGTCCTCATCTCCATCAAGACCCTGACTGTGACCCCAGCCTGATCCCCATATGAATATGGACCCAACCTGGATCCAGCCCTGACCCTCCCACACCATCCCTCTAACTCTGACCCTGACAACCCACCATACCCACCCACCATGGCCCAGCCACATACCCTCCAGTCTTCTCCAGCTGTTCTGTACCAGCGTTAGCAGCTCTTGGGCCTCAGCTCGTGCCCGCTGTGCCCGCTCTCCTGCATCCTGCACCGTGGCCACAAGTCTCTCCATGCCTTCCTGCACCTCCATCACACCCAACTGGGCCACCTGCAGCTCCTAGGGCAGGGCTGGCTCTGAAAGCCCACCCACCTGGACCCTACTGTCCCAAACATACTGCCCCCTGAAGTTCCCAAGGGGAAGCGGGGCTTTAGAACTGAGATCCTGCTTCAGCCCAGTGTAGCCCAGTCCCACCTAAACTCCGATTCATGCTACTCCACAGGGGTCCCTGAGACTCTGAAGTCCGCTTTTCCCATCTCACCTGGCCCAGGCTCCCAGCCATGCCCAGGGCATGCGTGGCTCGCTCTTCTGCCTCCCAGGCCTGCGGCTGAATCAGGGCCAAATGGGTCCTGAGAGCTGCAGATCCACTGGACAGATGTCCCAGGACTGGGGTCATATCCCCTGCCAGTGCAACCTGGGCCAGGTGGCTGGCCACCTGAGGCAGAGATCAGGGGATCACAAAGAGGTCACGGCAGGGCAGGGTGTTCACACGGTCAGGGTATTTAGCACTGTGTTATTAGAATAGGTCAAGGATCTCAGGGGAAGAATAGAGATAGCAGCCTCTGAACAAGAGGTGTGAGGGAGCTGAAGGGTATGGGGGTGGGGGGCGTGGATCACCTCCTGTACTCTGGCCTCCAGACCCTGAAGTCTCTGTTTCACCACCTGCAGCCCTTGCTCTGCAGCCCTTGCATGAGTTCCCGCCTCAGCCAGCACTCCCTCCAAAGTCAGCACTTGGTGCAGAGCCCTGGCTGTACCCGCCCTGAAGGATGCAGGCAATCAGTCCGGCAATCCCTTCCTCCCCACCATCTGACCTCTACCACCAGCCTCCTGGCCCTTCACCTGGTCTGCTGGGCCCAATGGAGGACACCTTCAGCTTCGGGCAGCTCCTGACCCATGGCCTCTGGTGCAGGGAGGGCACCCTGGATCTGATCCAGCAGGAAAGCAAGGCCCGCTGCCTCATCTTGGGGGACAGGCACCACCAGCCCACGCCATGCCACCAGCTCTATGCTCACAGCATCCGCACCTTCAGCTGTGGGGATGGAGGCAGGGATCCTGGATGTGAACTCTGATCCCCTGACTCAACGAGCCTTGACCCTAACCTCTCACTGACCCTGCCTCTGATATGGTTACACTGTGTACTAGAGGCTGTGTGCATGCTCAGTCATGTCCAATTCTTTGTGACCCCATGGACTGGAGCCTGCCGGGCTCCTCTGTCCATGGGATTATCCAGGCTACAGTACTGGAATGGGTTGCCATTTCCTCCTCCAGGGGATCTTCCCGACCCAGGGATTGAACCCATGTCTCCTGCACTAGCAGGTGAATTCTTTACCACTGAGCCGTCTGGGAAGCTTATGCTAGAGGCTTCCAAGAGCCAACTGTTACATTTTCAGGAGTTATATTAAGCCCTTGTTAAATAATATGTGTGTGTGTGTGTTTAGTCACTCAGTTGTGTCCAACTCTTTGTGATCCCTATGGACTGTAGCCCACCAGGCTCCTCTGTCCATGGGACTCCCCAGGCAAGAATACTGGAGTGGGTTGCCATTTCCTCCTCCAGTTATTAAATAATAGGTAGGCTGATGTCAGTCATGATGGGAATTACTCATACCATGGAAACTGACAAATGTTACAAACCAAGTCCTCCTGACCCCCAGGTCAAAACCTGTTCAACATTCACTAGCACACTAATGCTCCCTGGTCAGCCCTGACAAGTCTTCCTCATTCTAGGGATATCCTAGCAGGGTCTTGGAGACCCACCTGCCCCTGCCCTCAGCAGTGAACAGACATATAACAAGCAGACATGTACCCAAGAGGAAATGCTGGATGGTCTGCACAGTTGCTTGCACACGAGCCACGGTAGCCATGCCCCAGGGCCCCCTTGCACGACGCCACGTCTCCCAGGCCTGGCTTCCTGTGGAGCTTGCAGTGGCCTGAGTCTGCCATAGCTGGTAGGGGTGGGCCATATATGGAATGTGTCTCTTGCGAGGCCATGGCCTAGCCATGGTACCCTGTGACTCCCCCAGGCTCCCCTCCACAGACCCCACAGCTCTGTACCAGATGCTGGCACTGCTCCAAGGCGATGACTGCTATGTCCAGGCTACGGGAGGAGTTACGGGAGGCAATCAGAGCCCACTGGGAGGCAGGCAGGGTCCCAGGGCAAGAGAGAACAGCAGAGGGCACAGGAACATGGGCCAGCCCAGGTCCCTGACTCCTGCATCCCTGCCAACAATATCAGGGTCCCAATGAGGAATCTGTGTCCCGGATCTCGAATGGCCCTACATTCAGTTTAGCCTCAGGAGAGTCCTCGCCTTGGCAAAACCTCCCCAGTGACCCATATCTCCACCCACCACCACTCCAGCTTTGTCTACCAGTCGCAGAAGCCGAGGGCTCAGCCCCTGGACCCTGTCGACCAGCCCCTTCAATTTCAGCTGCAACACGGCTGGTCCTCTGGGTCGGCCCATTGCCCACAACAGCTGCTCTGTCCACCGCCGGGCCTCCTGGGCTTGCCCCAGGAGGCTGTCTGGTCCTCCAAGTGTGGCCACAACCTGAACTGTATGCAGGGCCTCTTGAGAAAGCAGGGCAGCTGAGGAGACCTGGGCCACAGCCTCTGTAGGGGACGGAAATGACAGAGGGGTGGCTAGGGGTTCTACTGGCTGAGGTGGTGTCCATCAGCCTCGTGGGTCCCCCAGATATGTAAGCAAAGGCACCCATTCCCTTCCTCCTGGCCCAGCCTTGCCCCCACCCTCACCTGTGGCCCATCCACGTGCCTACTTGGCCTCACCTTGGGCTCCTGTTGCCTTCCTGGGCCAGGCCAGGCCCTTGACATAGTCTAACTCCTGGGATAATTCTTCTAGCTGTTCACACTGTCCCCTAACCCGTGACTCTCTCTCTGCCACAACCTGTGCTGTGACCCACAGTGCCTGGGCCAACGTGGTTCTTTCTGTCCTGTGGGAAGGTAGAGTATCAGCCTGGCCAGAGATGTCCCTTTCCCCCTGACTCCTCACTCCAGAGGACTCATCTCACTCCCGGACCCAGGACTCAGACAGGCCAGCCAGAGACCGTCTGAGTCCCTGACCCTATGAGGCCAGCTGGAGCCCTCCTCCCTGATGACCCCACACCCCTTGCCTGAGTCTGGTGATCCACTCTGTAAATTGTCGCATAGGCCCTCCGGTGGGGGAAGGTGATTCCAGGAGTGTCTGGGCCTGCTGGAGTTTACCCTCCAAGGCCTGCAGGTCTCCTCTCCGGCGCCTGGCACCCCAGCTAGGCATGCCCTGGCGCAGAGCGGCCACCTTGTGGGCCATGGTGTCCAGCTGCAGCTGGAGGGGAGCCAGGCGTTGGTCCCAGGAGGTGAAGCAGGGAGGGCAGGACGTGCAGTGTGGGAAGACGCCTGTGGAGCCACGGGCACATGCCGTGCACCTCGGCCCTGAGATGCCCTCTCGGCAGCTGCAGGTCCCTGTATGTGGGTCACAGCTGGGTGAGAGGGAGCCCTGGGGGTCACAGGCACAGGCTGCGGGGAGAGACAGGGTCAGGGCAGGGAGCAAGTGGCACTCACCCCAGCCCCACCTCCACCAAGCCTAGAAGAGGAAGATCGCCCTGTGTGAGCGTGGTGGTCTCTCCTAAGCCACTGCTTGGACGGCCAGGGGTAATGGCACCTACTCCGGCCAGAGGGGCCATCCCGAGTGGCCGCCTTTGGGCAGGAAGACAGCCTGGGGCTCCAGGGGCTCTGTGGCCCAGGCTGGGGTCGGCTTGGGTCCAGACTGGCAGGTAGGGTCAGGAAAGAGCCACCCAGCATGTCTGCTCCACAGACCCACCTGACATGGCCTTTCCTACACTCTTTCCCTGTAGCTGTTTTCATGACTATTACTTTAAGTTTTGGAGGAAACAGCCATGAACACGTTGTGCACTTCCTCAGGTTAAGCCCAAAGTTCCCCTGTGCACCCCCCCACTGCACCCTGAGGGCCGTCAGGACCGCCTCATCCCTGGCGGTGGAGCGTGTGAACCAGTGCGCCCTGCTCACCTTTGCACTCGCGCTCCGGGTCACCCCAGTACCCATCTTGACACTGGGAGCACGTGCGGCCCCCAAATCCCGCCCGGCAGGGGCACTGACCTGTCACCTGAGGGAAAAGAGTGTGACCAGTCAGTGAACCAAAAGGGAGAGAGAAGGGCAAGAGGGCTCAGAGCAGCACACTGGTGACTCCCCTCGGCCCTGTGCCCACCCCAGCAGTACCCACACTAGTGCTTGACTGAAGGCTTCTCCCCTCCTTCTGCCTCTGGTCTGAGCCCCAGGCCAGCCCCCACTTTCCCACCATCCCCAGGCTGGCCCTCTGGGTTCTCAACTCCTGACAGGCCCCTGTGTGCCCTGAGCCGACCACCCCACTATCTCCACACCCTCTGACTCCCTGACTCCCACCCTGTCCTCACCAGGGACCCGAGAGCACACTTCAGACCTCATCTCCTTCAGCTGGACCCGTGTGGTCTCAGGCCTGCTCACAGCTCGTGTCCCACGAGAGCACAGACACTTAGCTGTCACTGCCATGCACCCCTCTGCTGGTGGTCGCATTAACACTCGCACCAGCCCTAATCACACCGTGTCACAGGCACGGACATGCACTCACACCCGGCCACGGCTATGTGCTACATGCAACACGGCTGACTCACTGAGTGACACCCCGGCTGCAAAGCGTGTCGGGCGTGGCAGCTGCAGGGCTCACAGCCCCGGGGCCCCCCGAGGTTCCAGAAGAGGGGGGCACAACGGCTACAGTCCCGCCCCAGTGTGTGGGGGCGGCAGGGGCACTGCCCACTGATGGGGTCACAGAAGCAGGCTTCAGCCTCAGGTGGGCACCTCACAGGGCTGGTGCCCCGGGGGTCACAGCTGCAGCCTGGGGACAGGAAGGGCTTGAAGGGCTGAGGAACGCGAATCCACACCCCCACCTCAGGACGCCCTCACCCACCCCACCCACACACTCACGCCGGCAGCCCCCTGGGCGCAGGGCACTGCCGTGGAAGCCAGGCCGGCAGTGGGCACAGGCAGCGCCATGGCTGTGGTGCAGACAGCGCTGGCAGTGTCCACTGTGGGGGTCGCAGGCGGCTGGGTCACGGGGATCAATATTGTTATTGCACTGGCAGGGCCGGCACGGACTCCTTCTGGGGTCATCTCCAGGCCAGGGGTGCCCGAAGTAGCCAGGAGAACAGCGGTCACAGCGGGGGCCTGGAGTGGATCCAAGTGAGAGTGGGTTATTTTAGGTGTCTTCCTGTACCTTCGGGGCCTCTAGGTCCCAATTACTCAGCCAAAAATGTCTGCCATCCAGCCAGGAGGGCAGAGGACAGGATAGCCACATTGTGGCCCCTCTTCTTGGCCCACAAATTCCACATCTCTAATTCTTTAAGAATGGGAACTCCTGGGACTTCCCAGGTGGTCCAATGGTAAAAGATTCACCTTCCGATGCAGGGGACGTGGGTTCAATCCCTGGTCGGAGAACTAAGATTCTACGTGCCCCAAGGCAAGTAAGCCCACACGCCACAACTAGAGAAGCCCACTCACTGCACCTACTGAGCCTGTGCACCGCGACGAAGACCCAGCGCAGCCAGAGAAAAAGAATGGGAACTCCATGAGGAGAGGAGCCCAGCCTGTAGCTCAAACACACAGGTGGTACCGGCAGAGATTTGCTTTGTGGTTCTAACAGGACTGTGAACAAGTGAGCGGGGCCATGGGTTGGTCACTGCCAACTGTGCCTCACCTGAATAGCCGGGGGCACAGAGGCACAGGACACGTCCACTGGTGCTGTCCACATGGCAGGAGGTCCCATGATAGAGGCCTGAGCCAGGGTACCCAGGACAGGGGCAGGGCTGGCACCGCCGGCCTGAGCCCAGGGTGGGGTCTCCATAGTAGCCGTCCAAGCACCTGGGGGCAGTGGCACACGGAGCGGGGCCTAGCCCCTCATCCTGACCCCTCCCCAGCCCTTCCAGCGCAGCCTCACCTCTCACAGTGCCGGCCCGTGGTGGCTCCATGGCAGTCCTGGCAGATGCCTGTGAGTGGGTGGCACGACTCAGTGTGTCCATTGCAGGCGCAGGGCTGGCAGCGTGGGAAGCCCCACCGGCCAGAGAGGCAGCGGTCACAGCGGCGACCAGCGAGGCCTGCCCGACATGTGCACTGCCCACTCGTGGGGTTACAAACAGCACTGGCAGCCCCCTCGGGGTGGCAGCTGCACTCTGTGGGAAGTGACAGGGCAATCAAGCCACGTACAGAAATGACATGCTGGTCCCAGACCCCACACCCACGGGCCCTGAAGGCTCACCACGGCAGCCGGTGGGGCCGAGGCCAAATGTCCCAGGCAGGCAGCGGTCACAGGTACGACCCGTGATGTTAGGGCGGCAGGGGCACTGCCCCCCCAGCAGGGCACACTCGGTGCTCAGTGAACCCTGCAGGTGGCACTCACATGCTGGCAGGAGAAATGGTAAGATCAGATGAACCCTGCGGGGCCCACTGCAACCCCCGTCCTCCAGTACCCCTCCAGTACCCCTCCAGCCATGGCCACGCGCTCACCGATGCCACCTCCATGGAGCAGGGCTGAGATGCTGCAGGTGAGGCGGGCGCAGGCCTCAGACATGCTTCGGGGTGGGCTCACCCTCGCTGCCTCCAGGCAGCCCGCCTCGTGAAGCTCCTGCAAGCGCCCTGGGGCCCCAGGGTCCATGGACCTCAGTCCAGGCAACTCTCTAACCCGTGGCAGGAGCACGACCTAGTAGGAGGGTAGAGGGTGGAGGGCAAGGGGCAGTAAGCCCCATCCCACTCACTCACACCTGCGCTGGAATTTCCGTTTGTACACACGTTGGCCCTCACAGCCCCTTCCTGCCACTTTCCTGTTTCTCTTTTGAGTCTATTTCTCCTTCCTCTCCAGTGGCCCCAGGGATTCCCCAGTGGCTGAGACAGAAAAGAATCTGCCCCAAATGCAGGAGATCTGGATTCGATCCCTGGGTCAGGAAGATCCCCTGGAGTAGGGAATGGCTACCCACTCCAGTATTCTTGCCTGGAGAATTCCATGGGGTCGCAGAGTTGAATGTGACTGAGAGACTCACACACACACATCGGTGGCCCCAATCTAGGCAATGCCACCCTCACTTCAAATCACTGCAGCAGCCACGCTCTAATAGTGTCTTCCCTGCTCAAATCCCTCCCAGGGCTCCCACTTTCCCAGGACAAGCCCCTCCCCTGGCCCACAAGGTCCTGTGAGGCCTGGTGCCCGCCTGGCTCACCTTCTACCCTTGGCACATGCATTCCCCCCTTCTGGGTCCTCCTCCCCACTCTCTCCACCTACCTCAGTCCTCTTGGTGCAAATCTAGGCTCCATGCCCCCCTGTCCCTGGGCCCACTGCACCCACACTGTCCTGCTATAATTTGTGTCTCCCCCAGATGTGGCGGGGAGCCCCTAGGATCTCACTGAATCCAGGAGGATCGTGCCCCCCTCAGGTCTCCGCCCCTCCTTGGTCCGCCATAGCCGCAGGATCACAGAGTAGCGTGTTCCAGGTTCAAAGCAGAAAGGTCTGGAAAGAACCATGGCCCTGCAGGGACCGGGGAGAGGAGTAAGGGTGGGCTGAGGAGATCATGATCATGCAGCCCAGAAACGCTCCATTTCCACTGTGCAGACACGGGGTCCGGTGTTTCATCATACGACCAGTGAAGAAAGATCAAGGTGCTAAACCCTGCCCTGCTTTACATTAGGTCCCCTTTTTGAATCTTCTAAGCCATGTTAGCTTCCCTGGTGGCTCAGTGGTAAAGAACCCGCCTGCCAATGCAGGCGATGCAGGTTTGATCCCTGGGTTGGGAAGATCTCCTGGAGGAGGGCATGGCAACCCACTCCAGTATTCTTGCCTGGAGAATTCCATGGACAGAGGAACCTGGCAGGCTACAGTCTATGGGGTCACAAAAGAGTCGGACATGATCTATCAACTAAACATGTAACATGTTGGGCGTTTCCCACTTCGTTTGGGTATTGCTTCAAATGTGTTGGCTACATAATAGGGTCTTGGTTTGGGAGTCACAGGGTTCAGCCTACCTGTGCACATGGGTCAAGGTCACCTGGAACAGCTGCTCTGAGGGCAGCGGATGGGCACAGCGGGTACTGCGGGGCTGTGATTGGGCACGGACCCGGACTAATGCCTGCCATACTTCAGGTGCCTAGGATCAGGAGTCAGCAGTCAAGGAGCTTCCCCGACCCACCACCTGGCACCACCCACCCACCTGCCTGGCAACCATGCCACTGACCTGGGTCTCATAGCGTAGGACGATATCATAGTCCAGGGCGCGAGGCACTGTGGGTGCCAGCAGAGAGAGGCCAGCCCCATCCACCACACGTGCAAAGTCTGAGCCCCTCCCCAGTGCAGAGCCAGCTCCCCGATGCAAGGGCGGGGGCTCCTTTGGGGTCTGGATGTGAGACACAGACTCCCAGGCCCAGACCATTCCAGGACTGAGGACACTCAGGATTCAGGTTCCCCTTCCTCTAAGATCCCAGTGACCCACAGCCCCAGGGGCCCCTCCCTACTAAGACCTAATGACATATGACCCAACCCTGCCCCTCGGAATCCTTACCCTGGGCAGCTGGTGGCTGTACCGGGCTTGCCTGGCACGTTGGAGGGCACAGCGAGGGTCACGCTGTCTCCAAAGTCGGGGCCCGAGCCAACCAGAGGAGGTCCCTGGGGCTGGTGTACAGTAGTGGGGAACAGGCCAGGGGGCTCCCTGGGGGAAAGTCAAGTGTCAGTATCCTCCCACACTGTCCTGGCTGGGATTTTTTTTTTGGCCACAGCTTGTTAGTTGTGGAATCTTACTTTCCCGAGCAGGGATTGAACCCACAACCCTCAGCAGTGAGAGCTCGAAGTTCTAACCACTGGACCACCAGGGAAATCTTGTTGTGGGAATACGGAGTTTGTTCAAGTCACCAAACTTCCAACCATGCTGATTCCACCCCTACCTGGACCTGCCTCACCTTCCTAATCCTGTCTGGCCTCTTCTACCAACTAGCTCTCTCTGGATGAGCTCTCCCTGCCCTGAGCCCCAAGGTGTGAGCCTTGATTTCCCCCTGCCCGTGCTGGACACTCACAGGCAGCCGGGGGTCAGCAGGCTGGAGGCTCTGGCCACACTCGGCTTCGGCAGTGGCCTGGTCGAGGGTGGCGCAGAAGTACCCAGACTGGAGTTCCTGGCAGCGGCGGCCATGCAGGTGGGGGCGGCAGAGGCAGAGGCCTTGCCCTGCCGAACACCTGGGCCAGAGTGGGGATGGGGACGGGAGGCAATCGACTCCCAACTCTCCCCGCTGGACCCAGACCCCCAGGCCCTGCCCTGTACCTGTTGCTGTAGGCACCCCCAAAGTCACAGTCGCAGGGCCGACAGCCTAGAGGGTCACTGCTCAGACCCCAGAACTCAGGCTGTAAGAGAGGAGGGTGGGTAGAGGAAGGAGAGGAAGATGTGGGTCAGGAGCCTGGGGCTGAAAGTATACGGGGACCAATCGTAGGAAGAAGCGGGGGCAGGAGGGAGCCCAGGGCTTGAATGCTCTTCTGTGTCCATCTGGGAAGGCTTGAGGAGCCCCTGGTGGACTCCTGCACAGTTCCACAGAGGGGAGGTAAGAGATAAGAAGACAAGGACACAACCAGGAGTAAAATAAAAGTTAAAGGACTTGTAACGTTCAAGAAGCAAGAAGGGGATGCCCCAAATGCCCATTCAACCATTTTTACGGTGAAACACCTTTAAACTCAGTACACCATACTTCTACCACTCCTTTTAACTGCTTTTCCTTCTTGTGTTACCAAAGCTCCCCTGTGAGGACTCAGCTAGCCAAGGTGACGCTGAATCTGGTGACGGGTCAGGAAGTGGCACCAATCCACCTTCAAGGCTCAGTCTGCAGTCACACTTATTACAACCTGGTACTTGTCAGCTTCTAGAAGCTCAGCACCCCAATCAAGGTCAGATCAGAAGTGGGGGGGGGTCAAGCCTCACCAGACAGCGGCTGCAGTCCCGTCCAGAGACAAAGCGTTTGCAGTGACAGGCACCGCTGGATGGATCACAGGCATGAGTGCCGGGAACCCGGCCCCGGGCGTCGCATCTGCAGGCTAGGACACGCAGCAATCAGGGTGCTACGAGACTGCCACGGGGACAGGGGTGCTATTAGGGCAGTAACTGGGGACACAGCAAGGAGGACCTGGGGGTGAGGGTCACTCACGCTGGCAGCCTTCTGGCTGGGTGAGGTTCAGGCCATAGTGACCTGGCCGGCAGGAGTCGCAGCGCTGGCCCCAGACGTGAACTTTGCAGCGACACTGCCCAGAGAGGAGGCCCTGGGTGGCGTCTGTGTAGGCATCACACAAACCCCCTTCCAGGGTACCCACAGGGTCGCAGTCACAGGCTGGATCAGGGGGTCAGAAGTGGGGACAGAGTTAGGTCAGAGGTCATGTGAAGTTTAAGGATCAGGGTCACAACCAGGATTAGAGGTTGGAGGGCTCACGTTTGCAGGAGCGAAGGGAGCGGGGGTCCTCCCAGGGGTTCCGGTGGAAGAAGGGCCGGCAGAGCTCACAATGGCGCCCGGCTGTGTTGTGTTGACATGCATCGCACACACCTCCGCTCACATTGCCAGACGCGAGATACAGGGCCATGTCAAAGTGACAACTGCGGGCATGCCCATGGCACTCACATTCTGGAGCCGGGCAAAGAAGGTGGGTATGGAGGGGGCTGACCCATGGCAGGTGTGGCCAGACAGAGCAGGGCATGGCACCTACCCTGGCAGGCGTGGGGGTACCCAGGCTCTGCTGCCTGCCACGGGCGGTCCTGGTACAGGCCCTGGCAGCGTTCACAGTGGGTACCAGTGGTGTGGTGGTGGCAGACACAATGGCCATGCACCTGGCAGGGAGGAGGGCAAGATGAGTCAGCCCTTGTCCCCTGGCTTACCCTCTCATCAGCCACTGATGCCCCTTCGGGAGTACTCACCATGCCTTCCACACTGGGTGGGGACCCGGGTACGGGCCTGCACTCAGAGGCATGGCCATGGCACAGGCAGCTGCCTCCAACCACTAGCTCATAGAGAGCATAGTAGTAGAAGGGGTGGCCCTGGAGGCCCCCCAGGGGCCTGTGTCCCAGCGTGTGCAGTTTGGAGAAGTTCACACGGAGGTTAGTCACAGCCAGGAGTTCTGGAGACACATGGAGAGCCCTCAGGTGCACTGGTCATGACCCCTCTATGCCCAAGATGGAGGAGGAATTGTGGGGGGGTTTCTTCCCTCTCTACATCACTGAAGCCACCTCCTCCAGCACCTGTGCTGTGTGCTTCTCCCATCCCTAACCCCCTGACTATACCGTTTTAGGCTGATCACAGCCCAGTGGTGATTATCCCACCTCTGCACTGCGTCAGACCTGCTATCACCCCGGGGGCTGAGACATGCATACCCCACTGCTCCCTGGACACCCCCTTCCGGTATCTCTAGATACGGGAAACCTGCTTCCCCAATGCAATAAAGGACCCATTCCCTAGCCCATCACTAGACCAGAAACCAGCTCATCACTCAGCCAAACCATATGAGGTATGTGTATTTCTTGACTGCCCCTTTCATTTGTTATGTCAGCTCCAAGACAGTTACCCTGTTGATCTGCTCCACTGAGCACTGCTCAGATGCCTGACCCACAGTGGGGCTCCACGGGTCCATGGACCCCCTTTCTCTACACAGCTTAACTCAGTTACGAAGCCAAGGCCACTTCCTGTATCTCTTTGCTGGAGGTCCTTTTTCTTCTGATCAGAGAAACGCACTCTACGCCTTTGAAGGGTGAAAGGTGTGTGTGTGTGTGTGTGTGTGTGTACATGCACACACAGTAGCTGGTAATAAGTCAGTCAAGGCGGGTGGAGATCGTAGAACGTAGAGAAAAAGCTACTTTGGGGTTTGTCCTCCTGTTCTGGCGCTCTCCTGACCTGGTTCTGGGCTGCCCTGCTGGGTTATGTTATGTCTCTCTTGTCTTGTTTTACAAGAAAGAGGTCACACCCAGAGACGCACTGGCGCCACCTGGCGGCAGCTTCCGGAATGCAGTAAACTAAGGCGGGGTGGGAGGGCAGACAGTGGCCCTTGAAGGGGCTGTGACGGGAACAGTGAAGTGGCTCACCAAGCGGAGAATTTATGGGGGACAGTGTGATAGAAGTAGAGGTGGGTGATAAAGATTGGGCTGGCAGGGCCAGCAGTGATGGGGACCACAGTAGGTCCTCACAAAGGACTTTGGTGATGGGGCAGAAATATAAACTGCTCCTCATGCTGGTCCCTATGCCTTGGGCACAGGTATGGGGAGAGGTAACGAGACATGGACGGGGAGCCATAACAGGGACCACAGGAGAGGACCAGGATGCGGCAGGGAAACCACCCCTGGGGGGCTGAGCTGGCTTGCCTGCCACTCTGCCCCACTAGTGCACCAACTTAGGCAGGATCTCTCCTTCCACAGGTAGGTTTCTGGTTTTGCTGACACACAAGGAATCCAGGACTGACTATGGGATAGTTACCCTGAATCTCTGTGTCGTTTGTGTTCTCCGCCAGAATGGCCGGGTCCAGAACTTGGAAGATTACCTGGGAAGAAGCAAGCCTGAGCTTCTGGCTTCATGCCAGGGCCCCCCCACCTTCCTCTGGGCCTGACCTCTCCCTCAGTGGCAGGCTCGATGTCTGAGTAACGCTGGTCACAGACGAGGTCACTGACTCTGCGGCCAGGGGCAGGAGGGATCCCAGGAAAGAGGCCTGAGCAGTTGTGGGCAAAGTAGCGGTACACATGCCAGGAATGGCCATGGTCCGCTGAGCGCTCAAGGAGCAGAGCTGCTGGGCGGAACGTCTGGGGACAAGAGGGGGTCCTTGGGTCACCAGGGGCACCCACAAGTGGTGGCCATCGGGTCAGGATCAGGAGGCAGAGAATAAGCCTTCAGAGCGGGGCACTGGGTCACCTTGAAAGTCATGACGAGGTGAGTAAAGTAAAAGGCCCCTTCTAGGTCCAACTGGATGGTGACATTCTCAACACCTATAACCACAAGGGCGGCTCAGTGGCCAGGCCTTGACACCAGAGGCCAGACCTGCACACAGGGGCACACAAGGACCCTCACCACTCTCTGCTTGCCACCAGATCTTTTTGCCATCAGGGTCACTCCGGGAGACCACATTCTCAATGCCATGGCTTTTCCCGGCCCGAGAGTCACAAAAGCAGCAGTTCTCAGAGTCCTGGAGAAGCGCCTGAGGAGAGTTACTCAGCAGGAAGTGCATGGTTGGCCCCTACCCCCTCCAAAACTTCACAGCAAGGAACTCAACTCCCGCAGGAGCTGAACTTGGCTAAGAAAACCCAGACACCACCTCCCGAGGCCATACTCTTCTCCCTACCTGTTGTTTACTGACAACACAGTAGAGTTCAGGGCCATGGAGGCCACAGGTGGATGAGGTTCGAAGGCTCTGGCCACGGCCAATAACCAGATTGCCAGTAGGTGGGTAGCAGTTGCCACCTGAGCAGCCAGGCGGAGGCATCATGTCTGGTACCTCCTGAGCACTTGTTGTGGGAGCCGGAACTAGGAAGGGCAGGGTCTGAGTAGAGATCTTAGGGGTATCCTCCCCCCACCTCACCCCAACCCCCAGGGAGGCCTGGTGATTTCTCCTCCCCCTCCAAAAGGCTCTCAGGGAAAAAGACCATCTCTCACCCATGGGTGGCAGCAGCAGCAGCATGGCTAAAAGGGGGCCTGGCCCGACTGGGGCTCCTGGGCTGTGGGAGCCAGCATCAGGCCTGAGAGAGAAGACGCAGAGTGGGCCCTTAGCTGGGCCGTCCAGAGGATCTGAGTGAGGCCCTCAATGCCGTCCCCATACTCACATGGCAGCTGAACGCAAGGCTATCAGAGGCAAGGAGCATGCAGGGTTGTGGGGCCGCAGCGCAGCGGGGAGCAGGGAGGTCCCCGGAGCCGGAGAAACCAAGGGAGGCCGTGGCTGGGGACAGGATATTAATGGCGGCCACCAGATGGAGACGGAAGGTGGGGAGGAGGGCACACTAGAGCAGCTGGGCTAGTGGGGCCACAGGCAGAAAAGACCTGATTCTCATTCAAATGAGGCTTCCACCCCAGCCCTGAAAGGCTGTTCTCCAGGAGCCTCTGGGGAATGTTTCCCCCTCCCCGCCAGCCCCAGAAGTTGCCTTTCAGGCTGGGCAGCCAGAGAAGAGCTGGCAGATGGGCAGGGAGCTAGTTTTGTCCAGAGCCCAGGGCCCTGCCCCCTCTCCAAAGCAGACAGAACAGATCATGTCTGAAACACACAAGCCCCTGTTGGAAAACGTGCTGAGGCTGGACCTGGAAACAGAGCACTCGGAACCTAGGTAGAGCGCACAGAGAGGCAATGTGCAAACTCTCCAGGCTCAGCAAGCGTGGCACTCCACCCACCCAAGTTTCCTGGTCTGTGAGGAGACTGTGGCCCGTCAACCCAGAGCCACCCTAACCTCTGATTTAACCCCCAACCCCTTGCCACCATCTGGGGACATTCAGGCTAGACCCTCTCCTAGAGGGAGCAGAACAGACAACAGGCAGAAGTACTTCACCCAATTTAGGCCCAGCCCTGCTCCAGACAAGCCCAAAGCCCCAAGGTTTCAGCCACAGTAGACTAGGCCAGCTGTCTGCACCGCCCCTTCCCTGGCCTAAAAACCTGCGGCTGCAAACTGCTGTCCTCCTCCAAGGGACCTACTGGGTAACACAGCAGCACAGCCCCAAGGGGAGGCGTCCCACTTCAGAGTGGCTCGGCTGCCTCCTTTCACTCACACCCAGGACATTCCCCAGGCTATCAGGCTCCTCTCTGGCATTCCTGTCCCTGGGGCTACCTTTCCTATATGCTCAAGCTGGCCTCCCAGCAGTCACATACACAAAAAAGACCACAAAGGGCAGGCAAGGAGACTGGAAGGTGGAAAGGTATAAAACGTGATAGATGAACAGTAGACATACAACTTGAATAACAAGTCACAGTGCGTTGCGCCATGAGACCACCCCTTCTGCCCGCCCACCCCACCCCACCTCCTCCAGTCTCTGAAAGGAGGTCAGTGGCTCTCAGCCCTGGAGAGGCACCTAGAGTCCTCGCGGTTGTGGAAGCCATGCGCATTGCACACTGTGTTGCTGGCCACACAGACAACAGGGCTTGGTTTCCCCAAACATCGCTGTGTGAAGGAGTCAGGGGGCTGAGTGTGGCGGCAATGGCTGGAGTCGTATTACAGGGGAAAGGTTCACACGGAGGATCCGCTGAGCCTGCTGCCGCACCTCGTCATCTGAGGACAGTCTGTCCACCTTGATGGCCCTGAACTTCAGCAGCCTTGCCGTTCCAGGTCCAAGCTGCATCTTACGGGATCGGGGCCCAAGCCGTGTTCTCTTTCGGGGAGGAAGGTCCTTTGCTTCCTCAGCTCTTTTCCTCTTCCGCCCCAGACTCTCAGGGCAGCTTTTCTGGCTCTTCTTTGCAGTCCTGCCCTGAATAGACCCTTTGGGCCTGCCCCTGGCCCTGGGCTGGGTCCGAGCCACCTCGGCCGTGGCCCGCACGGCCTTGGCCCTGGTCTGCACTGTTTTTGCCTTGGCCCTGGCCCGCACTGCCCTGGCGTTGATCTGAGATGCCTTAGCCTTGGCCCTGGCCTGCACGGCCTTGGCTTTGGCCCTAGCCTGGGCAGCCGTGGCCTGTGTTTGAGCCACCTTGGCCTGAGCACGGGCAGCTTTGGCCTGAGCTGCTTTGTTGCCCCGAGCACCACCATCTTTCACTCGTGGGCCACCGAGAGACCCAGTGACTCTGCAGCTCTTGCTCTGGAGCCCAGTGCCTTGTCGCGGTCTAGACCTGGGGCCTCTTTGAGCCAGACACTTGGAGCCCTTGCTTGTGGCTTTTCTGGAAGCTTTGAGCTGGGCATTCCCCAGCCTCTTCCCTGGACCTTTCCGCACCTTCAGTGGGGAGTCTGCAAGTGACAGCTGCAGTGACTGTGCCTTGTGTTTGGTGCTCAAGCAGGCCACAGAACTTTTGAGGGGAACTAGGGCCTCAAGGACAACGGAGAGTCGCATGGCAGGGTAGACACCTGGATAGAGGTGGGTGGGAAAGCCCACTGCCGCGCCCTGGGCACAGCCAGCACTTGATTGCTTCAGGGAGCTCAGCAGCAGGTTGGTGGTAGCATGCTTGGCAAGGGGTGGGGTGGACGCTTTGGCCAGCCTGCCAGACAGTGGCATGGGGAGCAGCGTGGCCTGGCCCGCAGGCAGCCGCATGGCAGTTTGGGGAGCACTGGCTGGAGGTGATGTGGCAGCTGCGGTGGGGGCTCGAGCCTGAAGCTTTGTCTGGCTTGGGGGGTTGGCTGTGCACGAACTATAGCCATAGACATCGCCGCTGCGCAGGATGGTAGGCTGGAAGCCATCATCCCGCAGGCCCTGCAGGAAGGCCACAAGCTGGGCCTCAGTGGCACTGAGATCCTGGCTCATGGGGTTGAAGACAAGCAGCGCTTCCTCCAGGGCCTTCTTCCCCGCCGTGGAGATCCGTGACCAGGAGTGCACAGCTTTCTCCTCCACATGCTGCACCACCACACTCATGGCATTAGGCACTGCAGGTCTGCCTGGGGATCCACAAACCAGCGCTTGGCACCTGCAACGAAAGAGGAAGAGAGTCAAGAAGGGCACCAAGATAGGGGCCAGGACAAGTAAACAGGTCAATCAGGGTCAGCATTCATAATAACACCTATGGGTACACAGGGGCCTGGTCAGAGTGAGACAAGCACTCTATGGAGCAAAACCCCAAGTTTTTCCACCTACCAAGGTGGAGTGTGTGTTGGGGGATAGGTGGTGAACTCATATGGGTCAGACAGGGAACACTGGGAACACAGGGAATACCTCTGTCTGCCGGGAGCCCTGCAGAGAAGGCAATATAAATACCATTAAGGTTCTTGGGATGCACACTGGCAGATAGCTCAGCTTGCCAGTGGGTCAGGGAAGGATTCCTGAGAGGAATACCCATGTGGCATGTGAGTGATGAACAGGAAAAGACCACATGGAGACTGTACAAAAGGGGAAAAGCCAGTGCAATGGCTCCGAGTTGAGAAAGTATGGCAAACTCGGTATGACTGGAATCTGTGGTCAGGGCTGGGAGGGTCAGCTGGAAAAACCAATGAAAGCAGTGCAGGACAAGCTTTGAATGTTGCCTGAATGCCAGCCTAAGGACCCAGACTTATACCCCAAATTCATGACCATTTCTGGCTTTCAGAGTTCCCAGCCAAGCCACTCAGAGGTACGATTCCTAGCACTAGAGCCATGAAGAGCAACCCCAGAGAAAGAGCCAGACTCTCCAACAGAAATGAAAAAGATGATGAGGAGCAGGTACTAATAAATTATCTCTAGACAATCAATGGACATGAGTTTGAGCAAACTTCTAAAGATGGTGAAGGACAGGGAAGGCTGTTTGTGGTGAACAGGGAAGCCTGGTGTGCTGCAGTCCATGGGGTCTCAAAGAGCTGGACACGACTAACTGACTGAACAACAACTAGACAATCAGGCTGCCTGGGGCCCAGCAGCCAGCCAGAGAGCCTGAAGTCTGACAGTAGGAGCCACAGACTCCAAGTAAGATGCTTAATAAAGTGGGCGCAAGAGATCTGAGCGGTCCTAATTAATGCTTAGAAGTACAAAATTCGATACTGCCCATTTGGAGCTTCTGGTAAGACCCAAGTTGTCCCAGGCTTCTCTGAAGAAGCTGCAGGTCGTCAGTTAGGACTAATATCTAGCCCAATCCAGCACTGAGGGGTTCCAGAGGCAGCTCCGCAGCTGCACAGGAGCATTAAAAGATCAGCTGAGATCAGGCAGGTCCCTGGGGCCAAGAGGTGCGTCTGCGCAGCTTCCTCCTCCACCCTAATGGAGCAGAAGTTTTCAGAACTCCCTGGAGGAAGTGCCCTGGGGCTCTTTGTTCGGAAATATTCCTGGATCCTCAGGTGTCTCGGGCACTTCCCCTCTCCAGAGGCCATTCTCCAAGTTCAGTCCTCGCACATGACTTTGGTTCTTTTATTCCCCTCCCCCTCTCCAGGGCTGTAGTTCCCAGAGCTGTGAACTGTACAATAAAGAAGGGACTGTTACCTCCCTCCACGTACAGATGTTGAGGGTAAATTGCGGCTCTTCCGTCCAGGTTGGCCGGGGCCCATGGAAGGGGTCTTTTGGCTTTTCCAAGAGGCTCCGGAAAACAGAGGCTGCAGCCCGATCCCTGATTTTCCAACTATCCCTGGGACCGGCAGGGGAAACTGATGAAAAATGCGGGACAAGAGCAGCCCCATCCACGCGGAACCGGGGTAGGGGAAAATCAGGGCCTTCAGGCTCAGAGTCCGCGTTCCTGGTGCCCAAGCCGAGAGCTGACGCGGGGAACCTTGGAGGCAGCGAAATGTATGGGATAGGCAGTGGGAGCCCGAGCGGGTCGCACAGCCCCAGGGTGGGGTCGCTGGGCAGGGGGTGGGGGTTGGGGGGGGGGGTCTCGTCCCGGCCGCCGGAGGGCGCTGGTCTCGAAAGAGCCGGCCGCCCGGCCCACCGCCCTGCCGCCTCGCGGACGGCCCCTCCGCGGCGTGGCTAGGCCCACGGCCCCAACCTACCGGCGACGCCGCGGGGACCCAGGACTCGCCTCTGCGCCGCCTTCGCTGATCCAACATGGCCGCCTGCTGCGCACCGGAAGTCATCGCGCTTCCGCTTCCGGGACCTGGCCCGCCCTAATGACCCTTGACCCCCCGAGACCCCGTTTTCCCCAAAGTCTAGGGGCCGGACGAGTAGGAACCAGAGAAGACTTCCTGGAGGAGGTAGCAGCAGGGACCGCTCTAAACCTTTGGGAGCCTGTGCAGGAGTGTGAGGGGCAGAGGTGCTTTTAGAAGCCTATGGGCAGTCACAGAGGGTGTCTGGATGCTTCAGCTGGAGACTGGTTAATAGCCCTCCTCATTCCCCATAGAACTCCAGGATCCTCTGGCTACTGTATGTTTCTCTGCCTATACAGAGGGGTCTGGGCACCCCTAAAGGAAAAAACACTCCACCCTAGGCCTAACTCTGTGCCCCTAAGCACCTCAGGGCCTCAGCCCTGATGGTTGGGGTCCTTCGTGCCTTTAAGCATAGCCAAGATATCTAGCAAGAAATGCAAACTCTCTTGCTCCTCTGGAGTCAGTGCTTCTAGTCCCCTTGTGTTGGTAGAGAGAAGGGAATTGTGGGCTCTCAAATCCCACCTTAGCACTCTCAGTCCCCAGCTGTGGGTGAGCCCCATTTCTGCTCCATCCATGGTTGAGGATTAACTGTTCATTCTCAGAACCAATTCAGCCTCACCTTCTGCCCAAGTTGTCTTCTACAGCTTCTCCAAAGCCAGCAGTGTTGCCCTCTGTATGCAGGTGGGGCCAGGCCTGTGTAAACAGAATCCACTTCCATGAAGAAGCAGAGCCCAGCCTCCAGGGATGGCATGGACCTAGGTGTGTCCCCAAAGAGGATACATCTCTGGTGATGTCCAGTCTAGAAGTCAGCACTAAATGGAGGACAAAAAAGGGTAGGTCCATCCCCCGTCTGTATCCCTTTCAGACATTAGAACTAAGGGAATGGTATGGCTGAGGGAAAGTAGTCTGGGGTACCTAGCTCTCTGAGGGAAGGCTGATCCTTCTACCTCTTGGCACCCAATATATCTGGGATGGAAGTCTCTGGGATCATTAATCAGGACCAAGTCTGACTTGATCTAGATTCTGGTGGATGCTGACTGGGATCAGATGAGATGAGGTTGAAGAGACCACAGGATCATCCCAGGATTCAGCCCTTGCTTTCCACTTGGCATCTTTTAAATATTTACTTATTTGGCTGTGTCAGGTCTTAGTTGTGGCACACAAGATCTTTGTTGTGTCATGCTTTTGTTGTGGTGCATGGACTCTCTAGTTATGGCACATGGGCTTAGTTGCTCTGAGCCATGTGGCATCTTAGTACCCCGAGCAGTGATTGAACATGCATTGCTTGCATTGCAAGGCAGATTTTTAGCCACTGGACCACGAGGGAAGTCCCTCCATTTGGCATCTTTTCTAGCCCTGAGTGATGGACCGTACACCCATATCCACCAAAGCAGAGATCTGGTGAAGATCTAGATGTGAAGGAGGCCAGTTGTCTTGAGGAAGGGAGTCCATGTGCCAAGGATGAAAGCTAAGGCTGGGTCTTGAGGAACCACTTCCTGGGGTGGGAGAGGAAGCAGGGTCTGTAAAAGACTCCGAGAGGCAGGACAAGCAACAGGAGAACGCCAAGGTCACAAGGGGTGAAGCTTTGAAGATGCCAGTAAAATTTCAGTTCAGAAAAAGATCACAGTGCCCCTCCCCCACTTTTTATGGTGTCCCATGGTGACTTTGGCAAGACCAAGTTTTGAGGCATAGTGGCAGCAGATATAAGAAGGTTGACATTAAGGCAGTGGTACCTGTAAGAAAAGATGACTTCAAGAGTTTGATTGGAAGGAAGGGGACACTGGAGGGACTTCAGGTGCTGGGAGGTAGCTAAAGGTAGGACACTTTTATGTGCTTAATTGCTGGAAAGGAGAGGGGAAGAGGCCTGGAAAGGGAGTAGTGAGAAATGTGAGACAGTGTGCAGGACAGTGTGAATACTCTGAGGAGGAAGGTACCAGTGGTTTGAGTGAGGAGCATTTTGAGAGAATGGAGTGGGAGGATGGAAGCCTTCTAGACAGGATCTGCAACCAGCCTTGGCACCATTTCCCTGTCAGCCCTCTAACTCCATCTGCCAGGCCCTGAAAGGGACTGGAGACTCTCTGGTCATGGAGAAGGCAGGCTAAGGTATTCATGCCCTGGAGCTCCTCTCAACCCATTGCTGATGGAGGCTTGAGAATCAGTACCTTCCTTGCTCTGACTGGAACGGTAATGTGAGGCCTATGTTCTACACTGGCTTCGAGTCCCCAGCAGGATTTGGTCCCTGTTGCCCACAGTGGGAACTTGTTTGACACACCCTTAATTGGCTGGTTTCCCTGTCTTCTTGCCACTTCTCTGCTGGTGCTCCTGTCCTCATTTCCTGCATTAACTATGTGCACTTGTGTCTCAGTCTCCAGGTGTGCTTCTGGGGAAAATGAGGCAGACTGTCTATAAAATAGGGACAGGATGGTAGCAAGCACAAACATCCATGAGGACCTCTGCTCTTAGGTGACCACCGACCTGTATAAATGGGCCCCAGCTCACAGACTCAGCCAGTACTCTTCATGCTCAGAAGATAGGATGCCAGGGTCTGGCTCTAAGGTAGGTAGGCCTCTGTCACACCCACTTGCTTTCTCCTGACCCCAGAGTTGGCTAGAGGCAGGCATAGGACCGTGAGGATGGACAGTCACAAAGTGCCTTGGGGCCCAGCGTAGCCCAGGCCTTAGGCTCCACAGAATAAGCCCAGAGTGACCTGCCTGGGAGGTCTGTGCCTGTGATTCTTCATCCTTTGCTCAGTTACACTGCCCCACACAAACTGTCCCCACCCAGACCTGTGGACGGGCCTGTCAAGTACTGAGGCTGGCTCCTTCTGCTCCTCCACCCACGGCTAGCCTCGACGTGCATCACACAACCTCTTCTGTGCCCTGTCCTTACTTGGGGAAGGGAGACCCAGCCATTGTCCCCGCCAAAGGCCCAGGCTATTCCCTAAGAGGCCTCAAGGGGGCGCCGCCGCGAAGCCTGTCGTGGGCTCTTGTGAGCGCAGTAACGGTGGGCGGGCGCCCGCTCCCTAATTACCCAGGTTCTGCTGGTCGGCCCCTTCGCGGGTGCTCCCAGGTTGGGTCCCGCTCAGAACCGCCCGCATCCTACACGTGTCGTGAGGCCCATCGCCGCTTCCTTTCTCCCCACCGCCCGAGGTCGGACCCCAAATCCTGGGCAGGCCCAGTGTCCACGTGTCCGTCGGTCTGTTCACCCGTGTGCCGGTGACCATAGGTCGGTGCGCCCTGCTCCGGCCACGGCAGGTGCAGGGTTAAAGCAGGGGGAAGGGTTTCCCGAGTCGGGAGGGGGGACGAGGGGCGGACCCCGTCCAGCCCCGCCCCGCGCCGGAGCAGAGCCTGAGCCCCGCCGGAGCCCGGCCTCAGCCCCAGCCAGAGCCGGCACCAGCGGAGCCAGAGCCGTGGACCCTGCGCCCGGCGGCGCCGGAGCCCGGGCCGGTGAGTCCCGCGGGAGCCGCGCTCAGGGGAAGTTTGGGGCGCGGGGTGTAGAGCCGCAAGCGCGCTCGGCAGGACCCGCCCCCCGCGCCCCCATCTGTTACCCGAGCTGGAAGTTTGGGGCTAGAAGGCCCTGGCTCCAGGGGTCCTAGGAATATGGCCCCCCTTGGGAAAGGAGAAGCCTGGGAACTTGGGGATCTTCTGGAAAGTCCAGCTATCCATTCCTGTTGGCAACGCCCTGGACTCTGGGAACCTAGAGTCCAATGCTCCCAGGTTCCCCAAATCACCCTCCTCCCCTTTCCGGACATCAAGAAGGCTGGTCTCTGGGGACCTGGCATGGGCAGACCCCTGAGGATAGACCTTAAGGGGAAATATGGGACTCTGACCTCTAGCCCCTCCCCTCTCGGTTCCAGCACCCTCATCTTGGCCTTTTGCTGAAGAATGGATGGACTCTATGGGATGATTCCTAAACGGGATGTAAGGATACCCTGGAGTCTGATCTTTGGCAGTAGGTGGGAGACTCCAATGGCTATCCAGAGCACCCTGGAAGCCAGTAAGGGGAAGGGTCCAGTCTAACTCCACTGATGCAGAGCACCAGGGTGTGGACTGTTGAGGGGAAGGGAACGGGGCTAGTGTGGAAAGTCCTATCCTAGTTACTTTACCTCCCACCTAGACCTAGATTCAACCAGGGAGCAACTAGGTGAGGGCAAGGTATGGGAGGAGAGTTCCTCAAGCCCCAGAGGAAGTGGGGAAGTTGCCTGGGTAACTGAGACTGCCCTCCTTCCCACTCCGGAGGGAATCCACATCAGTGTGCTAGCCAGTGGGAGTGGGTCCTCCCTCTGCTTTTCCCACCAGCAGTTTGGGGCCAGGCTGCTCATCAGTATGCTGTGGGGCTGGTCAGTGACTCTGACTCTTCATTTTCCGTCTCTTCCGTAGGTGAAGATCAAGTCCCTGGACTGGCCCTACACTCCCTTATAGCCCCAGTAGAGTCAAGATGAGGCCCCATCATGCCCTTCACTGAGGCCTGCAGCCTGAGCAGATAGCATGGCCTGCCACTGTAGGTGAACACCATGGCTACAGGAGGAGGCCGGGCCTTTGCTTGGCAGGTGTTCCCACCCATGCCCACCTGCCGGGTATATGGCACAGTGGCATACCAGGATGGGCACCTGCTTGTGTTGGGGGGCTGTGGCCGGGCTGGACTGCCTCTGGACACTGCTGAGACATTGGATATGGCCTCGCACACGTGGGTGGCACTGGCGCCCCTGCCCACTGCCCGGGCTGGCGCGGCTGCTGTGGTACTGGGCAAGCAGGTGCTAGTGGTGGGCGGTGTGGATGAGGGCCAGAGTCCGGTAGCTGCTGTGGAGGCCTTCCTGGCTGACGAGGGCCGTTGGGAGCGTCGGGCCACTCTCCCTCAGGCCGCCATGGGCGTTGCGACTGTGGAGAGAGGTGAGTGGCCTCCCAGGGAAGGTCCCTCAGGTGCCCCAGCAGCCTCCATTGTTTCCTGACTTGGTCCCTTTACCTTCAGAGGTTGGGTGGGAGCTGTACATTTTGCCTTGGTGCCCTGGACATGGATTTGCCTCCTGTAGCCTTCCCTACCTAGCTTTGAGCTGGGCCAGCAGCAACCTTAACTGCGTTTGCCAGCTGTGAGGTGGGACTCAGAGCCCTGGCTAGCCGCCAGCATGATGGGAAGGCCAGGCCACCTCCCTGCCCCATTCCTCCAGAAGGGGTGGCCCAATAGCTCCCATAGTTATAAATAGTCTGGGAGGCAGGGGGGAGCAGGGCCTTGGCTCAGAGCCCAGCGAGTGCTTAAATTCCTCATGCCACACAAACAAACCTGGGAGATGGAGATGGACAAAAGCCAAGCTGGCCTGGAGGCAGTTGCCATAGAAGCCCTTAGCTGACTGGCCATCTCCCAAGACCCTCAGACATGCCCCCAGCTGACTCTGAGGGTGTCACAGGGCAAGAACCTTCTCTACTGAGAGGACAGGGTACAAAAGTGCTGGCAGGAGGCTAGTGGACAGCCCCCTCATCCTGCAGGCCCAGGCATCTTCTCCCAGTCCCCCAGCTGATCCCCAGAGCCCCCTCCCTAGTCTGAGCTCCCTGTTGAACAGATCTCCATATGGCCCCCGTCCCTGGTTTGAACCACCCTTCACCCTCCTTCCCCCATAATTCCCACCTTATGGCCTCCAGGTCTGACCACCGGTCCTGCTTGGATGCCAGACTTGGTTGCCATAGCGTCTCCAGGGAGACACAGACAGATTATAATTAGATCAACTGTCTCTTGCTCCTCACTTGAAGGGGCCCTGGCCAGAGTGGGGATCCTAGCTCTCCCAGCCCCCACACCACGCAGGCAGGAGGATTTCTGCTGCTTGAGAGGGGTACCTTAAAGAGGTGTGTCCCAAGCCACCCCCAGGCCTGACCAGGGCAATCGTCAGGGTGGAGGACTGTGGCCAGGCCCAGGGATAGTCTTTGTTACTCTTTTCTCTGCAGATGGTATGGTGTATGCACTGGGGGGAATGGGCCCTGACACGGCCCCCCAGGCCCAGGTTCGGGTATATGAACCCCGCCGGGACTGCTGGCTGTCGCTGCCCTCGATGCCCACACCCTGCTATGGGGCCTCTACCTTCCTGCATGGAAATAAGATCTATGTCCTGGGTAAGGAGCTGGGGCTGTGCCAAAGTGGCTTGAAGTCTAGAAGCTTCGAATGTATCCCTATAGGTTAGTCTGTGATGGTGGGACAAGAGCAGCTTTGTTGGGTTGAGTCAGGGTCGCTCTGAGGCTCTTTCGGTGGCCCTGCTGAGGCTGGAAAACCAAAGCCCAGCGCCTCAGGATCTTTGGGGTTGATCCATGCTCTGGTGTGCACACAGCTGGGTATGGGTGGCTGGGGCGGGCAGTGGTAAACCAGGCTCAGCAACCTGGTAAAAGAAGGGCCTGCCGGGCCCACCCCTGCTAGGGCCGCCTCCCAGGTGCCCCAATTCCATTGGCAGGGGGCCGCCAGGGCAAGCTCCCAGTGACTGCTTTTGAGGCCTTTGATCTGGAGGCCCGTACCTGGACCCGACACCCAAGCCTGCCCAGCCGCCGGGCCTTTGCCGGCTGTGCCATGGCCGAAGGCAGCGTCTTTAGCCTGGGTGGCCTGCAGCAGCCTGGGCCCCACAATTTCTACTCCCGCCCACACTTTGTCAACACTGTGGAGATGTTCGACCTGGAGCATGGTGAGCAGTGGTTGGTGTGGGCTACCCTCCCACTCTCCATGGGATGGAGGGGTGCTGAGTGCGTGAAGGGGCTCGCCCTCACCTCCTCGCCTCTCCTGCAGGCTCCTGGACCAAGCTGCCCCGCAGCCTGCGCATGAGGGACAAGAGAGCTGACTTTGTGGTTGGCTCGCTTGGGGACCATGTTGTAGCCATTGGGGGCCTTGGTAAGTCTCTGTGGGGCTTGGGATAGGAGGGGAGCCCGAGACAGGAAGCAGTAGCCCTCACATAAGCACCACCTCCTGCCCTTCTCTAGGTACTTCAGGGATCAGGACTTGGAGTTTTCCTTTCCAAACCAGTCAGTGGGTGGTCTACCTGGCTCAGCCTTTGGGGTGTCTCTCAGCACCTAACTGTGGGTTCTGTAGCAGCAGGGGCCCAGAAGGTAGAAACAGGACAAATGGCCACTGAATGAATGGAGAAGTAGGAATGTGAATGAATAGATAAGTAATGAAATGGGGGCAATGAGTAGCGAGGCCTTGGGTATCCCATCCTGGGACAATGCACACTGGGCCATGCTGTGGGCTCAGGGAGCAAATGAGCTACAGCCCTTGCAGCCTGTGCCCTTTATACACTCTGTCTCCTTCTGGCAGGAAACCAGCCGTGTCCCCTGGGCTCCGTAGAGGGCTTCAGCCTGACACGGCGCCGCTGGGAGGCACTGCCAGCTATGCCCACAGCCCGCTGCTCCTGTTCTAGTCTGAAGGCTGGGCCACGGCTGTTTGCCATCGGGGGTGTGGCCCAGGGTCCCAGTCAGGCCGTGGAGGCACTGTGTCTGCGTGACGGGGTCTGAATGCCTGATGGGACCTGTCCACAGGAGCAGTTCTGTGCCAGGAGCAGGTATCTGTGGCTCCTTTCACTACTGAGAAAGCTCACTGCGGCTCTGTGGGGTGAGGGAGGTACAGGGTGGGGCACTTGAGACACTGCCCCTGGGACGTGGGGGTGGCCTTCATTAGTGCAGGACACACACATCCTTCTACCCACCTTTACTCCCATCTATTCGTGGACCATGCCCAGCTCCACCCTTGCTCTGGAAACTACTGGGCCCTCTGACCAACTAGGAAGTGGGAGAGGGCAGAGTTGGCCTCCTGCCCCACGGCTCGGTGCCTACCTGGAGTTGATCAGGCCCACCTCAATGGCTAGTCCTGAGAAATCCTCGCTGTCAGCCTCCCTGGAAGGCCCCCGTGGACCCAGAAGAGTTCAGAGAGGCGGGAACACAGAGGGGTGTAGGCTTCAATGTGGGGACCTCCAGAGGGCCAGAAGAACACTGACTGTGGGCCCTTCACACTTGGCTCTGTGACCTGGGCAAGTCACTTCACCTCTCTGCCTCAGCATCCTCATCTGTAAATGGGGACCTCGGGGACCTTCCTGCCCTGCCTACCTCACAGGGCTGTTGTGAGGACCCAGGGGGTTCAGATGTGGAAGTAAAAGTGCTGCTAACTCCGGCTTGTGGCTTCTGGTGTGAATGCCTATGTCACCCCTGTGTCCCTGGCTCTCTTCTGGGGACTTCAGTTTTCCCAGGGATGAGGGTCTAGAGGAGCCTTTAGGATCAGGCCTTTGCCCTCAAAGGGTTCTGGTGTCTCAGCCCAACCTAAGCCTCCGCTCCTCTTCTGTGACTTAGGATGACTACCCTTTCCTACTGCCCTGGGTGTTAGAGCTCACAAAACAAATACCATAGAATTAAGATGACCTCCAGATCCATGTCACACAGCATCTTCTCCAGGCCTCCGCTCACCTCCAGATGGTGGTGGGGGTGAGGGTCCAGTGGGGGTTGGTTCCCTCTGTCCCAGCTGTGGGGAAGTTGTCTCTTAGGCATGGCAGTGTGGCCACTCACCAGACTCCCTGGAGGCAGTAGCCTCCCAGAAAAAGCAAAGCTACCAGCCCTGGCTTTCTCCTCCGATCTTTGCTGCCCACTAATAGGGGCTACTGACTCTGCTTTCCCTGCAACCATACTGATTGCAGGAGGTTCACGGTTGGGTTCGTGGCCAGAATGGATTTGGGGTCCTGGAACCTACTTGCTGTGTCCAAGGTAACCCTCACGGACCGTTAGCCTGGGCCGTTAGCACAGGGCGCCATGGCACAAGCAACAGAGGAGGCAGGCGTAAGGCCCAGCTTACTGTTCTCCAGCCTCTGAGATCTTCTGGGCTGCAAGCACAGACGGGCCTCTGGGTCAGCCATCTTTGTTTAATGTTCTGGACCAGTTTAGACACTCAGAGACCCCAGCGTGAAGATAATGCTGCAGCATCTTAGGTCTGGGGATCCCCGGGAGGTCAGGCAGCGTGTCGGTGACTGGGGTCTGGGGGCCCACGTTGTTGCTGCCACAGTGGCCACCCCAGGATGGCTGGCAGAAGTTCTGCTGGTAGGTGGTGTTGACACGGGAAGGCTGGATCTGCACAAAGTGGACAAGGCGCTGGGGGAGGTCACTGAGTCCTGGCTCTGACTGGAATTCAGTCTGGTAGGAGGATTTGAGGGGCCGCTGCTGGCGCAACTCCAGTTCAGAGGGTGCCCAGCGCAGGAAGGTATGCTGCTGCCACAGGCGCTCCAAGTCTTTCCGCCTTCCAATTCCCTGTAGCAGGCAGTAGGGGCCCTTCTCAACGGTATGGGCCCTTGGCCCACAGTCTTGGCACCAGGCGATTCATTGGGCCCTTCCTATACCCCAGTGGGCCTGGTGATGCCTGGCCTGTGCCTGTCCTCCCTGGCCTGTACCCCAGGCTCTTTGAACTGCTTCCCAGCCATGCCTTCCATTCCAGAGTGAATGGAGCCCCAGAAAGTCAGTGGCCCCTAGGATATTTGCACATTGTCAGGCAAACTGGTGGAGGAAACCAAAGCAGAGGGACCTCTGTTTGGGGAATGGCTGTTAGCCAGAGGAAAGAGGTTATCAGGCAGACAGACACTCCTCTGGATAAAGGAGCCTGCTCTGCCCACCACGTCTTATCTCCTCCACCCTACCTCAATTTCAACCTAGGCTGGAGGGCTGCCCATTCTCCTCCCTCTTTCCAGCACTCACTTTGTCAAAGGAAGCGCGGTTGTCATGCTTGGAGAAGAAGTGTTGCTGTGGTGGCTCCTTGAAAGACAGCAAGAAAGAGGGTGAATGGGGAAAAATGATGCTTAGCTGTCCCTAAGATGCTACCTGAGGGTTCCATAATGGAGAGAAGTTGCCAGGAGCCACCACCCATAAACTTCCAACACCCTGAAAGGACAGGTACAAATTAAAGCAACAGCTTATTCCTGGAACATCTCATTCCAGCACTTGCCCCCAAAGCAGAAGCCTTTGGGGTCTCTGATTGAGAGAGGGGCTGGCTGAGGCATCTTACTGGACATCATTCATCAGTGGGGCAGTGATTTAAGTCTCACACTGGGCTTTTAACCCTAGATCATTCATGACTAGGCTCCAGCTCTCTCCTCTTCTCTTTTACTCTCTCATCAGTGACCCAGGCTCTTGGCCCTCAATATTATACTACCTGGAAACTTACATTTCTCTTTATAGCTTGAACTCTCTCCTGAACTTCAGACTAATTAGCCAACTGCCTCCTCCATATTTCCATGTAAATGTCTAACGGACATCTCCAAACACATGTCTTGGTTCTGGATCATTCTGCAAAACCACCCCACCTACAGCCTCCCCCAGCTCAGGTCATAGCCGTTAGATCTTGCCAAACACCCCAGAGGCCGCTTGATTCTTTTCTTTCACACCCTGAATCCGGTGTGCCAGGAAATCCTATTGATCTTGCTTCAATATGTACCTAGATCAGACCACTTCTCTTCATGGCCACTGCCTTCTCTGGTCTAAGTCACATTCTTCTGATGCCTGAATACTGCAAGAGCTTCCCACTCGGTGTCCCTGCTTCCAGCCTTGCCCCTCCAGCCTACTGTCCTCTTAGCAGGCAGAATAACTCTTAATATGTAAGTCAGATTACACTCCTGGTTTGCCAAAAATCAACCCTGCATTTTTCACCTTCTAACATATTGTATGACTATATATGTTGCTATTCATCATCTGATGCCCCTGACCAGAACACAAGCACCTCATGGGTAAGGTCTGTCTTACTCATATCTGTAACTTGGCACTGTAACAAACACTGAGCTTGGCACTGTGCTCAATACATGTTTGCTGTTAAATCAATGAACAAGGACAGGGACTTCCCTGGTGGGCCAGTGGCTAAGACTCTGAGCTCCCAAGGCAGGGGGCCTGGGTTCAATCCCTGGTCAGGGAATGAGATCTCACATGGGAACTAAGAGTTCCCATGCCACAGTTAAAGATCCCACATGCCACAGTGAGGGGTTTCCCTGGTACCTCAGCTAGTAAAGAATCCACCTGCAACACAGGAGACCCCGGTTCAATTCCTGGGTCACGAAGATCTGCTGGAGAAGGGATAAGCTACCCACTCCAGTATTACTGGGCTTTCCCGGTGGCTCAGATGATAAAGAATCCGCCTGCAATGTGGGAGACCTGGGTTCAATCCCTGGGGTAGGAAGGCCCCCTAGAGAAGGGAACAGCTACCCACTCCACTATTCTGGCCTGGAGAATTCCATGGACTGTATAGTTGCAAACAGTCAGACACAACAAAGTGACTTTCACTTTCACATGCTTCAATGAAGATCAAAGATCTTTTTTTTTTTTAAATAAGATAGATCCTTCATGCTGTAACTAAGACACAGCATAGTCCAATAAATGGTTTAAAAAAATAATATTATTTACAAAAAGAACCTACTGTATAGCACAGGGAACTCTAATACTCTGTAATGACCTATATGGGAATAGAATCTAAAGAAAAGTGGATATATGTATATGTCTAACTGATTCACCTTGCTGTACAGCAGAAATGCAACATTGTAAATCAACTATACTCCAATAAAAATTATTTTTTAAAAAGATTTTATGGATTTTTTTTTTGATGCACCACATGGCTTGTGGGGTCTTAGCTCTCCAACCAGAGATTGAACCCCAGGCCCTCAGCAGTGACAGCGTGGAGTCCTACCCACTGGACCACGAGGGAATTCCAAGATTTTATAGATCTTAGTACACACACAAATGGGAAATCTGAATGAGAGAGGTGGATTACATCCATGTCAATGTCCTGGTGGTGATAAGTCTACTACAGATTTGCAAAATGTTACAGAGGAAAACTAGGCGATTCATAAAAGGGATCTCTTTTTACAACTTCTCCCAACTGCCTATGAATCTACAGTCATCTCAATAAAAATTTCGATTAAAAAATCTGGGGGTCTGGGGCATATTCCAACTGCCACCCCATTCTTCCTGCATCTCTATCTTTAGCCATGAAACTGTACACAGCCCTAGAATGTGGATGCCTTGGCTGTTGAAGGCAGCTCTGACTTTGGAAACTCACTATTCTTACAGTGACAGGATAATCTATCAACTCCCACGGACTTGAGTTTTATTCTCACAACTGTGGGAGCCTGGTGAAAAGTGCAGTCATTTCCCCTCCACCCAGGCAGTTCAGAGTATTCTTGTACCCAAGGAGAATTTCACCTGCATCTTTGCTTCTTTTCCATTCAGGTGGTAAAGCCCATGGCCTCTGAGCAGGTAGGGCTTGGGCTAGGATACAAGCTGAAGAGCCCTTGGGGGAGAAGTAGGTTTCCTGGGGTGGGTCAGTGTTTGCCTGTGAGAGGGCTAAGAGCAAAGGAGGCTGAACAGTGTGCAGTTAGCGGGGAACTGAGCTGTGGTGGGGGTGGGGCAGAGACAGGGACACACAGCAATCACGATACCACAGGACCTGCCTCCAACCATGAGCCCCTGGCTTTCTCGTCTGATCTGGAGAACAAACAAGCCCAGAGTTATATTTCCCAAGAGTCAGGCAGGTGAAGGCTAGAAATAAATTAATCTGGTTTAGAAGAAAAAAAGAGTAAAAAGAAAAAAGAATTTTCTTGCATCTGAATGACAAAATTCATACCTGCCCCAAACCAAAGGTAAATGGATGCCACATATTGGAAAGGTTTTCAACAAGAATAGCTGCAGTCAGCTAGCTGACACCTGGTATCTCTCAGCAAATAAGGGGAAAACAAATGTGCACCTTCCCAGAGCAGTTCCACTAATTAAAACAGCTTTAGCTCTAGAAAGAATCAGAAGACCTGGCATTTGTACAACCTAAAGCCCAAGACACATAGATCATGCTATTTGGGTTGCTGATAATGCCAACATGTAACAAGTCTTGACTTTAATCAAATCAGGTCCCCAAATATGTCCCCTACTCTGTTCCTGGAGGGATAGGTTGAGAGGACATTCAGGTCTTTGGGAAGAGAGCTACCACTGAGGACTACTACAGATACCAAGCAGGAAGTGCCCAGGTTGCCTCTGTCCCTGCGCTACCCAGATCTCATCATTTTCTCAGGGGAGGCAGCCTGAGCATTTGGGCCTGACTCAGTATGCAGTGACAGACAGCCCTTCCAGCTGAGCATGGTGAGGAAGCTCAGGCTCTGCAGCATGGCAGACTCCAAGACCCTGCTCCTGGCCTGGGAAAGCAGTTTGTAGCGAATCCAGATGAGTAGGACCTGGCTGGAGGCAGGGAAGCAAGAAGCTGCAGTGGGCGGCGCATGTTCCAGGCACACCTCCAGGTCCCTCTCCTCCACCCTGCTCTTTCCCAGGAGTCTGATGTGAACTCAGGTCTCACCAGGCACTTCCCTCGGACCTAAAAGGAAGCCAGAAAGGAGACGGAGGGGAGGAAGGAGATCTTTCTTCTCCTGGCTCCCTTTCAGGCCAGCCCTCATCTGCCTATGACTTACCCATCTCTCAGGATGGCCCTCTCCACACCACTCTTTCCCGGGTTCTAGAAGCCATGTCTTCCCCTTGTTCCTTCAGGCCCAGCAGCACTGACCACTTGGTTGTTACCACCCTGAGAGACTGCCTTTCCTTGAAGCCCCCACACCTACCCCTTTATATGTATACACTCCTGAGTGTTTTTACTGTTGGGACATGGACTAATGCTCAGTACTCTCTCTTTGTCTCCAGGCCTGGAAGCCCTCTCCTGTTATCCGAAGCCTTTTCCAGCCACTCTAGGCCACTCTGCCATCACTTCCTTCCAGTCCTCCTTGGTCATGCATGGAGATGAATGTGTGCATGTGTGTGTGCTAACTAAGCTGCTTCAGTCGTGTCTGACTCTGTGTGACCCTATGGACTACAGCCTGCTAGGCTCCTCTGTCCATGGGAGTCTCCAGGCAAGAATATTGGAGTGGGTTGCCATGCACTTTTCCAGGGAATCTTCTCGACCCAGGGATTAAACCTGGGTCTCCCACCTTGTAGGCAGATTCTTTACCATCGGAGCCACTAAGGAAGACCATGGGGGTGGATACCTACCAATTTTCGTGCTTTTCATGGCCAGAGGAGGCTTCCTTCTCACTCCTGAGCCCCTGGACTATGAAGCTGGCTGTAAGCTAGACCACTGACTTTTAGGGCATCAAGGAATTCATGCTGAAGGACAGTTGTCTGCAAAACTCAAGGCTTAATTATTGGGTTCTGGAGGCTCTCACTGCATGATCACCCATCCCACCTTGGCCCTGATCCTTCCTCCATCTAGAAGGAGCACTGAGCAGCACTGTCCAGCCTGGTACTGGCTCTTAGGCACCCTATCTGTCGGGGGAAGAGCTGACAGACATTTCAGGGACAAGGGCCCAGGCCTCATGCAAGTCCTGGGGATAGGCTGGCCTCAGCTGTGGCCGGGCTGAGGATGTTGCTCTTTCGGCTTGAGAGAAGCAGAATGTGGCCCAGCTGCCTGCAGGGCTGCTTCCTACCTGACAGCGCCGCAGGAACACTGCTGGAGGCTGGGGTTTGGCTGCAAGGCGGTATTCTCGAGCACTGTCACTTCTGAACTGGCCTCTGTAGTGCCCATAGAAGCCACTGTTGTGCTGTAACAAAGCAGGCTTGAAGGTGAATCCCACCCAAAGCCCCCTCGCAAGTCTTAGACCTCCCAGGCTAGAAGCCTTTCCCGGGCTTTCCTGACAGAATAAAGAGAATCACAGGAGGAGGGACACCCTGGAGACAACAGACGAATCTTTCCATCCATCATTAGAACAGTTGGCCTCAGCTGTGCTGGCCTACCTGGGAGGGGTATGTGTGTAAGCAAAGAATTCCCTCGTTTCTTCTTCTCACCTCCCTCTCTCCTCTCTCTCTGTCTCCCTTCCCTCCTTCCTCTCTTCCTTCCTCTGTCTCTCTCTTTCTTCACAGAATCCTAATACTACTGGCGACCTGCAGCAGTGAAAAGACAGAAAGACCCTGGCTCATGACTAGTCAGGAAAGAAAGAACCTCATGACTGGATCAAGAGTGACAGGTAGCAGGGGACAGCATCTCATGACAATGGGGGTGGTACCTGAACGTGAGGAGGAGTCAGCCATGTGAGGAGCAGTCGAAGAGCATCCTATGTGTGAGAACTGCAAGTGCAAAGATTCAGAAGCCAGAGAGAGACTTATGTTGAAAGAACCCAAAAGAAAAAAGAGAGAGAGAGAGAGAAACAACAACAAAAAAGGCCTTATTGACTAAAAGACTGTGAGCAAGATGAAGAGAAGTGAGGTGGTCAGGGAGGGGCAGGGCCTAGATTGGATTAGGAATATGGATTCTAAGAGCAAGGGAAGACATCAGTAATGGAGGGAACCAGACGGGTTCTGAGTTGGGGTGACTTAGGAAGCACTGAGCAGTTTTGAGAACAGAGACGCTATCTAGAGGTGAGGTCCTTCCCTGGGGGATCTGAGAGGAAGTTCCCTTCCTTGTCCTCCCTGCAGTAATAAAAGTCAAAGGTCCCTGAAGAGCAAAGATTAAATTGATCCATATTCTGCACCGATTGACAAAGTCATTAACACCTGTTTGTGACACACTTTGCTATTCTGGGGTGAACAGTGCACCATCTGAAACTGGAACAAGGGATGAACTTTCCAAAAGAAGTACTTCACCAAAAGTGGATACTTTTGAAGTGAATTTCAGAGACAAGGACTGGCAGAAGACAGAAATGAGCACCTATCAGGGGTATAAGAAGCTGTATTGTACTGATGTCATGAGGCAGACAAGATGGTTGAACATGTCTGGCCAGGGAAGTCCTATGGCCCGACTTCACTGTCCTCAATGCTCCCTGGAGAGGATAGTTAGTGTATCTAGTTCACTCCACAATCACAGCTCTGAGCAGAAAGAACCTATCCCAAGCTGGCCTCTGGGCATCAAAATAGGCTTCTTATCTTTTCATCCCACTGAGGGCTTGGGTCATCAAACTTGTCTGTCTATCCTACTACTGTCAGACCTTCCTCTCTGTTCAGTTTATTTCAACAGTAGTTACTGGGCCTTGACTATATTCCAGGCATGGGACATAAGGCTAGAAGAAAAAAGTCTTTACCCTCAGGATGTTCCCGGTCTAGAAAGAACTAGATGAATTCCCCAGGTTGGTAGGTGCCCAATATGATACTGGAGATCAGTGGAGAAATAACTTAAGAAAGAATAAAGGGATGATGCCAAAGCAAAAACAACACACGGTTGTGGAGGTGACAGGTGATAGAAGCAAGGTCCAATGCTGTAAACAGCAATATTGCATAGGAACCTGGAATGTTAGGTCCATGAATCAAGGCAAATTGGAAGTGGTCAAACAGGAGACTGGCCAGAGTGAACGTCGACATTCTAGGAATCAGCGAACTAAAATGGACTGGAATGGGTGAATTTAACTCAGATGACTATTGTATCTACTACTGTGGGCAGGAATCACTTAGAAGAAACGGAGTTGCCATCATAGTCAACAAAAGAGTCCGAAATGCAGTACTTGGATGCAGTCTCAAAAACGACAGAATGATCTCTGTTCGTTTCCAAGGCAACCATTCAATATCACAGTAATCTAAGTCTATGCCCCAACCAGTAACACTGAAGAAACTGAAGTTGAATGGTTCTATGAAGACCTACAAGACCTTTTAGAACTAACACCCCCAAAAGATGTCCTTTTCATTATAGGCGACTGGAATGCAAAGTTAGGTAGTCAGGAAACCCCTGGAGTAACAGGCAAATTTGGCTTTGGAGTACAGAATGAAGCAGGGCAAAGGCTAATAGAGTTCTGCCAAGAGAACGCACTGGTCATAGCAAACACCCTCTTCCAACAACACAAGAGAAGACTTTACACAGGAACATCACCAGATGGCCAACACCAAAATCAGATTGATTATATTATTTGCAGCCAATGATGGAGAAGCTCTATACAGTCAGCAAAAACAAGACCAGGAGCTGACTGTGGCTAAGATCATGAACTCCTTATTGCCAAATTCAGACTGAAATTGAAGAAAATGGGGAAAATCACTAAACCATTCAGGTATGACCTAAATCAAATCCCTTATGATTATACAGTGGGAGTGACAAATAGATTTCAGGGACTAGATCTGATAGACAGAGTGCCTGATGAATTATGGACAGAGGTTCATGACATTGTACAGAAGATAGGGATCAAGACCATCCCCAAGAAAAAGAAATGTAAAAAAAGCAAAATGGCTGTCTGAGGAGGCCTTACAAATAGCTGTGAATAGAAGAGCAGTGAAAAGCAAAGGGGAAAAGGAGAGATATACCCATTTGAATGCAGAGTTCCAAAGAATAGCAAGGAGAAATAAGAAAGCCTTTCTCAGTGATCAATGCAAAGAAACAGAGGAAAACAATAGAATGGGAAAGACTAGAGAACTCGTCAAGAAAATTAGAGATACCAAGGGAACATTTCATACAAAGATGGGCTCAATAAAAAACAGAAATGGTATGGACTTGACAGAAGCAGAAGATATTAAGAAGAGGTGGCAAGAATACACAGAAGAACTGTACAAAAAAGATCTTCACGACCCAGTTAATCATGATGAAGTGATCACTCACCTAGAGCCAGCCATGCTGGAACGTGAAGTCAAGTGGGTCTTAGGAACAAACAAAGCTAGTGGAGGTGATGGAATTCCAGTTGAGCTATTTCAAATCCTGAAAGATGATGCTGTGAAAGTGCTGCACTCAATATGTCAGCAAATTTGGAAAACTCAGCGATGGCCCCAGGACTGGAAACAGTCAGTTTTCATTCCAATCCCAAAGAAAGGAAATGCCAAAAAACGCTCAAACTACCACACAATTGCACTCATCTCACAGACTAATAAAATAATGCTCAAAATTCCAAGCCAGGCTTCAGCAATACGTGAACCATGAACTTCCAGATGTTCAATCTGGTTTTAGAAAAGGCAGAGGAACCAGAGATCAAATTGCCAACATCCGATGGATCATCAAAAAAGCAAGAGAGTTCCAGAAAAACATCTATTTCTGCTTTATTGACTATGGATTACAATAAACTGGAAAATTCTGAAAGAGATGGGAATGCCAGACCACCTGACCTGCCTCTTGAAACACCTGTATGCAGGTCAGGAAGCAACAGTTAGAACTGGACATGGAACAACAGACTGGTTCCAAGTAGGAAAAGGAGTATGTCAGGGTTGTATATTGTCACCCTGCTTATTAAATTTTTATGCAGAGTACATCATGAGATGTACTGGGCTGGAGGAAGCACAAGCTGGAATCAAGATTGCCAAGAGAAATACCAATAACCTCAGAAATGCAGATGACACCACCCTTATGGCAGAAAGTGAAGAGGAACTAAAGAGCCTCTTGATGAAAGTGAAAGAGGAGAGTGAAAAAGTTGGCTTAAAGCTGGACATTCAGAAAACTAAGATCACAGCATCTGGTCCTATCACTTCATGGCAAATAGATGGGCAAACAGTGGAAACAGTGAGAAACTTTATTTTTGGGGGGGCTCCAAAATCACTGCAGATGATGACTGCAGCCATGAAATTAAAAGACGCTTACTCCTTGGAAGGAAGGTTATGATCAACCTGGACAGCATATTAAAAAACAGAGACATTACTTTGCCGACAAAGGTCCGTCTAGTCAAGGCTATGGTTTTTCTAGTAGTCATGTATGGATGTGAGAGTTGGACTATAAAGAAAGCTGAGTGCTGAAAAAGTGTTGATGCTTTTGAACTGTGGTGTTGGAGAAGACTCTTGAGAGTCCCTTGGACTAAAGGAGATCAGTCCTGGGTGTTCATTGGAAGGTCTAATGTTGAAGCTGAAACTCCAATACTTTGGCCACCTGATGCGAAGAACTGACTCATTTGAAAAGACCCTGATGCTGGGAAAGATTGAGGGCAGGAGGAGAAGGAGACCACAGAGGATGAGATGGTTGGATGGCATCACCGACTCAATGGACATGAGTTTGGGTGGGCTCCAAGAGTTGGTATTGGACAGGGAGGCCTGGTGTGCTTCAGCTCATGGGGTCACAAAGAGTCAGACACAACTGAACAACTGAACTGACTGTATTCCAGGCATGGGACATAGGGCTAGAAGAAAAAAGTCTTCACCCTCAGGATGTTCCCGGTTTAGAGAGCAGTCAAACTACAGAAGTTTGGGAAGATCAAACAAAAGACTGAATAAATGGAGTGGCCAGAGGACTAAGAGGACCATCTAATCCAGGCATGAGACCAGGATACAAGGAAGGGGGCATGGTGTCTGGAAGAACAGGTCAGCTCTAGGGGGACCACAGAATGGCAGAGCAGGAATGGGCAGTTCGGGGATCCTCCCCTAGCCTGGAGGCTAGATAAAACCCTTCTCAGTTTACACCTGAGTCATTCAAATTTCAGATACCACCCCAGGGCCAGGGGCTAGGATTAATTGTAAAGTGCATTCTTACCCAGGAGCCTATTAAAGCACTTTGCATCTTTCCAGGAAAGGAGCAGAAAAGATAAACTTTCCTCTTGCGTTTTTGAGGCTACCTCTGGAGAATGAGCATCTCAGCAAGTCAATTTCTTGTTGCTTAGTGACAAAGGGAGGTTGTGACTACACAATGCTCCTGATTGTTGAGGCAGTGCCCAGCCTGCTACTCTCTGTGCTTTCTGCTCTGTTCTTCTCTTTGAGAGAAACCTGCCCCTCAGCACTAAAACCTACCTTTCAGCTTGGGAGAGTCCTTATATATAGAAACATAAGGCTTCACAGTGGAGTCTGATGAACTCACAGTCAATGAAATACCAAAGAACATTTTAAAAGCAAATCCTGTATTTTTAAAACCGTAACCATACTGCCAGGGATATAAATTTAGAATGCATTTCATGGAGTCAGAAGAAATGCTAAAGGGCCTGGTGGCTCTTAGGATAAAAATGCTGCTTCAGACTAAATCTCTGTCAAGTTCTTAGGAGTTTGTGGTAACTGAGAACACTAACCGTTGGCAGGTGAATGTTAAGGTCCCAAGTGAAGGAGGAGAGAGCATAACAGAGGAGCAAAAGCAGCAGCATGAAAATATCTGACAGCATGGTTCCATTCCAAGCTTGTCTTAGGCAGATTATTGTCTCTCTCACTTATAACATAGTCATGTGAACAGTTCACTCCTTTTTCTAACATGAAGAAGCTGGTGATGAGCCTATAAAAATGTACCAGTGAAAAGTTCAACAACAGGAAACAGTAGGGCTTGTATTACACAAGCCCTACTAGCCAGAAAGTCCATCCTGTTAGTATAGTTACTCTGGAGATCCCCTCCCACATGTATTCACAACGACAGGAAGTTCATTGCTCTATCTGCATAGGGGAAGAACTAAAAAAAGGCTGAATGGTTATCTAGAGCACAGTGAGAAAACTGGCCTCTAATTACACAATAAAATATTGGAGTTGCTATAAATCGGCTACAGATACTTGAATCCATAGAGATAAATCTTAAAAATGGTAGGTCAAGTAGTTGTAGAGGGAATTCCCTGGCAGTACAGTGGCTAGGAATCGACACTTTCACTGCCAAGGGACCAGGTTCAATCCCTCAAAGGGGAACTAAGATCCCACAAAAGATGAGATATGGCCAAAAAAACAAACAAAAATAACTGTATAATTTGACACAATTTCATTTATGTATACACCTATGAAACATAACCATAATCAAGATAGCTAACATATCACCCTCAAGTTTCTTTTTGCCCATTAGTATTCCTTCTCTATGACAGATTAATTTCCATTTTCTAGAACTTTATGTAAATGGAGTCATTCAGTATGTGTTCTTTAATGAATTTGTCTTCTCACTCTATAATTATTTTGAGAATTATCCATGTCATTGTACCCGTCAGCTGTTTATTCCTTTTTATTGCTTAGTAGTTTTCCACTGTATGGATATGCCAAATCTCTCCTCTTGCTTTTTTTTTATTATTTATTTTTAGTAATAAAAATTTTAAAAATAATAATTATTTTTTTAAATAGGTTTAATCTTTTAGAGTAATTTTAGGCTCACTGAAAAATGGAGCAGAAGGTCCACAGATTTCTCATATACTTTCTGCTCCCACACATGCGTACATTTATTATAAATGCTGATCCAAGATCAACATATCATTATCACCCAAAGTCCACAGATTACCTTAGAGTTCACTTCTGGTGATGTACCTTCTATGGATTTGGACAAATGTATAATATATAATGACATGTATGTACCATTATATTAGGCTGGTGCAAAAGTAATTGAAGTTTTGCATTGGTGAAAGTTGCCGTTTGATATTGGAATACATTTTTAAATAAATGTGGTCGTTATACATCATTTTAATGTGTATTTCTTCCTTTATGTGTTTTTGCTAATGACTTACTACTTGTCATTTATTTTATATTTATTTTAGGCCAGGGAAATGATGTCAGACAAGAAGCAAATTCAAACGATTTTCTAATTCGAGTTCAAAATGGTTTGTAAAGCAGCAGACACAACTCACAACATCAATGATGCATTTGGCCCAGGAACTGCTAATGAACATACAGTGCAGTGGTGGTTCCAGAAGTTTTGCAAAAGAGACAAGAGCCTTGAAGATGAGGAGCATACTGGTTGGCCATCAGAAGTTCGTAACTACTAATTGAGAGCAATCATCAAAGCTGATCCTCTCACAATTACACGAGAAGTTGCCCAAGAACTCGACATTAACCAATCTATGGTGGTTTGGCACTTGAAGCAAATTGGAAACGTGAAAAAGCTGAATAAGTGGGTGCCTCATGAGTTGACTGAAAATTTTAAAAAGAAATCATTTTGAAGGATCATCTTCTCTTATTCTATGCAACAACCATGGACCATTTCTCAATCAGATTGTGACATGAGACACAAAGTGGGATTATACACAACTGGTGACAGCCTGCTCAGTGACTGGAACGAGAAGCAGCTCCAAAGCACTGTTCAAAGCCAGACTTGCACCAAAAGAAAGGTCACGGTTCCTGTTTGGTGATCTGCTGATGGTCTGATCCACTACAGCTTTCTGAATGCCAGTGAAACCATGACATTTGAGAAGTTTTCTCAGCAAATCAATGAGATGCACTGAAACCAACAATGCCTGCAGCCAACAGTGGTCAACAGAAAGGGCCCAGTTCTTCTCCACAACACCTGACTGCACGTCACAAAACCAATGCTTCAAAAGCTGACCCTCTTACACTGTTGGTGGGAATGCAAACTAGTACAGCCACTGTGAAAAACAGTGTGGAGACTCCTTAAAAAACTGCAAATAGAACTGCCATATGACCCAGCAATCTCACTGCTGGGCATACACACCGAGGAAGCCAGAAGTGAAAGAGACACGTGTACCCCAATGTTCATCACCGCATTGTTTACAATAGCCAGGATGTGGAAGCAACCTAGATGCCCATCAACTGACGAATGGATAAGAAAGCTGTGGTACATATACACAATGGAATATTACTCAGCATTAAAAAAAATTCATTTGAATCAGTTCTACTCAGGTGGACGGAACTGGAACCTATTATCCAGAGTGAAGTAAGCCAGAAGGAAAAACAACAATACAGTATACTAACGCATATATATGGAATTTAGAAAGATGGTAACGAGAATCCTGCATGTGAGACAGCAAAAGGAACGCAGATGTATAGAACAGACTCTTGGACTCTGTGGAAGAGGGCAAGGGTGGGATGATATGGGAGAATGACATTGAAACATGTTAATTATCATATGTGAAATCAATCGCCAGCCCAGGGTTGATGCTCGGGGCTGGTGCACCGAGATGTCCCAGGGGGAGGGAATCGGGAGGGAGGAGGGAGGGGGGTTCTGGAGGGGGAGCATATGTAAACCCATGGCGGTTTCATGTCATTGTATGGCAAAACCAACACAATTTAAAAAAAAAAAAGCTGACCAAATTGGGCTATGAAGTTTTGCCTCATTGGCCATACTTACCTGACCTCTCACCAACTGACTACCACTTCTTCAAGCATCTTGACAGCTTTCTGCAGGGAAAATGCTTCCACAACCAGCAGGAGGCAGAAAACACTTTCCAAGAGTTCCTCAATTCCTGAAGCATGGATTTTTATGCTACAGGAATAAACAAACTTACTTCTCATTGGCAAAAATACATTGATTGTAATGGTTCCTATTTTGATTAATAAAGATGTGCCTGAGCCTAGTTATGATTTAAAGTTCATAGTCCAAAACTGCAGTTACATTTGCACCAACCTAATAGTATCATACACAATAGTTTAACTGCCCTAAAAATCCTCTGTGTTCCACTTTTTCAACCCTCCCATCCCCTTTAGCCCCTGGCAACTAGTGATCTTTTTACTATCGTCACAGTTTTGCCTTTTCCAGAATGTCATATGGTTTGAATCCTGCAGTATGTAGCCTTTTCAAGATTGGCTTCTTTCATTTAGTAAATAAAATGTATTTAAGTTTCCTCCATGTCTTTTCATAGCTTAATAGAAAACTCTTTCTTAGTCCTGCTTAATATTTCATTGTCTGGATGTACCAGTTTATTTATCCATTCACCTACTGATGATGAAATTTCAGTTGTTTCCAAGTTTTGGCAATTATTAATAAAGCTGTTATAAATATCTATGTGCAGGTTTTTCTGCATGCATACATTTTCGGCTTTTTTGGGTAAACACCAAAGAGCATGATTGATGGATCACTGGTAAGAGTAAGTTTAGTTTTATAAAGAAACTGTCAAAACATACTTCAAAGCGGCTGTACATTTAGCATTCCTATCAGCAACAGATGAGAGTTCCTGTTGCTCCACATCCTCAACAGCATTTTGCGTTGCCAGCTTCTGGGTTTTGGCGATTCTTTTTGTTGCTGGGAAAGACTGAGCGCAGGAGGAGAAAGGGGTGACAGAGGACGAGATGGTTGGATGGCATCACCAACTCAATAGACCTGAGTTTGAGCAAACTCCAGGAGATAGTGAAGGACAGGGAAACCTAGTATGCTACAGTCCGTGAGGGTCGCAAAGAGTCGGACATGACTAAGCACTTGAACAACTTAGTTGCACAGTGCTTTCTGTTTTGTATTTCTCTAATGACATACACTGTTGAACGTTTTTCCTGTTTGCCATCGGCGTATCTTCTTTGGAGAGGTGTTCTGATCTTCAAAGTTTTTTCCTATTGTTGAGTATTTTGAAATACATTTTAGATATCAGTCTTTTATCAGCTAAGTCTTTTGAAACCACATACCAATCAAGTTTTTGTTCCCACTACCTCACTAAAACTGCTGTCAAGGTCACCAGTAGTTAATTCTCCTTTTCTTTGATTCATCAGCAGCATTTGACACTAACTTCCGCTTTGACGAATGGTCCCAGAGGCTTCCATAACTCCTCAGTCACAGCTCATGCTCCCCCGCTATCCCTGACCACTCCTACTCTGACTCCTTTGCTACTTTTTCCTCATTGAAGCCTCTAAACTTTGCGTGTCTTGGGACTCAACACAATGTTTTCCATCCATACTCCTTCACTGGTGATCTCAAGCCACTTCATGGCTTAGACAGCCATCTCTAACGGTCGTGCATTAAGTTGAGAGCATCTGAGGGCGTCTGATCAGCGAGGGGATTAAGGGCAAGGTGTGGGTGGACAGCAGGGTATGAGTATGCAGTTGTGAGGGTTCATCTCGTGAGGTGCGTGTGGGCTAGGTGTTGCACAGCAGTATGTGGTGAAATGTAGGTCAGCAGACCTGGCCCACGATCAAAGGCGTCACAGTTCAAACGAGTAGGACGGTTAAAACCGTTAGCAGCTTGCGGCAGCTAGGGCGGGCCCAATGGGAGGGGAGTAACTCTCATTGGTCAGAGCACATCGAGGGGGCGTGGCCAACAGCCTAGGCCGCCTCCTCGGGACCAAGCAGCCTCTTGATCTGGCGCGCAGGCACTCAGCGTGGTCGGTGGGGGATGGAGAATGGGGTGGGGGGCGCGGTCATGGAACGGGGGGGGGGGGTGTGGGGGCGGGGGGGGGGGGGTGCGGTGATGGAACGGGGTGGGGGGTTGGGGGTTCGGGGGATGGGAGGTGAGGGGGTGTTAGAATTAGGGTTAGCCGTTTCTTTTTCTGTGACGAAAGACCATCCTGGCTCTTAAAGGGACTTGACTTCAGCTTCCTTGGGGAGCTGTTTTCGTCAGATTCTTTGGGGACGAAGGCCTCCCGGCCTGCCTCAGAGACCAGGAAGAGAGTCCGCCCCCGAAGTCAGGGTGAACCGGAACCCAGGGAAACCCACTGGGATTGGTCATTGATTATTATGAAGGGAAATTCCTTGGAGGGGTCTGGAAAGGACAAGGAATGACTTAATCAGTCTACGGTCCCAGAGCATGTCTCCTGGTAGAAGAGACTGAAAATGAGAAAGAATGACTGTACCGAGGTTGAGGCAGGCCTGGTGGAGGCCAGAAAAAGAGACTAGTTTCCCCTGTGGCCAAGTAGGGGCACTTAGAGGATCCCGCACTGCGATCTAGTTGAAGATGATGACGGTCAGGTGGGAGGGCTCAGAGCCCCTCAGGACACACCCTCTCTAGCTCCAAATTCCTTCCTGCACATAACTGTGCCAAGGCCCTTCTTGTGGCAATAGTCACTTGCACTGAAACCTTTCTCTTCCTTTTCTGCTTCCTTTAATGGGATTGGAGGATGAGAGAGAGAGGGAACTCAGCCCTTGTAAATTGTTAATATGTACATTTCAATTTTAATTTACCTTAAAATAGCTAAGGTCCAACTAAGAATGACTACCTTCATTAGTAGTGTTATACTAGTATCTGTGAGGAGAGGGATTTTTGTACATGGGATTTCTAGCCTCTGAGAATATAAAAGCATGTATACAGATAGCATGATGACAGGTGAATGCACAGAGGACAGGTAAACTGAAACTCTTGGCACATAAAGCACCAGGTGGCCGTTAAGCACAGTTGGTATATCCATGGAATTTCTTCAACCATATTTAAGAAACCTCTTAAAAGTAAGTTAGGTCTGGAACCTGGGGAGTAGTTATTCTAAACCCCAAATAACAGGTTATATAAATTACTCTTATCAGCAGAAACAGAAGTGAAAAACAATAGAGGATTCATCATCTATATGTAGTTATAATGACCTTAAATAATGACCTTGTAGTGATATGTATAAAAGTGTCTAGATTCTAAATCTACACTTTAGATGGAGGAAATTCTGCTAGTGTGGATGGAAGGAAAAAAACAGACCATCAAAAAAACTCGGACATACAGACCCCATAGATTGTAGCCCACAAGGCTGCTCTGTCCATGGAATTCTCCAGGCAAAAATACTGGAGTGGGTTGCCATTTCCTACTCCAGGGATCCAACCCAAGTCTCTCTTGCATTGCAGGCAGATTCTTTACCATCTGAGCCACCAGGGAAGCCCCAAACATGAGGATCAGGAATCCCATATTTATCTTCTTTATTAAAATATGTAAAAGTCTGTGATGCTCCAGGGACTTAAATGTCATAATTGAAAACAATGTGTTTTAAGTTTATGGATATTTGGAAAGTTTTGCTCCATTGTCCTAATTTAGTTCCCATTTAGTCACTCATTTAATAATATTTTGTATTATTTGCCAGCACTTATTATTTTCTAGGCACAATTTATAGATTCTGAGGGTATAGCAGTGAACAAAACAGACAAAAATTCCTATCTTCGAAGAGCTTAAAAACTACATTCTGGTAGGCGTAGGTCTGCATGCTGAGACAGACAAAATATGATAAATAAAATATATAATGTACTAGGATGACAGGGTAGAGAAAAAGCAGGGAAAAAACATAGTGATGATGATAATGATGATGATGGTTTTGGCCTCACCACTTGGCATGCAGGATCCTAGTTCCCTGACCAGGGATTGAACCTGTGCTCCCTGCAGTGGAAGCTCAGAGTCCTAACCATTGGGCCGCCAGGGAATTCCCATATAAGGGCTTTTGTGTTTCTTTTGCTGTGAACCATTGGCTCAGATGTCCTGACCGTTTTCTGTGCAACTTGTAGTGTGATACAAAATTTTCTTTTTAAGAATGTTATGTAGTCAGATTCGTCAGTTTTTTTCTTCTGGACTTTTTGAGTCAAAGTTTTCCCCACTTCCAGGCTACAGAGAAATTTACCAGTTTCCTCCACCCCAGTGCTGTTATGGTTTCATATTTATTTTATCTCTGATTCAGTTGGAATATTTTATAACATATGGTGAAAGGACTAGATCTGATTTTTTTTCATGTATCTATTCAGTTATCCCAACTGTACTTTAAAATGTTTATCTCTCTGCAACAAATTTGAGATACTACCTTTATCATAAACATACATTTCCATTTTCAGATAGATTTATTGCTCTATTCTATTCTACTGGTTTGTCTATCTAATCTTGTGCTAATTTATGTGATGAAATGTGAGGAAACATCTTGCCTTGTTCCTGATTTTAGTGGGAACATTTTTAGTTTCTGACCATTAAGTGTAATGTTAGCACAATATTGTAAATCAACTATGCCCCAATGAAAAATTTTCTAAAAAGTATGATGTTAACTTTGGGTTGGGGGTGGGTAGATGTTTTCTATCAAGGTGAGGAAGTTTCTGTTTTTTTACTTTGCTGAGAGGTTTTATTGTGAGGGTGTTGGATTTCATCAAACGATTTTTTGTATCTATTAATATGGTTGTATACTTTTTCTTCTTTAGTCTGTTGATGTAACGAATTATCAGTTCAGTTCAGTTGCTAAGTCATATCTGACTCTGCGACCCCATGGAGTGCAGTACACCAGGCCTCCCTGTCCAACACCAACTCCTGGAGTTTACTCACACTCATGTCCATTGAGCTGGTGATGCCATCCAACCATCTCATCCTCTGTCGTCCCTTTCTCCTGCCTTCAATCCTTCCCAGCATCAGGGTCTTTTCAAATGAGTCAGTTCTTCGCATCAGGTGACCAGAGTATTAGAGTTTCAGCTTCAGCATCGGTCCTATAATCCTCATGGATTAATTGATTTTCAAATGCTGAAGTAGCCTTGCTTACATCTCCTGTTGTGTATAATTCTTTCTATACATTGTTGGATTCAATTTGCTAATAATTTGATGAGGACTTTGCATCTATGTTCATGATACATACTGGTCTGTAGTTTTCTTTTTTTTGTAATGTCTTTGTCTGGTTATATTGTTAGTGTAATGCTGGCCTCATAGAATGAGCTAGAAAGTGTCCCTCCTGCTACCTCCTGGGTGAGGTTATACAGAATTAGTATAGTTTCTACTATAAATGAATTGGTAGAATTTACCTGTGAACCCATCTAGACAATATTGCCAGTTTTTAAAATGAATTTTCTTCAGTTTTCATCTCAGTGATCTAGCATAGAACCTATTTATCAAGAATTATTAGAGAAAATTTGAGTTAATTAGTCTATCTGAATCTTCACAAGCATTTAAATGGGCATAACAAAATCTGCCGCATAAAATCATTAAGCTTACATTCTGCAATGTGTCTAGCACTGTGCCTAGTACATAGTAGATACTGTGAAAGTAGTACTACCTTTAGCCCCTTGATTCTGTGGTCTATTGACTTAACATTCTTGCCAAACAAGAATGTTTTGCTTATAAACACACAAATGCATGTAATTTTTTAGAAAGTTGGAAAACTTCAGTGTAATATTTATCTAAACAAGGTTAAATTATATTAAGTGTATACCAAAATACCTGTATTTGTTCAGAACTTATGCTTCATCTTATCTAGATCTATATTGGGGATCTCTTATGTGTGGGTATCATTTTCTGATACACTTAGTGGTAATATACAATCTGATACATATGAATGTTCTGTGGGATCAAGGAGACAAAAATTGGAAATTGGGATTGTTTCATAAAATCCAGGCTCTATGATCATCATATGAACTGTATTATGTAGTATGTTAGATTGGCAGTGAGCAGAGTAGGAAACTGCTGTAAGAGGTGTGGGAAGACACTTACCCACTTGCCCAAAGCGCTTACTCTTCAACCAGCTTCTTATTGCCCAAATTCCACACCTTTTTTGGCATTCTAATAAATATCCTATGGACTGAGAAGAACTAGTCTTCTCGGGAAAGGTTATAGATTAAATCATTCATTGTATCAGGCAATGAAAGAGGGATTTATTGATCTTTTTCTAAAAGCAGATTATTAGTAGAGGTGGCAGAACAAGAAACGAGAGAGCAAAAGATGGAAGGCAAATTTACTTTTTTACAGGTGGCTGGGTTCAGGCTCTGGTATTGAGGGGAATTTGCATGCCATTTAACTGCAAGAAAAAAAAAGACACAAAACCTATTTCTGGCAGATATGTAATGGGAAGTTTCACCAACTGGATGAGAATATAACTGCTGAGATGCCCTCTTCTACATATAACAGTCACTATAAAGTAATCTTTGGAAAAGTACTGTATTAACCTTTTAAATGAATGTTCCTCTCTTTTTAAAAGGAATAATCATAAGACATGAATTTTAATGTCTGGAATATCAAAGATATGCTCAGTATTCCCTCAGGCCCTGGGTAAGTTTTCTGGTTATGTATTCTTCTACTTGAGAGGATTGATTTCATAGAAACAGGCTCCCCTTCATATCAGTTTATAGTAATAGAGTTACCCTGTATAGCTTCTTCCCCTTCTCTTCCCCTCGCTTGTCACCACTGTACCTCCTCATAGTGTCTTTTCCCTTTGACTATTTTTTGATTATAAAATTAATATCAATTTAGATATGTATGTTAATTGAACAGTGACTGTTCAGCACCAGACCTAGGGACTTTGAGGCCTGTGAGAGTTAGACATGGTCCAACATCTAGAACCTCTTACCTAATTTGGAGTGATTGCTATTGAAACAGCAAGGAGCAAACTCAAGACAATGTATTCAGTTGTGTCGTACAATTTGCAGGTACCATGAAATTAAGCACTACTCCAACTGCTAACAGGGCTCATTGAAATACTGCTCTCTCTACCACTCCACTGAGGTACTTAGGTTGGTGTCCTCTAGCGATGCAGAAAGGCCTGCTACTGCTAGCTTGGTGGGTGTGCCCCAGAAGTGGTATATATGGAGGGATTTCCAATTGTTTTTGGCATGCTTTTATCGTTGAATAGTTTCTTTTCCTCCTAACACCTTCCTAAAAACAGCAAAAAACCTAAAACATTGTTCTTTTTTTTCCTTGAAAAGAAAAAAAAGGCTTACAGTTGATACAGAGTAGGGGGAAAAAATATATGTTTAATTCCAGATCATAGCTTGAAGATACAAATCCTACATGACTTCTGTAGGCTCACAGAGCTGTTTCTTTTCCAGCCCAGCTAGTTATTCTCTTTGACCTAAGAAGGGAGTCACAGAGAGCTATTTAGCTATTTTGAACAATGATTATGCAAACCATATTATAATATATGTGTGCAGCCCATTACCTTAGCTAATCTTAGAAAATGATTCTATGAGTCAAAATAATTTCTCTTCTCTGTTCTGAACAAGTAGCGTTTCTTTTTTTCTTGCATTAATATATAATGATTCCTTTGGCTTAGAATATATACTTATGTGCTATCTATTTTAAATTTAACATTTGGAAAAGGAATGATCTGCCTGTGTGTTTTAATGAAAAGGATGTTTTCTTGGGTTATACAACAGCATTAAGTAACATAAACTGTTATTGAGATGTCTTTCAAGTAAAAACTTGAAGACTATGTTTTGTCTATCCACCTATGTGCTATCTCTGTGTAGACTCAGTACACTGTATTCACGTGTGATTGTATCATTATCAATATCATTATCCCCTTCAAATGTGAGATTTAGACTGGCATAGGTATCCATGGGAAACAAGTTGGGGGTCCACAGCTAGAAGCATTTAAAACAAGCAAGGATAAGACACCAAAGTGTGAAAGGGAATAATAGTGCTTAATGGATCTTTCTGTGTGCAGATCTGAGTTGATCATATTCTTCAGTCTATATGAGACCTATATCAGTCTGCTTGGGTTGCCACAACAAAGTACAATAAACTGGATGGCTTAAACAACAGAAAGTTGTTTTCTCACAGTTCTGGAGATTGAAAAATCTTAGAATTGAAAGTCCTATGCCAGAATGACTGGTTTTTGGTGAGGACTCCCTTATTGGCTTGCAGACAATTGCCTTTTTCTGTGTCCTCACATGATGGGAAAAGAATGAGGGCAAGCTCTTTAGTGTCTGTTCTTATCAGGACACTAATCTCATCAGGAGGGTCCCATCCTCCTTACTTCATCTAACTCTAACTACTTCCTGAAGGTCCTGTTTCCGAAACTCATCAAAATAGAGATGAGGGTTTCAATATATAAATTTTGGGAGGACACACACATTCAGTCCATATCTAGGTCTATATTGTGATTGTTGTATTATAGCGCCTTCTCTCCCTCCAGTCCTGCTCCTTTCCTTCCCTATTGATAAACATTCTAGGGGAGTTAATGTGTATCCTTCCTGTTAATCTTATATACACTCAATTACATACTTGTTTGATGTGTATGATGCAGGCTTACAAATTACTTTAATACATGAGAGAGTTCATTACATTTTTTTTTTGCACTCAAAATTATGTTTTTGAGACTTATCCATGTGGTTATATGTAAATCTAGTTTATTGCTTCTGACTACTGAATCAGTTATATGCATAAGCTGCATTTTATTTTTAATTTGTTCCCTTACTGATGAACAAATTCAACCTTTTAAAATGTTCTCTTAATCCCTAAAGATTTTATGAACTTTGATCTCCAAAATGGTGTTACAACCCATAATCTCGTTGTACAAGAAATAATGGTGTTAGTTCTTAATGTCTGAATTTCCATCTGATTGTTCCCAGGTTGTTGTAATCAAAATGTCTGGCATTCATAATTTCCTTCTTTCTTTACAGGTAGTACTGGCAGTGTGCAGGGGACTGGGAGGTCAAAAAAAGCTAGCATTCTGCCCAGAATATTCTGAAATAATTTTTAATTATGGTTTTGATTTGTTCAGGATGTTTGTCTACTTGATATACTTTTATCTTCTTGCTTAATTTCAGGGCCACTAAGTCATCTAACTGGAATAACAATCAGACTGATTACTCCAGTCTCAGTGATTCCCAGTTCCTTTTTGGATCCCAGTTCTGTCCAGAAAGTTCACAGACCCTGTCAACACCCTTGGACTCTGAAGTCCACTTGAGACGTCCAAAACAGTCACAACAGAATTGTCTGGATGTGAGTCTGAATTCCAGAATTTCTCTGCACATGTTTCAGTCATTATGGAGATAAACTGTAAAGATGACTTATTCTGCTGGATTATATTTTAGAATTGTACTTCTCTAAGGATCACTGCCCTAAATAGATTTTTTTTTTGATTGGTGATTCATTTGACTTGGTAGTCTGAAATGGAAAACATTTATATTTGCATTTTCTTCTATTACTAAAACAACACAGAATATTTCCAGTACTTTGACCACTCCGAGGGAGTGCCAAATATTACATGACATCTTCTAAGGCTTTTCATACTATTGTTTGTGAATATTCAATAAGAAAAAAGAACTTTAGAAAAATAGGGACAGGGGACTTTCCTGGTGGTCCAGTGGTTAAGACTCTGTGCTTCAAATGCAAGGGGTCTGGGTTCAATCCCTGGTCAGGGAAGTAGATCCCACATGTCTCAACTAACAGTTTAAGTTGCATGCTGCAGCTAAATATCCTGCATGCTACAACTAAGTCCCAGAACAGTCAAATAAATAAACAGTTTAAAAAAAAAAAAGAGAAAGAAAAATAGGGACAAAGTAATATAAATATTATTCTATATGGACTTTTTTTCCTAAGAAATATCAGATGCTTTGTGGATTTTAGTCTATTATGCAGATTAAGTCTTTGAAGAAGGAGATGAGGATACTGAGGCCTAAGTTGATGAATAAGGGCCAGAAAGTGTGAAAGTGAAAGCCGCTCAGTGGTGTCCGCCTTTTTGCAACCCCATGGACTATACAGTACATGGAATTCTCCAGGCCAGAATACTGGAGTGAGTAGCTATCTCCTTCTCCAGGGGATCTTCCCAACCCAGGGATCAAACCCAAGTCTCCTGCACTGCAGGTGGATTCTTTATCAGCTGAGCCACAAGGGAAGCAGGAGGGGCAGAATCTCTTGGTTTTTTGGACATCAGCTTGTTTTCTTTTGTGAGTCAGAAATATTTTTATTTATTTATTTTGGTCTAAAACCAAATTTAACTTTAGATACAAACTTAACTGCATCAGATAGACTTAATAAGATTAGGTCACTACTACTCTAAGTTAGTAAGGTATGCTCTGAGATAAGTATTTTAATACAAAAATTGATACCCAGGGATATGAAGGAGTAAATCCAGTGCCTGAACGTTTCAGAGTAAGTTTTGCCTCGGAGTGCAGTTAATAGCTTACCATGTGCCATTTACATTACATGTCAAACTTATCAGTAAGTCTAGTTCATCAGCAACTGAGCAACAACAATTTGAGTTTAACTTATTAATATAAAAACCTTAACACATTTTCTCAACACAGCATAATTTTCTGTTGTTCCCTTTAAACTTATACAATTGATTTTAAGCCATTTTAGCTGACAGTTTAAATATCTCTGGGCTGGTAAGGCAGAAATTATATTAAATAAAAAGAATTGCTTTTCTTTAATTTTCTGGTGCATATGAAATAAAAAGGAAATACTACATGCTGCACTGGATTTTAGTATTACAGTTTGCACTTAAGTGTGATTCTGCTTTGTATAGAAAATAGTGAATGCTATAAATATTTTTATGTGTGAAATGCTATGATGTTTTTCTTTTCCACTGAACAGAGTGAACCTAGTATTTTCACAAAGTACCAAGCAAAACCCCAGCTGCTTGGAGGAGATACAAAAGATGGAGGCTTGTTTCCTCTTCCTTTGTCTCTTGGAAAACCAAAAGGCCTCTTGGAACAGTTTGAGGAGCAAAAGAAAAGTGCAAAAGACAAATGTGACAGGTACACAAAAACCTTTAAAGTGGATGAGACAGCTTCTCTTTTCTGAGTGAAACAGCAAATGGAATGTCAGTAGTTGAATAATTCAGTTTCAGCATGATAGCATTCTTATTTTTATAGCTCATCTAGTAATTACTCTTTATTTGCTTTCTTAGGCTGCCACAGTTTTGGTCTCTCCGAATATTAAACTAAAGGACTTTGTAGATAAATACAATATTCAAGTAATGTTAGGTTTATTCTGCCTAAAATTCTGTCCTTTTTTTTCAGATCATCAGAATTAGGAAATTAGTTAACATTTGTTTCAGGGTCAGGAATATAGCACATGAATTCTTAAGTCATAGTTCAGGCTGATTTTCTCACTTTGAAATGTTGGTATTTTTAAAGATATAGCCTAAATTTTATACATATTCTTATTTGTTTTATATATAAGCAAATTTAGGGCTACTACATTAATTTGTAAATAAATAAGTTGCAGTCACCGAGGAAATTAAGTTGTTCATTTCTCCATTGTAAGTTATTATCAGGACATCCTTAGTTATCACAGAAATTGTAACACTCAAGCAGAAATATACTTTATTATTTCTGTAACAGTAAAGATGTGCCATTTAGCATCACCACTAGTACTTTCATGTTGTTTTTGTTGTTGTTCAGTTGCTCAGTCGTATCTGACTCTTTGTGTTCCCACAGACTGTAGCCCACCAGGTTCCTTTGTCCATGGGATTTTCTAGGCAAGATTACTTGAGTAGGTTGCTATTTCCTTCTCCAGGGGATCATCCCGACCCAGGGATCAGACTCATTTCTCCATGTCTCCCACATTAGGAGCCAGAATTTCTTAAAGAATTCTAGATTAGGAATTCTTTAAAAGATTTGGTATATTCTCCATTGTATACCTATATACCTTTAGCGAGAAAAGCAAAATGCTCTGTTTGAAGTGCTTGATTCTGTTGGTAAGTAAACACTTCCCAGATGTTGACAGATTTCTTTCCTCTAGGAATCTAGGCTCTAGGATTCATAACGATGGTATAGTACTACAGATGAGCCAGGCTCCTCTCATCTTACTGCTTCAAATAAATTAGTCCTAAGTTTTTTGTTCTCTGGGCTTTTGGATTATATTATTTTATTGGATCACAATTTCTGTAGCTAAAAAACTTTTGGAAACATTAAGTTCTTGATATTTCCTTCTTCCCTCTCTCTTTCCCTCCCTTCCTTCATTTCTTTATTTCACTTTTCATTTCCTTTGCTTTTTTTGTAGTGAAATGAGTTTATTTATTTTCTTTTCCTCTTTTTTTGGTTGCATGGCTTGTGGGATGTTAGTTCCCAGACCAGGGATTGAATCGAGGCCCTTGGCATTCAGAGTGTGGAGTTGTAACCACTGGACCACCAGGGAATTTCCAGAAATGAGTTTCTCTTAACAATTATTTACAAGATGGCAAAAAAATATAATATTTATACGGAAAGAATAGATGATAAGGACAGTGAAGATTCTCTTTTCTTTTAAAAAAATTCAAGTTTATGATATTGATTCAAATGCTAAGCAGAAAATCATAATTTTCATAAATTCTGACAAAAACAAACCCCATCTTAGATTGCTGTTTTCTGTCAATAAGTGCTTGTCAGAAATGTGATGAAGAGTGAGAAAGGTTTAAATGAGAGAAAGTATACCATTGTAAATCTGGAAGCAGGAAAGTCATAAGACATGGTACAGAGTTTACATAAGAGATGCTACTAATCAAGAAACATGTATTTATTTACATATTGTGTTTTGAAAGTACATGTTTTCCCAAATGAGTAGAAAGGGCATATGAAGTTAAAAAAATCTCAAAATGAGCCTTACTCATTCACACTGCATTTGTTATAACTCTTTTGATAGCAAATAAACTAGCCTGGATAAAAAGGAGGCTATGTTAGCCCTCTTAACAAATCTGGGAAGGACAGGGAATGAAATGAAATCAGAATCTGTCTCTTTTCTGTGCTTCTCTCCCCATCTATGCTTCATTCTCTCCTACTAGACACCAGCTTCCTACTAACACAGAAAAAGAGACTCTCACCCCTTAGTTACAATTTGAAAATCCTAGTGAAAGCTTCTGATGGATTTGTTTATTTGGTTATTGAGGGGTGAGTGAAGATGGGGGTGTGACTTGAAGTTCTCATCATAATAACTTATTGGATGCAAAAAGAAGCAGTTCTCCGTTAGACGTGGATGCTGGGTATATCAGACAATGGATGTTCATTACCCAGATTGTTATTTTTTAATCAGTCATGTTTGAGAAAACAGATTAGTCTCATAACTAATGAATAACCTAAGGACCACAAGGAGATTATAAAACGAGCCATATTCTTTCAAGATTGGGGATCACCACAGTGAAATTTGTTCATTCACTCACTCAATAAATGCTGTGCTAGGTTCAATAGGGCACACTGGGGATTCCAAGGGGAGGAATAATGGTACCTGTCTTTGAAGTTCTCAAGTCTTGTTAAGGAAACACTTATGTGATCGATAAATTAACAAGTGAGCCAGTTAATAGTTGTGAGCAACAGAAATAACTATTTAAATGGAAAAGGAATTTATTAAGAGGGTATTGGTATGGCTTCTGGTTCTGAGTAAGACAGAATAAAAATACAACATCCTATTGTTCCCACTGAATGCAGCCAAGCCCTGATGGTGTGCATGTAGCATCTGAGGACTCTGAAAAGTAAATAGTAGCAGGTAGACTGAGCAAGGGAAGTTGAATTTGAAGTATGATAGCCTAGCCTTGAGATTTCTGGGGTTTTGTTTTTAACCAAAATGTAAGGCGTTTGCTCTGTGACACTGTTAAGAAAATGAAAAGACAAGCTACAGACTGGAAAAAAGATTTGCAAACCACATTTTCAACAAAGGACTTGTATCGAGAATATATCAAGAACTCTTAAAACTCAACAGTAAGAAACAAGCAACTGAATAAAAAATGGGAAAAAATTTCAGCAGACACTTCATCAAAGAAAACATGGATGGCAACTAAATTCATAAAAAGTTTCTCAACACGATTAGCTATTTTGGAAATACAAATTAAAATCACAATGATATTACTAATATGAGTAGATGAGATTATTACTCATCTATTAGTGTGACTAAAAATAAAACAGACAAAAATTGACAATGCTGGGCAAGAATATAGGCCAAATGGAAATCTTGCTGGTGGATATGCAAAATGATACAGCCCCTTTGGAAAAGTTTTGGCAGTTTCTTATAAAATTAAACGATTTATTATCTGCCTCTGCAGTTCTACTCCTAGGTATATATCCTAGATAAATGAAAACTTATGTTTTCATAAAAGTCTATACAATAAAGTTTATTGTAGCCTTGTTCATAATCACCAAGAACTGGGCACAACCCAAATATCCTTCAGTGTATGAATGGATAAACTATGGTACATCCATACAATGGAAACTACTGCATACAATGAAAAGGAATAAACTATTGCTACACAACAACATAGATGAACCTTAAAGACACTCAGTTCTGTTCAGCTCAGTTGCTCAGTAGTGTCCGACTCTTTGTAACCCCATGGACTGTAGCACACAAGGCCTCCCTATCCATCATCAATTGAGTCGGTGATGCCATCCAACCATCTCATCCTTTGTCATCCCCTTCTCCTCCGGCCTTCAATTTTTCCCAGCATCAAGGTCTTTTCTAAGGAGTCAGTTCTTCGTATCACATGACCAAAGTATTGGAGCTTCAGCTTCAGCATCAGTCCTTCCAATGAATATTCAGGACTGATTTACTTGAGATTGACCGCTTTGATCTCCTAGAAGTCCAAGGTGCTCTCAAAAGTCTTTCAAAGGTACTATGCTGAAAGAAAACAGTCCAAAGACTATATACTATATGATTCAATTTATATGACATTCTGAGAAAAGCAAAACTATAGGGATGGGTTACCAGGGATTAGGGGTGTGGGCTGGTCTTTACCACAACGAGACAGCCTGAAGGATTTGTTTGGGGGTCTTATATCCTGGTTGTGGTGGTTGTTATATGAATCCTAAATTTGTGATAAAACTAACAGGACTATGTACACATACATATACAAATTTCCATGCTTAAATTTTTTAAAGTGTTAAACATTATTGAAAGATATTAAGTGGTTCATTTTATTAGTTAGGATTATGTTCAACTGCATTGACCTATGTACTCTCATTCTCATAATAACAACAGAAGTATTTAAAAGATGCTTATTTTTCTCTAATGCAAAAAATCATCCTGAAGTGTGTGGTCCAGGGCTAGAATGGTAGCTCCATGGACCTCATGGCTCCTTCTAGCAGTGTGGATCTAGCAGATACCTAAAGTATGATCCCTCTCAGTCTTCACAGTGCTTGGAACTTTTATATCAGATTTCTAGACAGTTGATGGATGAAGGAAGGAAGAAGAGTATTTTCCCTTCCCTTTAGGATGTTTTTTGATCATGCTATGTGGCTTGCGAGATCTTAGTTCCTCAAACAAGGATTGAACTTGGGCCAACGGCAATGAAGGCATGAAGTCATAACCCCTGGATTGCCAAGGAATTCTCTAGGATGGAATGTCATCTACTTAGGTGGCAGGGCGTGGTGGTTGGCGATTAGGAATCCAGTTTAAAAGGAAGAAAATGAGGCCAATTTAAGTTTCTGCCACAGTCATACAATTGCCAACAACTATACCATGGACACCTTTCCAAACAAAGTCCCAAAATCAGTCCTGTGCAGATTCTGCTGTCCACTAGCCTCTGCCCAGAGTGCACTGGACCCTTCCCTCCATTGTCAGTGTAGTCTACTTTCATGAGTCCCATGGAGCTCCGTCTTTCTACTATGATAGCCACAGCCTCCAGAGAGAGAGGTCACAGTATTTTTACCCTGACTCCCAATCTGACAAGGTGTATGTGAAGGGAGAGCCCAAGTTCAGGAAAAGCTCAGAAAGCAAGCCCCTGGCACTCTCAGCCTCAAGAGGAGGAAAGGGACTCGGCTTCTTCCCAAGATCCCTAATCTGAGGAACTCCTCAAACAGTACAGAGGATCAGATAGAGAACAACCTAAAATAAAGAATCTAGACTTTTCACTCTAATTACAAATTTGTAAATGCTGTAGTAGAGGTTTCATCCAAATGCTTTGGGAGCCCTGAGGACAGGCTTCCAGTTCTGACTGGGGGCGTGAGGAAAAACTCCATCCAAGGGAGCACATCTAAACTGAGTGGGAGTTTTGGGCAGAGATCTTGGGTCTGTGAAATTCTCAAGTCTGCCTCTGAATCAGCTTACTCTGTGAACCACCATTAACACTGTTTTATATAACTCTGCTCTATTTTTGTATACTTTCAAAAATAAAAATGGAATTGTTTCCTATGGATTATTTTCAATTTGTTTTTTAATTTAATAATATTGAATGGTTATATTTCTACTTCATCTATAAAATAATTTCAGTGGCTGCATTGTGCTCTTTTATATGGATCATTTAGAGGGTTAGGTTTTAAATGTTTAATACAAATGAGAAATGTAAATAATATACAGTGAGGTAATGATAATCTTTCAACAAATGATGTTGGGGAAAACTGAATCCCTATGCAAAACAATGGAAAAGGATCTTTATCTTATACTGTACACAAATATCAACTCAGAATGGATTAAAGATGTAAGTGTGAGTCTTGAAACCATAGAACACCTAGAAGAAAACATAGGGAAAAACCTTCTTGACATTGGCCTTGGCAATGATGTCTTGGATGCTACACAGGTAACAAAAGCAAGAACAGACAAATGAAATGACATCCAAGTACAGGCATCCCTCAGTATTCAGAGAAGACTGGTTTCAGGAATCTCTGCATATACAAAAATTCAGTGATGCTCAAGTCCCATAGTCGGCTCTCTATATCTTCAATTTTGAATGCACAGATTCAACCAATTGCAGATGGAAATTTCTGTCCATGTTTGACTGAATCTGCAGATGCGAAACCCTGGAACATAAAGGGCCAACTCTATTTACTGAAGAAAAAATCAGCATATAAGTGGACCCATGCATTTCAAACCTATGTTGTATAAGGGTCAACTGTAAAGTGTTTCTGCACAGCAAATGAAATCATCAACACAGTGAAAAGGCAACCTATGGAATAGAAAATACTTGCAAACCATATATCTGATAAAAGGTTAATATAAAACATTAAAGGAATACCTACAACCCAGTCACAAAAACAAAATAACCCTGAAATATCCTGATTAAAAGATGAGCAAAGGAATTGAATGGACAGTTCTCCAAAGAAGACATTCAAATGGCCATCAGTTATATGAAAAGATGCGCAGCTTCACTAATTATCAGGGGAATGCTAATCAAAACCACAATTAGATATCATCTCACACCTATTAGAATGGTTATCATTTAAAAAATTAATAACTGTTGGCAAGTATATGGAACTCTTGTGTACTGTTGATGGGTGTGAAAACTGGTGCAGCCACTTTAATTTTTTTGCTTGGGGGATCTCAGTTCCACGAGGTCAAACCTGTGCCCTCGGCAGTGAAAGCTCAGAGTCTTAACCACTGGACCTCCAGGGAATTCCCTAGTGCAGCCACTTACAAAACATTAAAAACAGAACTACCATATGATCCAGCAGTTCCACTTCTAAGTATATACCCAAAGGAATTGAAATCAGGATCTTCAAGAGATATCTGCACTCTCATGTTCATCACAGCATTATTTAAAATAGCCAAGAATGGAACTAACCTAAATATCTATCAATGGATGAATGGGAAAGAAAATATGGTATGTACATACAATGAAATATTCTTTAGCCTTAAAAAACAAAGAAATCAAAAAAAAAAAAAAAGAAAGAAAACCTGTCACTTGTAACAACAGGAATGAACCTGGAAGACATTATGATAAAGGAAATAAGCCAGACATAGAAGGGAAAATACAAATTACTAAAATTTGTGTTAGGAAAATACTAAAATACTAGTTATACTAAATACTAATACCACTTATATGAAGAGTGTGAAATAGTCAACGTCATAGAAGCAGAGAGTGGAATGGTGGTTGTTGGTGGGGGAGGTGTGGGGGGAACAGGAAGTATTACTCAAAGGGTACAAAGCTTCAGTTTATACAAGATGAATAAATTCTAGAGAGTTACTATACAGCATAATGTCTATAGTTAACAATACTTTATATACTTTAAAATTTGTTGAGAGGGTGGGTCTTTGTTAAGTGTTCTTATCACTAGTAATAATAGAGAGTAGAAGGAAACTTTCTGAGGTGGTAGATATATTTATGGCACAGATTGTGGGGATGGTTTCATGGTTGTGTACTTACCTCCAAACCTGTATATGTTACGTGTGTACAGCTTTTTGTGTGTTAATCATACCTCAATGAACTCATTTAAAAAACTGAGTACTGACCACTCAGAAGAGATGATGACTACAAGCAACTGGCACAGCTATGTCATTGTACAAGACTAGGAGTTCTTTTTGTTCAAAATTTCTAAAGCATTGCTCCACTACCTTATAGATTTCAAGGTGCTTTTAAGAGATCTGATGCCATCCAGATTCCTGAGCCTGTATATATCACTTGCTTTTTTATTTCTGCAAATTTTTAGGACCTTCTCATTATCGTTAGAGTTCTGAAATTTTACAGCACTATGGTTTGATGTGGTTTGTCATAAGCCCTTGGCATGGAGGAATTCCTTTTGCCCTATAAACTTGTGTCTTTTGGTTCTGGGAATTTTTCTTTTATTATACCTTGGAAAACCTCCTATTTTCACTCTTCTTACTGTCTAGATCTCCAATTTTGGTCAAGCATTGAATCTCCTGCATTGATTCTCTAATTTTTTTTTTTTTTTACTATTTACTTGTTTTTCATCTGTCTTTTTTCTGTTTTCTATCACATTTCCATACTGTATCTTTTAGTTAATTCTATTTGTTTAATTTCTGCTATTTTAATTTATAAGTACCTTTTCTTATCCTTATTATCTGCTTTTCCAATTTACTAGCATTCTGTTCTTATCCTTAGTTCACTAAATTTTTCATTTTAATATTTTTATTGTTTTCAGGTCATGTCTTAGTCTTATTCATAAAACTGTATGGTTTGTAAGACTCTCAAATGGTTCTATCAAATTCGTCTTTTAAAGTCAGTCTTCTGGAGCATCCATAAGATTGTGGCATGAAGAGCTGTCCTATTGGGGTTCAAAAATTGATATATGCATTGTATAAAAAAACAAAAATCTGTAAAAAATTTTTAGTGATGAGCCTTGTCTGATTTTTTTCAAAAGTGGGATATTTGAGGAATAATTATGATAATCTATTTTTCATTAAAAATCAATATAATTCCCAGAATTATCTCCATTCTTACAGACAAAATAATAGTCATTAGACTAATATGCGTCCAGAAATTTTTGACTATCCATAGGAAGTCACTATCTTCTGAATCCATGTTGCCATCAAAATGAAAGCTGGTGTGTTCTAATATAGAAACCACTTGAATTGCTAAAATTCAACCTCACTTAAGATCCATAGAGAGTAAATTTTAAAAAACAAAATAAAATTTTGTTTCACTTTGGAAATGATCACAAAAAGTCAGTGTTCTCCTTTTCTAATCTAGGCACTAAGATTTCTCAGGGTTAAGTCTTCATCTCTGATCAACCACTGTTTTGATGCTGCACTGGTAGAATCCTGCTATGTTCATGGAATCAATTTTGTTATGTACTGTTTAAATATTTTACAAAGGTTCATTTTCTTTTTTCTCTCCTATTTTAGTGAGACTTTATACAACTTCATTTCCCATATCAGAGAAAGCATTCACAAGGTAAGTATGCCACATTTCAAGGTGTTAGAACATCTCACATTTTAAGAAGTTTAATAATTATATTGTATTGGTTTTTATTCATGTAAAATAGCAGTATTTTATCTATCCTTGGCAAAGTGACAGTTTGCCAAGTTAGTAAAATGAGGCAACAGTCTGTGAATTATTTCCTAATTTGGGGTTTCTTAGTTACAGACATCAGTGGAAGAGTCTGAGGAACATCTCAGTTCCAGAAGTCAGTCTATTTTGGATTCTTTGGAAACTGTGGCCAAGACATGTGAGTGTCTCATGTTTGAGGTTATCAGCAGTGGGCACTGGCCAGCAGTGACCCTAGTCAGCTTTCTGCCGTGGTGAAGTTCCACAGAGTGTTTCAGATGAGAGAATGGGTACATAAAAGTAGCCCTGAAGACAATGTGGAGCTGAACCAGGTAGCAGGCCCCACCCCTGTATGGGAATGCCTGGTCCCTCCATGCCTTTTTTGAAGCACCAATCCCCCACCCAGTAACCCTGCTGCTTCAAGGCAGATGCTTCTGCCAGATTTCTAATCTCGCCCCCGAGTCTCAAATGAACTGCTGGCTGTGTTGTCTACAAAGGCTCCCTTGCCCCCTTAGGACTTAGAAATAGACACCACTCCTTCAGGAGTCAGAAATATTCTAGTCACCTACTGTTCTGCTTGCTGCCTTCATTTCAATGACAGCTGTTTTGTAGTGAATCACAACATCTTTCTCAATTTCAGTTATAGTCTGTGGCCTGTAAAGGCCTCTGTTCGGTCAATTAGTGATTTACGTTTAGGTGAAACCATGGTCTCCGTAGATGAACATTTGCCCTGGAACCAGTAGCTTTTCAGCTCAACAGCAAGCTGATGACTGCATCTGCACTTGTTTGCATTTGTCTCTGTGTTTTTTTTTTTTTTTTACTTTAAACAAATTGAAGTCAACTTATTCAAATGCCAAGGGATGGATTGCTCATGATTTACAAAAATTAATGCCTTTGTGTAACTCTGAAATTAATCCCCATCTGTCTACAAAGAAGCACTGTACTGTCTGCTGGCTTCCACCCTGAGTATCCCACACACAGGGCCACTGTGCATTTGCTTAGAAACCAGTTCTGGAAGCCCAGGACTGTTACCCTCACAAGAAGATGCAAGACAAAGAGCAGAAGGGAAAAGGAGGCTTCTTGTGTTTAATATGATAAAATAGCTCATTGTAAGTGCAGAAAGGAAAGCACTCTTTTTACTCCTCACATTTAAAACTGGGTGAAATAATGACACAAAAAGGAGGACTGAAGCAGAGATGTGGCATGTAAGGCCCAGAACAGGGAATGGAAGTGCTCAAGACCACAGCACTGGGTCAAGGCAGAGAGAGAACTGAGTCTGCATAAGGGAGACATAGGGATGCCTTGGTAGGCATAGGGATCCTGATTCTTCACCCCTGACAGTTCCTTAATTTTCAGAGCTTAAGACTGACCGGGCAAACAGTAAAACACTGTGGCATTACATCAATTAAAAGCCAGGTCATTCTTAAAAATAGGCACGCAAGTAGCCTGTCCAGAATCATTCCCTTTCTTGGTAGGTAGTCACTGAGAAGAACCAGGCAAATCTGCTGTCAAATGGCTAGGCCCAGTCCAGCTAGCTAGAGTCCTGAACCCGCCAGTCAGCGGGCATTCTGCAGGCTTTCAGTGGCACTCACTGTGCTTGGAAGGGGGAAGACACTATGTGGAGGCACTCTTGGTTTATTATGTAATTCATGTCTTCACAGAACGAGGTCATAAAATCTCTCCCCAGTCACATTCTGCCTGTACAACCAGAAGGGTCACTTAAAGCCATCTAATCTACCCCTTCTAATTCAGTTGAGGACACCAAGAACCAGACGAAGAGAATGAATTGCCAAGGCCATCCACAATCCACTTTACCTTGGGTTTAGGTGGGGTAATTATTACACAGCAGTACTTTCACCTAAGATGTATAAATTCTATTGCAAAGTATAGTCATTAGGAGAATAAAAAGGAGAGACCACTATCAAAATCAGGAAATACCTCTTTTGGAAAATAGGTAACTCCATACATCAAAATTCATTCCATAGGAATCAACATACTGTGTGCTGATTAAATCATAAATAGAACTACAAGAAGCATGAGCAACATTTTTATAATTTTAGAGTGAGAAATGCCTTTCTGAGCAAGGCACATATAATTAAGAAGAATGAAAGTCATCTATATGAACCATGTTAGAATGGAAATATTTGTTAATTGATAAATGAAGATAGCAAGGTGCTTATGTTCACATGGCTTGCTCCAGGACACATCTTATGGCAGAGAGAGATCAGTCAGTGAAAATTGGGAAGGGTATCCTAAAAAAAAGGGAGGACTGAGCAAACTCCTCTTGTACATGGAGCCTTCCAGACCTTTACTCAAGCGGCTATCATTAGCACAGCAAGGAGAGCAAAACTATAAAGGGAAATCACTGGCCATCAGTGGAAAAGCATCAGCGTACAACCTCATCTCAATGGAGCCCTTGTTGAATCTCTAAAATAGAAATAAAATCTTTTTTAAGGATGGCAACAAGGTGATGGGGAGTAGAAGGACCTTGAGTTCACCTCCTTTTACAAGCATGCCAAAATCACAACTAACTGCGGAACAACCATCAATAAAAAAGACTGGAATCTACCAAAAAAAAAAAAGGGATCAAATTCAAAGACATAAAGAAGAAACCATGAGATGGTAGGAGTGGCACACTCACAATATAATCAAATCCCATCCCACCCAGGTGCGCAACCCACAAACTGGAGAATAATTATATTGCAGAAGTTCTCCCATAGGAGTGAGAGCTCTGAGCCCCGTGCCAGGCTTCCCAGCCCCGGAGTCTGGCATGGGGAGGAAGAGCCCACAGAGCATTTGGCTTTGAAGGGCAGTGGGGCTTGACTGCAGGAGCCCCTCAGGACTGGGGGAAACAGAGACTCCATGCTTGGAGGGCAAAAGTAGCGACTCCATAGCAGCGACTACCTGCTGGTCTTGGAGGGTTTCCTGGAGAGGTGAGGGTGATAGTAGGGGACTTGGCAGGTTCCTGCATGAACTCTGGCTGGAGGCAGACATTCTGGGTCCCTGGCACCAAGACCCAGCCCCACCAACAGAATGAAAACTCCAGTGCTGGGACTCCTCAGAACCCTCAGAATCATCTTTACAAGAAAACAGAGGGCTTCCCTGGTGGCTAACAATCCACCTGCCAATGCAAAGGACACAGGTTCAATCCCTGGTCTAGGAAGACTCCACATGCCAAGGGGCAGCTAAACCTGTGCACCACAACTACTAAAGCCAGTGTACCATGCACCGAGAGACTGCTCTGCAACAAGAAAAGCCACAGCAATGAGAAGCTGTGCACCACGAGAGAGGAGCCCCCAGCTCATCGGACCTAGAGAAAGCCTTCGAGGCAAGGAAGACCTATTACAGCCCCCAAATAATTAAATAATACACAAAATTATTTTAAAAGAAAATAGAAATATTGGCAGTATACTGGCAGTGCACTCAGGGGTCCTGCGGATCTCTCTTCCTTCAACAGTGTTTGGAGGTAACAGACCCAGGGATACCCTTTGCTCTCTCCTCTGACCACCCTCCAGCCTTTTTTCCACTCACAGATTTCCAATCAGCCACTCAGCTATCTTTGGCCACCAGGCCCAGCCAAGACCGTTTTTTGAGATTAACTCCTTATTACCCATCAACCATGTGAGCTCCCAGATTTGCAACAATTATTCCATCAATGTGGAGGCCGCTGTCAACCGCCTGGTCAACAGACGTCTGCAGGCTTCCTCTCCTACCTCTCTATAGAGAGTGTGGGCCACTTTTTCCGCATATTGGCTGAGCAGAAGCACCAGGGCCTAAGCATCTCTGGAAAATGCAAAACCAATGTGGTGGCCACTCCCTCCTCCAGGATGTGCCGAAGCCATCTCAAGAGAAGTGGGTAAGGCCCATGACGATTATGGAGGTGGCTATGTTCATGGAGAAGAACCGCAACCAGACCTGTGTCGACCTGTGCGCCCCGGGCTCTGTCCATGCAGAACCCGCCTGTGACTTCCAGGAGAGCCGCTTCCGGGAAGAAGATGGCGACCACCTGGTTAACTTCAGCGGACCGGCTGGTCCCAAGGCAGGGCTGGGCGAGTATCTCTTTGGAGGGCTCACCCTGAAGTCTCCCAAGCCCAGGGGCCTTTGGGGAGCCCCTCTGGTTTCCAGGCTTCTACCTGAAGCCCCTCTCTGCAGCCACAAGGCAGCTTTGTAACCACCCTGGAGCCCTCTCCCAGCCTTGGACCAAGTGTAAACAGGAAAACCTTTTGAAGAAAAAAAGATTGTCCAGAGTATGGAAGTGGACTTTAAAGGACATATCATTCTAAAAAGCTAAAAAAATATGTTTATAACCAAAGCAGAAATGAAATGAGTCCTATTCTCCAGAAGACACACACACACACAGAGGATCTGTAACCTATAGCTCAAAACTCCAGAAAATGCTCATAATGCTAAATCCAGGAAGCAAGAACAAGGTCTACACGGGAGAGATTTGATCATTTTTCATTGGAAGCATTTTTATACTGTTATAGTTTTTAGTATATGTTTATTGGCTGTGTCAGGTCTTAGTTGCCAGCACTTGGGATCTTTCCTTGGCATGGAATGGACTCTCTAGTTGTGGTGCCTGAAGTTAGTTGCGCTGAGGCATGTAGAATCTTAGTTCCGCAAGCAGGGATTGAACCCATGTCCCCTGCATTGCAGGGCAGATTCTTAACCACTGGACCATCAGGGAAGTCCCTATACTGTGATAGTTTTTAAAACAAAAAAAAATTGGATAGATTTTGGAAGTAATGTGCTCAATACAAAAGCTCTTTATAAGAGAAAGACCCTGAACATGTTTCCTAGGGAAAAAGAAAGAATATGTGGGATCACAGACTGATGCTTACTGATTACTGAACCTAGAATTGAACACTTTGCTTGCCTTCTTCATTCTCTGCTTTTGTGGTTGGTAATGTTCATTGTTCCTAAGAAACATTGCTATTCATGAACTCATCTAGGGTAGGATAATTACATTTGTTCTCTACTACAAATATCAACATAGATGTCTGGAAAAATATTTCATTAACTGAGTTTAGGAGCAGGGATTCAGTGCTTGAAATACAAGTAAACAGTCTTTTTCTAATTGGTCGACACATGGAATTTGCCATGATATAACTACATTCTAGAAAGATCACTCTTGTGACAGGGCCAAGAAGGCAGGCCATAGAGGAGTTGGTGCTGTCACAGGGGGAGTAGGTTTCAGAGTCCCAGGAGGTGCTGAGGTTGAGTCTGCTTTGGCCAGGATGTCCTCAGGGAGGGAGGGAAGACGAGACAGTGGGGTAACCACCCTGCTCTTGCTTTCTCTCCTCAGCATGAATGATCCAGACAGGTGCTGGCACCACAGGCTCAGGTGGCCCATGCCAGCTTCCAGTTCCTCCTTCTCCCCCATGGCAGCCTAGGCAGGGTGGAGCATACCATAGTCTTCATGTGGAGAACTGTCATTGTTCTGTATTTAGTGCAGGAGACTGCAAAAGCTCAGAGTGGTCTGATGTTGGAAACGGTGCAGGACAAAGGCAACGTGGAGCAGGCCATCCTTGAGTTGCAAAAGAGACTTGAAGCTGTAAGTGTCAGACCCTGACCCCCCTCCTCAAGTGTGTGTTTCTGGCTTTGCTTCTAAGACCTAGAGAGACATCTTTAAAATTGCACCTTTTCAGCCAAGAACAGAGGCCACCACAGGCCCCTTGGTAAGAGGTCAGGGGGGAGCCCACCTTCCTTTCTCAAGGTTCTCTGGCATGTGGACCCTAGGGACCCTGCTCCAGAGTACTGCCATGCTTCCCCTTATAGTACCCAGCAGGGCACAAGCTTTGGTGCTGCTGGCCCATCCTTAGTTTTGTTCACACATTTTATTGTGCCTTCTGAATTACACTGTCCATAACTCCTTACTTTTTCACTGCCTTTCTTTAGAGACAAGCAGAGTTTATAGAAATGAAGTCCAACCTGAAGCACCTTGAAGTTTTGGTTGCCCAGCAGAGTAAGGACTTTCAGCAGCTGTGTGAGCATCTAGGCCAGCTGAATATGCCCAGCGTTCTAGCAGAGTTAAAGCGATTGACCTCCATTACTCTGACACCCAAACACGTGAAAGACAGTGCCTCTCAGACCTCACCACCTCTGGCACAGAGCCTCAGTTTCACCAGGCAGGACAAATATACGTCTGAGAAGCCAGTTATATGGCAGGCCCAGGCCCTCCCTGCTGCATGCAGTCTTAGTGTGGGCTCCCCGAGGCCCAGGGAGTTTGTTGCCTGGGGTGAGGGATCAAAGAGGGATGCTCTCCAAGAAGAGGCTGTGCAGCCGGCAGTTGGAATTGGCAAAAGAAACAGGCAAATCAAAGACAGGGCAGTGCAGACTAACTGCCAGAACTCTGTTACTAAAACAGGCTCTGAGAACTGTGGGTCACAAGGTTCTGCCATCCTGGGTCACAAGGTTCCTGAAGATAGGGATCCAGTTTCCCAAGGAGACTTGCGGCTTATATCTCGAGGATATAAGAACTTAAACAACTCTGCAACCAGCAATAAGAACACCAGCCAAAAACGGCAAGCCAAAGGCATATTTTCATGTGACTCTTGTGAACAAAGGTTGGTGACTGAACAAAAAGGCGTAACTGTAGAAAGAGGGAAAAAAGGCAAGCAGCAGCCCAGGAAAGCCCCCAGAAGTAGGTCCCTACGCAGGAAGCAAGAACAAATGTCTAGCAAAACCTGTGTTTCTAATTCTAAATATCTTCGGCCTCCAGTTTCCAGCCCACAAAGGTCCCCCCGGGGGGAGCAGGAAACTCTTGCTCAGCCCCTGCAACTTTGGGGTCCTGGGAGCCCCACAAACCTAGTCTGCTCTGCTCAGGGAGGAACAGACATGCCCAGTAAGACCACAAGGGCAGAGCAAGGGAACCTCATGCAGCTCAGCGGGCATTCCTCCCAAGACAACAGGCTGCTTTCTCCCACTTCCCAGAGGGACCACCAAATGAGCTGGTTCAGTGGCCTCAATGACCTCAACCCCAGGACAGAGTCCCATCAGCCCCAGGAGTCAGGGAAGAATATACTCTATGACCTGGGTTTTGATAGCAGCGATGATGGCTTCTGATGAGCCCATAATGACTTTGGCTGATGGTTTCTGGCCTTGTGGGAAAGACAAATCACAGAACATTTGGGCTGGCTGATGGCAAACTTCTCAAAGCCTGCCTAGAACCTTCAGGGTCAGAGGCTGGGCTTGGATGGGGTGGTGGTGGGGGTCAGTGGAGGGTTGGGGAGCAGATCTGGCATTCTGGGTACCAGGCACTCCCCATGACAGAGCCTAAGGGATAAGTGCATCCTTACTCATGGGAGTGAAATATGTGAAGAGGGTGTGAGGAGAGCTGGGGCAGCAGCCCAGGAGTGCGGCATCAGGAGGGTACTGGGTCTGGTACAAGGAGAACTGCCCTCCATAGCAGCTCTCAAAAACTGTTGCTATGGCAGCAGGACTCCCAAACACATCTTTCTGGTCTTCAAAACATTTCCTTCACATGACCGATATCTTTCTGGGCCTCAGGATTTTTAAAAAATTTGTATTCCTTCTGCTGTGAGAACATGTGCATTTTTGGGGTCTGTGGATGTATTCCGGGACACACACTAGGTCAGACTTCTTGTGAACAGAGAAATAAGAGTGTTAAAGCCAGGAAGGAAAGACAGGTGACTCACACTACATGCTGGGAGCTGCACTTTTCACAGCCACAAAGTCCCAGTCTTCTTCCCAGCTGTTTTCCCCTGCCCTGCTTTCCACCCCCTTTTAAAGCTAATGAGAGTGGCTGCAGGCCCTGCATCATTTCTGGAGAGCAGAGGGCTTACATGAGACTTTGGCTTTCCATCTGTATATTGTTCAAGGTTTCGAATTTTTGCAACATATATCTATTTCTTTTGTAATTCAAAATGATCAAATAAAAACTTTAAAAAGCATGTTTCTTTCATTAAGAGTTTATTGATCTCTAGTTTACTCAAGGAGATCAATGAGATTAAGATACATATCATCTTTTTATTCCTGCTCGTAAGCTTTAATAAACCATACCCTACTCAAACTGATTGTTGTGAAAGTAAAAATCCTCATGGATGGACAGCTTCCAGAATTTGCCCATTTTCAAGCCAGTACAGGGTTGAAATAGGGCTTTTTTTGTGGGGGGCGGGGTGCTGTGCCAGGTGGCTTTTGGGGATCTTAGTTTCCCAACCAGGGATTGAACCTGGGCCACTGCAGTGAAAGCACTAAGTCCTAACCACTGGACTGCCAGGGAATTCCTGAAAATGGGGCTTCTAGGTGAACCCTTATCAAAAGTAATAGCTCCTGGTTTCTTTTATATTTTTTATTTTCAGGTACATGTCCCACAAAAATTTGGTAGCGTTTAATTTGCCTGTGATATCTTTGGCAGAGCTACCAGGCAACAACCTAAGCTGCTTTCACTCTCATTTCCAGACCAATGGCTTCCTGTGTTCTGTGGCCACAGGCAATGGCAGCAGCCTTCTGTAAGGGCAAGAAGGTGAAACTTGGGCCCTGCCTCAGGCTGCCCTGGGACTCTGCTGCCTCTGTGGGTCTCAGGGCTATCTGTTCACCCTCTGCTAGCCTCCACTGCCTTCCCCGCTGGTTTTCTCTGCTTGTGTCAAGGTGGCAAGGGAAAACGGAATCCAGCCCTTCCCAAACAGGCTACAGGCGGTTGTGCAGCAGTTACTCTGAGGTTTGTAGAGCAGAGCAGTCTGTATTTGGAAATGTGTTATTGCTCTAAGCTGAAAAGTTTAATCATTTTACTTCAAAGCTGAGACCCTGTTGAGAAAACTCCACCAACATTTATGACTGTGGCCTTCTCATTGAAGTTTCCTTCCAACTTTAGAATGCCAAAGTAGGACCCTCTATTCCTTAGTTCTGCTGTGTTATGAAATCCTGTATTTTATTTTGTTTAAAGTCAAAAGGCCAGAGTGACTCAGTGTTAACATGAGGTGGGTGTTTTTGTAGAATAAGCAGTACATTTAACACCTAACAAGGCTGGACTACTTAAAATTACACTGCCTGTTTCTAGTAATCATTAGGAAAGGACATTATATTTCTTATTTTATTCCTAAGGGTTTTTTTTTTTTTTTTTTAACTATCGTGTTCCTACCAAATTTGGTGAGCATGACACAGCCCAGCACATCCCTGGAGCACACAACATTTTTGGTTCTTTGGATGCTGATAGAGATGTATGTAGCTACACAGGGGCGGATGTGGTGGGAGATCTATTGGCCCAGGGCCCACCTAGGGGCTCCTCCCTCTGTGCAACCCCAGCTACAGTCTGAGGAGGGAAAAGAAGCCACTTGCAGCACCTATTGTCTTGACATTCAAGTATCAACTTAAACATCACCTACAGAGAGGTCTGTGAAGGGGCTTGCCCTATTCATTGCCCGTTCCCTTACCCTGTTTTCATTTCTCTCAGATAGTTCCATCTGAAATGATACATTAAATCTATATTTTTGCCCACCTTGCACAGTGGAATATAAACTCCAGAAGCAAGAACAGCAGCTGTAAAAAATAAAAACAGCATCCACCTCATCCCTACTGTATTCTCAGCATCCAGGAGTGGTGTGTCACTAGGAGATACCTGACAAATATTTACTGAGGGCAAAGACAGCTTGCTTATCATTCAAACAGCTCCTGGCAGCCTGTCCTGAAAATTGGGTCTCTCCAGTAGCCCTCTGCAACTTCCATTTTTTGTCTCAGATGTTCCAAAGGGCTCTTGATGACAGGTCTCCTATAAGATGCCCATTTGTCTCTCCCAGGCCAGCTCCCACCCAAAGTGCCCAGAAAACCACAGCCTTTTTGCCCTCAGAAAAGATTGCTGCTTCCTACAAGAGCTGAGCAAGTTTTAAAATTATTTTTCATGCCAGGCCTTAGGCCAAAACTCTTCATCAAATCAGGCATTTTCCAGCTGACCTAGCACAGAAAGTCCTTCCTCACTAGGGCTGCAATCCATTGTCAAGTAGATTTCCTGAGTAAAGCTTTGTTCCCTCCATAAATATTTAGCAGGAATCTAAAATATTAACGTTCTCCCACGTACTCCAGGGAGAAAGCAAATTACCAGAGCCTCAGACTGTCTCTGGATGACAGCCTTTTCGACCCATAAGCAGGTTCAGTGGCCTCCCCGTTTCCCCTTTCTGGTTCACTGGCCTTCCCTGCTGTATCAAACATCTTGTGCCTAGGCTAAGAGGACTCCCTCTGGGAGCAGGTGAGCCCCTGGCCCATCATTCAGGAGGAGGGAATCCTTTTCATCAATTTCTTTGATCATTAACAGCTCACAGCTTCTCCTGTGGCAGGATGGTGCTGCCTTACCAGCACATTCCTGGATGCCAAGGTGAGGGGCACAGGTGGTCTGTCTCTATCCTCCTGGACTCCTGACCCCCTCAGAGTCTTCCCTGGGCTTGTTGATGCAGGGTCCAGCAGAATGCTAAGGAGGCAGGGCAGGTGGGCCAAGAGGCGGCTCCCCCACTCCCCTGGTGAGGGGAACAGGGAGCGGGCAGCCCTGAGACTCAAAGATGAGAAGGTAGGCTTGCATGTCTGATAATGCTGGCTGGAGCCACACTGAGGCAGACACTTACTGACCATCAGTGCCCCCAGAGATTACTGGCAAGAATTCAAGCTCTAGTTTAGATCTCTGTGGCTAGACAGCCAGGCCCAGGAATGTAGGGAAACACTGAAATCTGGAAGGCTCACTGTTTCCAGCCCTTGGCCACCCCTGAATTGTCCTCTTAGGAGAACTGTTGCTCTACTCTCAAGCCTCAGCTGTGGCCTCTGCTCCTTGCTGGAGCTTCACTTGGCATTTACTCATCTCTCCTCTTTCCTGTCCCTTCTTCTCCCTTCTTTTCCTCCAATTCCCAGCTTCTCCTTGCTTCTGCAGACCACCTCCTGCCCTAAGTTTTGTTACAAAGTTTACCAATATACTGACAGAGCTGGTTCTAGTGACTTTGGCCCTGACTCGGCAGGCAGGATGCAGCCAGAGGACCTGGAAACCCCTCCTTACAGAGCTGGATGGACCCAGCTTCTCACATGCCTTGTGCTGTTAGTTGTATTTGCAGTTGGCGACTAGCCGGTTCCAAAGCTCCTATTTATTCTTGAAGCTGCCTTGTTTCTATTTTGATTCTGCTAATCCAAACTGCAGTTTGGTGTTTCCACGGAAACAATCCAGTGATTGTTTGGCTTGCCAAGATGAACTGCAGGGGAGAGAACCAAATGACGTAAAACATTTTTAGTTGCTCAAATATCAATGTCTCCCCAAGAAGTCTTTGGTCCCAAGTTTTATTAAAATAAATGTTCTAGGCGAATTAAAAAAAAAAAATTTAGGTTCCTGTTATTCCTCCAGCTCAATCCCTAGAGACTGGCCTCCCAAACCTGCTCTGTGCAGATGAGCAGCTTCTGGCTGCCGCCCTGAGGCACGTGACAGAGGCAGGAAGGTGTCCCTTGGGCACCTTGGGGAGCCCAGGAGGCAGAGACAAGAGAAGGTGTCACCAGGGAAATGACCATGTGGCCATCCCAGCTACTCTGGGAGTGGCATGCAAGAGGCTGAGAGCTCACCTGCTTTACTCAACAGCTGTATTTCTACAGTGAGGTAAAGCTCCTCCTTTAAGGAGTCCAGGCTGGATTAGTTCATTGGTAAATCTGAATTTTCACACCAAGGTTTTGCTAAGCTAGAGGTATACTTATCTATCCAGCCGGAGAATCTAAAGCCTCCCTTCTGCCCCACCTCTAGCCCAGGCTCAGCCCTCATTCCCAAGTGCCACAGTCTATGTTGCAGGCAGAAAAAAATCCTCTTATTTCAGTCTTGTAGGGTTAGCACTGAATCTTTGCTCCCAGCAGCCACCCCCTCTGCAAAGCCTCTCCAGGGAGAACTAAGTGCTGAAAAACAGCTCTGTGAGACCTAGAGCTTCTGGCCCTGAGGGTCCAGCACTATCAGGAAAGGGTAAGCCACTAGTGAGGGTCCTGCTGAGCCCCCCGTGCCAGCCCTGGACCTGCTGCAGTTTCCAGAAACTGTGAAGGTCACCTCTGGGCAGGTATCTGGTGAGGGATGCCCACGGCGGGTTGGCAGAGGTGAGGATTTTTAAAAACAACTTTAATTTCTTCTTTCTGCAGAAGTGATTCAGGTCCACTGCAGATAAACTGAAAAAGAGACGAAAAAGACTAAAACTCTCTTTGTCCTCCTCGGTAACAATGTCACAAACTTGGGATCAACCATGGTTAAAAAAAAAAAAATTGTAAATTTTGGAATAAATTCAGATTTACAGGCAAGGTACAAAAATAGTAAGTTCAAATATATCCTTCACTTAGCTTCTCTTAAAGTTAACATCTTGCATAACTGTGGTGTATGTGTCAAAACTAAGAAACTAACATAAACATATTAAGAACTAAACTTGAACTTGTATTTGATCCGTTTTTCCATGAATGTCCCCTCTCTATTCCAGGACACAATCCAGGACACCATACTGCATTTAGTCATCGTGTCTCCTCAGTGTCTGCTGCTGTGTGACAGATTTTGAGTTTTTGTTTTCCTGACATTGACAATCTAGGGTACTGGCCAGGCATCCTGGAGAATACCCCCCAATCAGGGTTTAAAATGAAGCACCTATCTCGTTGCATCCTGTCAGGAGTGGGTGACGGGCACAGCACAGCACAGGGGATATGCACCTCCATCACTTGGTTAAGTGGTGTCTGCCAGGCTTCTCCATGTCTCTCTTCCCCAGCTCTCTTGAAAGTGAGTTACGAAGTCCAGCTCACTCTCCAGGGTAGTGATTGGCAGAGACTGGATTACACCCCACCTCCTCTGTGGGAGAGGATCCACATCAATACATATTATTTGGAACTCACCGATGGGAGACCAGGTTTTCTGAATATCAAGTCGCCTGACATGTCTCCATCCGGACAGGCCCCTTCTGAATGTGGCAGCCAAGAGGCTGCAAGCATTTCTTCTCACCTGCTCCAGTCCCTCCCACTCAGGGACTAAAAAGTGAACCCCAACTCCACCATCTGCAAGTATTTATTATCCACTGCAGGGACTGTCAGGTGGCTTGGGAGGAGCCTCTGGTTAGCCACTCTGCCTTTCACCCGGCAGCGGAGGCCTGTTCCTTGAAGTGGCCGGAGCCTAGTTCCCAGGGTCAGGCAGGTGCCTGGCTTTGTACCACTAAGAACTAGGTGCAAGGTCTCCACCTGGGGGGCCCAGATGAATCTCTAGACCTGTGGTGGTGATGGGGTGTTGCCAGCCCTGCAGCCTGCCTTATGCTGGGTCACTAGCCTAAAATACAGCCTCATGGGGGGTCATCGGCCCCCGGGCCTTCCTCCCCAGCTCTTTGAGTTTTATGTCTTAACAGCTCTGCACCAGCCTTGTCGCCCCCATCCTTCTCTATGAGCCAAGGGGGTGGGCACTTCCCTGACACTCAGTGTCTGGGAGATATCATACCTTGCTCAAAAGTTTATTAGGTTTCCTGAAAGAACATCATGGTTTTGAGAGATGGGTCCAAATAATCCCTGATGGTGTCCTTTCTCTCAAGTGGTGGGGCTGAAGCCAGCCCTGCTGAGCTTTTGCTGCCATGCTGACCTCAGAGAGCAGTGACTCTGCTCCTCCCTGCCCCCCGTCCATCTTATCCCAGCACAGTCAGTGCCATGGGGACCACCTGTGGCCTCCCGGGGGTCCAGAACTGGCATGGGGTGGATGAGGGTCAGGTATGAGGTGAATGAGCAGGACCTGTGCTCATCCCTTCCTTTCCCCCCTCAGCTGAGGGCCCAGATGTCTGATGTGGGTGTATGGTGGGCTGGCTTCATGAGAATGTCCTGCCAGAAGGGGACCAGGGATGCTGCCAGCCCCCTAGACATAAGCAGGAGGCCTCTGATCTGGGCAGGGGAAAGGATGGAGGGATTGAGGGTCTGGACATGAGGAGGCATGATGCCCATGCAGGGGACAGGCAGCTGTGTGTGTGGCCTGTGCAAATGTGGCAGAGGGCCTGGGGCCAAGGTCCCTCTTGAGGCCAGTTCCTCCACTGAGCTGGCCTGGGGTGGGCTGGTTCCAGGGGATCAGAAAGCCCACACTGCTTGTGGAACCTGTACGTTTTCAGGGGAGCATGGAAAAGAACATCAGGAGACACAGCAGAGGCCCACAACCGGCACCTGTCTTGGGTACTGTGTATATTGAACAGCAATCCAGAAAACAGTCGAGATGTTAGAAAAACAAAAAAAGTGAAAATAGAGGGAAATGTTTTAAAGCAACAGAGTTAAAAAACAACAACAACCAAAAAACTGGGCTGTCAGCTGAAAAAGGGACACTACTAGAAGTTAAAAGGTCATGGTAATGCAGATTCTGCTAAGCCTTTGAAGTGGCCCCTGATGATTGTGGCGAACCTGCACAGACATCCTAACATCAGTCTCCTACTGTAAAGAATCAAAACTGAGGTCAACTGTCCTTACTCAATTTGGTATTTAAAAGAGGTCATCAAATTGTAGTCCTCTTCCAAGTCCAGAACAGTCTCCACGATATTGTGGTCATCGAAAGTCTGCTTGAGGCCGCCAGAGTCTGCGTCCGGGGCCTTCTGGGGGCTCTCATCCACCAGCAGGGACCAGGCTTCCTCCTTGAAAGGCAAATCTTCGCAGTGGCCACACACACGGTTCAACTCGTTTTCAAATTCTAGTTTACCAGCCAATTCTTCAATAGTTCGGATGCTTGTATGGTCTTAAAAATAAAAACATTCAGCATTAGAATTCCAGTGAGAGAATTCTGAAGACATTTCAGGCAGAAGTTAAAAACCACAAATGGGCGGCTATCTCCTGGGAGCATGCAAAGCCGGTGTTCCGGACCCAGGGCTGGCAGGCTGTCGCATTGTAATGTGGGCCAGTTGCCCCCTTTCTAGTGCAGGTATTTACTGAGTCCCAAACATCCACTGGTCTGCAAGGAGGGTCTAAGTAGGAGGATACAGAGATGAATGCGCTTATTCTGGACACAAGACACTGTGTGGGGTCTTTTGAATTAGTAAAATGCTGCTTGTTGGGATATCCCTGATGGTCCAGTGGTTAAGACTTCATAACCTCCACTGCAAGGGGCATGGGTTTGATCCCTGGTAACCTGGTCAGGTGGCGCTGGTGATAAAGAACCTACGTACCAATGTGGGAAAGATAAGACATGCGGGTTGGATCCCTGGGTCAGGAACATCCCCTGGAGGAGAGCATGGCGATCCACTCCAGTATGTCCACTCCTTGCCTAGAGAAACCCATGGAGAGAGGAGCCTGGCAGGCTACAGTATGTGGGGTGGCAAAGAGCTGGACATGATCGAAGCGACTGAGCACAGCACATAGCACAGACAGCCTTGCACCACAGCCAACGGAGGAGAAAAATGCTCCAGCTGATGGCAGGGGCCATGGAAGGAGGTAAGCAGGAGCAGTGATGACTTCTGTTCACCTACTGGGACCATGGGAGGAGACTCAGGTCACTAAAGTCTGGGAGGGCAGGGACCTTGCTTTGTGACCCAGGGCACATACCACCCCTCACCAGACCTTCTTTCCTGTCCCATAACCCGGTGACCCTTCAGAGCCAACCGCTTTGGGCTGCTCCCAAGACTATGTATCTCTTAACTAGGAGCTGTATGGCCACTATGCACTGTGTAAAAACAGTACGCATGAAGTTCACATACAGAATATACAGATGTGTGTAGCCAAAGTGGCTATGCCAGGATATACCGCACTGCGTTAACAGTGGTTGCCTTTGTGGTAGGTGGCAGGATTAAAGGGGAGCTTTGGGCTTCTAACTTTTCTTTTAATCTTGTGTTACCACCACCCACCCCAGCTAGACTACTCCCCCCGCTCCTCATCTCTGCCTACGTCCTGTTTCCTTCACAAATAAACTCATCCACTAACAGCGGCTGCGGTGTTTAGCCTCCAGGGATTCACTCTAACTGTACATTTATGAAATGACTTGATGGATGTGACTCCTCCAGGCTATCAGCTCCATGAAGGTTCTCTGCATGGAGCCTGCTGTGAACCAAGCAAATCTACCAAGCCAGTGGAAGAGATGTAAGTGTTTTTTATAAGACACTTGCTGACTTGGGGGCCTGTGTGAAGGACCTATCCTTTCAGAGAGAGAATGGAGCAGCCCTCTGAACTCACCAATCATATCAAGCAGATCCTTTGTGACCTCTTGGCTGGAACCACTGAGTGGGATGCTTGCGTCAACTTTCAAATCCTTCTCCGTATCATTCCTGCAGCCCCCAGGAGAAAAGAAAAAGGCAGAGGATTAGATCCTCTTCCAAGAAAGTATAGGAAGTGAACTCAGTGTTAGATAATCTTAAAGACAAACACTAGTCCTTTAAATTGTCATTTATGTTGTGATTCGAAAACAACCAGGGACCACTAAGTGAAGTTGACTAAAAGAATCCTAATGCCCATTAATGTCTGTGAATAAGAGCACAGCTATTTGTAATACTGAAACAATTAAATGGTTCCTTTAGTCTGCCTATAGGACAGCCAAGACGGCTGGAAGCTTCAGCCCACCTGGTCCTCCTTGCTAAGATAACATGCAAAAATACAGTTAAATTCTAAGTAACCCTTTAAAGGTACCTAAGACCAGGCAGTTTGAAACCACCTGGGAGAAGACAAGGTCTAGGGAAGACTTGGAGCCCCCAGTGAGTGAAGTCACTCAGTTGTGTCCAACTCTGAGACTCCATGGACTGTAGCCTACCAAGGTCCTCTGTCCATGGGATTTTCCAGGCAAGAATACTGAAGTCGGCTGCCATTTCCTTCTCCAATGGAGCCCCCAAGGGGAGGGAAAATCAGCTTAGGATTTTCAATTTCCACCGCCCCCCTAAATAGGAGATCCCCCTAATTGTAGCTGTTAAACCCGTGAGATTTGAATCACCTTTGACTGTCTTTTCTCCAGTTCTCCCCATCTCCTGATGCTCGCCAAAACTGTCTTTCGGGTGCCAAAATGGAGGAACGCATCAGGATGTTTTCCTTGCTGCTCAGAGGTTTTCTTTTGGGGCACAGCGCCTGGGGCTTTGCATTCACGGGGGCATGGTTTGGTGCAAAGGCCACGTTCTCATTCTCCGGAGCGCAAGGGACGGGAGAGAAAGGAGCCGCAGAGGAGCAGGCTACCAGCGGGTGCCTCCGGCAGAGAAGCCGGTGCACGGGGAGGGGGAAGGAGAGCGGGGCGGCGTCCAGCTCCATCCGCGGGCGGCCAGAGCACTCCTGGGAATGGCTGACTCCTTCAAAGGCCCGGTCAATGGCTGCAGTCAGCTCCTTTCTGCATCTCCTCAGTTTCTCAGACATCTTCCCTACAAGCGACCGTGTCTTTATTATGTAACACACTGGAAACGCACAGAACAATGTGAGAATAGCGCTACAGACGAGGTTGTAAACCGTCCCCGAAAGGGATAATTGTCAGTTTCCTGGAGTTTGAGCCACAGGTCACAGCCGAGAAACCCACTCTTGGGGAACTTTTCTCCTCGTGGGAATAGCTGCGTCCCCGCTTCGTCACCAGGGAGGGAGGAACCGGCGATCGATGGAGTCCGTCCCTCCTCCCCGGCTCCCGGCCACCCCAACTCCGCTCTCAGGCCCCACCCCGCGGCCGCCCGGGGAAGAGCCCCATGGCCGCGTCCTCACCGATCAGCCCGCGAAACCGCACCACCGACCCCAACGGTCGTCGTCGCCCGCTCCCAGCTGGTCGCGCGTGTCCGCGACGAGCCCAACGCCCACCCGCTGGGGTTAAAGGTCAGACAAGGGACGCATGGATGGCCTCAAGTCTTCGAACCCACGCAGCATGACGGGAAGCAGAAGGCCCACCACGCACGCCCGGAGGGGACAGCGACAATGGCCGTGAGGGTATGGCCGGGGAGAGGGTGGGGCGATCAGACCACCGCGGACAGAGGGGAGGGGATCTCACTTCTAACCAAAGTCCCCGGCAGAACGGGAACCCTTTCCAAGCCCACGAAAGTTCCTATTCTGAAGCCAACACGGGGAGAAACCTGGTATCCAGCAGGGTCGTGTCCTGATATTTAAGTGAGATCTAATAGAAGTGCCACATGGTATCCAACTGTCTCAATTCATCAAGGACTGCTAGGTTACCACAGGAGACAAGGACGGGAAACCCCATCACCAAATATCATTAGGGAGAAGGAAGCTGGAAATTCCAAGGTGACTCGAAGGGAAACAGAAAGGGGCATCAGTGGCTACTTTTTAGGGTATTATAAACCCATCTCAGTGTACAGCAAGGGAAAAGGGGACGACATCAAGTTTACTTGAGGTTGATTTACTGTGGGTAGACTACTGGGAGGACCAGTAACCAGCACCAGAATCCAAAAACCAGGAGGGCAGGGCAGCCTGTTGCAGGTCTTCACGGCAGCCCCAAACTCAATGACGGTGTGTTCCTCTCCACTCTTTGGAATGTCAGACATTCTCCACTGTGTGCTCCCTACCACCAACCCCAACTCGGCAGCTCCACCCGTTTTACAGAAAATTTTTACCACCTGTATAAAAAAAAAAATAATTCAGCCTCTTGACATAACCCTTCTGAGCAAACAGGGTCTTTTTTTTTTTTTCCTTCTGCTCATAAAAGAAGGAAATTTCCTCATCTGGTTTTTAGACGGAACACTAGCAGTCTTCAGTGTCAAAGGTGTTCTCCTGGGGATGGCACTGGCGCTGTGGTGCAGGGTCACTGGGGCAGATCAGTTGGTGTCCATGCTGTAAGTCTCGTCATCCCCCGTGCCCTGCTGTGAGCTGCTTGGTCTTGCACCTCCATCAGAAGATCCAGGAGAACTGAGTGAAGGCGTCTTATGAAACTCGTCATCTCGACGCTGGTAAAACAGCACATAAGCTGCTTTCGTCTAAAACATAAGAGGCATAATGCCCATTCACTGGTTGGAACAACCACCCATTCCCCCCAAGCTTGGCTCTCTGTTCAAAACACACCACCCTCAGGGATCTACCGACTTGCCCTGTGCATCTACACACTGAAGTGATGGTGAAGACCGTTCCACCTGAGGCTGGCTCGTGCTGACCGTGCCCAGAGAGGGGGGAAAGGCAGGAGCCCTGTGACAGACTCAGGAGAGTCGAGCATCTCATCTAGGAAGGGTCCCAGAAGGAACGGTAGTCAATTCTTTCTCTACTGCACTTAGCTCCCACTGTCCCAGCAGGATGACTCAATAACCAGCTAGCCTGGGAGACTCTTCCCAGCTCTAATCCCTAAAGGTAACAGTGGGAACCAGGTATGAGGGCCTACTCACCACTATCTGATCGTCACAGGCCAGAGACACATTGCTGTCATCAAAGTAATACCACTTCCCGTTCAGTTTGTTCTTCGCGTACGCAGTGTCTGCCAAAGCAAGAGAATATGCCAGTTGGTCATCAAGAGAGGTGATCTGGCTAGCTCAGTAGGCTGGCACTCAACAACTCCAAAACATGACACATATCAAGAGTCTGAAATTAAAGGTAATTTACAGCTTATGTCCTAACAACTGAAAAAGAACTCATCCTTAACAAAAATAAGATCTTCCCTTCTCAAAACAGCACTGAAAAGGTAAAAATGGAGCTGCTTGGGACTAAGGCATTAAACTATAATTTTGGGGAAAACAGATGTGAGCAATAATTCAGAGTTAGGGGACCCATAAAAGAAGCTGATACTTTTTAAGATTTAAGCAAAACAATAGTTGTCAGAAACATGCCAAGTCAAACACCCCCACTGTATCCAGGAATGGCTGGCTACTACTGTCTCTCACAGCCTCTGGAGCCTGTAGGGTAATCCCAGTGAGAGACGCTGGGGGCCTGGGCTGGCCGAGTTGGGATGTGAACAAGAAAACTTAAATTTATCTGTCTTTGAAACTCTGAGTCAATGTGGCTTAGTAACAATTCCTCACATGGGTCCAAGCGTTTTCCAGAGTGAACACTTCCGGTTTTGATTTTACACTTTCCCAGCAGGATGTGTTTATAACAACAGTCCCAGCTGTGATACCCGATTCCTGCTCCACTCAGACTCTCTGAAACAACCGAATCTGATGGAGATCTGGTGTCTGGTCTCGACCTGCTGCGTGGCTCGAGCAAGCCGTTTAACCATTCTTCACTGCAGTGCTTACTGCACCAAGCAGTGGGGAAGGACACAGGACAGAGTGACAGAGAAAGTGCCAAGGGCCTGCTTGGCAGCACAGTAACAATGACGGCTCTCAATCATGGTGTTCCAACTGTGGACCCAATGTGGGTCTGCACACAACCAGCCTAACCTGGATAAGGAAACTGAAGCATATGGAAGCTAAGTAACCTGCCCAAGCAGTACGTATTTGTATGCTAAAAGAGTTAAAAATGAATATACATGCGTCCAATATGCATGAATACAGATATCAAAATTAATTTGCAGAGAAAAAAAAAGTTAAGAGTTAAGTGCTAAAGGATGTGGTACGATCACAGGTATTCCAAACAGCCACTCTAGAAGAGTCCCAATTTTCAGACAGGCACAATTTTTCCTTCCCACCTTTTCCTACAGCTAGTTGGTAGTCCTGTGACCAAGTTACAGCCAATGAGACATATGGAGAGGAGTTGAGGGGGATTTCTGGGAAGTCTGCTTAAAAGGGAAGGTTGTGTCCTTTTCCCCCTTCTTCCGATGGCCTGGAATGGAGACCTGAGGGCTGGCAGCCGTCCAAAGGCAGGAGGGGATATGGTAAGAATAGAGGGGCAGGAGAACAGACTTGGGCCAACAGAAAAGCTTACCAGTACAGAAGAGACTGGGGTTTGGGGCAGTTCATAATGCACTGTGAGGGTAAATGGAACTGACACCTCCCATGGTATCATCTCTTGGGGTCCTGACCCTGGGTGTAGTGGCAGTTGTCATGGTGTAGATGCAACAGAGGAGACATGAGGAGACCCAGCTCCTCACTGCAACATCACTAATACCCTTCCGTAAACAAGTAACAAAATAGACTAGTAAAAGTATAAATGTAAACCTACACATTACAGAAATTTCAGAAAATAAAGTAGAACAAAGTAAAACAAACACTTTGGTCTCCTACCAGTCTGTCTTTTGCTTCAATGTACACAGTGGTGATACTACTTTCTGTAATGATGCAGTGCTGTGTAGCTGTTTTCCCTGAACACACTGTGGCATTTCCCCATGGTGCTGATCATTTTATTCTGCAATGGCTGTGCGCTCTTCCATCAAGCAGATAGACAGTAGTGCCAGCTGCTGATCCCCAACGCTGTTACTAATTTTCTACTAGTGAAGGGAAGTCGCTCAGTTGTGTCTGACTCTGCAACACCACGAAATGTAGCCCACCAGGCCCCTCCATCCATGGAATTTTCTAGGCAAGAGTACTGGAGTGGGTTTGGGTTGCCATTTCCTTCTCCAGGGGATCTTCCCAACCCAGGAATCAAATCCAGGTTTCCCGCATTGTGGGAAGACGCTTTACCATCTGAGCCACCAATATAAATAGGTAAATATCTTTGTACATGAAGCTTTTCCCCAAAGTCAAGTAATTTCAGTAGGACAGATTTACTGGAAGTGGGTTATGGGATTAAAGGATATGAACCACCACCCTATCAAAACAACTGAGGGGCAGCCTGCAACTTGAGGCCTGCAGAGCTGTGTAAGTTAAGGCTTTAGGGCAGTGGCTGGCACACAGGGAAAGGCTGGTGACAGATGAGTGGCCAAGGGTGTTTCAACATCTCAGAAGGAAGCAGACGCCAGTACTCACAGTGGCCAACTCCCATGGCTCCATAGTGATTGGACACGGCGATGAGGTCGTACACATACGGCCTCGCTGATGGGTCACAGACAAACTCCGACATGTTCAGACCTCTAAGCACAGAAAACAAAAAGAACCCTTCAATACCTGAAGCTGAGAGAAGTCGGAGCGATCTAGCCACCCCTTTCATGCAACAGGCTACAACACAGGAGGCCCTCAGAGACTAACTGCAGGAGGAACGGGTGAGGAGTCCAGACAGAAGGCACCCTGGGGTCTTGCTCTGACCGCTGACATGTTAGACTGGAGAAGGGAAGCCTCCTGGGGAACTCCAGCCTCTGACAAGATAGCGAAGAAGGGCTCTGGGCACAGACATGAGGGCTGTTGCAACCTTGTAGAAATGACCGTTACTGTCAGAATCACAGTGCCATAAAAATGTAAGCTAAATACCAAAATACGCCCCTCAAAGCATTTTTTCCCCTAATGTTTTACTTCTAAAATTTTAAATAAATAAATCCATTGTTAAGGTTAAAAAAAAATAAAAAATAAAAAATAAATAAAATAAAATTTTAAATATACAGAAAAAAAGAATTTGACAACAAATACCTCTATTAGTTGACCTACCGCCATCTAGGTCCTCCCACTGATACGTGTACACTGCATCAATCTGTCTACCTGTATACCTGCCCCTGAAGAAAGCATTTTTAAATCTGCACGTTGTGGGGAACTCCTATCTTGGTGACTGACTGTGTCACACTCTGTACCCTGGGACCTGAGGGCACCCAAGTAGACAGCCAGTCCCAGCCCCTGCCCCAAGACAGGAGTGCAGTGGATCTGCACACCCAGGGTGGCCCCGGACAATCCAATTCTCCCCAGCAGATTGCTCTCTGGCTCCTTGGCCGCTGCATAATGTGGGGCAGCATGTTCGTGTGCTGTCCTACTGAGTCTGGGCTCCCGGGGACCAAGGACAGGTACGAAGACCAGGTTAGTCAAGCTCCATAGCGACTCAAGAGGGGGCATGGTTCTATCGGAGAGACTTCTCCCCAGACAGGGAGGGGAAGTGAGCCTAAAATCCCAACTGCCCAGAGCCTAGCAACATACACATCTTAATGCAAAAAAGTCTTTGGTGGCAAAAACACTCTGCCTATCAGTGCCCAGATGGTCTGCCCGGCTTTTAATTTTCCCCCAAAATACCAATGCAGCCCAGGGACCCACCTGACTGGGAACTCCACAACTGTATCAAGCTTATCCCTCCAGTATCTATTGTAGGAGAAGCGTTTGAGGTGGACCACCAGGATCTTCGGCAAGGACCACAAGTCAAACTTCTTTGTGGCCTGTTGGTGCTTCTTACAGTTGGGGCAGTACCTGGAAAAAAAAAAAAAAACAACCTCTGCTGAGTGAGGAGGCAGGGAGCCAGGGCCACCTGGGCATGGAAGCATGGAGGCAACCCCGTAACATCCTTTCTTGCAACCATCAGACTGCTTCAGGGCAGGGAGGTCTCTAAGCCACCTTTCCACAGAGGGTGATGGTCTTCTGAGGATGGAAAGCACGATTCACACAGAAACATCTATGTTTTTTCTGTCAGCCATGTACAAAAGTGACAGATCCAAATACAAAAGTTTGTGTCACCTAGATGACCCCAGCCAATCTCAGAGCCCTAGGGTGCCTGGGTGCCCCTGCCCAGAGTGGGGAGCTGCCTACCAGGGATCATGTTCCCCAAGGGTCTCCATAGTAGTGAAGAGCTCGATGCAGTCCCTCAGGGCCACTGCCGTCTTCTTTTTCTTCTGAGGTTGCAACATGCTTACATGCTTCTCGTACGTCTGTGAGGAACAAAGTGCTGAGTCGGCTGAGGAAACAAAACCTCACCAGGCTAAGCCACCAAACCCATGAGTTCTTATGCCTGGAATATAATGTACTTTCTGGAGCTGCTGAGCATTTAATAACAAAATCTTTTGGTGCTTTTCATTCTCAGTCTAAAAGATAAGCTGTGAAGCTGGCTGTGGAACTGATGAGAGAGACCTCCCCAGAAAAGAAACCAGCACACCCCCTGACCAAGAGTCCCGAGTGACCTACCTCAGATTCCTGCTCATTATAGTAACGGCTCCGGGTCTCACTGTCCCAGTCGATGGCTAGTGTGGACCGAGCTGTGGAGGAGGACCAAAGTGTCACTCACTACTGAAAGGCCAGCAACAGGAGAGGCTCCACAGGAGACAGGAGGGAGGAGGAGCACGCTCAGGTTGTGTTCTAACTCCTGCTCACCCATCAGCAGGCACTGCCGAGAACAGCGCTCTGCCTGGGGCCAGCCAACCCGGAACCCCTGGGCTCCAGATCCTCTGGCAAAGACTTCCTCCACATATGCTCTAAAGGCTGCGGATATGCTCTAGATTCATGGAACAACACAGAATTCTGAAAGACACAGGTTAAGATGGAGTAACAGTGACTAGGTTTCTCCTCTCGTCTTAAACCACAAGAAAACCTAACAAGACAGATGATACAACTGTTTCCAGGCATAGAATATTAGGCAGAGCAAGAGTGAGATCCCTGAGAGAAGGCAGAAAAGAAGGTGATACCCAGATGGCCCCAGCTTACTGCCTGGAGACATTTTCCAGGCCATAGCGTAGCAGGGGAGGAAGGAGATTTGATTCCTGGGTTGGGAAGATCCGCTGGAGAAGGGATAGGTTACCCACTCCAGTATTCTTGGGTTTCCCTAGTGGCTCAGCTGATAAAGAATCCGCCTGCACTGTGGGAGACCTGGGTTTGATCCCTAGATTGGGAAGATTCCCTAGAGAAGGGAACAGCTACCCACTCCAGTATTCTGGCCTAGAGAATTCCATGGACTGTGTGTAGTTGGACATGACTAAGCGACTTCCACTTAACACTAAAGAGAAGAAGCTGCCCGGACAGCATGGAGCTACAGAAAGGCTGACAGATATAAAGATCCAAAGCAATCTCAATAAAGCTGTTTCAAAAACTCTATTTTTAAGTTGGTTGTTTTTTTTAAGAGAAGAAAGCAAGGTAGCTAGCTGGAGGACATGTAGCCAATCTCTTCTCCAATGAAGTAAGTTAAAGACACAAGAGCTGCTTTTGCAGTTCCCTTCCTGACCCTGGGTAGGCACATTCATCATCGACATGCACTTCTGACACAAACACACACTCCATGTGTGTCCCTTCTTGTCTATAGATCCCAATCAGAGGCTCCAGGTAACAGCCTGTGAAATCCATGAGTATCCTCTAGATGGGCCACATCTCATGAGTATTCTCATGGAACAAAGAAATCTGCATTTATGCTATGTCCGGGGAAATGCTGCCACCTAAGGAGGATCACGAGAAGGGTTGTCACTGGGAGCAGAGGTCCTAAAGGGTGGTGGGACTGAAGGGACAGCATGCTTCATTCTGAAGTCATCAAGGACTGCAGAGAAAAGCCTGACAAGAAGGCCAAGGCAGGGATGGCAGGAAGGGCTAGCACCAGGTCCTATCTCTGAAACGGTCTTTGGGGAGCTGCCAGCCAAGGATCACTCAAGTGTCTGTCCCTGGAGTCACACAATGACACTACAGAAGCCCAATGCGGCGAGTGCTAAGTATAAAGGATTTTCCAATAGACCCTAAATCCCCTAAAGCCAAGTTTGCAAAGTCAGAGAAGGTGCTTACAGTTGAGTTTCAGGAGTTTCCCATCAGTGGCAAGGGAATTTATGTCGGCTGTTCCGTAGGAGTTCACAAGGCTGAAGGTAAAAAGCCTTCTGGGGCAGGGCCGCCCTTTGCTCTTCTTTTGGGTGGTCTCGCCGTGGTCACTTCCTGGCTCGTCGTCCCCACTGCCCTCTGTTTCTGAGAGCTGCTCTCTGCCTTCTTCCTGATGCTCCATTTCTTCTTCGTCTTCAACTAGCACACAAATGGGGAGGGGGGGGAAACGTGTATGCAATTTGCCACTATTTCAACACTGAAATTTTTACTTCATGCCTAACTGTGGTGCTTCCTTCTAGGTTCTGTCCTGTGCATGTGAAACTATATCCACTTCTCTGCATTTACAAGGTGCTTAAATTCACACATGACCCTCTTCACAACCTGGTCAGCAGGCAAGAGGGCACTGCTATTCCACGACGAGGATGCAGGGGGCCCAGAGAGGTTCAAGGGATCAGATGCAGATATAAAACTGAGTCAGCAGTCCTGCCAGTCCTAAATTTGGGCCCCTTACCACTTGGTTACTTTACTGGCTTCACCTGACATAGTCTGAGTCTTCAACTTGATCATTAGGCCGATGGAGAGAAAAGGACCAAATATTTATTTGTTTTTTTGGCCACAAAGCATGTGGGATCTTAGTTCTCTGACCAGGGATCGAACCTTCGACCCCCTGAAGTGGAAATACAGAGTCTTAACCACTGGACCACCAAGGAAGTCCCCAAAAGACCAAAATTAAACACATACTCAATACTCAGGAAGACAAGCTGGTAAGAAACAATTTAAACGCAAATTTTTAAACATCATAACACAAATACTGAGTGAAAATCTTCAGTTCCTCCACAAGGAACCTGCTGACTGTCTCCTCAACAAGTATTTCCTGAATGTCTTCTAGGTGCAGGTACCATGACAGGTCCCAGTAACAGAGCATACAGAATCCTTCCCTCCTTTTTTATTTATTCCTTTGGAACTGCCAAGTTTCAGGAGTTTTAAGAGGGGGAATTCCCTGGCACTTCAGTGGTTAAGACCCAGTGTTTTCACTGCTGTGGATCAGGGTTGAAATCCTCATCAGGGAAGTAAGATCCTATAAGCCAAGTGGCACTGCATAGCTCTCTCCCACCAAAAACAAGAGAGACAGAATTAAAAAAAAAAAGAGAGACACAGAGAGTTTTAAGAGGCATTGTACAGACATATACTGATGAGTAAATTTCCCAAAGAACTGGCTAGTACATATGGCTGCAATAAAAAAAAAATCCATGATCATACTTTTTCTGTTGGGCAGCTAAAGGGGAAAGCTAAAGTATCAGGTACGTCATTTCAACAAAGATGGGGACAACTCCAATAGGTGACGTAAAAATAACAGGGGAGGAAAAGATTCAAAGAAGTTTATATACTCAGGAAACTAGCAGTAGAAATGGAAACTGATGACAGGAGGTGAGATCTAGCAGTATCAGTATCAGCTCAGTCGCTCAGTTGTGTCTGACTCTGTGACCCCATGAACTGCAGCACGCCAGGCCTCCCTGTCCATCACCAATTCCCGGAGTCCACCCAAACCCATGTCCATCAAGTCGGTGATGCCATCCAGCCATCTCATCCTTTGTCATCTCCTTCTCCTCCTGCCCCCAATCCTTCCCAGCATCAGGGTCTTTTCCAATGAGTCAACTCTTCACATGAGGTGGCCAAAGTACTGGAGTTTCAGATTCAACATCAGCCCTTGCAATGAACACCCAGGACTGATCTCCTTTAGGATGGACTGGTTGGATCTCCTTGCAGTCCTAGGGATTCTCAAGAGTCTTCTCCAACACCATAGTTCAAAAGCATCAATTCTTCGGCACTCAGCCTTTTTCACTGTCCAACTCTCATATCCATACATGACTACTGGAAAAACCATAGCCTTGACTAGACGGACCTTTGTTGGCAAAGTAACGTCTCTGCTTTTCAATATGCTATCCAGGTTGGCCATAACTTTCCTTCCAAGGAGTAGGCGTCTTTTGATTTCATGGCTGCAATCACCATCTGCAGTGATTTTGGAGCCCAAATAAATAAAGTCTGACACTTTTCCCACTATTTCCCCATCTCTTTGCCATGAAGTGATGGGACCAGATGCCATGATCTTAGTTTTCTTAATGTTGAGCTTTAAGGCAACTTTTTCACTCTCCTCTTTCACTTTCAAGAGGCTCTTTAGTTCCTCTTCACTTTCTGCCATAAGGGTGGTGTCATCTGCATATCTGAGGTTATTGGTATTTCTCCCGGGAATCTTGATTCCAGCTTGTGCTTCTTCCAACCCAGCATATCTCATGATATACTCTGCATATGTTAAATAAGCAGGGTGACAATATACAGCCTTGACGAACTCCTTTTCCTATTTGGAACAAGTCTGTTGTTCCATGTCCAGTTCTAACTGTTGCTGCCTGACCTGCATACAGATTTCTCAAGAGGCAGGTCAAGTGGTCTGGTATTGCCATCTCTTTCAGAATTTTCCACAGTTTGTTGTGATCCACACAGTCAAAGGTTTTGGCATAGTCAATAAAGCAGAAGTAGATGTTTTTCTGGAACTCTCTTGCTTTTCTGGAACTCTCCAGCGAATGTTGGCAATTTGATCTCTGGTTCCTCTGCCTTTTCTAAAACCAGCTTGAACATCTGGAAGTTCACGGTTCATGTATTGCTGAAGCCTGGCCTGGAGAATTTTGAGCATTACTTTACTAGCGTGTGAAATGAGTACAATTGTGCAGCAGTTTGAGCATTCTTTGGCATTGCCTTTCTTTGGCATAAGAATGTAAACTGACCTTTTCCAGTCCTGTGGCCACTGCTGAGTTTTACAAATTTGCTGGCATACTGAATGCAGCACTTTCACAGCATCATCTTTTAGGATTTGAAATAGCTCAAGTGGAATTCCATCACCTCCACTAGCTTTGTTTGTAGAGGCTTTTTAGAGGCCTTTTTAGAAGTTTGTAGAGGTCCACTTGACTTCACCTTCCAGGATGTCAGGCTTTAGCTGAGTGTGAGTGATCACACCATCATTATTATCTGAGTCATGGAGATCTTTTTTGTAAAGTTCTTCTGTGTATTCTTGCCACCTCTTCTTAATATCTTCTGCTTCTGTTAGGGCCATACCATTTCTGGAGAGGTGAAATGTATACTGTCCATAAAAATTCACTGTGAAGGACAGTGTGTGTCTTGGAGTGTTCATGAGGAAGGAAAAGTCGGCCCAGGATGATGCAGCACAGTTCCCTGCCAGGCCCCAGGAACAGCAGGGCCATGGATGCGGGTGTGACATGGGTCCCCATGAACAGCACTCAGAAATAGCCAGTGTGCACGAGACTGCCAGTCCCAGCTCTCACAGGTTCCTTCCCTAACCAGCTCACTGCACTCCTGGAGCAGTGGCACTGCCCCATTTACACCCAGTCCTGCCAGGGACACCAGAGACTCAGCAGGGGACAGCCACCATGGATCTAACAAGCAGCCATGACAGTAAAGAAATCAGAATTATTTCAACATTAAACAGTTTGAAGCCTACGCACCAAGACTCACTGCTGGGATTCGAAAGAAGGCAGTAATTCTTCCTAATTAGGAGACTGACAGATGGGATGTCTAAGAAACTAGGCTAAGTGTGTAACAGCAGCAAATACTTACATGGTGCTATTATTAACTGAGCATCTAGTATGTGCCAGATACTCTAACCACACTACCTCATTAAATTATAACTTCAACTCTGTGAAGCTGTTGTCATCATCCCATTTTGCAGATGGATAAACCAAGATTCAAAGGGATAAAGTGACTTCTTGAAGTCCACCCCACACCTCAAGCTGGCAGTTACAGTGCCACGACTTCCAGTGCAAGTCACTGTAGGTTCCAGTTGCAAGAACCTACAAGTCACCATGTAGGTTCTGCTAAGAGAATATCACTACTCTCCAACATCTCTACTTGTGGGACCTGTGCACAAAATATGCTCCTGTTCATCCCTAGTGGGACGAGAACATGATATTCTGGGCAAGAACAGGAGTACAATTATAATAAACACATAAATTACTAGGACAATTTGGAACATCCTGCCAGGACCAAGTCTATGGTTGTTACTTTTTTAATGTCAATTTCTCACTTTCCAGAATCGTGCATGTCGTGCAGAAATGTGGGCATTTGCAGCTGAGAATTTATATATTCAGCTCTTCGCAAAGCATAGCAATTAGAGGACATTCCCAGTTTTATAGGAATAAAGCCACCGAATCAGTCACCTAGGCCCCCGAAAGGAGGCTGACGACCACAATGCAGATCAGACACAGCTCACTGTCGAGACAAGCTTGTGAGCACAAGGCCACAGGAGGATGGCAGGGAGGGCTCTGGGTTTCCTACAGTATGGTTACCCTACTGCTTATCCAGCTGTGGCTCTTCACTCTCACAGCAGGAGCTGTCCAGAGTTGGCACCACCCGTGGCTTCCCGGGTAGAAAGGAACACCCAAGAGAGCCTGTCTCTGCCTTCTGACAGGCTGGGCAGGATGCCTGGGGCAGCGGCTGCAGCACGGTCACAGGGAAGGGCCAGCTAACAGCTCTGTAGACAGAGCCGGGCTGTGGAGGCAGCCAAGTGTGTACTCAGCGATCCCAACAAGAGCAGAAACAGATCCTGGCTCTGCTTTGTGACCATGGGCAAGTCACTCGGTCCTATTAATGCTTATTGTCTCCCTAAGGCGAGACCCGGCCTCCACGTCTAAGTTCCACGCTGGGCTCTGGCAGAGCAAAATGGTGCAGACACGGCTTTCAGGTCTGCTTTCTAGACTCAGCCACCAACAACGCCCTCCCCGCCTGTCCAGAGCCTCCCTCTCCCACGTGCACAACACCTTCAGAAGAGGGAGCTCAGGTGGGGTTTGGTCAGTCACAGCCCCATATCACGGCGAGCGCTCACCTTCACAGCTGCTCCTGGAGCCATTGCAGGCTCCCAGCTCCACGGGCGAGCTGCCTGACTCATCAGGCAAAGGCTGTTTTATATAGCGGCTTGGAAAGAAGAAAGAAACTGCTTGTTAATTGCAACCGTTAACTATTTTTCTCCTCTCCTCAGCTAGAAGTTGTTCCTATATATTTGGGAATTACATATTCCTATATATTATATATTCAACTATTCACAAAGCAATTTATGTAAATAAAAGGGCCTTAAAAATCATGGGATGGCTTAACACTTCAAGAAATTGAGAGGAACCCAACAGATAAGATGTCTAACTACCAGGTCACTAAAGACTCTCAGAAAGTCTATTCCTAATCTTTGATGACTGTTGCATAGCACCCTCATATAAAAAAATATTTCCCAGTAATGTTAACGATCAGCTTCTGAATGATAGTGGAATACTTCAGAAATTGTACTCAAATACAAAATACCATCAAAGCACCAAACTTCCTCGAGCAGGTGGCTGACAAGTATGAAGACACGGTTCTAGGGACCAGCGGAGGCTGAGGTGCTTGGCGTCATGGTGCTTGAGGTGTGCCCAATGGCCTGTGCCAGCAGCACTTGCCCCAGCCCTCCCAAGGGTCAGCACGACTGTACTTCTGAGAGAAGGGGGCACAGCGGGGCTACACTGGCACTCTGCAGGGGGCAGTCACTGCTACTACTGGACCTCTCTTATTTTAGATAAAATGGCATTCCCACCACCAACCTGATACGCTCACAAACAGCCTGGTACAAAGACTCGAGGGTGAGCTTGTGCTTGGGGACAGAAACCAGCAGTGGCTGCCCGTACAGCACTGCCCCGGTAGAAGCGCTCGACGGCCTAGACTTCCTCTCCCTGAAGTACACGGGAAGCGTGACACACTCAGAGCCGTCCGGGGCGCTGCTGTAGACTTCGTACCTGTCAGTCACACAAAAGAGAGCGACAGAGGCCTGAGCTGCAGCTACATGATGGCCAGGACCAGGGTTACTAGGACAGAGCGTTCTTCAGTACAAAAGGTGAATAGGGCATTTCTAAGAGGGTACTAGGGGCTGGGTCAGGAATTTCAAAAGAGGGCCGCTGTCAACTCAATGTGAACCTACACCACTGAGGACCTGGGGCTACTGTGATCCTCCTTCCCCCAACCATGGCCTTAAAGTCTGTGCTCCTTCAACTGGGACTCAACACAGACGGCAGCTGGCATCCAGACCATCACTTCAGACACAAAGGCACCTGGGGGGCCCAGCCACCAAGTTTATCTTCTGTCACCCATTAAGGAACTCTTAGAAAAAGGCATTCTTAGTGCCCTGCCCTTTGATCAAACGAAATACTTTTACAAGGAAGTATATCGAGACTATAAAGCCAAAGACTCTTCATTTCAAATGAGAAAGCAAATTTATACATCTGTTTGCCATCTTTGTTCAAAACACTCAAATAAAAGACTCAGATTTAATTTTTTCAAAAATCAAGATAACCAACGAAACTGCTAAAGACAAACCAATGATTTTGAAAAATGTGTCTTACTTAGCGAATACATGGGATTGAGGAGATTTATAGATGTTTTATCCTGGAACAGATGTTACCAAAATTGCTGGCAACCGACTGTAGTCTTTCCCTCTTCCTATAGGGGGAGACACAAACTTACTGATTCAATTCTCGAAAACTAAACACACACATACAACCTTCCCCAAGATGCCTGACAAACAGTCCTGACTGCAGCATGTGCAGGAGTTCAAAGAAAAACTTACAAAAATGGCCAAGATGTGCTCTAAGGTAAGAACCCTGGGGTCCAGCATAAAAGTCAAGAACGAAGCCTTGAATTGGGAGGCTGGCTTGGGATCCAGTCCACCTTGCCACTCGCTGGCTGCTGGGATCGCGCCTAAACCTCTAAGTCTCTTTATCCAGGGATGATGCGATCTATCACCCACCTTACAGTGTGGCAGGAATAATTAAGTAACTCAGTCTCACAGTACCTCACATGCTCATGATGTATTAAGTGCTCCAACTGTGTTTTCATAAGATCATTATCAACTTATCATTACAATTTGCTTTCATAATGACTGGCCCTCAAACCCTCAGAAAAATCCTCTGTGGGTGGTTTGCCAATCTCTCCACAAGGTGATACCTCACTTCTTCTCAGTTTAGCTATATTCGAACAGTAGTCTCCGGAGTTGAGGGAGACTGTGTTGAGGACTTGGGGCCAGAAGTGGACAGTCCCAGCTCTATGGCCCAGTGCGAGCGCTGGCACCCTCCCTCTGTAAAGTAAGGGTAGGTGGCTGGGAGTAGGGCAGCAGCCTTTGCTCTTGCGTGAACAGAATGAGGATCTTGGGTGTGGTTAAGAATGCTTCCTTTAGAGTGACAAGAAGCTACAGGCCCCAAAAACATAAAGGGTAGGAAATGTCTCCCCTATGGACTGCATTTCTCAGCCAAAACCAAAAATCCAAACCAAACCTGAAAACCTCTCTCAGCAGAGGCAGATGTCTGAATATGGAGCGTGGGTGTGGTCCACACGCAAACTGCTCTGACAAGTGGCTGTTGGGGGCACAGGCAAGCTGACACTCCACCCCGCCCCACCTGGAAGAGGG